>BSDF01000006.1:41969756-42582672 GCA_027925045.1 Hypotaenidia okinawae | reverse complement strand
TGTCGAGACGATCCTAGAAAGCTTTTCTTTTCTTTAACTAGATGATAATAAATACGGGGCGGGGCAGAAACTACTTTCTGTGTCTGTTTAAAAAAGGTAAAAAAAAATACCTTTGTCTCGTCGTTAGTTGTAAGTTAGGTTAGTTGTAAGTTAGGTTAGTTGTAAGTTAGGTTAGTTGTAAGTTAGGTTAGTTGTAAGTTAGGTGAAAGCTGATCGCCTGGGAAATAGGTTTTGTTCTCGCCTTAGTGCAGAAAACAGACCTTCTGCTCCGAAGGATTTTTGCTGTGCTTCAGCAATAAATAACAACGTTAATTGAATTACACGAGTCATCTGTTTCCTAGGATGTCTGCCTAAATATTTGTATATTGTAAATGTCCCTAAATTCTTTTCTAATGTGTTTCTTTATACCCAAGTATTTGCCAGTAATATTTTAGGAAACAGAAGGGAAACTCTTCTGTGCATTGTTTTTCCTTCCCCTCAGACCAGGGAGAGCCCACAGGGAGATGCTTCCATTGCCGTGGTTTGGGATTTGCATTTCCTTTTGTCAGAAGTATTGAAGAATGTGGGTGAGACTTCCTTGTCTGGAAAATTACCGGTGCTTCTGTGAACATCAAACTCTTGCGTAAGGTTCTGTTTTTCTGTCTTAAGGTTTTTTCTTATTATTCTGGCATTGTTCTTACTTTTGTCGCTTGAGGAGAGTTTGTTTAGGGTTTTTTTTCCATGAGAGGTTTTGGGTTTTTTGGTGGGGTTTTGGGTTTTTTTTTTTGGTGCTTCCTACTCATGCTTTCAGCCTTGTCAGTCTCTATGCAGCATCCCAGTATTTTTAGGATGCACAGTCTGTGCAGCTCTCAACTCTTTAGGTTGGATGCGCTTCTACTCTTTTACTTAGTTGCTGCAAATCTGCCTTACACAGATGGTATTTACATGTGTTTCTCTGTGTTGGGAAAGGAGTGCTGTACCGTGTGTCACTGGACTCAGGCCAGTGCCGAGGAGGTCACCTGTAATGTCTGTGTAAATATTTTACTAACTTGTTAAACTCTGTTAACTTTCAACTTCTTGAAACCCATCTTGTGTAATTATCTGAGCATGTCTCACTGCCTGCATTGAGCAATGATAAACTCACATGTGAATAAAGCAACTCGACTGATACTGTCCGTGCCTCTGTGATCTTACGATTTGCCTGATACATGGTCCACTCCTACTAGCTGAAAGTGAAGGGGAAGAAGTGCAGGCACAGTGTCTGTTGTCACAGCGCTCCGAGGTGGTTTTCGTTGGGAATCTCTGCAGTGGAATAGCTGTTGCCTCCTGTCCTGCTTCAGGTGTGTGCCTAATGACTTCACAATTGCTGTTGGTGATTAATGTTCATTAATAGAGGCAGTAACTATCTGGACCCCACTGATGATGATGATGATCTGTGTGTTCTACCTGAGAACAGCTTGTTTATAGCAATGAACTCATGCTCACTCTGTTTTCTCCTTTTTGTTTGTTGTTCATTTTATGCACCCCACTGTGTTCTGGTAGCAGCTAGGATTTTAAGTTGTTTTAGAGGAGCTCTTTTGGAAATAATATTTTTCATTCTCAGTAACTAATCTCTCCCTTTTGCCTACCTCTGCACTATTTTTTTCCTCTGTTCTTTGTTCCAACCCTCTTTCCAAATACCTTTTCCATTGCCGTTTCTGTTATGCTCTGCTGATTTCCCTCTCTTGTCTCTGATTTCTTACTCACCTCATCTTTTTCTGCTTCTCGTAGACATTTTTTTGCTAGTATGCTTGCTTAAATAGTCTGTGACCCTCATTGAGGAGGCTCAGTGTGATTTTTCTCATCCTTAACAAGGGAGAAGGAAAACAAAATCCCGCGTATTGTTTTTGTTATTCTTATGAATTGTGGGGTCATAGAATATACTGAGTTGGACTCGATGATCCCTTTGGGTCCCTTCCAACTCCTGAGGATAGAGGTGGAAAGGAAAAAAGTCAGGAGAGAGGGAGAAAATGGAAAGTATGAAATGTGGATATCTGAGAAGGGGTAGAGATTAGTGAGGGAGTGTTTCATAGGAGGCTAAGGCTCATGAACTGGTAGATCTGGCAAGGAAAGTGTGTTGATGATGGCATTTGCTCAGATATTTTCGGATCATCGAGATTCTGAAGCTTGCATAAGTGTCACATGCGCCATCCATCCGTGATAGGGCTTTGGGGTTTGTTCTTGGGGCAGGTGTTCAGGTTGTGTTTGTGACTGTTCGATAAGCAAAATCCTTACACTGTGTGGGAGTAACACCGCCTCTTCCCACCGGCGGGACAGCAGTACTCATTAATGTGGCGTTAATGAGTTAGGTTACTTCTTCCTCTTCTCAGAACGTGCTTCTAAGGCTGAGCACCTCAAGAGCTTGTGTACTCTGTGTCGCTAGCAGCAGGAGGATGCAAATAAAGGTCACGGAAGACAGGCGAGGTTACCCCTCTGCAGAGGGCTGTGCATCTTGCGTGCCCTAGAGAGAGCTGAACGCTGGAGAGAGTGAGAGAGGCGCTCAGGGAATCACCCGGTGTGACGTTTCGCACTGAGGACGGGTAAAAGTTGATCACAGTGAAACTGGGGACAAAGGTGAAGGATGGCAATACTGAACGTCCTGCAAGGGCTACATCTGGGGTAAATGGCAGTGGAGGATAAGTGAGATCTTTGGGCGTGGGAGGGAGGTGTGTGGAAATAGAGGCTGTGTCAGGTTCACATAGAAAGGAAAGGAGAGAGGTTAAGATTAGGAACGAATAAATGTAGGATAGAGATGGTAAATACAGATTTTGAGAGGATTAACATAGTGGGACCGATCAGGTTGCTAAAAGGCACTCAGATATAAGGGCTAGAGGTGGGTGAAGGTCTGGGGCGGAGCAAATGAACAGATGTGTGAACCAGAATATTCAGTGCTGTGGGTGGATGGATGTGTTACCAAGTGTCTGGAGAATGATAAGGAGCTATTTGCACCTTCTGTACACTGAGTGCTGTGTGTATGTCAGCTCAGGCAGTACTGCATATGGTGAGGCATCTGGCCACATGCTCTTTTCTGATCTTAATATGCAAATAACAAAGATAGCTATATATTATTCTCCTTTATACCTGGGCACCTAATTAACCCTATCAGTTCTGCCCAAATCTTTCCTCTATTAGTGGTTCTTAAGAAGAAATATATGCAAAGACATACATGTTAAGAGAGAGGAGTTGTAGTTGTATCTTGATACTTTGGGGCCTTGGCTTACAGAAGCTATTGTTAGAAGCTGTGTAAGCAACCTGAGTGTTGAGGGCAGCTGGCCTAGATGTGAGAAGGTGGGGTTTTGTTAATGGTCGCTTTTTTTTTTAATTCTGAAGACAAAAACTGTGTCAGGAGAAAATAATGAAGAGAAAAAAATAAAATAAAAAAAAGACAGAAAGGATAAGGGTGAAGAATACCGAAAATACTGAGAGGCAGAGCCCAGGTGCTCTTTACTGTTCAGTCCCTTCTGTGCAGCACAGGCTTTCCCTGGGGACAAGGATGCTGCTGGAAGGATCACTGTCTCTGTGCCCTGATCTCTCCCAGCAGCTGTTCTTAGCCCAACATGAAATTCTCTTTGTTCATGACTGAATAACACTGTGTTCTGCTACAGCATCTCGTGGGTAAATGTTAGGGCAAAGCCGTTCTGCCCTGAGCTCCCTTTTAGTGAGGCCTCTTTTCAGATAACATTTAGGCTTCTTGGATGTTCTGGAGACTGTAAATGTTGAGAACCTTCAAGCCAAATCAGAGGAAAAAAAAATTGTCTAAATCAAGTCAGAACCGGAAATACTGGGAAGCAAATTCCTTTAACTCTTCTGCAGTTGGGAAATGGAGAAACTTTTATTCTGAAAGAGCAAATCCTTTAGATGTAGTTGTAGTAGTAAGTGCAGCAATTCACATCTAAAAGGCAGAAAACATTTGTACTGACAGATTTTTTCATTACTTTTTTTTTTTCCTACAGACTTTTTAAGGAGAGAGCTCTTGGTAATTTCCATTCCTGTTTTTTGTTTCTTTTTCTACAGAACCTACTACAGCTCTGTGATTGCTGATCCATGCTTGATTGCCTTAAAGGGTCCTGTCAGGATGGCATCTTCCAGACTCCTCATCCTCCTAGCACTGGCATTTTCCTCTTTGTCCTTTGTTCTTTCACATTCAAACAGGCAGATGTGGTTTCAGGATTTTTTTCCACCTAATATCTGCCCTATAAATGCCAAAGACAACACTTTTTATGGCATAATGTTTGATGCAGGAAGCACTGGAACCCGGATTCACATTTACACCTTTGTGCAGAAAAGCCCAGGTAAGACCCCATGTCAGTCTGTGCACTTGGTATACTCAGGTTCCAGTTTCCCAAAGGAGGGGTTTTCCCCAACACAGCATTTAGGAGCAACTAAACATTTCTGTGTTTGTCCTTCAAATGGCCCTCTGGCAGACAATTATTGTCCATTTGTGGTGGTGTTTTGCTGTGAAACTCTCTTTTTTTGCAGTTCTTGTGAAACCCAGGGGTTTAATTATGGGTATACTAGAGAGTTCTGAACTTCCAAAGATTTCCACCTAGGCATCTGTTTAAAGGGATGTCTCATGAACTTGGAAAGAGGCTTGCGCATTTTTTGGTCAATTTATATGTTACTTTGAGTTATGTAAAGAGGTGCTTAAGTTCTGTGTATGTTTATATGTCACATTTTGTAGCAAATTAAAATCAGTAAATTAAGAGGTTAGAAGCACCAAAGGTCTGGGCCGTTCCCAGAAATCTGCACACAGATGCACCACGCTCCAGTGTCTGTCGTCTTCTGACACAGTGCAGAGGTACCCAAGCCAGCTGTGCACGTAACAGGGTTCAAGAGGGTGCATGAGCTTGGGTACAGCGAGACAGCAAAGCGGCAAATGTTGAAGGCTGGTTGATGGGACTCAGCTAATCAGCCCTGGTGGCTTCATGTGATTTCATGCTTAGCTTGGAAGGATCGATACAACCTCCAGCTCTGATGGACTCAGCCAGACTTGTAATGTGCAGTACTCGGGGGCAGCTTCTAGACCCGAGCTGCTCTGAGAGCAGTGGTCATGCTTGTTTGACTTTGCAGCCAGGCGCTTGAGGTCAGTCAGCTCTGTTCTGTGTTTGTGAGTTGGATGAATCACCTAAAGATGATCAGGATTGACTCTGTGTGTCTTAATATGAATTAGTATTTCACAATTAGCTTGGGGACAGAAAAGAAAAAGAATTTTATTATTAGGCAACAGTCATGCTACGTTGCTACAACTCGCTGTCATTTGCAAATGCAAAAAGGACATACTTTTAATTATGTCAGTGTGGTCTTGATAAAATGTGTGTGAACTTGGAGGATACAAGGGCAACGTTCTGGTAGATATGTTCCTGAAAGTGAAGGAGCAGTACTTGATTTAGGAGGGGGTAGTACTGTCTACAAGGGGAAACCAAGGACAGTCACTTTATGGGGATTGCAGGCAACCTTTTTGAAAGTAAGGGAAACAAAATTCAAGTTGTTGACTGTTTCATGTAATGTTTTGTTTGTGCAGAAAACCTTCCAGAGTTGGAAGGGGAAATCTTTGAGTCTGTGAAGCCAGGTCTTTCCGCGTATGCTGATCAGCCTGAAAAGGTAAGGCTCTCCTTCATTCCCTGTGAGTTGGGCTGGCTTCTGCTATCAGTTGGACTCTACCAAGCAGTTCAAGTATTACTAATGGTAATTGTGGAGAGTCAGGGACAAATGTAAAGGTTTTGCTGCTGGCTCTCCAAACCTGTTCCTCTGCTTTTGGAAGTGAATTTCTACACAGTGAAATGGGAGCTGCTGTTTAACATATTTCATCAGGGGAGCAATGGCTTGATTAATTATGTAAATTTTTTTATATATATAACTGGAGTAT
This sequence comes from Hypotaenidia okinawae, assembly GCA_027925045.1. Classification (NCBI taxonomy): domain Eukaryota; kingdom Metazoa; phylum Chordata; class Aves; order Gruiformes; family Rallidae; genus Hypotaenidia; species Hypotaenidia okinawae. The sequence continues at coordinate 42,576,788 of BSDF01000006.1, read as the reverse complement.
ATGTCTTTGAGAGTTTCAAAGACAAAGAGACTGTAGCATCCATATTCAATGTTTATTTCCCTTATAGGTACCCCAAGTATGAGTAAGTATACACTCCTGTCTCGTTTACTAATAATTCTCTTGGCTTTTCCTTGGGTTGAAATTTTCAGTCACGGTTCAAAATAAGCATATTTTGGTTTGATTTGTTTAGTTTAGAAGTAAGGGGTGAAGACTGCAGGGGTTTTCTTTTGTAGTTAAGGTACACTGACAAGCAAAGATGGTTCATTTTTCTGACTCCTAAAAACTTTCAATTGTTTTTGTGTGTAAAGTCAGATTTGAAAAAGTTCATTTTTATTAAGCAGTCATGGAGAAGGTGAAGAATAAAGATGCACTTAGCAAGTTAAGTCTGGCCTTAATATTTCTCTAAGTGCTTCTTATCTACTTCCCTCTTCAGACTTAGAATGATTTGTTTAGTTTGATTCTTTGCTTTTGTTTTTGGAATTGTAGCTTGGAAGCTAGTGCTCAGGGATATGTAGGACGCACTTCAGTCATGCTCGGTTCCAACATTTGATTACAGTTTTAGCTGAATAATTATTTAGGTACAGAAAGTTACTTTTCTACTGCCTCAGGACTTTTCTTGCTTTGTTTACATAGGGGGTAATTCCTAGCAGTTCCATCCTAATTAATACACAAATGTATAATTTTAATAAGAAATTGAAGTTAGGTTCCATCATCTTTATTTTCAAGTGGGAGTGGTGTGAATTTGTGCTCAGTGCGCACTCGTTCTATGACACTATTGGATCAGGAGTCAGAAATGAGCAACTGAGCGGAGAGCACTGAACTAATCCTGATGTGAGGCACAGGGCTGGTCCTGAAGCGCCCTGCCCTGACAATGAGCTCTTTCACAAGCTAAAGGAGGTGGCAGGAAAGTGGTAGGTGAGCTACTTTACCTTGTGTGCTTCAGCAGTCTTGGAGTAGGGAGAGATTCGGGTTTCTCATCCTCCTCACTAGTGGTCAGAGCTACAGGAATTTGAGTGTGGAACTTTATGGAAGAGTGAGTGGCTTTTGGATTTTTTTAAACTTTGATGAGATCTCCCATGATTTTGCTAAATTGTCTTTTTTTGTTGGGTAGCAGAGGAATCGAATTCACCCCAAAATGAATTTCTAGAAATTTTATGGGAGAATGTTCATTGCAAATGCAAAACTGTATTTGTCAGAGCAGTTTGCCTGAGTCCAGCAGTGATGCCTGTAACCATTCTACTGCTGGCATTTAAATTACACTGCTTGCTCTGGACACACTTGGGATTCTTACACCACATTTAGCGAAATGTACAGACATTCCCCCTGACTTTGGTAGCTTCAGTCAGTAATTGCACCATTCAGTTTCACCATATTGCAAGATGTTCAGGTTTATTAGGTAATTGGTTCCCTTGCTTCCCTCCATCCTTTCCAAGAAATAACTTCCATAAACAATTAAATTTCTCCCACATAAGATCTGTCTCTGAAGACACCCTTCCTTCCAATGCAGGCATTCACTTTAAGGTTGTAATGAGATGTCTAAGCACAGTTTTTCTGTTCATCTTGGGTGTGGGTGAGGTGTTTTCTGATGTTGAATACTGGTTTCACTAGTGCTGGTGGGGAGGAACTGGAAAGCCCAATTAAATTTCTGTTGGCCTGTGGGAGAAAGCTGTAAGAAAACATCTTTTTCCTTTTAGGGTGCTGAAAGTGTCAAAAAGTTGCTGGACATGGCCATAGATGCTGTGCCACCTCATCTCTGGAAGAAGACCCCAGTAGTGTTAAAAGCCACAGCTGGACTGCGCTTGCTGTCAGATGAGAAAGCTCAGGCTCTGCTCTTAGAGGTAACACTCAGATCTTTTGGATGCGCTACTAACTACCACTCTCCCTTTTTCATCTTTCCTGACTTGGTTCTCCATGCCATTTAGCGTAAGAGAATTCCAGCTGTGAAAAGCAACTGTAATCCCATGATAGTAAGAAACTTGCACTTTGCAGACTTTCTTGTATGGTTCTGAAGTCCTCTGTTGTGATATGGATAAAAGACATAGGGAGAGAGACCTACAATACCTACAATACTTGTTTCTTTCTTTCCTGGCCTTGAAGAATATTGTCTGCTCCATACGCTTGTCTTGCTTTCTACTGCTATCAAAAATAAAACTTTCTGTCATTCTCAAAGCAGAACAAGACTCTTAAGACCAAGGAATCTCATCGTTATTTCTTTCTTCAGGTGAGAGAAGTCTTTGAGGAATCACCTTTTCTTGTTCCTGAGGACAGTGTTAGCATCATGGATGGGTCTTACGAAGGTACGCTTTAGATGAGAAAAAATTGAAAGCAGAGAAATGGGGGAAAGGGAGAGAGATCTTATGAATGTGAGAGAGAAAGAGAAATGGCTGCTAAACTGAGGAGGAAAAATAAAAGGCTTCTAGGCCTGTTTGAAACAACACAGTCCTGATTTTCCTAGATGTTGATTACTTGGTCATCTGTCAGGCTACAAATGCAGATACACAAAGAGATTCATGAGCTAACTAGATGAAGGTTCATCTGAAACCTTCTGAGGTCCCAGAAGAGAATCACCTCTCAGAAATAAGTATGCTGGCTGAAGCCTACTTGTGGGAACCGGTGGAAAAAAGATGGTGTCCACATCAGAAAGGCTACATGACAGTGTATATGCAAGCTAGGAAGCTTATGGAAAGTGCCTGGTAAATTCTGCAATACCAGCATTAAAAATAAACTATTATGACTAGCTCAGTAATTTTTGGGTTAAAGTTGGAAGCACTGTGAATATTAGAGGAGAAGGAAGAATTGACAAGTATTAAAAAATCAGATAACTAAATAATAATAATTAAAAATATTCTGATGGGAAAAAGGCAGCTAGTAAAATAGCAAAAGAAGTAATGTAAATTACAAGAAAAGGTGAAATATATTGTTGTAGGTTTGGAGTGAGTGATGGTTTTGCAGTGCAGAGCACTGTAACAGTGGCTACATACCCAGACATACTGCCTTGGAGAACAGGCAGGTAATAATCCTTCTGTATGGACGCCTGAAGAGAGCCATCTGTGACGTTACGTTCATTCTGAACGCTTCACTATGGCAGATGAATTATCACAACACCTTAACAACTCATAAATGGAGGCAGATTAAAGAGCAGAATCTGTCCATAGGGGCTAGGAGAAAAGGAGGAGTAACATAAAGCCTGCCAGTATTTGTTGAAGTACAGAGCAATGCATGGTGCGTCAGTAGGGTAACGGGCGGTCTGTATAGCAGGGAGAAGTGTTGTGCTGACAGGGACAGGACCAGTGAGGTATAACAGAACGCAGGGCAGCCTGCCAAGGTTTATTTAAAAATCCCAACTCTTCTCCTGTCACGAGTTTACCTATGCTTGGGTGAGAATCACGCCAGCCTCAAGCAAGCCACTGGAGTCAGAGGGGTTGTTTGTGTTGTCCTGGTTGTCGCTGGGTCTGTAGTGTAGCTACAGAGCCCACAGGATTGAGCTGCAGAGCGGTGTGTGTGCAGTTTCCACATCAGGAGTTGAACTGCCGAGGGGGGAAGTGCCCAAGGAAACGCGTGCAGTGTGTCCGCTCATTGCTTCCTGGTGTGTTGTTGGGATAATAGATGTGACTTGTGCATGCTGCAGTTACATGGTATGAAAAAGATGCCACCTATCCCATCTTAGGAGATTTCAATGAGTCAATAATTGATCTTATCTCTTAACTGTAAATTGGAATCAGTCCCTGAGATAGGGGCAGTTGTGTTAATTTGGTAATGTGTTCCAGGTAAATAAATAACATGTGGAGGGGTGGTGAGGGTGGCAGGAGGTTGTGGAAGTGGTGACTTTTTTTCTTTTTTCACTTTTTGCAGGAATTTTAGCGTGGATCACTGTGAACTTCTTGACAGGTAGTTAATTCTGTATAACTTCTCTCTAAATATGAACTCAAGCCTCTTCTGTGGAGGTGATCACCCTAAGTTCCTCTGTCTTGGTTGCCACATCCTGCTTTCCTTCCCCACCAGTGCTAAAGCAGAGTGTGTTCCAGTGGGAGAGCATGCCTGTAGTAAGAAGGAGGCATCTTAATCCAGAAGGTGCCAGGATTTGCTCAGGCCTGGAAGGCACTGGCAAGCCAGTTTCGGTATCATACGTGGGCTGGCAATAACACTAATCTAGTTAGAAGGTGGGAAACAGGGTCTTACAAGGTTCTTCATCCCAGCGTGACCTATGCAACTAGAACAGTGTAACAGGGAATGCACAGGTGCTGTAGCCTTGCTGGCTCTAAGAACTTCTGGGAACGTGATCTAGTGAAAAGAAAATCGGTCCAGTGGGAGGCTCATGAGCAAGCAAAAAAGCTGTACTGGATGAAGAGAAATGATAACAGCCAGTTCTACTCTTACTGTCCTTCTTCTCCTACTGCTTTTGACTGGCAGTATGGTGGTTACAGAATTCGTGTACTCTCCTTAACAGTGTTCTGCAGGAGATACTTTGTCTCTTTTTACTTGTGTTGGATAGATAGAGCTTTATCTAGGTTTGCCTCTTCAGAGGTAAAATTGTAATCAAGGAAGTCCAGTGAATCTTTCTGTAATACCTTCTGTTTGCTCCGGGCTTTTTGTCTCTGAAGGCCAGCTCAGCCCTCCGGGGTGCTGTGATAATGTGGTAACTTGTGGGCCGCTTGAACATAGGTGCGGTACCCACATTTTAACAACTTGGGGCTTGATGTTGTTTGCAGGGCAGCTGTCTGGCCGGAACCAGCACACTGTTGGGACTCTGGACTTGGGAGGAGCCTCAACCCAAATCACGTTCCTGCCGCAGTTTGAGGTGAGGAGATGCTGCAAGTGTGCAGGTTAGGGCTGCAAAGCCCCTGGAGAGACCCGAGCGCTGCTGTCCTCTCTGGTATCACTTTGTCAGCACTGGCACAAGCGCAACATCTGCAGCGTACAGAACATCTGTATTTCTGTTCCCTTTCACGTCAGCAGTTGGCTGATAGGCACTTGTGAACAAAGGAGCCTGGATAGCAATGGAAAAAAAGAAACCATGGAAATGGGTAAAACCAAAGAGAAACAACTTTTGTTTTCTAGACCCAGGCTGGGAAAGCCCCGTTCATGCAGATGATTACTTTGTATTCTACATTTGTAGAACATTTCCAGGAAATATTCTTGCGTATTACAAGAAATTTGGGGTCTGCTCTGAGTTCTCTTTTTTTGATTCCCCATTCCAGTCTGATAGTAGATTCTAACTAAATTGGGGGGAAGAGGTGGGGTGGAGGGGTGTATCTCCTGGGGCAAACATCTTTATAATAGCACAGCCAATCCTTCTTTGGTTTTGTATCCATTTCTTCTTATTTTCTGTGAGAATTCCCCTTTCTGCCCCTCAGTCTACCTCTGCTGGATTTGTCAGGAATTTGGTAGCTCTTTAGAAACATTTTGAACTGGAACCTAGGTTTGCCTGGGACAATGACATGGCTACTGGGAGGTCACCAGCATTCTGTACCTTGGGATTGTGGAGCTGGTTTTGCCCCTCTTTCTGCAGGAATCCTCTATTAAACATTTTTTGTTGACAGAAACTGAGTCTCTCAAGGGGTGTTTGGGGAAAGCAAAACCACGTTTTTCATATCAGGATGTTTTAATTCTGCAATGGTGGGTCAAGCTGAAGCATGACGTGCAACCTTATCCTGTGCTGCAAAGCCTGAAGCACTCGGGGCTTGCCCTCTGTTTTGTGTTGATAACACCTGGCGAAGTGGGCACCGCACCAACAGGAAAGGGTGTTGCGTGTCAGGGGTTTGGAGAATAAATAGAGCTGTGAAGTAGGCTGAACTGCAGCTCAGGATTCAAGCTTCTCCTTAGAGTCCGGCAGGAAAAGGCCGTGAGGGTTTGCTACTCACCAGGACGGATGATGCGAATTAGTAGGGCAGTGTGGAGTCAAAGTTAACCTTGCCTGCTTGTATGCCATGTCTGCTTCTCACCTCTGTTGTCCAGTTCATACCAAAAAAGCATGTACGGAGTTCAGTATGAAGAGTTTTTCCCTATCCAACAGAATTAGCAGAATGATTTCACCCTTTAGTTTGCAGAGGGTTTTTCTCCCCCTTCCCATGGTCTGAGATGGTCACATGTTTGCTTTTGTGTTCATTTTGAACAACATACTGTAGCAGTAAGAGACTCGTTAATGAAATAGAGATTACAAGCAAATGGTAGCTGTGTGGAGCTGGTCTTCAGGTACTGTTATACTTTCCATAAGCAACTAAAAAGCAGTCATAATCTTCACAAAACTGTCTGTCTGGTCCCTGCCTCTTTTGGAAGGGATGTGAGATTCTGTTTTGTGAAAGTAAGTTGTTTTCTCCAAATATATATATATATATATATATATATATATATATATATATGTTTTTTTTCTTTTTAAGCTCTCTCCTTTTCAAAAAGGTTTTGTGGTGTAAGGTTTAGGAACAGAACTTAAAATATGTCAGGGTCTTCTGGGTGTGTTGGGTCAAGGATGTGACTGGCATTCCAGTGAAAATCTGTCTGAGAAACTCAAACTGAATACTGCCAAGTCTCGTTCAGCTTCCAGCAGGCTTCTGTCTCAGACTCCCCAATTCCAGATCTGTTTGGGGTTTCTTGCCATATCAGGTTACTTGAATGATAACTACAGGGACTGTGCAGCTTCACTCCTCTCTGAGGCTCTGCTGCTTTGCCTGGAGTAACAGTGAGTGTCTAATATGAATGCATGGGGGCAAGAGGGGATGGGAGAGTGAGGTCGCTAAGCAGAGGAAAGACAAAAAAATGGGATTGAGACCTCTGGGACTGGAAGCAAAGGAACAGTAAATGAGCCCTAAACTGGTTCAGCTTTACAAGAATTTGACAGTCTGGCAAGAATAGGGACTGCGTACTAGTGGGGCAGGGCTGCACACAGAAGGAAGACTCTGCAAGGAAGTAAACTGGAGGTGGTGATGCAAGAGGTTAATTCAGAGGAAAGCACTTAAACCAGGAGGTAAAGCAGCCTTGAAGCTGGGAGTGAGTGGTCACCATGTTTCCCTGAGTATCAGCAAGAAATCTGACATTGTGAAAATGGGGCCTGTGCTTTACTTCACATTTTTATTTGTTCTGAGTTCCTGAATTGAGAAGTCTGGTCTGAGTGGCAGAAGTTCATAGTGCTTCTAGCGCAGCTGATTTTGATGGGGACTCTGTATATGCAGACTAGCACATAAGTACTCTGAAAATGCCAGGTATCCCAAATTAGAAGGTATTGTTGTGCTTCCCCATTATACCTCATACACAAAGATGCATACCAGTTAACTCGGTGTTAAAAGCGGTGGGTGTTACCGCAGTGGGCACCGTTGGAAAACTGTTGTTTTCAAAGCAGATCAGATGAGTGTGCTGTAAACTCTGTGGGCCTACCTGTGATTATGTTATATCAAAGTTGGTTGTGTTTTTATTGCATAATAGAAACTAAAAGATTTCTTCCTTTACTTAACTTTCAGGAAACTTTGAAGGAAACCCCTGGGGATTTTCTTACCTCATTTGAAATGTTTAATAGCACCTACAAGCTCTATACCCACAGGTGAGTAGCAAAAAGGCTATTGTCTCTGCTGGGGAAATCATTCTTTCTGCAGCCCCCCAGGAAACCATAGATGTCCCTGTCACCCAGATGTTGGGACCATGACTTTTTTACTATTTTTTTTTTTTTATCTGCTTGAAACATTAGTTGAAGTGGAACATGACATTAGTTAACTGGAAGTGTTTTGGGATCATGGGTAGTATCACTGCAAAGGAATAGTAGTCTGTCAGATGAAGAGGAAGCATGATGAGTCACTGTACTTAAGGAAAAGTATTCTTATTACTGGATTCAAGCCAAATACTCTGTACCAAGCAGAAAGGTGGGTATTGTGATAGTAGTCAGAGATTTGGAAAGAGGACCTTCTCGAGGCTTTTCCTTCCTAGCTCAATATGGCACATTTCATCAGCAATAGGACAGAAAGTAAAACTTAGACTGGTGGAAACCAAACACTTACAGGCAGTTGATACAGACCACGGAGCACCACAGATTCTTGAAACAACCAGAAGGGATACTTGGCCTGCAATAGTATAACTATGCTTACTGTGTTAAGCTAACAAGTTTCTAAGGTGTCTGCAGTGAAAAACAGAGAGTTTACATGCCTGACTTACAGTCCCAATGAGAAGTCAACCATATATAGGAGTCAGTTGGTCTCAGCCCTTCACTAATGGAGTGAAGATTATCATCTAAGTCAGTTATGCTTACTGGACAGCAAATATGGCTTAAAGTCCTCCTCTCCTATTGCTTACATTTACTGACATAACATTCCTGTATTCAACAATAGGGTCCATTAGATCACTTAAAATAACTGGGATTGAAAATCTTCTCCTAAAAAATGAGGGAGCTGGAGGTTAGTTTGAACTCTGATTGTTCTGCAAACATTTGTATTGACATGACTAAAGGGATAAGTAGGCAAGCACAGAGGTGGAAATGAAAGGCTAACAGGTTTTGGATCTAGCTGCCTTCCCAAAGTCAGCAACATGTAATGACATTCTCATGAGTGTTGTTCACATCCTAACTTGCAGTGACTGTAGCGGTGATCTGTAGAGTCAAGCAGAGGTGAATCGCACACAGAGGCACAGCTCCCATTTAGAGCACATAGTCTTACCTGTGCGATGTGAGAACGGCCGTCCTGTTCCTCATGTGCTCCTCACGTAGCCGTCTCTCTCCCTTGTTTTTAAGACTCTGCATTTTTGCTTTTTGTGAATGTCTCGTAGAAATGTCACGTCATCTCCAACCACTATCTGCAGTTTTAGATTTACCCGTTTGACAGCTCTCTGTAATTCTTGGGCTTGTGTCACTCTTTTGGTAGTTGGAATTGTTCTGGCAAAGGGAACCCCCTGTTTTAGAGAGGGGAGACTCATGGGGAGCAGTGGAAGGAAATTTGGGTTGGGTGTTCCAGGATTTAGGAAGAGGCAATGGGTGAAGCATACCAGATGTGCAAGAATTAAAGCTGTAATGTCTGTTGTTTGCAGCTATTTGGGGTTTGGACTAAAAGCTGCCAGACTAGCAACACTTGGAGCTTTGAATATGGAAGGTATGTTCCTATGATAAAACAGCTGAGAATTCTGAGGAGATGGTTAGACATACTCTTGTGTCAGCAGCCTGTTTCCTGTGTCTTCACCTCTGTACCTTGTGCTTTTCTATGTTTTTTCTGGCATAGATCTGGCTGGAAACAGGCTACTGCTTATTAAGGAGCTGGCTTGTGAGACAGCCACTATTCCCTGTTTCCAGGTTGAGCCAGGAGTGGGGCTGACTGCAGGTTCCAGAAGGAATATAGGCATGGCCAGCTGCAGGCACACAGTGTTACAGGCTGCACCACAGAACCACAATCAGGAGGAATAGATCCTTTTCCTAAGGGTTGCTGCTTAGGCCAAACCCACTCTGTAGGTGTCTCTGGTATCTGCCCGGCCCCCTCTGTTCCCCCAGCCCTGTTGTATCCACTGACCAGTCTAGCTTCGAGTCCAGGAGCATATTGCATGCACCATCACTCACTCACCCGAATGCACACTCACATTCCAGAGCCTTTCCAGTCTCTGACCCAGACCTTAAGTCCTTCCAATCTTCAGGGCCAGACCTTGGGCTTTCTGTCCAGTCTCTGGCCAGGACCTGGGGTCTTTTCACTCTGGATTCTTAATTGCCAGCTAGATGGACTTGTGTTAATTACTGGAATGTACTCAGATCAAAAATAGCTGGGGATAGGTTTTCAGAAGAAGATAGCACAGTGTGCCATGATTGGTCACAAGGCTCGGCCAGAAAAGCATACTGACCCACTGCGTGCTTGCTGCTGATTGCCACCTTCTATCGTCCCCTCCATATTGCCACCCTCACATCTCCTTGAACCCTTGATTTCCCCTCTCCCTGCCACTGAACCTTCTCCTAAACACCCCATAGTAAATTTTGCACAGTCCCACAATTGTCCTTAACCATTCTGTGAGTCTCCTTTTTCTATGAGACCTGGCCACTGTGAGTGTGTTTTCTTCCTGTCAGTTAGAGTATTTCTGGTTGCACCCTTCAAGGATAAACTCAGTGTATCCTGTAGTGACCACTGATCAGTGTCTTAGGAGCATTGGTCTTCATTGCTCAGTTGCTTTGTTTGTCTTGGCTATCTGCTGTTCATTAGGGTTTGTGTATCTGTGTGTTTAAATAATTAGCTCTCTTGTTTCTTGTCTTCTGTGGTGAACAGCCATCATCCAGATACTCTTCTTCCATTTGCCTTTCAGTAGCAACTGACAAGCCCAGATGCTCTGCAGCTTGCAGAGCAAAACTGACCGGTCCTTAATTCATAATCAGTCTGGGCAGCATCCACCAATTCAGATTTCTATACTTTTACTTAAAGACCTAATGAAGATCTTTTGGCCCCTTCTTTTCTGGTTCTGCATATTGATCAATAACTGTTAAATGTTATCCTTTCTCACTCTCTCCTCTGGTTTCATTCCAGCTGTGGACGGACAAATGTTCCGCAGTTCTTGTTTGCCAAAGCAACTGGAGGCAGAGTGGCACTTCGGGGGAGTGAAATACCAGTATGGTGGCAACAAAGAAGGTAAATTAAGGAGACTTCTTTCTTCTTGTAAGATGAGTCTTGTCTTCAGGATCTGAGTTTTTCCTCAACAAATACCCTGTTTGTTACCTTGGGTTATGAAGGATACCTGTCCAGTTGTAGATGTGGACTTTTGACAGATCCAGAGAAGAATCTTGGGCATGTTAAGAGTAGCTGGGCTCTGAGATCACTCTCTGTGATCTCTTATTACAGGTGTTACCTTTATAGGAAACATTGAGTTACCTGTGCAAATAAGAGATTTTTTTTTTTTCTGAGGCTTTGAGCTCAGTGCAAAAACTCTGGCTGTGTTAGGAGTAACTGGCAGGCCAAAGTGTATGGTATTTGTGGAACTGTTTCTTATGATACCATCCCGAACACTGCATGCAGAGGGTGAAGCTGCTGCCATCGGTGACTAGAACAGATGGTAGCAGCTTCAATTGAGAACACCCCGTTGGTGGCTGCTGTTGCTTTACTTTACAGTGGGGATCAAAAGAGCTGAGTTTAGATTTTGTATGTGTAGAGTGGTGATGGAGAGAGAAAGCAAGGGTTTATCTAGCAGGTGGTAGCAAATGTAAATGAGATTCTGCTGACCAGAGAATGAAACAATGGGAGTTTTGCCCGAGGAGGGGAAAGCTTTTTCATGGACCTACACTAGTTCGTGCAGCATACCTTTCGGATATTGCTCTGCTCTAACCAATTCCACTCGATCATGGTGATCTAGAGTCCTTGCCTGCATGGAGTATGGAAAGGATATCTAAATTCTTCTCACATCTTCTGATGCTTTATTTTCTGCTTTTTCTGTATTGCATCCTACTGTCACTGAGTCAGTCTTCCGTCTTCTGGATGTGTATTTTTTGGCTCACCCCATCTCTGCTTGTCTCAACAGGAGAAACAGGATTCAAGCCTTGCTACCTGGAAGTGCTCAAGGTTGTCAAAGGGAAACTTCACCAACCAGATGAGATTCGTGGAAGTTCCTTCTATGCTTTCTCCTATTACTATGATCGTGCAGTTGACACCAACCTAATTGGTAAATTGGTTTGGGATAATGTACTATGTGTGAGCATGTCAACCACAAAGTAGACAGAGGAAGGCTGGAGCCATGGGGAGCAAGGGAAAGGAAAGGTGTTGGAAAGAGGAAATGCAGGAAATACCTTCAGGGAACCATCAGTGCAGTTTGATGTTCAGAGTTCAGCAGATGAGACCTGTGCTCTGCACTCCAGTGATATTTGCAGCTCTGTCCTCTGTTACCAGCAGACCCTACTCCTAGCTCAGCATCACCGAGTTGTGCTCTATGGTCAACTTAGGCATAGAACACAAATGGTTTTAGGACTATGATGATGTTTTCTCACCTCTTCCTTTTCAGATTATGAACAGGGAGGAGTTCTGGAAGTGAGAGATTTTGAAAGAAAAGCCAAAGAAGGTAATAGTTAATGAGTCTTGGGAACCTGGTGGGGATGAGAAATAACAAACCTGTGAATGTCTATAGGCAGTTCATAATGTGAGTTTGACTTTTAAAAATTAGTTTGTTTAACCTTTATTCCACTTATACCTTCCCTGTCAAGTTACTTAACTTTCATTAGCCAGCACCTGTAACTGTTGCGGAAGAAAGTTCTGCAGAACAGTGAAGGGAAACAAAGTTTTAGAGCTTCTGTTCAGGAGAGGAGATAGATCATAAATGTGAGTACAAAAGAGAGTGAATTTACTGTATCAAGAGCTCCAGTCCAACTGCAACTCTCTGAGTTTGGGGGAGTGCTGACTTCTGTAAGTCTGTCACCTTTAATACTTTTTAATCTAGTAAGATAGAGGGAGGCAGCAGAGGTTAAGTCAAGTCAGACAGCCTCTTCTGTATTCCTTTCCCTCCCTGACTTTTTTCCAGAGCACTTGTTCTAGATTTGTGCCTTCTCCCATGGGAAAAAAAAAAAGCTCCCACCTTGCCATGCTGCTGATGGCTAAAACTTCAGCTTACAGAGCAAGACATTACCTCTGAATTGTGATCATCCTTATGATGATTAGTATACTCTCTTACAGACACCACAGGATACTTTGTAGGTCAGCACTGTCTTTTTTTCTAAAATAGGATCCAAATTCTAATAAAAACTCAGATGGCTTTAAATAGGGGATCTGGCTCTAAGGCTTTGAGTTTTGTTTGTCTGGATACTGAGAGTTTATTTCCAAGGACACAGCTAAAACATTATCTAACACCATCAAACCATTTATTTAGCTTCAGAGCAGCAGGAGATCAGTTCTGTAATCCCAAATTCATGCTCCTGTTTCACACTGCACTAGCAGGAAGATGCTGCTTATCGTTTCTAACAAGAAGTGGGCTTTGCTCTTGATGCTTGTAGAACAGGGCAGTGACAGTATGCCCAGAAGACAGTGCTTAGTCTAAGTCTGTTTCCCAGTCACTGTCATACTTTCTGTAGAATCCTGACTTGGCTGCAGCAAGGGACTGGTTTGTTGGGCAACAGACTCTTCCAGGTCCTTGGACATGTGTGGTTAGAGAAAAAAATAAAAGCAGCTGCCAACCTAAAAGGAGGAGCCATTGGTGGAGCTGTCCTTGGGGACCAGACAAGGAAGACAAATGATGCTGTGCTCTTCAAAGATTAAGTAATAACCAATTCCCTGCCAGGTACCAGTTGAGCAGAAATTCACACATCAAAATAGCTATGTGGATTTGGTAATTTAGGTACTTATGATGGAGTTAAGAGAAATTCTAAGTAGTGTATGGTTTATTTTCCAAAGTTCTAGAGCAGCTGTGTAGCACATACCACCATGTGTCATACGTACCCATCAATAGAAGCAGATGGCTTGATTAAGTAGGCTTTGGCTTGAGGGCAGTTCAAAGGATAATGTAGATAAAAGCTGCTTTGTTTTGCTGAGATTTTTTTTTTTCTTTAGTCTGTGATAACATGGAGAGGTACAACTCAGCCAGTCCCTTCCTCTGCATGGATCTCACTTACATCACTGCTTTACTAAAGGAAGGGTTTGGATTTAGGGACAACACACTCTTACAGGTGAGGAAAACTGTTAAATCCCAGAGCCAGCTTCCAAATTTCTCTTGCCAATCAATACACATTAGTTAATTCTTCTGGCTGATTCTCTTCTGACTATTTCCAGAGTTGTTACATGTAGTTCCTGTCATCTGTGCAACGCTTTAATCTAGATTACTGTCAGGAACACCTTCTTTTTCTTCCTCTATAGTTAACAAAGAAAGTGAACAACATAGAGACAAGCTGGACTTTGGGTGCTACCTTTCACCTACTGCAGTCTCTGGGGATAACGTATTGAGCCGTGATGTTCCTGTGGACTTTAGCCTTTCTGAAAAGCTGAGAAAGCAAATTGAAATCTCCAGGTACGTTGTTCAGCTGGAGTCCGTCACAGAGCAGAGCATGGACTGAAGCTGTAGAACGGATCTTCACCCAGGATTGGCATCGTGCATAATGAGAGTTGCCACAGTATGATTTATAAATGTGATTGCTGTAAATGATCCAGAAGCTGCCTTCTGAAAGTCAAAGAGGCCTGAACTCCAGCCAAGTATCTGCAAGGAGCTCAAAGCCAGCTTTCACCAGCGCGTTTGTAATAGCGTCCCATTGCTAGAAGCACAGCCTACCTGGCATATGGTGGTAGACTACAGACATCTGGTTTCTCCTTCCCCTTTTATCTCCTTCCCCTACATAACTTCACTTTGCTTGTGAGATGTTAATTACAAAACTGAAAGATGAAATCAACAGTCATTCAGAGAAGAGTGAACAGCTCTGATGCTACCAGCCTCAGCATTCCAAGTACATGGCTGTTTGCTTAGCTAATGCACCACAAGACAACTCTGGTCCTTCAATAAGGGGCCTGCCGTAAGCACACTTTAGGCATGGTTTTGGGAAGGGTGCTGCCTGAAACTTACTGAGCGTTTCTTCAGGCAACAGTCGTTTCCTAAGCAGAACATGTGCCCAACTCCCTGGCTCCTTTTTATGCCCTTGACGGATCTGTGCAGCCACACTGTACCTCTGGCCTCCAGCCCCGTAACTGGATTCGTTCATTTTGTAGTGGTAACTGGCACAGCCAGACAGCAGTGCCGGCTGTTTAAACTCCACCCCCACAAGGAATGCTTGTCACTTGACACCCAGGAGGAGATGAAGGGCACAGTCCAGTGAAATGGCTGATCTCACTTGGCCACGACAGATGGTTCTGTTTCTCTGCTCCCAGCAAGGTAGTCCCACAGCCTTCTTTCCTCTGATACTGGTGCTCCTCTCATCACATCAAACTTGAGTTAAATTATCTCACCAGAGAGTCAGGTCTAGCACTAGCACAAGGGAAATGGGCATTGCACAGCTGGGAGAGACCTGAGGGGGCACACCACAGCCCAGTTTGTCTGAGGTGTCATTTTCCACCTCAGAGCTGGGGCTTATCCCTTCCTGCACTTATTCTTAAGAGCCTCCTCTGAACACAGCCCTGGGGTGAAACAAGCTGTTTAAGTTGTTTAACAGATGAAAACAGGGAGAGAGTGGAATTAGCATCAGAAACAGAGGGAGAACAAGAACAGAAGTAACATTGCTTTCTTACCCCTGGTTTGCTTATCACTTGCTCACTTTAATTTGTTTTAAACTTCATTTCTCTTTAATTCAATACTGGGGAGTTGGACCTATAAAATGGGTCTCTGCAGCCTCACATTGCTCTGGAATTACTTTTGTTATTTACAGCAGGAACACTGCGCTGCCATCCAGCGAGACCTGGACAGGCTGGAGAGCTGGGCAGGGAGAAACCAGATGAGGTTTAACAAAAGCAAGTGTAAAGTCTTGCACCTGGGAAGGAACAACCATTTCTATCAGTACAGGCTGGGGGATGACCTGCTGGAGAAGAGCTCAGTGGAGAAGGACCTGGGGGTCCTGGTGGATGACAGGTTGGCCATGAGCCAGCAGTGTGCCTCGGTGGCTAAGAGAGCCAATGGGATCCTGGGGTGCATCCGGAGGAGTGTAGCCAGCAGGTCAAGGGAGGTGATCCTCCCGCTCTACTCTTCCCTGGTCAGGCCCCACCTGGAGTATTGTGTCCAGTTCTGGGCTCCCTGGTATAAAAAGGACAGGGATCTCCTGGAGAGAGTCCAGAGAAGGGCTACGAAGATGATAAAGGGCCTGGAGCATCTCCCCTATGAGGAAAGGCTGAGAAGATTGGGACTGTTCAGCCTTGAGAAGAGAAGACTAAGGGGGGACCTAATTAATGTTTACAATTATCTTAAGCAAGGGATGCAGGGGGAATCAGCCAGCCCCTTTTCAGTGGTCTGTGGAGACAGGACAAGGGGCAATGGCTGCAAGTTGGAGCATAGGAAGTTCCGCACCAACATGCGGAGAAACTTTTTCACAGTGAGGGTGACAGAGCCCTGGAATAGGCTGCCCAGGGAGGTGGTGGAGTCTCCTTCTCTGGAGATATTCAAGACCCGTCTGGATGCCTATCTCAGTGAAATGTCCTAGGGAGCCTGCTTCGGCAGGGGGTTGGACCCGATGATCTCTCGAGGTCCCTTCCAACCCCTACAATTCTATGATTCTATGATTCGGCACAGCGCATCCAGTGAAGGGGTTGCAGCTCTTTAGGAAGCCCAAGACTTCAGAATATTGTGAAGCTATTTGAATAACAATTTAAAGCGTGTCTTGCCTTCTCTTACACACCCATTGCTGAAGCAATGAAGGCTCAATAGTTTAAATAAAGCATCTTGTCAGGCTAGAAAGTCGGGCTTGTAGGATCCTGGCTGTAGAGAACATCAAGTTCTTGAGGCTCCAAGTGCAGCCCTTGCATTGTCCTAAATAGAAACAGCTGTAGAAACAGCTTTTTCCACCCCATGAAACAGCTGGCAGCTAGCTCATAAAAAATTACTATCTTCTATTTGCTATGGAACGTGTAAGGAAAAGATAAACTTACCCCAGATGTAAGAACAGAGAGGTATAACTCATGTGACTAAGGGAAGCTTTTATCCCCTGATCTCATGATGAACACTCTCCTCTCAGGCATTCGCAGTTACCCATTTGCTGTAACACACCTTTCCCGCTTCTGTAAAACCAAAGACTGACCTCACACCACCTTCTTTGCAAACTGGACTTGAAAATAGTTGGCAATTCCCAGCAAGGGGAGGAAGTAGCACGCTCATGCCCTCACTAATCTTGCTAAGCAGTTTGAAGACTCAGACATTTGCCTCACTGTGAACATTACCCCACCTCCTCTAGTCAGCAGTGCGAGTTTGACTGTGGCTGATGAGCTGCCACCTTCTCCTATCTCAGGTTTTCCAGCACCAGGGTGCAAGGTGTGCTTCTGACTGAACATGTTCAGTCAGCCACAGTAGTCTGGGGACGGCGCTACTTGTACTTGTCTCAACACTGACACCTCACTGTAGATTCAGGCTGTTTCCTTCACCCTGCCTATACTCCTTATCAGAACCTGTTTTGAGATCCACCTTGGGAAATTTCCGTGTCACACCAAACTGCTGTTGGTTCCTCACTAGTAACTTCTGTTTGAACACAAAGATAGTCATGGCCTCTTCTCAACCACAGATACTTCTTACTCCTATTTCTTACTCTTTATGTTTGGCAGAGCTTTGTGTGTGGTCTGGTCTGCACAACAGGGTGAGTGCAAACACAGTCATTGTATTGTCAGTGAACAATTGCATTCAGTTTTGTATTCCCAGAGAACACAAAGCAGGATGCAGCAGTTACTCACCAGGCTGTGTTACTCCTGAGAACTAGCTAATTTAATAATCCAAACGTCTTCTTTCAGTCTGAGCCAGTGCTATGACAAATTGTTATGAGATCCTGGAGCTGAGAGCCATAAGCAGCAAGGTATTTGGAACAGGAAGGAAAGATGGGATGTTATAAAGAACAAGCAGCAGCAGCACTAACTATTCTGCCAACTGAATAGACACTAGCCCTGAGGAGAACATCAGGGTTTGGGTTTATCTGAAGGGAGGATGGTCTAGAACCAGACAGGTACCACATAGAGAACGTTTCTTTACTGTGTTCTTCGCCTCAGACTCTGGTACTATAAATACTAGGTGTGAATCTCTGCTTCCCAGCACCAAAGTTGCATTAAATCTGAATGCTCAGGGCCTTCATTTGTCAGTGGCACAATTCATTAACTGAAGCAAAACTGCTGCTCTCTATCAGGGGCCTGATCCTGCAGTCATAAGAGAAACAAAAACTCTGCTCAAAGGTTTCTTTTGCAAGGAAGTGCAGAATTGAGCCCCTGCTGTTTACATCTGAACTACTCAAGGTGGGTGTGGGATGTCAAGAAGCCAGTCAAGTCCTCACACTTACCCTAGTGCAATGAGATTATTTATTAGCTTAAATAAAGACTAAGCAGCCTTTTAAGAGAAGAGTTCTACTTGCAGCCCTGATTTGTATCTCTTCCTTCATAATGTCTTTTAGCCAGTCACTAACAGGAACTACCCAACACGAGTGACTGAAGCAGCACAAGTAAAGGCTTTCAGTTCAAAACTTATGTTTCATTCTTTCTGATGTTAATTCCTCATACTGGTCAACTGTATGTGTAAGTCTTGCCCGTGGGTATTGCTCACTTAATGTTGTGAGTGTCGAATGTCTAATGCAGGAGGCTGGTGTTTGGAACCTAAGACAGAATAACTTGAATGTCTATTTTAGTAATTAAAACATTTGTAACAATATCCTGACGTTGTGGTGCAGTTTTTGGTCCTAGATACTACTGTTGTCTTGCATCTCTTTTTTATGGAACATTGAAGTCTATCCAGTTCCATGAAGAACAGCATTATGAAATAAAGCACCAAGAGAAGGGCAGGGAAAAGGGTGAAAGAGACAGGTTAGCACTTTCAAGCATACTTGCCATCAAGAGCCATCTCTCCTCTACTGAACTAGCCCTCTTTTGCACGTCCAGGAAGTGCTAAGAACTCAGGACACTACAGCTCTAGAAATTGTGTCAGAGAAAACTGATAGTAATTAAGCAGCAAAAAAGTTGTAGCTGGCAAAATCCATCACTGCATTTGCAAAAAAACCAACCAGCTGCTTCCACCTGTCTTCCATCAAAAGGTCCACAGTGAAAGCGCACCGTAGATACAATTTGTGGCTGAAGACCTCGCGGTACTACAGGAAAGTACCCCAAATCCTCCTGAGGAGAACAGATGAGACAAAACTTTTGCATAAACCAATGGATGATGTCATACATGGCTCAATCCCTCAGTTTTATTGTTAATTTAAAATAACACAATTCAAAGATTCAAGTCAGTCACAGTCCTCATAAGGGCAACACATTAACTGGGAAGCTGCTGCTCCGAACTGACAACAGATCACTTGCTGGCAAAAGCCATGATTTGCTCCTAAAAGAAGGGAAGAAAAAGGTGAGTAATTCATAAACTGGTAAAACACATTCATTCTGGAGAGCAGCTGTAGCCTCCTTCCCTCTTATATACATAGGGACAACCGCTCTTTGTCAGCTGTTTTAGCCATGTGCAGAGCACCTGTTTCTGCACACCAGGAAATGAAAGAAGCTGCAGCCTTCCTTTCCTTCCCTTCCCAAGTCGCACAAAACAGAGGCATTACCAACAGGTTCTGTGCTCACAGAAAGGATCTTCCTTTGGCTTTCTGCTCTGGACAGAAAACCAGAAAAAAAAAAATCTGAGCAGGGAAGCAGCAGCATAATCTTCTTTTTAGTGCAACTAATAAAGATACCTTGCCAGTGGCAGCTACTACACCTTAATAATTTACTGCTCTTCAATACAGATAGTGTCTTAAGCATGACCGTAACACAAAGGAAACAGACCACCTGCACATCAGAGGAAGATGATTTATGGAATAAAACACTCAAATTGAGAAATGAGGAATGGCTGAGGGAATTGGGGTTGTTTAGCCTGGAGAAAAGGAGGTTGAGGGGAGATCTAATTGCTCTCTAAAACTACCTGAAAGGAGGCCGTGGAGAGGCTGGGGTTGACCTCTTCTCTCTAGTGACAAGCCATAGTACAAGAGGAAGTGGCATCAAGTTATACCAGGGGAGGTTTAGAATGATTGTGACAAAAAACTTCTTCACAGAGAGGGTTGTCAGGCATTGGAATGGGCTGCCCAGGGAGGTGGTGGAGTCTCCATCCCTGGAGGTATTTAAAAGACAGATGACATGCTTAGAGACATGGCTTAGTGGTGGTTGGCAGGTTCAGGTGACAGTTGGACTCATAGTCTAAAGGGTCCCTTCCAACCAAGACAATTCTGTGATTCTTATTTGACAGTGCTTCAGAACTTTGAGAGCAAGTGGCTTAAGGAACCTCACGAAAATCCTGCAACTAGGTGAAGACAGTGCAGAGTTCAGGCAGATAGGCTGCAAACGGAGAGTGTGTTTAAGACTGAACCTCCTCCTCACTGCCTTCTCCTCAGGTACCTTCTGTTGCAAAGACTTGCACTTCCGCCATGAGGAAGCTTTTTCACAAGGCAAACCAGCATAGAACTGTATAACTCCTTTGAGCTGCACGCACCTGCCAGGCTGGCTCATGTCTTAGTGAAGCCAACAGTGTCTTAGTGTCTTCACAGGGCTGTTTTTTCATAGGGCTTTTTAGGAATGCAGCTCAGGGTTCCACATTTACATTCCATAGCAAAATAAAGCCAATGACTTCTAACCTCACACTACTGATACAACGTACAGACACTTAGATCCTCATCTTCCTTTGTGCTGCAGGAGAAACCAATACAAGTTACTGAGGCGCTCCTCAGGCTCATCCAGGACACAAAACCTCAGTTTGAGCGAGTAAGGATTTTCCAACTAATCCAAAATAATCTTCCCCAATTGCACAAGTTTCAAGATCAGTTCTGGACTCTCCCTACGGCTCTGACTAAAATGAGATTCTTACTTTGACAGGAGGCAGGGCGTTTGTGGCGTGCAATCCCCATGTTCTCAGCAACACCAAAGGAGCAAGCCTGGTGGAGTAAAGCCGCTTTAGCACATCAATAGCAGCTATCAAGGAGACGTTGTGTCTCTGTCGTTCTGTCTCAAATTTTAAGAGATGTTTTAAAGAGCCTGGAAGAGAAAAATGAATGGTCCTGTTAAAAGTTTCTTGCCACAAAAGAATTGTGCATCTTATCTATACAGCAGCCTCCACCGACAAAGGAAAATGCAGAAAGCAAAGGTAGAAAGGAGGCCTCCTTTGATCAGCTGCTGGTCTTCATCTCACCAACTCTTTAACAACCATCCTGCAGATTTTTTTTTGTAAAGAGGCTTTGAGATTTGTGGGATGGAAACTGGATCCAACAATCTTTAACGGCTCCACAGCCAATGGACATCAGAACAGTTTTGCCTTAAAGACGTTTCTGCCTTTCAAACACAAGCCAGCAGCACACTTGGCCTGCAGCAGTTGATTCCCCGTCCCGCTGTTAGCAGCAAAAGCCTATAAAACAATCACCTTCTTGCCTCTTCCTTACCCAGATCACTCCCACTGAAGGCTGCTGCGCTGAGGTGATGAGCTAAACATGCAATATCACCAAAGCCCAGGTTTACACCTTGTCCTGCCAGCGGGTGGACTCTGTGCGCTGCATCCCTGGAGCAAGAAAAGACAGAAATTTATATCCCTTCTTGAAGAATGCCATAATGGTTGGCAAACCCCAGAAGGGATGAGTACACCACTCCTGACCTCTCTGCAATGAGCACCACCTTACAGCACCACATACGCTTTATCCAGAACCTCCTTTGATGCTATGCTGAACTACCTGACTGCCTCTCCAGTTGCAAGAAGCAAGACAAAGCAGAAATAACAAAAAGCAGCTCTGAAAGGAAAAGTTACAAAGAGGTGGCAAGCCAAAGTCCTCTCTCAGATCACTGTGGAACAGGCCTAATGTTTTTGTAGGCAACCTTGACACAACAGGAAGCTAGCACGTTTCACAAACACAAAGTAGATAGACATCATGAATACAAAGAAGTGGCTATCACCGAACAGAAACAAAATCAGGTTCTTTCATGAGCAGACTTATCTATAAAGGACAAAGACAGGCATACTGATAAGGGAGCCTTAAAGTTAGAGAAATGACGTGAAGTTTGGGCATGAAATGTAACATCATGCATATCAACAAGGTATAAAGCACAGAGTGCTCCTCAGCTCAGATTGACTCACAAGTTGGAAAAATGAAAAGTATCTGAAGAATAATATGGCATCCAGGAATTACTATACGCTACCAGTGTACTGCAGCTGTGGCAGGGGAAAAAAAGTACATGCAGCTATAGAATGTAAAAGATGAGATCTGTTCCTATTTCTACAGGCCACTGTACAAAAGCCTATGATGTCCCATCCAGAATACTTGTAAACTTTGTCATTTGTATTCAAGAAAGATGAGTTTAAAACCTGAACCACTGCACAGAATGGCTGCTATATTGTTTGGGGAAGTGCAAGTCCAGCATGAGATACTGGATTGTTTCACTTGACTACACAAACCAGGGAAGGGGAATCATTATCTCACAATTTACACAGACAGCACACACAACGGAGAGCACGCTACTCACACAAAGGGACTTTGTTGACACAAGAGCACATGGTACACACTGGGCCTGGATAAAGTCAAACCAAGACTACAAATTATTTCTATCTATCTAATTTGTTGATTGGGAGTTGCTATAATCATGTAATTTCTAACCACATGACACCCACTCCCACAAGGGCCACCACTGGGGACCTTACCCGATCAGAGCCAGGCGGTGCTGGACATACTCGGTGGCGTGCCCCATTCCAAGAGGGAAGATGGCCCGGCTCTCTGCATCGACTCCAGCCACGCTCGGGGGCAGCTGCCGGACTCCCGTCCCCGAGGGCTTCAGCAGGGAGATCGCAGACCGAAACATGGCCCCGGCAGTGTCAATGAAGTCAGAGTGGTTTACGTTGCTCCACTGAAACAAACAAACAGATCTTTAGGTGTTAACCCATACCAGACATATAAAAGCATCCAGTTGTGAAAAAAAGAAAGGAACACACTCTAAATACTGAATTTTAACCACTTGGACATAACTATACATAGAAAAAACTATCCTCGTTGTTATAGGACACACAAGTTTCCAATTAGGATGAGTCTACTCTTCCCACATTTAGGAAATTTAGTTCAACTTCTTGTGTGACTTTCAGAACTGACCAAATTCAGTCCCAAGGAGTCGTCTTTTCTTTGCCAAGTGCCTTTTCAACAATCATCCTCACCAGAGGAGAATCCACTTCTCCCATTACTACCCTTTAAGCCATAGGGTTCCACTTTATTTCCTCTGATGTCAGCAGTCAGCCTCACAGCCACCACAAGGCTGATACTCACAAAGGCAGAGTTGATGCTATCCACAAAACTTTCCTCATCCATAGCAAGAAGTTCCGATGCATGTTCATGAGATGTAGACCATACCAGAGAGCTGGCAGTGTCAGACAGCTTTTTCAAGAGAAAAATCAAAAGACAAACAATCAATGCAAAGATTTCTCTACTGCCCTGCCCCACACCAGTCTCTGCCCCACACCAGTCTCTCTCATATTACTCTGCCAGCCCAACTTGCTACAAGTGGAAAAAAACACAGATAAAGCAAGGGCAGAAGGAAGGAACAAACAAATGCACTAACTGAAAAGAAAGGGCAGAAGGACAAATTTTTAAGACAGAACCAACACAGAAAGGCACGGGCAGAAATTAAGCTACTGGAAAAGAACAGAGTTTAAAAAAAAAATTAAAAAATACAGAGACCACAAGTCATCTTACCGGAAGAAGCGCAATTGGGCCTGTGGGAAGGAACCTCTGCCACGCTACATTATTGTCTGTGGCCTAGAGGGGACAGAAGCAAGCGGACAGTTATAACCGATGTGGACCTGGATCATCTGCTTAAGCTGTTGTGCTATTTTATGGAAGAGTCAATTATCAGAATTTCACCTCAGACAAGTGAAGAGTTGCCACGACAGCTGACTGGTCATACCAATGCTCAATGTTCTTTATTTCAGCTTCCTTCCGCACTACAGAGTTATGACCATCTGCACCTATCTGCAAAACAAAAAGATACAAAGCAGGCTCTTCAGCAGCTCCTAAGAAAGCCAATATTCCAGCCTACAAACACCAGCCTGCACATGCATATTGTTTGTTTACTTGGAAAAAAAATTAATAAAAAAGATTCCCCCAAACCCAGAAGAGGTGACCCCTTCTGCTCTTGTCCAGTTCAGCACAGTCTTTTTGCATCAGGCACAGAAAACGCCTTGCACCAAGTCCCATAGTGTCTCTGACAGAGTTGGCCACTCACCTCACTCAAGCCGTCCACGTGGGTGGAGCGGCACACACGGAATCAGAACCAAATCCAGTGGAAAGGACTTGGGTGATAGATGATGCCTGATCAACAGAAATAAAAAATTTAGTTACCAGCAGTTTGGTCTGAAGTCTGCGTCCATCAGCTAACTCAATTTGGACCCAAGGGCTTGTGTCACAGCTGTGGGAGGGAAGGGGCCAGGTATACCCGACTGCTCTGCTCCCGTAGAAAACCTCCACCCGGTCTGATGGGAACACAAAGTACCATGGTCACAGCATGATACAGACATGAAACAAGGAAGCATCTCTACAGCAGCAAAGGCCACGCATGTCTTAATGGCACCCCAAGAGCTGATCCTATAATGGCACCATGAAAAGACCAGATCTGGCCAACCTTTTGTCACTACAAGGGATAGAAAGCTGCAGATCCTTTCATTAAGTCTGTCTTTGGAGAAACTATGTTCTGGAGAGCTACATATGCAACAATTTACTTGCTATGTAGCTTTTGGAAGATAGACTTCTTCCTTCTCCCCATTCAAGAAGTTGCTTAATTATCTTTCTCCCTCTCATAATTTAGCGCATGCAACAGAAGGCAAGTAACTGAAAGCTCTCTGCAGGAAATGAGATAATAAAGAAGTTGTCCACTACCTGCTACTGCATCTAACTGCTTTGTGAGAGCAGACATAATGACATCATTCTCCACTATGTAACCCATGTCATCTAAGTCATCTTTCTCAAAAACGATCATGGCTTCTGAACAAGCATCCCACACCTACAAAGAAAAAAATACGTTACATGAAGCTACATGATAAAGAAGGCCTGTTCCTTTCAGGAATGATGAATGTATCTATCTTAACAGGAAAAAGATGCAGCAGTCTAGAAATACAGAACTAGAAGAAACATCCTGGGTTACCGTCCATTCCCAGCTACTGAGGTAGCTCACATAATTCCTTTCATACAAACATCCAGCTTCATCTCAAAAACCAACTGCAAAGAAAGTTTTTTATCCCTACTTTCCTGACACATAATGAACACATGAAGCTACTCTACCACCTTGTGAATTAACCCAGGCAGTCAGTTCAGCACCGTGCAGCCACTCACTCCTCCGCAGAGGGACAGTGCACAGAATCAGAAAGGTAAAACTGAGAAAACCCGTGGGTTGAGATAAAGACAGTTTAACAGGTAAAGCAAAAGCTGCACACACAAGCAAAGCAAAACAAGGAATCCATCCCCCCTTCCCATGGGCAGGCAGGTGTTCAGCCTTTCCCAGGACAGCAGGGCTCCATCACGCATAATCGTTACTTGGAAAGACAAACGCCATCACTCAGAACGTCTTTCCCCTCCCCTCCTTCCCTCAGCTTTATATGCTGAGCATGATGCCATACAGTATGGGGTATCCCTTTGGTCAGCTGGGGCCAGCTGTCCTGGCTGTGTCCACCCCCAGCCTACTCGCTGGTGGGGTGGTGTGAGAGGCAGCAAAGGCCTTGGCTCTGTGCAAGCACTGCTCAGTGGTAATGAAAACATCCCCATACCAGCTGCTGTGAAGCAAATTAATTCTATCCCATCCAAAACCAACACACCCCTTTACCTTTGTTTCCTGACTAGTACTTACACCTCACTAGCTACAGTTTCCATTAGCAATCAACCTCTCATTCTGTAACATCAAGACTCTGAGGACAGGTATTTCTGAGCTGACTGCTACCTCCCAAAAAAGCAACATCATAAAAAAGAGGCATCATCACAGGTATGACATGCCCTTGGTCAAAGGAAAAAACCTTTGGATCATTAATTTAAATAGATCTGAGAACTCAACACAGACAGACACACAGTTTATGTGCAAGCTCTAAGCAGGCACCTGCATTCGCCGGAATGGTTTGAGTCTCAGGCTGGAGACATGATCCCAGGCACCGAAACCTACAAGAGAAAAAGGACACAAACAGAGGTTCACACGTGACATTGAGACCCAACAAAACTGAAACTCACTCGACAGCCTCTTCCGTTCTCCCTATCAATGCCCAGACTCTGCTCCCACTGTTCCTAGACAGGGGCAGGTCTGCCTCAATGCTGTCACAGCTCCAGCACCACATTATTTCACCATTAGCCCAAGCCAGTAGAAAACAAGCAAGAGCTTTCCATGAACACTGTGACTTAACAGTCAACTCTCACTGTCCTATCACCAAGTAGTAAGAGACACAGAAATGCACAGCTGTCACTGTTTAGAACATTTCTTTCTCCACAAAGGAATCAAGGCTCAAATCTCTCTTTAAAATGACAATTAATCAGGAGAAACAAATTACCAGACTACAGAGCGCTAAGCACGTTTCCTTTGTGAACAGAATGCTCCAGATGCTGTAGAGCACTTACAACCTTTTACTAGCTTAATGTACCAAATATTTATATAACAAGATACCTGAGCACAGATCCCCATTATCAAGAAAAGCCTGATTTAATCACAGATTAGCACGTAGAATACTAGAGACAAAGGCAAATAATTCCACTGACTTTAGCATGAAGGCAGCACATGCTCAAAGGGGTTTTATTCAACAAAAAAAAGAAAACCAGCTCAAACATCTTGTTGTAAATACAGACAATAGAAAACCAGACTTACTGCTGAGGAGGGTTGCTGATCCTGGGGAGATGGAACTGACCCTGTTACTGTACCTCTCTGGTACACGATCATATTCTTTCCTAGGACCAGCCTCCAGCAAAGCAATCTTCTTATCATGGAAGTGGATATCATGCCCTAAAATAAGCAAATATATGCTTTGTTACAACACTCCCGCAAAAAGCCCCTCATTTCTCAGTTCTGTAACACCTATGAATTTCTGTAGTAAGAGTGGATGCAAGACTTCATAAAGAAACACATTTACGACACATCTTTTAACTAGGCAGGTGTACTTCTGTATTTTAAAGCCTTATGGCTGGGATCCTGTTACTGAGATAGACAGCCTTTTTGCAGTTAAAGCAAAGTTTAAACATGTTCTTTTTGCACAAAGTTTACACTTGTGTAAAAATTTGTGCATATTTTGAGTTCATTACCGATGAGTGAAATCTGCAATGCTTACTCCAAGCACACAACAGGTTTTTCAGAGCTTAAACTTAAAATTCAAATTCACTAATTAGAACAAGAGATCAAAATAAAACTCCTGTGATATTAGCAACTACATTCATGTTCTCTTTATCCTTATATTCTGACAGTGGAATAACACAGGCAGTTCAGACTTTCACTTTCAGTTAAAACAACCTCTACCATTGCAGAAGGTACCGAGACCAGAAATGGTGTCCTTATAACACCCAGAGTTTACTACTACAGCAGTATCTTCAATGTAAGAAAATCAGACTATGTGTAACGTAACCTCATCACCTGCAAGGTCCCAAATCTTCACATTAGTCTTAGATATCACTGCTGGGAGGGGGAATCCTCATGCTGCCTCAATTCCATTGTGGTCTTGCTTAACAATGCAAGCATAACAGTGATGAGTTCACAAGGTAAATCCTTATACTTGCAAGGCACACAAGGACCTTCGCTCTTTTGATTTTCAGGCTTCTGGGACTATTACACCCTTTTGAATCAACACTACAAATAAAGAAGCTGCCAGTGCTCTCAGGATCTCCAGAGATGCAAACCAAGCACAAACCCCTTTAAACTTGGTATTCCAGTGTTTAGAATACAGGGTTAGAGAATGAAACTTTGGGTCAGAAAAGCATTTTCAGCTATAGCTGAAATTATCTATCAGTGATTGATGGGTGTCCATGTTTGACAGAAATACCATAAGTAATCTACAGAATACAAAGTAATGGCTACACTTAAAAAAAAAAACCAAACAAAAAAAAACCCCAACCAACCAAAACGTAAGTAGGATAAAGCTCATGACAGCAATCAGGTACCCAAAGGGCTTTAAGCCAGTCATAGAGCACCATCACAAGAGGGTTTGGGAGTAAGGATATTCAACAACAGGTTACTGAAAGTTAAGGTCCTAAATGGCAACCACATAATTAGCTCGCATTGTCACTGACAGACACTAATACTTAAGGTAGGCTTACTGAAGTACCCGATACTCCACACATTGGAACATGAAGCTTTTGGGCAACCTAGAGTTTTGTTTTTGAACAACTGGAGAGACAGGCAGGCAGCCCAGCCAGCAGGCAGGCAGGCTAGCCGGCAGCAGGACACAAACCCCATGGGTTGCTGCACTCACAAAGCGCGGTTCGGGAGGCCCGAAGGCCTTTGAGATCTCACACCACCGCGGCAGGGGCGGAGGGGGAAACCGCTGCCGCTGTAAGGCAGCCCCCGCGGGGCCGCCAGGAGCTCACGGCCTTACCCAGCACAGCGGCCATGGCGCTCCCGACCATTCCCCCGCCCGACACCACCACGTCGTAAAGCGGCGCGGCGGCAGCGGCGACAGCCCGGAACGGAGCCCGCGGGCCGGCTCGGAGCCGCCCGCCGAGCGGAGCCAACAAGCCCCGACCCCACGCGACCGCCATCACCGCGGAAGTTGCGACAGACCAACCCCCTCCAAGCGGAAGTCGCTCTGGGAAACCATGACAACCCAATCTGCCTGGGGGTGGGCTTACAGAAAGACTTCTTCCCGAGCACCAATGAACTAGCGGCTGGTGCACTCCGCATTGGAGCCTGAGTGGCTGCTTGAGACCAAAAAGGCGGGCCTAGAGCGCTGCCGACTTCGGTGATTGGCGGGAGGTGAGATCGGTACCGTTGGAGGGCTGAGGCAGGGGCCTGCAGGTGATACTGCGTCCTCTCGGGCTGTACGACGGACCAACTCCCGCGTGCCCCACCGCTGGCCGCGGAGCTGGGAGCAGCCTCTCGGGATGGGAGGCCCGCAGTCTCCGTCAGAACCGGGCTTGCCGTCCCGGGCGAAACGAACGGGTGACTTTGCGGTCTCGGAAGAGGCTGAGGAGCTCGAGCGTTTCAGGCGGGAGGCGGCAGTCCTGCGCGAGCAGCTGCGGGAGGCTCTCAGGTAGGACGGTAGCCGGTACGGGTGGCAGATGCCGCGGGGTTCCTGCTGCTTCTGACCAGCCATGGGCGCGTAGGCCGGGGGTGCGGGTGCAGAGTACCACCGTGCTGGCCAGGGATGGATTCACAGGTGGGAGGATGGGGCCAACGCCTCACCGCCTAAATTGGTATTTGCATAAAACATGAAGAGCACAAATGTCGTTTCCCTGCTCATCGGCTAATCATGCTTAAGCCCTGCTAGCAAAGCACACACGTTTCTGTCCATCTGGTCCGGTCTTCAGAGCCATGGTGCCTCCAACCTCATACCTCCTCTTTGGGGTTAGTCTGGCTTGAGGTTTGCCAGCAGACCCCCCCCCCCACACACACACACACTCTTACAAAGGAAATAGTTTATGAAGTCAAACAGACTGCAGCAAGTGCCAAGCAAGTGTATTGACCAGGAGCTTGGTTACAGGTGATTGGCACCTCCTGTTCCTCCCTTTTTCCCATTTTCTTATTCTTGATCCTTCCTTTTACCTGCATTTATTCTTTTTCCTTAGTTTCACAGTCATCCTCAAACATCCTATGAGAAGTTTGCGATTGCAGTGAGACCTACGGTAGTATTGAGGGTTTTCTCTTATTATCAATTATATGGTCTTCTATCAGCTACAGATGTTTCCAGCTGAACCTCTTAAGGGTTGCACTAGTGCAGTTCCTTGCAATGGCACTTCCACCAACATCTCAGGAATTCTGGTGTTTGGTGGTGCTTGTTAGGATTTGTGCATCTGTGTGCTTAATTTATTGCCTCTCCTGAGTCTGTTGGTTAGCGATCAGCCAGCTATACCCAAAGTGGGAACTTTCTGGTTTACTTATGGCCTTTCTGGCAATAGCATGCAGCAGCATAATAAATTACATTATAAAGCTAAGTAGGCATAACCATGGAAAACAGAAAACAAGCATTAAGCTCTGCTCATAAACTTTGGTAGCAAAGCAGGTTATAGAGCCCAAGAACAATAAGCCCTAGGCCTGTCTTTTTAACAACCAGCTCAGCCTACAGTGTCTTTCTCTTAACAATGTCTCCCTTCTTTTAATTGTTTATTTTAACAATTTCCCTTATTTCCCCTTCCTAATGTCT
Organism: Hypotaenidia okinawae; assembly: GCA_027925045.1. Taxonomy (NCBI): domain Eukaryota; kingdom Metazoa; phylum Chordata; class Aves; order Gruiformes; family Rallidae; genus Hypotaenidia; species Hypotaenidia okinawae. Next base: position 42,546,917 of record BSDF01000006.1, on the reverse strand, counting down.
TTGTCTTAGTTGCACATCTGGTAACAAAAGGCAGTCCAGTTCTTTGATTGACCTCACCTCAGACAGTGCCTGGGATCAGCAAAAGCCTCACTTGTTTCCTAAATCCCACTTGAGGCCAAAAAGTGCTTCATCTCCCTGGATTCCTTCCATCACCATCCCTCAGCCCTTCCAAATGACACTGCGGGAAGCTCGCAAAAAGTCCCAGTTGATGGAGTCATACATGTTTCTTGACCTAGACAAACAGAGAGACAGAAGGCAAATCCAGGATGAAGCTGAATGTCAGAAACAGTTCCGGGCACAGCCTGTACCTGCCCATGTATTTCTGCCCCTTTATCATGAAATAATGGAGCAGAATGAGATTCGCAGGCAAATGGCGACACAGAAGAGAAAGGAGCTGCTCCTTTCATCCCAGCGGCCCTTCAGTTTCCTGGAGAAGGAGGAAAAAAAGAAAGAAGCTATGAGACAACAGTTCCTGGCAACAGCAACCCCGAATGAGAGCTCCAAGCAGAAGCAAGCCAGTAAAAAAGTTCCTAAATCTACTTATGGTTCGCTTCTTGGAGATAAACTCAAAGGTAAAATGCCAGGGCTCTTCCTGTAAAAACAACTCCTTGTTTATCCCTTATTGGCTCCATGCTGGGAAGTAGCATCATGGCCCACAGGGCATTACTTGGACTATAAAGCCATTATTGTTGCATCCCCTGATGTTGTCTAGTCTCCTGTGTATCACTAGTCATTACATTTGGTCTGGGTACACTTACAGTGTCCTAAGCCTTGTATCAGTGTTGGCAGCAGCAGTTCCATACCACTGCCCAGCCCACGGTACATTGAGCTATTCAGACACATTCCCATATCCCTTTTGTTGCAAATCATGACAGTTTGGGGATCCTTGCTGCACTGGATTCCATCCCTGTGGTTACATTAAAGGGACTTGTATGATTTGTGGCATGACTGAAGACAGATGGAGTGCCAGAAGTGTCCAAGGTCTGTATCTTGGAGCTGGCAATTTTACTCCCACCCAAGTGGGATCTGTGCTGCGCAGGACCCCTAGGAGATATCACAGGCCAAATGAGTCTCACAGCTCAATGGCTGTGAGAGTGTAGGAGTGCAGTCTTTCCTGCTGTTCTCTTTATTTTTCAGCTACCTTCCCACCTTCTTATTGAGTGCTAAAACAGAGGAGGCAGGTGCCAGGACCCTTCCAGTCAGAGGGACAGCCAAGGAAATGTTCCTGATGCTCACTTTCTTTCAGATAGCCTAAGCCACTGCATTTGTTAAGTTTAAGAAATTTGTTAAGTTAAGAAATAAGCAATGCAGACTTGACACTTTAATAGAGGAACTAAACCAGTTCTTGATATTCCTAAGTGCTTTTCTCAGTTTGTTTTTTTTTTTTTTTTACTGTTTCCCACTCATTTCTCCTTGGATAGAAACTAGTTTTCATCAGAGAAATCTTACAAATAAACTACAAAAAAATCTTACTTTTCAAACAGCAGTACTGATTTTTTTTTTCCTAAAACTGAACAAACAACAAAGCCACAGCCAACTGATTGCATTTTCTCAAACATTTAGAGCTGCACAAGAAAGGACTCAGTTTGATTCTATACCCTGAAATGCTTGCTTTCTATGGAAGAGTTTGTCACAGAAATCACAATCCACCAAATGCTCCTTACCTAAAAATCTTTTCCAGTATATACAAACACTGGTAGATATTACCTAAAAAATCCATCATCTTTTACAGGTGTATTTGAACAGCATGTTTGGATCACACAGTCAATAATACAAAGTCCCATGTGAAAAGCAGAACTTTGATTAACACAACACATCTGCAAAACAAAGGGCACAAGTTATCTGGTACCCCTCAGAACAGGAGTAGAAGGAGAAGGCCTGTTCAGTAATAAGTGAAAAATACCTAGACATTAATGTCTAAGAAAGAAATTCCACCATGGGTTTTGTAGCACTTTTTTTCCTGGGAGGCAGAGGAGTGAGAGGCTGGAAAGTGGGGAAAGGGAACCCAGGATGCCTGGTCTCTCCTATGTGCCTAGCTGCCAACATAAAGAAAAGTTCAGAGTTGTGCAATTGCAATTTCACAGCCTGTTATGTCACTCATCCTTCTCATTGCTTTGCTTTTGATTCACCAGAAGCTGAACTCTACAGAGAAATCCGCATTCAAATGAGAGCCAAGGATTTGCTTGAGAGCTCTGTAGCTCCTATAGATACTGGCAACTGTCGGAGAGAGCCTCAGTCTCGAACTGCCACTAAAACTAAGCAGGAAAGACTTGGCTTCTTGCAGGACAAAAGTTTCAGCTTCAAACCAAGGATTAATCCAACAGTGCCGGATTTTGAAGGGCTTTACTGGGCATTTCAGAGGGAAGCACTAAGGAAGCAAGATACCAAAGAGGCAACTTGCAATAAGCCGTTCAAGCTAAGAACCTCCAGTCTCCGTGGCAGGCAGAGGCAGGCTAATGAAAAGGTAAAGGTACAACGATGGGATATTTCTGTGGTACTGCTTTCTCCGGCTAAGATGGCACCTTCTTAAATTTATAGTATTTCTTTATGCATAATTAATGTCCTGTGACCTCTGTCCTTGTCTTGAGAATACTGCAGAAGTCTAGGACAAACCAGAGAACAAAATTGTACACGAAGAGATGAGCTACGACAGCTAAGGCTCAGCCACCCTTCCATACTCCTAATCACTTCTCCTCCTGCTCGACCCCTCCCCATGTAAATCTGTACTGATGGAAAAGGGAAGAACGAGCACATTGCCTTCACAACCCAAAGACAAAGAACAGAGGAGATTCTGGATTGTAAAAAAAAAATACACTGAATGAAGTTCAATTTTACTTTTCAGGAGTCTCAGCAACTTTCCAAGGTTTCAGTGAAAAAAGTCATTCTCTGACTGGACTTTCATCTCTCTCTTCTAATACGCTTCCTGTGCATATTACAGATGCAACTAGAAAAAGGGAATTTGCTATTAGGTAAGTAGAAGTTTGTCTACAAGACCATACACCAATTAATGTTTTCCCTCATCACATCAACAATAATTTTTCCAAAATGCTTCTCTGCTAATTATTTCCTAATTCTTGCCCTGCCTCCCAGTTGATTTGGGCTGCTCACTCCTATGTCTGAAATTTTGCTTTTCTCCTTAGCAGACTACAAAAATGAAATTCCCCACTAGCATGCAGCCTGGCAATCTTAACTGAGCTCACTGCTAACTTTTTCCTGTATAGATACTCCCAAGATAACATAAAGGAAGGGGACAAGCAAGGAGCTTATTGGATGGAGAAACAGAAAAAGAAATGTCAAGCTATCCAAAAGTCAGTAAACAGCCGAGCAAAAGCCCTGGATCCACATAAAAGTCTGGAGGAAACACATGAAGAGAAGTTGAAACAGAACAGGTCAGTACCCTGTTCTGCACCAAAAAACAAACAAACAAACAAAAAAATCTATTTGCTTTACTTTGTGGGGATCATCACATAATTCTTTAGGAGCAGTTGGGCCTAAAAACATTCCTAACTTAAGTGATTTGGCTGCCATACCCATTCCACATAAATTTGGATTTCTTGACAATTCCACAGTACTCTTTCCGTACAGAACATTTTCCCTTAGATTAATATTTGTAGAAACTAGTTTGTATGAACAAGCCAACTGAAACATGTAATTTGGTAAAGCACACATAAGACAAGTTTTTTTAAAACATGAATACTGATTCTTTACTTATAGCCTAGTAGAAAAGCTTTGCTAGCGGGTCCATAACTTGCCAGCAGCAGCAGTGCTTTGCCCAGCATTCAGAATCAGAAGAATTACCAGAGCTATTTAAAGGGCAAAAGTTACTGAGAATTCCTCATTCCTGATCACCAACAAGGGAACCCATATTAGACAGGCAACTTTTCCATTTCAGGCAAAACGTGAGAGAGAGAACAAAGGAATACAGAAAGGAGCTGGAAGAAATGCAGCTGCGAGTGAAGAACAGACCGTACCTCTTTGAGCAGGTCACCAAGGTAACTGGTCAAAGTTCCAGCATGTTCCTGGGCCACAGGATACATTTTCTTTCATTAAAGACAGGCATTAAGAAATCTAGTCTCAAGTAATTAATGAATAATCGGGGGCAAATGGTTGCATATTCTCTTGAACACACTCAAAATAGCATTCCACACTTGGAACGCAGCCAAGTGTGATTTAAATTCCTTCCCACCATTTGGCAAAAACTCCACCTTCTCTCCTGGTTGTAAAGCTTTTCCAGTCCCTAGTACATATTGCAATCAAAATGTATGGTCTAATCCAAATAACGGCCTTACAACACCAGAAATTAGGTGAATACTTATTCTGCACCTGAATACCACAGTCTCTGTCTGAGTACTTTTTCTTTGTACCTCCTGTGCTACCAGAAAAACATTAGTGACAGTTAAGTTGCTTACATTGCCTCCAAGCTCTGCTGTGTGGCATTGCATTCAGCACCACTTGTCCAGCACACAGTATCATCTGCAAATCTCTGTTGCACTCAGGGTATAAATACAACCTTTAATCTCTATAAATCATCTTTTTCCCTGGGTTTTCTGTTTCAGTTCCTTCCCTTGCAGGGATGATACCTGGTTAGAGACATAGTTACAGTACATTGACAATATGCTGTTTTAAGATTGCTCAATAGAAAGCACGTGCCTGGGTCAGACATCCTGTTCAGGTGAGCAGTTAGTGGAGGCAGAGAACACATTTGTATGATAAATACTAGTAACACTTCTATTTGCCAGGTTAGTAACAATTCACCAGTATCAACAGCATTCACTCACACTGAGACAAGATTTCTTTCCTCCCATATAGTACATCTGTCCCAGTCCAGAGGACTGGCCAGTCCCTTTGGAAAACCATCATCTCACACTAGGTTAATTTGCAATGTTAGCAGGGACACAGTAAGGATATAGGACCCCAGATGTGTGGTTTTCACTTTCTTGAAGATGAGCTTCTGCTACAAAGTTCTTTCAAGGCATTCTTGGCTTATTAAACTCCACTGTGGTTAGTGCTTACAAATTACAAGCAAACACGCTTCCGGGATTTCTCCAGCCCTTTTTGACACACGTTCTCATTTTGAACGTTAGTCAGGGCTCGGACACAAGTACACCAGGGTGGTAACCCTGGAATACTGTAGAAGCAAGAGAACAGAGTAAGAAAAAAAAAAAAAAGAACAGAAGCAGGAAAAAGTGAGCTCTGGCTTTGAGAGGCATTTTTCTAGTATTCACTTTTGGTATCATACTGTGTGTATGACAAAAGTTCTGTGCAGGTACTTTACAGTCGTCTTGTTCTCACTAGGAGCGTCAGCCATGAACTTTACAGCTTGACCATTACAGAGAAGCCCTGGTTCTCTGTGCTTACTGTTTTAAGTTTCAATTTCATAGCAAGATGCTCGTCAGGCAGCAGAGCGTCGCTACAGACACACCCTCCAGCAGGTTGGGCTAAACGAAGAATTTATAAGGAAAAAAGCAGAAGATGCCACTGATGAGCTGGAAGAAGAATCTGACATTCACAGGTAATAAAACCAATGCAGTACAGCTCTTCTGCCCTTGACTAGAGAGATTTATATGTTCATGAAAGCATTCAAGTTTGTATCTAGTGCAGACAAAAATCAACTTCACTTATTAAGCATTGTGGCTTCTTTATCTTAACTCCTTTGACTGCACTTCTATTTCTTATGCGTGGGGCAAAGTAGCAGGTAAGTACTGCAAACCCTTTCTGGTATTAGGCAATCACTGTTTCTGCAGAGCACCCAAGCTCCGGGGTGAAAAGGACGACTGTACTTACAGGAAGGAGAATCTCAAGAGGAACAGAGTGGAAAGGAAATGGCAGCATGAGATCTAGCAGAAGAATCCATTGATCATTTATTGGGGGATTTTTTAGTTTGTTTTTTTAAATTCAAGATTCTCCAGGTTAATCCTCAGGAACTTTCTGGTTTTGGCTGACACCTAAGAATTGCTCTGCAGTGAGATGTGAGAACTTAGTAAAGGAAAAAGAGACCAACTGTTGTTCAGAGCATGTCTTGTCCAACCCAGTGAACCCTGGAGCCTCCCTTAGTATTCAGAAGTGTTCCTTATGTGAGTCATTTATCTTTCTTTAATGGGAAACAAACCAAGTTAAAAAGGTTGAATCACTAGTTTTGGATAAAATAGGAAAGATTGAAGAGGTGCAACATCTAGTGTCAGCTCCTTCCTGTGTGCTTCTGTGGCACAAACACAAGGGGAAAACACTTTTCAGTGTGCTAAACCTTGGTTTGCACATATATGTGGTAGAACGCTTTTCAACAAGGTATTGCTTAAATTAAAATAATTAATTTCTGGTTTTGACCTATATTGGGAGTACACTCAGAGGGAAGTCCTCCTCTGGTTTCTTAACTCTTCATTCACTCATTACCAGCTCTGCTCCTTCCTCCCATTAGTCTTTCTATATTAAAACACCTCCTATATTTCATTATTTGAAACTATTTTAACAGCTTAGCAAATTCTGTCATTGATTTGGCTGGATAAAACACCAAAATTACGAAGATGGTTGTGATTAAACAGTGCATCACTTTGGATTGTTATTGTCCTAATTCTACAATTACTGTGATATCAAAGGTGGACTTTGGTGGGAGGAAGATTAGGTATTACCTGTCAGCACGTTGCACTCAAATGCCTGGGGCATCTTAAACAGTATAGTTCACACAGTAGTTGTCTTCCTTTACCTGACAGCAATACGATCTCAAAAATACAAACACTTACCACCTGGAATGTTTTGTGAGAATTATGATATCAAAGCACTTTGTAATTAAAAGATTTTTAAATGGCTATCAATGTTTCTGCAGCCTCCATTTTTTTATCAATCCTCTTTTCCTCGTTTTTTAAATGAAAGCCATGTCTCTTCATCTTAGTTACCTCAATCCATTTCTTCTTACGCTGTAACAACAAAACCTTATCAGATCAGAGCTACAGTACCTGTATGAGCTACCACATTAGATAAAAGATGTAAAGCTGAGATCATGGCATTTTAATCATAACGAAGTACTGGATCCAAGCACTGACATCCTCAGGGTTACAGGCTGCCATCTTTCACTTCCAGAGACATCAGTTCATGCTGATACATGGCTGAATGCCTTGGGTTGCAGCAGTTCTCCTTACTAACCCAAACAATCTCCAACAAATCTAAGTTTAGACTTGTATTTTTCCTTTTTTCATCCTTTTCCAGTTGAAGACCTTTCTACACAGTGCAGCTGCTGAGTACTGTGTCATAGACTGAAATGCAGCTCTTCAGCATGGAAATAAATAATTTCCACTTCTGTTCTGTAATTTTGCATTTTATGAAAATATTTTGTTATTTTCAGTTAAAAGAATTACAGCCTGTTCAGCTAGCCTATACAAATACTATAGTAAAGACATCTCACTAGAGCACCTCCCATCAACTGACAAGATGGTAGCCAAACTGCTTCTGCAAGAACCTCCAAATTACAGTACCTTCACCACAATAGCACTAGCTTTACCTTCAGCTAGGGAGCACTATCAACTCAAAGCATTCTCTTCACACAGGACCCATTACAGGTGTACAGCATCGTAGCAGAACTCTGCATTCAGTAATGGTATCTCTGAACAAAGTTAACAAAAATTCAAAGCATCTACATGTTAGACTCATTTAAAGAACTTGATAAACCAAACATTTTGGAGGAAAGAGTGACTGGGAAAGGCAGGAAAAGAACACAGCGAATGTAATTAAATGATATCAAGTAGTACATTTATTTCAGATAGTAAGTCATCTTCTGACAGTGAGATGTATTAGAATATAGTCTCTGAAGGTAAAGGATGGAAGGCAGGCCTGTTGCTCAAGATACTGAATGGCTGTACAGTGCCTAGCACAATGAGGTCCTGGTCCTTGACTGGGGCTCCTATGTGTTCCAGCAAAACAAATGCTTTAGGTTTTAGGAGAATGGACTGCATAAACAGTTTCGAAATGGCGTTCCACAACATGGGCTAAATGACACCTAAGCAGCAGACTTCACCTTTTAAGCTCTGCAAGAGAGGAACTTGGTCCAGTAGGTCTTCTCCAACACCAGTTGGCCCCATTCTCCAGCCACCCACCCACTCTGTGCCCAGTTAAAGCAATGTTCGCTCCTCTCACTGCGACACGGTGAGCCTCTAGGAGAAAGGATGGATCCCACTTCAGTCACCACATATAAGAGGGCGGAAGAAAGAGCAGCTGGTCTCACCCTCCTCTACTCCAATAATTGACTCAGTGTCTGGCAGGTGCAGAGACTCAACACCAAGGCTGGGCTGAGAGTTCATGGAAATTAAATTCTTACTATGTACTGTAGATTCTTCCAGCAAGCTGCTGCCCATCAGTGACTCTATTGTGAAAAAAGAAGGGTAAACCAAAATTCTTAAGATGTAATGACATTGCAATAACAGCCAACCCCATCTCCCCTCCAAGTCACACAGACTTCTTCCCCAGACACCTGCTTTATCCATTCCTACTCTTGGGGCATTCCAATGGATGGTAACATCTGTATTTATTGTTTTGAGCCTTAGAATGGTGGGATGTCATGCAGGCTTGGCTTTCTCTTTAAAAAATTCATGCTGCATAGAAAAACCCAGGGTGCTTACAAAACCAATATATAACAAAGGGCACAAAGTCCATGTAAAAAAGATACTATATTCATGTTAATTTTGAAAACAATACACCTATCTATCCCTTGATGACAATACAGAATTATATCCTAGAAAGGGGGAGTGTGAACTCCAAGAGGAACAGTCTTTTATTCCTTCCGGGCTTGTGGTCTCAGATTTGAGATAAACATATTCCCTCCTCTTTGAACATCTAATTCTTTCCTGCACCCATCCCACCCAGGGAGCACCCTCCTTTCCTTACCTGGCTGTTCCCGCTCTCTGCTGCCAGTTGTTCCAATTCGGGAGTGGTGTTTCCTCATATGCACGTTTCTACTACCACTCTGGGAAAACGTCTTCCCACATATTTGGCACTGATGGGGCTTCACTCCTTGGAGTAGAAAGGGGGGAAAAAAATTACAAAATTTGGAATAAAGATCTCATTAACCAAGAAGCCAGTAATACTGTTTTGAAGTGGCTTCTGACATCACTGATGCTGGTTATCAATGAAAACCTCCCCAACCCCCCCAAACAAACACCCCCCCCAAACAACAACGAAAAATAAAAATAAAAAAAGGATAAATATTCCTGTTTCCTGGAGAGCAATAAGCTCCAAGAACAGAAGAGTTTTAGGTATCAGTATTGCCAGCTGTTGGAAATCTCAAGTCTGAAGACTAACATATAGTCTTCAAGTTTGATTTATGGGAGGGAACATGTTGTTTGGAACCTCTTACTCAGTGACATGGAAATACCTGATGTTCCACACCTAGAATAAAATGACCAAAAGCAAGAAAGCAGAAGCAAAGCCATCTCCTGCCATCAGGCAATAACTTGCGGCATCTGGTTTATGCTACTGAATAGACACCAGATGTAGACTTGTCACCATGAGAGGATTTCCATTTTACAGATCAGTCCATTTCACAACACAACAAATACGATGTCCATTCGTGTCAGCTCAGTAGCATGGGAGCCAAGGACTCAGGAAAGAAAGAGAACGGAGAACTCAGGCCATTCCAAAAGTTACTACCCCAATAAAAACTCCCTGTCCATTTGAAGCCATTTAATCATGTGCTGATGATATTTAAGATAGAGTGATCAAAACAGAAGGCACAAGCTTTGAAACACTTGTAAAAAACCATTTCCATTTAATGCTTGTTCCAACTACAAGTTTGTAGTAATAAAAAATAAAGTAAAACTCTACCCATGTCAGAAACCCACTCATGAGAGATTTCAGATTTGAATGGCTTTGATTAATATGTAAATGTGTCAGTCTCTCTTTTAAATAAAATAACGGCAGCTATGAAACAGATATCCAGCTTCCTGACATTTTAGAAGCAATTAAAAAAAGTAATTTTAATTTAGGAGCATACAATTTAGAAATACGAATGGCAGAAATTATTGAAGTGTGCAGGTGACAAGCACCACAAACAAGTCATGAAATGCTACGACCAGAAGTCCTGTAGAAACCAGGGGGATTGATTTCTTAAGAAAATCAAATCATATCAAAGACCTACAGTAAATATCTCAGGTCATAAAAGTTTAGATGAAGACTTACCTGTGTGGACAACCAAATGTTTCCGAAGGCTTGAGTATTCAGCAAAGGAGCGACCACACCCCTGTGCCTCACACAGAAAGGGTTTTTCCCCTACAAGTGAAAAGTAAGTTCTTATATTTTGGGATCACAACTTGATCTGATTGTCAAGGTCTCTGAGAACAGCCTGGAGATCTCTACTTCATTCTCGCTTTTGGTCTCACATGCAATAAAGTTCAACAAATTACATATAAGAAGAAATTACATATAAGCTTCCTAAGGCTTTTAAAACACTCTTTTCATCAGCTTTCAAGAGGAAACACTGTCATTTTTCCTGAAATATTCTTAGATCATCATTCGCTGAGAGTGAAGCAAGGGTGTAACATAAAAAATAAAGAATTTAAAAAAAAAAAAAAAGAGAGAAAAGCGCCTGAAGTATGACACATCTTCTATATGCAGGTCTTAACCAGCTCTCTGCTTCACATACTCTCAGGATCCTGTTCCCTTTCTGCCTCTCAGTGCCAAAATTCCTATTAACTGTATTTCCCCTCCTATCAGAGTCTACATTTTACTTCAGATCAGGCTGAACTTGGCAAAACCTTGCAGGAGACATTTAGTTTTATGTGTGGAGGAAGAGTACTCAAGGCACAGTTTGTTCTCATAGGCTGAAGTTTGTTATTTTTATGTATCTCCACAGCTATTTTTGTATTTGCCTAAATGATGATAAATTGGGAGGTGACTACGCTAATGCAATGCAAAATAAAACACCCTCTTAATAAAGCCTTAAATTAACTAGAAGCAACTTTTGCCTGCAACATCCCACTCACTAAAGAATTCAATACATGTGTTTTAACACCATGATTTCCAGTCTTTAACTAGACAGAGTAACAGCAAGTCCACAGGAGATGAAGCAAGCGATTTATGAAAATATACATAATTCTTTCATGGTAAACTTGTTTTTAAAGTTGTTGCTACTGTGATTTTGCCTTTAGAATTCCTTTACAGTTAAATTTCTCAGCTTCCTATCTGCTATAGCATTCAACACATCTGAGCAAAAAGGAACAACACAGCATGTTCTGATTGGCATTACAAAGCTGAAATATGTAGCAGATTCTCAAACAGTGATTGTACCTTCTGGCTTGTTATAAATATTTAAAACTTGACAAAAAATAACAGCACACACTTGCATCAATAAGAAAATGTAGATATATTTACACCTGCAGCTTTGTAACATCTTTGGTCTGATCAAACTCTCAATTGCATGTCAGCAATTTGCAGTTAAGGAAGTTATTATTTACTCCTCAAAGAGCTACTGCTCTGTTGGTTGCAGAAAACTCACTCTATCATGGAGGGCTGTGCATGTGTCAGCTGGGCCCATTAACTTATCTGTGCCTTGGCTGGGAGTTTTAAGTGCAAAAGAAAACTGTAAAATGGCAGCTGCTGTTACTCCACAGTTGAAATTTTATTATTGGTCTATGTAATATTTTAACTACATCCCAACATCTGCCCCCAAACCGTGTGTTCTAGCTAGACTGTACATTCTTTAAAACAGCAACCTTTTCTCGGTGTGTTATCTCCAAACTACACACCATACGGTAGTGTTTGAGTAAGGCAGAAGGCACAAGCAGCTGCTGGCAGCCCACATAATCTGTGATGTCATTTTACTAGAGGCCTTGTGCACTCACAGTTGTCAAGGTTATTTTGAAATGTGAACCATCTGCAAGGCTAGGCTACCCTCCTAGGCCATCAGGGAATCTCTAAGAGTATTCTTAGTGCCTTGGTGGCTAAGAGAGCCAATGGGATCCTGGGGTGCATACGGAGGAGTGTGGCCAGCAGGTCAAAGGAGGTGATCCTCCCCCTCTACTCTGCCCTGGTCAGGCCCCACCTAGAGTATTGTGTCCATTTCTGGGCTCCCTGGTATAAAAAGGACAGGGATCTCCTGGAAAGAGTCCAAAGAAGGGCTACAAAGACGATTAAAGGCCTGGAGCATCTCCCCTATGAGGAAAGGCTGAGAAAATTGGGACTGTTCAGCCTTGAGAAGACAAGACTAAGGGGGGACCTAATTAATGTCTATAATTATCTTAAGTGTGGGATGCAGCCCCTTTTCAGTGGTCTGTGGAGACAGGACAAGGGGCAGTGGCTGCAAGTTGGAGCACAGGAAGTTCAGCGCCAACATGCGGAAGAACTTCACAGTGAGGGTGACAGAGCACTGGAATAGGCTGCCCAGGGAGGTGGTGGAGTCTCCTTCTCTGGAAATATTCCAGACCCGTCTGGACGCCTATCTGTGCAATATGAGCTAGGGAGCCTGCTCTGGCAGGGGGTTGGACCCGATGATCTCTCGAGGTCCCTTCCAACCCCTACAATTCTATGATTCTGAGAGGCTTGAACTGGGCCATTCGTTTAAGTGGTGTGACAACTCTGAGGCTTAAAAACCAATCAACCAAACTCACCAGAATACTCACTATGAAGTTTGCTAACTGTTAAATTGCTGATTATTTCAGCAGGAACTTGTGTGCTCCCTCAAACAACTTTCTAGGATAAAACCACCTAAAGCACTGTATGCAGTTGTCAAGCCTTTGGCTGGCCCACCGACTTCTAAAAATACTGACAAGGCTGGATCAGACTCTCCAGAAGAGACAGCATCAACAAGCCATGTATAAAATACAGCACTGTGAAATAAATGTTCCTGTTTTAGTTAATACAGAAAGCCGAGCATGAGTTAGACGCACACAGGCTGCAGCATATGCTAACATCCCAAATTAGCGTTAGCACAAACAGAGCGGTTTGCATGCCAAAATGCTGTCTGCTAATTACTGCCTTTTGCTACTGTATTTTTGCTACTCATTCCACTGTATTCCTCACTTCCCTAAATTTCCCAAATGAAGTCACTCCACAAGCAGCACAGGGAATAAAAATTCATCAGATTCAGACAGATGTTAGCACAGCTACTGCCGTGTCCACCAGGACTCCACACTGGAGAAGTAGCTAAGCTATTATGCCTTTCAGGAATTTAAAAGAGTCTCTTTATAAAAAAAACCAATTACAGCAGTTGCGTTCGCTAACTAGTCCATTGGGAATAGTCTAGTTTCTCTCCAAAACACCACACACCCCTCTCCAAACACCCTGAGGGCGGAATGAAATCTTCAGAGCATAGGTCTGAGCAGAGTACAGCATCATCACAGAGTACTGTAAGAGTGAAATGTGTGAAATTACACAGGACAGTAAAGGGGGTAGGTAAGCAGTTGATTCATTTGACCTACAGATCAATGTGAATTGCTAGAAAAGGGACATTAATGACTGGCAGAGATAAACAACGTAATGTTCTCAAATTTTGAGGACAGAGGAGTAAGAGGTTCCTCAGTACAAACCCCACCTCTGCAGACCACAAATAGGTGAGCTCTAAAACACACCAGTGTGAATTCGTAGGTGGTTCTTCAGATTTCCAGCTGTTGTGAACTGTTTCCCACAGCCCAGTTCCGTGCACACAAAGGGCTTTTCACCATTGTGAGTTCTCATGTGCACTTTCAGCCTCTGCAAGACGTAGAAACTTTTCCCACAGCCTTCTGCTGGGCAGATGAAGGAGCGGTCGTTCCTAGAAATCAACAAAGTAGCTGAGTCATTACCAGCTACTGCAATGTATTTTCATGAACTCTCTACTTCTTCTTTTGATAAAAAAAAAAGAAGCAGAAACATTTAACCAGAAATTAATTATATCAGAAAACAGAGAGACATAACCAAAGTGATCTAAGTACTAAGGAACTAGAGCCTGAGTGTCCCACTGGAAGAATTTGTTCATATTGTCTCTTTGCATTGCATTACCTTGCCTGTTCCCTACCCAGAATGATTTAGTAGAGCAGATTATATAGGAATGTTGTAAAATTTCAGTCACCGGAGGATCAAAAATCATTGTGTGCCCCCTGTCTCAGGGCAAGATAACGGGGTCATGTCTGTTGGAGTCCTTCCCAGGGATTAAGCTTCTGGTCTACAATTTACCTTAGAGGCTACCAATCTCATGGGTAAGAAAGGCTAGGGTCATTTCTTACAGCAAGAAACTTTGTTTAAGGATATATGCAAATACGACAGCATCCTACAAGTTCTAATGTTCATGCTACCACAGAAGTGAGTACCTGCTAAAATACAAGTATTCTAAACTGAACACTAACAAGAACAATCGAAATTTGGTCAAAGTGTTTCGACATCGATGACCTAAAGCAAGTAACATACAGGTCTGGTATTTCTAACATACAGGTCTGGTATTTCTAAGACTAATACCAGGTTTTCACAGCTTGTCGATGCCACAGACTAACGCTATCCCAGAGGCAGAGCACGTGCCTTTCAAAGTCATGACACTGTACAGCTTTACCCTACTCACCGGTGTGTTTTCAGATGATACTTGAAATGAGCTGGCCACACAAAGGTCCGATCGCAGCCCTCAACTGTGCACTTCAGCTTCCTTTCCACGCGAGATAGATGAGGAATGGGGCTAGAATCTTTCGGCTGCCCATCTCCTGAGCAAAGATGAACATTTTCACCTGGAAGAAAAGCCCAGCAAAATCTAGAAATGTGCCAAATTCAATACATAAACCCAGCATCATATATGATACAGGACTGTAAAGCAAGTATATGCCTGCCTACTAATTGTTTACCAAGTCCTATATGCTGCTGCCTAACCACAACAGGGATCGGGCACAGATTTGCAAACCTTAGCAAACACAGAAACCATTCCCAACGAGCCACCTGTATCAGATCAACTGCTACCAGTTGGTACTTACCACTAGAAAGCCAATGCATCAAAAACTGTAAAGATAGTCTCAGTATCAATCTCAACCAACCAATTTTAAGTATCAGCCAGATCTATTTAAAAAAAAATCTTAGCTAAAAAACCCCAAACACAAGGCCACAAACACACCCCAAAAAGGCACATTTGTTTGCAATTATTTACTAAAATAATTAAGTCACAAAGTATAACCTAACCCACTTAGGTATTCTGCAGAAAGCTGATTTCCAAATCCAGTGGAGCTAAGTAGTATGAATTACAGTATGCATTAAAAACAGACACTTGAAAGTGAAAATGAAAGTTGAAATGCCAGCACCTGCAGTCAGAAAGTCTTTAAGTGTACCAGAGAACACATAGACTACAATGGAACTGCTGGCTCCACTGAAGTTCATTCCCTGAGAAAAACCAAGGGGTCTACTCGGTTTTTCTACTGCAGAAAAATTCCATGATTGGTCAGTGTAAATCTGTCACTGATGATTTGAAGACATGTCAGAATAGATTGAAAGCAAGACAGAGTGAAAGAGGAAGAAACAAGCTGCAACAAGGGGTTTTGTATGGCACATCAACTTTTGAGACAGAAGCAGGGATTTCCTACCATTATTGCTTGCTTTGGCATTCTTAGCGAGCTGTGCCCGAGTGGCAGCAATTAAACTGTCATGGGCCAATTCTTGCACTCGTAGGAACCACGGGGTGCTGCTGTCTGTGCTATCATGAGAGAGAAAGTCATTCCCAGAATCTTCTGCTTCATCTTGAACAAACACCAAGTGCTCTGCTGGAGACCCCAGCCCTGAAAAAGAAGACAACTTTGTGAAACAGCAGGATAACGTCACAAAGGTAAATTTCTTTTGCTTCCCAGAGGCTGGTGTTCACGGCATGGATGCAATAGCTGCACTGAACAAGTCTTCACTGACCTCTACATTATAGGAAGCTGTTGATTAAATACTCCTGAAATATCTAATAATACCCAGCAAATTTGGTGATCTTTCCCCTTCATAAGCAGCAGGGACAGAGTTGTACTTGTATCTCCTGCATTCTGTTGTCTGAGACATATACAGACAGATGACAAACAGAAGGAGAATCACCTGCTCTCGTTAGGTTGAGAAGAATAAATGAAGTGCTGTCACTGGGCTGGAGGTCTTGCAATAAACTGGAAGTCTCTGGAGTTGAAAGAAGTTCAGATGGTTTCTGCACATTCTGTGCCCTTGTTTCTTCTCCATCAGGGCCCACGTTTACCTGGAGACTCCTCAAGACAGCAGACGAAGAAACATCTTTGGAAGAATTAGTGTGACTTGGAGAAGTGAGATCTCTTTCATCATCTAGTGAAGAAAGTGAAATCAGAGTAAATAAAAGTATAAGTACACTTTGGCTAAAAGATACCTAATGCAGTTATTTTTCTAGGGAAAAAAAATAGACATTGAGAGAGGTTGGAGAAGGAAGGAATCTTCTAACTAGTCCGACTTCACTGTTAAATGAGAAAAGTTTCAGAACTTGTTCCTGTCTCCCTGGAATGTCTCTCAGCGAGAGGCAGGGTACCACCGTGGCACAGTAAAGGCAGTGGTATGAAAGGTACACTCGCACAGGTCTGCCGCGTAGGTTTTACCTGGCAACATGAGTCTGTTGCATTCTGAGGTCTCAGTAACAGGAAGGAGAGAAAGGCAGGTAATGTCTTTTGGTTCTGATTCCACCAGTCCTTGCCCCAGTGGAATAGAAGTATTCTGAACAAACTGAACCAGCAGCTGAAAAAAAGATACTGAAGATTAGGACAGGAGCTACAGCAATCATTTTAAAAGGTACTAAGCCCAGCCCACTGTACCAGACCTTCTGTAAGAGACATTGAATAAATCCTATGAATACACATTAAAGTAAATGGAAGCTTTTCAATTTACATTTATGTCAAAGAAGGAATTGTTTGCATTTGTCATCATTTCTTTAACATACAATAAATAGCTCTGGATGATTGCAGACCACTCTGAAGACTAATTAGGCTATATTACTTTTTAATTCATCTTTTACCAACATAAATTTTGCCAATATATGCCATGTTTTAAGACAGGCATTCCTTTATAATTCATCTTGTAGTACAGGTATTTTTTAAAAATTACCTTTAAATACTTAACTGAAAGAAAGTTGACCCTTTTAAAATAAAAAGGCAAGCAAAAGACCAGTTGGAAAGATGTCTAGCTAATGGCTATTCCAAATAGGCAGATAATGATCAGAGGAACAAGGCTGGAATGACAAAGTGGAGAACACAGACATCCTTATCCATCCAAATCAGCTACTCCTAAAGCCATCAAAAATGGACAATTGAAGCCACTGTCCTCAGTGTGAAACCCATCCACTAAGGGTGGAAAACAGAAGTAACCCTCTCCAGAATAGTTGGGAAAAATAAGGGGGCTATTGCATAAAGACATAGAATTTACCCTGGTATACATTCCCTGGGGAGGACTTTGGAACCTAGAGATTTGGGGGACTGCACAGGACTTATACACAGTTCAAGGGCAAGGCCAAAAGCAGGAAAAGGAAGGGATCAATGTGGATCAGGGCAAAACAAGCACAGGAAAATGGAGACGGGAGGATAAAAGAGGCCCATTACATCTAAGCAGCAAGTTGGTCAATTCAGTTGTCTGGCATGGCCTAACCATCACAGTCTGTTATTAAACTCCACTCCTACTTTCTGTGGGATGCTGCTCTGTAACGTGTATGTGTCATACGCTAGTGAACTCCAAGCCAGACCAGTTGGTAAGCACAACGAGAGGTGTGGGGACATAGCCTGGAGAAACCCATGAAGGTTTTCTCTAGGTAGCAACCCTGAAACAGAATCAGGCCCTTTGCGCTGCCTGTGTTTATGTGGGTAAAGCCACAAGCATCCTACCTGTGTTAATCTGGTCAGCATTGGTCACATCTCTACAGTGTGTCTGTGAGTTCACACACACTTATTTGAAAAATCATACTAAACCTCACCAGTGGCTGGATCTAAGGTGAGAAATAGGGAGCAGCCCTCATCTAGATGGGCCCCAGTGGTGCAAAATGCCCAAGTGATTGATTCGGTCCAGCAGATTTAGCTATCTTTAGCTATCCTTGCCAGCTCTGGCAATGCAAAAATTGCTCGAGTTATAAAAAAAGGAACCTGTCATTTGAGAAGGAACTGGGAGTCAGAGAAATGCCTTTCCTCACCCCTGAAAGCCTTCCTGTATTTAACCACATTCAGAACAGCAGGGCACATGCCTTGTTTACTCCTTCTGTTCCCTTGACAATTCTCCATCTTTTGTCAGACTACTAGATATGATGTTCTCTCTCTTTACCTCCAAGGCACAGGCACAGAAATGACTTTTTTTCCCCCCAACAACAGACTGTCTTTATCATTGGCATTTAGAAATGGTGACGTACAAGATAGTTACTCAAAACTGTACAAGATAGTTACTTGAAAGCTAGTACCCTCGTTGTGACATGTCTTTCCATGCATTCACACAGAGCCCAGAGTTGTCTGTGCAGTGAAATTGTTCATCAGTGTTAAAAAAACCAACCAAACAGTAAAAAAGCATGATACGCCAATGGTATATTTGTGACTAAAGCCCAACAGTGACTACCATTTGTTTCTTATTTTCTATGTGTATGTTGTGATTGCCTTAGTATTTAGTTTTCTGAACTACTGGCACCTAATTCCACATTATTTCTATAGCAGACACCAGCCTACTAAGCCTGTCAGGATGAAGTCCATTAAATCAAAGAAACAGCAAAAACCCCTTAGCAGTCTGGGCTCTGACTTCCCTATGTTTATTTCTGCTAATGGAAATACTGGTGCGTCCTCAATTTTACCTCTAAAAGTTACTGCTGTCAGAGCCCTGAAGCCTTCATTGCCCTAAGCAGTGTTACCCGTGGGGCCTCTACCCACACCTTCTGCCTGCCCAGGGTTTCCATTTAAACACAGCCTGTGCTCTCCAGTCTCTTCCCGGGCTGCAGGTTTACCTGTCTCAAGCCCTGTCTTCTGGATGGTCCTCAGTTTTTCACTGCATTTGTGTTTCCAGCGTTACTACTCCTAACAGGACTCTGGCTAGACCCTGGACGTGGTGGCTAGACCCTGGACGTGGTTCATCACTTTGCCTCATCCAAACCTCTTGGGCAGACCCTGTTTCCAGCACCCATCTCTGCCTACTGAGCTCAGGTGCTGCAGGACAGTGCCCTGGTCAGTCAGAGCACTGCCTGGGCTGGGGTCACTCTTGGCCCCCAGCTCACCTTCTCCTATCTTAGGAGCAGCCTGTCATCACAGACCATGAAGGAAAACATTAAGTTTTGAAGTCATTCAGGTGGCAATGTGCCACTTTAAATAGGTGACAAGCCAGACTGCAGTTTGAAACGTTGGCATTTCTCTCTCAGGTATGTTGTAGGATTACCCAGAGGCCTCAGTCAGAAGAGGGAGCTATTTTTATGTTGTCAAGAAACTCCATAGGCAGTAAGAGACAGTCCCTTCCCCAAGGCCATGCATTCTAATTTAAGATTAAAAAATAGGAGCAAGAGGGGTAAAAACAGAAGGGAGCTAGGAATAACAGAGCAAGTTAACCAGAAGAAAGAATCTGGACTAAAAAAATGCAAGCAGCAAGATGGTTCTAAATTACTGGAATGTCTTTCATTTAAACGCTGTTCATGATCCCTACCGCTGCCTACTCCACCATGAAACACTTGTTTTAAAGACTCTTCTATTTTTAAACAGAAGACTTTCAATAAAACTTTCCTCCTACAGTTGGAAATATTTGTTTCAAACCTTCCACTTCCATTCAGCAACATTAAGGCACAAAGGAAAACCAAAATTCAGCAGCCACAAACAGGTGCTCAAAAGAAGAGATCCTTTTAATTTTCCTGTACAGTAATAACAAGCTAGTACAGAGAATCAAAAGGGGCAAAAGAAGCAGAAGTAAACAAAAGGACACGAATAGTGCTTGTTACTAAAATTTTAAATAGAAAACCCCAAGCCTTTCTATAAACTAAAGCAAACCAATTACCAACCCTACATCAAATCAGAGAAAATATGAAAATTTTCATATGACAGTTGTATCTTGGCAGCCAAGTTCTTTCAGGTACCTTTCCTATTCAAAATCATCACATTACATTTGTGACAACTACAGCAATTGGAATATGGGAAAAAGTCCCTAATTGCAAACACCATGTGCAGCTTTCTAAAGTTTATTTTAAATTGGCTTTGCAGCTGAAAGCAAACAGGAAATTGTAAGGTATCTGGTAATTGGCTAGTCAGCATAAAAGACTAGTTACAGGAGACGGATAAATCTACAGATACACAAACTCTAACAAACTGCTGATAAGAGAGCGTAACAAAGACCCGGAATTCCTGGGACACCCATGAATGGGCCATTACAGGAACCATGACTCTGAAGTAATTCAACCAGAAACTTTGTAAGAGGTAGGAACAATATTATCATGGGTTATCACATCACATAGGCAAAAGCAAACTTCTTATGGGATATGGTGGAAATTCTGGGGCTGGATAAAACATTTTTAAGATGTCTTAAGAGGAGGCTGTGGTAAAGTGAAAAACCTGGGGGAAGGATCAAAGGAAAAGGGAGGAAAGGGAGGGATCAATGTGGTTAGGAGAGGTACCACCATAAGGAACAGGAAAGGGCTGGGGGATAACATGGGTCAACCACATGTTAGCAAGCTGCGGGTCAGTACCCTGTTCTGCCTTGTCACTGTAGTCTATTGCCCCTTCTTCTCAAATGCTGTTTGCTCCTAAGTAGTCTCTATGTTCATCTAGTTAACTTCCAGGTGGACTAGTCTGTGAATAGGAGGAAAGCCCAATCTGGAGACCCACGGTCCCAGCCGCAGGCTGTGGCCCAGGGTCTGGAGATGGACGCTGGAAGGACTCAAGATTTGGTACAGACTGGACAATTCCATGGCTGTGAGTATGCATGTCACCTGAGAGAGGACATGGGTGTGATAGGCTAGCAAATTTCAAAGCCAATTACCTGACTAGTAGAAACAGAATCAGTCCATTTGTGGTCTTCCTGTTATAGATGAATGCCATTTGTGGGTGCCTCTAAAGGTACCTTCCTGCCACATGTAAGTGCTTACAGCCATACGTGTCTGTCCTGGCTACGGGTGCAGAGGTGCACGGTTGGGGTTCAGCCTCACTTCTGCCTGCACCTGGAAATAGTTCAGTGGTCTCTTGTCTGAAGGACTGGGAGGGAAGGAATGTCCTGGATGCTAGTTTGTCAGATCTGATAACCATGTGATATCTGGCATCACAAACAGGATCCAGATGGGCTGCGAGTACTCCTGAGACAGTGCCTATAGAATCTCTATGTGAGGAGGAGGCTAATCCTTCTGCAAATACAGCCAAAGTACTGGAATTAGTAAGCAAGCAGATAGAACACTTTGGGGCACCTGAACAGGAATAGTTAGGGAAACCAAATGTACAGAATATTAATAGAACACAAATGGAATGATAAGGAGTGTAAAGTGGCAACAGCCAAGATACCATATCCCTTGAGCTTGAAACAATTTTGATATTGATTAATTGCAAAGGGATATCCTCAAGTTGAGAGTCAAAATTTATGGGCCAGATACAGAGACAATATTTAAGCCCTGGAGGGAGAAAATGAGCAAAGTTCAGCTGCATCTTGATATGAAGAATTTTAGTTTTGGTTCTTCCATACCACTGTCTTTTACTTCTGCTGAAACACTATGTAAATCTAAAAATACTCTAAGTAATGTAGACAGTGTATGTACTAAAAATATTTCTTTGCTCTTGTAATTAAACAAATGGGCTATCCTTGCTGTTCAACAAGAGGTGGCTGGACAGGATTATCCCAGGGTCTATCACTGCAAGCAGTGCAGAATGCTTGTTACCAAGAAGGCTTGGATAACGTCCCTCACCTGAGGGGGAGGGGGAAGTGTTAAAAGAACTGGGAACTCCTCCTAGAGATCCTAAAAACCAAAAAACAAACTCAAAACACTGCAGAAACAAATGAAAATATGGCTATCTGGGATAGATCAGGTTGAGGTTTGTGTCCCACACCAGGTAGACTAGACTCCCAAAGCAGCAGGGACCATGTTTTTAATCAACACTTCTAAATTCAACTAATCAACCACTACAAAATAAAGAGGGCAAAAGAACACTTAGCAGAGGAGGAGGGGTGGAGCAGAAAGGAGGGGCTGGAGCTGAAGGGTGTGGAGAGCAGGAAGGTTCTTAGTTATATAAAGTAGGATGCCTTCCCCCTACACCCTCTGGAGAATTAATTCATAAGAGTCTTTCCTTGTGAGGTGCTGATGGGGAAAGAAAGGAGAGGCTCAAATACTTCCCTCTACTCCTTTCAATTGCCAACCCAAATTACAGACCAAAGCTGTAGTTTACTTGATTGTGCCAGAGCTACCCCCAACAGCAGAAGGCATTCAGCAGTGGACCAGTGGGGTGGAGGTGCCTGGAAATATTTGCAATGGTAACAAACAGCCTGAAGGCTTAAAGCATGCAAAATGCAGATCCTATCAGTTCCCAGAGGTAAACTGGTAATGCAGCTTTGGAGGCAGGGAGGCCAGGAGAAAAAGCAGATCCATCTGCCCATAAAAACTCTCCAAGCAATTTCATAACTTTATATGAAAGGCTTCACCTCTGCACAAGTACTAAACATTTACTGGCACATTTATGTCTTCTTTAAGGATAAAACTGTACCAAAGAAGCTTATCCAATCAATCCATAGTGCTTTGATTAATGCTATCTAGATATTACACAAATACAGTTGGCTCTTAATTAACATCTTTATCCCACACATGAAAGAACATCTGTAGCTATAAAAATTACAGTGCCATGGCTCACCAGAGCCATGATTGACTTGAACTGCTATCTGGGAAAGGTGTAAATTCCACAGGTTTCATGTTAAAGGAGTAGAAAATAGTACTGTCTGCATTCTCAACTTCCACAATCAGAACCAGAAAGAGGGTGTGTATATAGATTTGGTAATCCATAATAGAAATGAATCCCTATTTGTGGTATAAAATAGCCTTGATCAAGATGGAGGAGCGTGTTTTAGAAGACAACACCTACTGAAAGGATGCCCTCTGCATCCACTGTAGCTTTCATGCATCAGGCCTGCTCTGTTCTGGGCTTGCTGGGAAGGAAATGCAACTCTGCTATGGGGAAATAGAGCTGTTAAGTAAACACATCTAATTGACAAACACCTTACTGAAGTCAAGAAAATGCAAGGCCCATTCTCAGCTCCTATTTGAAGAACACACACTCCAATCATCCTGGTCCTTGGCCATCATAAATAATCTGTGGGACTCCACCCACTCCAAGACTGAAGTAACCAAGTCCCTACCTTATTGTTCAGAACTGGGAGAAAGTTTTATAGAAGTTATGAGATGTAAACCATAAGGCAAGAGAAAGGCCTTGCAGCCCATGCTGAGTCTATGAGGGCTACTCTAAATGTTCAGCTCCTTTTCCTGGACTGTGTGACTGAATGAAGCAGACAAAGTCCTTCAAGAAACAAATACCTTACTACATCACCTGTGCTGTGATGTATAGCCAGTGTGTAATCATCATTCTCTTTCAGAGTAACAGCTTATACCTGCTGTATTACATATGGACTGAAAAGGGATAGAAACTGAAGACTATAAAACAATTCTATTTACTCCTGTGAAGTTCCCTGTAAGATACTTTATAGCAGTACTAAGTCCTCTGCTCTAGGACCATAGCCCTCTGAAGAGGTAAAGCTGAAGGACACAAGGAGATGCAGTCCTCCACACTTTTAAGTGGGGGAATGTACCCTGGCTAATGGCTATTCATATAAAGGCAAGAAACAGGAGAGGTAGTAAATTGAACACACTGATACAGTTGTGTTAAATGTAACAAACTGGAGACAGTTGTATCTAGAAAATGATAGATTAGAGTAACAAAGACCAGAACTCCTCAGGCACTAATCAACAGGCAGCTGCTAGTAAGTAAAATCTTGAGGAGGTTCAACCAGAATTTGTGTAACCAGTAAGAAAACAAAATTGTCTTGGGTTATAGGAAAGACCAAACTTACTGTCAGATGCAACAGGATCTAAAGGATGTGTAAAACTTACTATGCAACACTTAGGGGGAGGATCAAAGAAGGAATCAAGGTGGGTAAGTTGAGAAAAAGCCACAGACAGAGGAGGGACTCCAGTGATATGTTAGGTGGTTGCTGGTCAGCAATCTGCTGTGCCCGCTCACTGCGGTCCCTTCAATCTACATACATATAATCTAAACATATTCCTAAACCTTCTCCCTGCAAGTAAGCACACCGACAGTGAACTTCTAGTCAGCTGCTGTGTAAGTAGGAGGCAATCAGTCTGTAAAAAAAGAAGGTTCCAGCCAGAAACCAGCTAAAAAGCCCTGGCTCTGGGGACAGGTACCTGGCAAGAGATCAGACATACCTACAAATGTGAGAGTTGAGCAATGTAGGTACAGATCTATTCTACTAACAAACTTTGATGCTGTTCATGCTGCTTGTACTTACCTCCTAAAGGTACTTCACTTGTGTGTTACTCTGTGGCTAGCTGCACACATACTGCACACGCACATACACGACTGCAGTCAATCCAGGCTCAGCTCTGCTACCCGCTGGACCCTGGAGTGGCCCAGCCGCCTCGCACCCAGCAACCAGGAGCCTCGGGTGCTACTGCCTACCACTTCTGACAGCTGCTTCACAGAAACATGGGTACTGTAGAAAGTTTATTTTATTATTGTAACAGAAAGAACATTAAAATAGAGAAAAGAATAATGTAACCTCAGAACAGGCAAGAGTACTGGCTGACCCTTCAAAGGAGGGGAAGAAACCTGCAATATTCTTTAACCTTTTATCATTCAAACCAAAACATAGAAGCATTAGAAGACGCCACTGAAAACACTTTTAAGCACTGCTTGTAAGTGTTCCTGGGAACCAAACCCAGGTCATAATTGCTCACCTCAGGTTTGGATTCTAACTCATCCGATAACATTGATTCAAGTGTCCGATTCCTGCAGCTGTCCTCAGCAAGGCACAGGTTTATTATCTTGTTTTTAGTTCAGAGAGAACAGCGCTCCCTGCTTATTCTCATATTTTCTTAAGCGTCACACAGTGCGGTGGTCCTTCTGCAAGAAGCTGTGTTGCACAAATACCCAGTTTAGCCTAAAGCAACAACAAAAAAGGAAATATAAACAGGAACAAAAAAAACTACAGCAAAGCAAAAAACAATCGAGCAGATGTTGTGTGTAACTGTAAAACATACTATGGAGTACTGGGAAACTCATTTACCCAGGTTCCTGCGGGGTTTTTTTTGTCACCGAGTCAGCAAAATAACATCCCAACACTGCAAACTTACATTTCAAAGGCTGTTTACCCCATTTTCTATGCAATAGCTCATTTTCAGTAGAAAATTGAATTTGTTGTCCTGGAAACTTATCGGATCAAAAAACCCCACATACAGTATGCAAGAAATAAGGCAGCTCAGTTCCCAGTCTGCAAAGCAGTCGAATTATCCGTATTGTTGATGAAAGGCAACCATATATCAAACAGCCTGTCACTGGGAAACCTGTTTTTCCTGTCAATTAGGATGTTACATTTCTTATTATGAGAAACAGCTTGATGAACACAGGTAGAAGTTTTTCCAAATACCAACGCAATGTTTCTTTTTTAGGCTACAAGGGAAAAGAACACAATTGTATCTATTTTTGCCTACTGGGAAAGCACTCAAACACTAATGATGGGAGAAGAAAGCGAACTATGTACAGTTCTTCACCCCCATCCATCAAAATTACAAGTCTATCAAATATATTAAAAGGAATGAGAATACCAGATCAGCTAGAAAGAAAACCTAAAAGCCTTCCTCTAGTACACCTAACACCAGGCAGTGCTGCACGAGATACCCCACACAGGAGCCTCACCTTCTGCTGTGAAGGTGCAAGATAATAAACACGGCGAAAGCAGAGCAACTCAGGCAGAAGCAGGTAAGGCAGGGCTCGGGAACACGTCCGCTTGTTTACCCGCTGCCCCTTTCAGTCCGCAGCCGGGAGGGTAGGCCCCGAGCGACCCACGGGGACGACGGCCAGAGCTGCCAGGCCCGGCTGCCCACGCCTCAGTCGGGAGAGGGCGGGGCGGGCACCCTGGCAGATAGCGGCCGGAGCCCGGGGAGAGAGAAAGACGCCGGCAGGCCGGCGCTGGCCAGAGGACCGCAGTCCGGCTGCGGCCGCGCCCCTCCCCCACGCGGGACAAGTGCGCCACCCTTCCCCCACCACAGGAGCCGGGCCGCCGCCGCAAGGGGCATTCCCCGGCCGTGGGGAGGGCCGTGGGGAGGGCCGAGCCGCCCACCCCCGCTCCCCAGCCCGCTCTGGCTCCCGTGTCTCGCAGAGGGCACCAAGACCTGGAAGAGCGCCCAGACACCCCCCACCTCCCCCCGCCCGCCTTACCGGCATCTCAGCCGCCCGGATGTGACGAAGTCCCCAACCGGAAATGCCAAAGGCTCGGGGGTGGGCGGGGGCAAGCTTCTCCTCTAGCTCTATGGTGCGTCCCGCCAGGAGCGCCGCTTCCGCTCACTGCCTCCAGTTCCGGCCGCCGCTGGTGGCCCTGTGCCCGCCTCACCGGGTTCCCGTGTTCGGCAGCGCCGCTTCCCTTGGGCATCTCCCACCGCGGTGGGCTTCCGTGACCTGCCTCCTTTCCGAGGAGCCTCCGCAGGCTAAGCGTTCACAGCAGGGCGGGGGCTGGAAGGCACCTCTGGACATCGTCCGGTCCGACGTGCCGCTAAAGCAGCATCGCGTCCAGGCGGGTTCTGACTATCTCCGGAGGAAGAGCTCCGGCCAGCGCTCTGCCGCCCTCACGGTCAAGTTTTTTCTTTTCTTGAATTGGAACTTCCTGGGCTCCGCTTTGCACCCATTGCCTCTTGTCCTGTCGCTGGGGGCCACTGACATGAGTTGTCCTGTGCAGGAACCTCCTGCCGCCCTGGGAGCTGGGTCAGGGACCAAGGAGGCGATCCTCCTCCTGTGCTCAGCTCTGGTGAGGCCACACCTCGAATACTGTGTTCGGTTTTGGGCCCCTCACTACAAGAAAGGCATCAAGGCCTTGGAGCATGTCCAGAGAAGGGCAATGAAGCTGGTGAAGGGTCTGGAACACAAGTCTTATGAGGAGCGGCTGAGAGAACTGGGACTGTTTAGTGTGGGGGAGGCTCAGGGGAGACCTTACTGCTCTCCAGAGCTACCTGAAAAGAGGTTGTGGTGAGCTGGGGGTCAGCTTCTTCTTGATCTGGAGAATATTTTGGAAGGAATATTATGTGAGAAGCTTATGGTCAAGTTCAGCATTTAACTGCTGATCTCAATATAAATACTCACAAAAGACATGTTATTGGAGTTTGGTACAGCACACATGGAAACACTGTTTTCCTACTAGGTTTCTTTTTCACTCTTGACTTGACGTGTCTGGTCTTGCAGTGGGTGATGTAAATCTCCTAAGTTCACAGCAGCTCACTAATGACACACTCTGAGTTAGTATTTCCAGAAACATATGTCTTATATGTACTTAAACTCCAAGAACGGCCTGAGTAATTTAAAAGCTTGTACTTTGGCTTTTGCTCATCAGCCTTATCTCGGTGAGGACAGAGCCCCTGAAGCAGCAGGGCTGCCAGCATGTGGTCTTGATGTTAACTGCTGAACTTGTGACCTTTGGGACCAGTAAACTTTAACTTGGTTACAGCTGTCTGTAGCTTTGGAGCCACACGTGATTCTGGGCTCCTATACCACATCTGCTTGTGGCACGATGCTGGTGTTGGTGCTGCTGAGCAATGAGAATTACAACAATGTGGAAGTAACGCAAGGGGAACTGTCGAGACTGGCAAAACCAGGTTCCCTGGGGCTCCCTGGGCACATAGCCCCTTCTGATCCACAGTGGGCTATGGGAGAACCTGCAGTGGCTTCCTGGGTCACAGTAAAAGACCATTTCACCATGTTTATTATCACAGACACAATCCCAGCGTGCCACATTGCTGATCCCATACAATCCTACAAAGGTGCCCAGAAACACAAAACTACTAACTTCATAAACCCTTTTCTTTCAGGGCACTGAATCGTAAAGCCAGACTCTGTTGCATTAAGACACTCAGTAATCTTGGAAGTCCTTTGACTCATCCATCATGTGGAATTGTTGAGTAGGTATTAAAATATGGAGATGTGTAGGAGCATTAAGTTCCTTTCATTTGCATCCTTCTAGGCCAGATGAGTTTGGCTGCTTCAGAGCTTGCATCTTGGCTGCCTGGAGAATTCTGGTCTCATCTGATAGGGGAATCTGCAGTGGGAGTACCACAGCAGCTTACCCGAGTTGTTTATGAAGGTCCAAATCACTCACACAGGTGTGTGAAGCAGCACTGGTCCCTGATGGCAGGGGAATTACCCAGCTGGGAATTTCATGCAGTCTCACTTTGTCAACAATACCTGCTCCCCCCCCGGGATCCTTCCCTCTAATCAAGGAGAAAGAGAAGACTCAGTCCCATTTCCCTCATGTCCAAGAGAAGGATGCTGGTTTTTCACCCCTGCTGAAATGGCCTGTCAGAGAGTAAAGGGAGAGTGGTGTTTTAGATGTTTATTGATGGTTGTAACAAGACCCTATTCTGAATGCAGAGAGGAGCCTAGACTTTATCTCTCTTAGCACATCTCTTGTGGTTTCTTGCACACATTTCTGTACACTTGAAAAACTTGTAAAATATAACCTTGTTATAAAAATTTAAGAGCACTATTCCAAAATACTGGCAGCAATCAATTTTATTTCCATAAGCCTTTTAAAACTGTAAAAAAACTTATATGTACAATTGCAATTTACTTCACTCTGACGTTCAGCCTTTGCAGCATCTGAATGGAACAGGCTTCTCAATCCTCCCGGCAGCCTGTACGCACAGAAGAAGCTATCTTTTTGTACCCCTGCAGCTGACGCTGGCACAGGCATTATAAAGCAATTCCAAACCGAGAGAACTAAAGCCTGGAGCATTTCCCCGTGGATTCCCTCAGGGTCTCGTCCAGTCAGTCCCGTCACACGTCGGGTACCCCGTCACGCCTCTTGCGTAGTCAGCGCGTTTCGCTGCCCGCAAGGCGTACGGGCCGCCGCGCCCCGCCACCCTGTACAAGTTTTCTTGAACACAAAGCGCCCGGGGCAGGTGAGGCCGGCGGGGTCTCTCCCGCGCCTGCCCCTCTACAGCGACTCCTGCAGGGGAAGTTAGGTCGGGAAGCTGGCTCCGAAGCCTCGCCCCGGGCCCGGGCCTCCCGCCGCACTGCGTTAGGGCGGAGGAGCCGCTGGGAGGAGGGAGGGGTGCTCGCGCTGCCGGGCCGGCCCCTCAGGGCGCCGCTCCGGCGGGCACCCAGACGCTCCCGCCCCGCCCGGCCGCGAAGCCGCGCCTCAGCCCGCCGGTCCGCGTTCCGCTGCGGGGCCTGGGGGAACGCAGCCCTCGCCGAAAAGCGTCTGGAGTTCCCGGGCTCCGCTGCGGGACGGAGCGCTGGGGCAGCGGCGTGCCGACGCTGCGAAAGCGGAAGGGTTAACAGCCTCCCTCACGCAGGCGGTAGAGCTGGCTCCGCCTGCCATTCGACTGGTGGCACGTTCCATTCTCCCCCCCGGGGTAATTCCTCCTCCTTCCGCCACCGAGGCTCTCCTCGCTGCGCAGGAACTGAGCGCAGCGCCGGCGGCCCGCTCACTCACCCTCCCCTCCGGGCTGGGTGGTAGGACCCACGCGGAGCCGCGCGGGCGAGGGTCTGGCCCACCTCCCACCCCCGTCCTCGCGGCACTGGGCGGTGGTAGGGCCCGCTCCGCCCCTCACCCCTCCACCTCCCCCTCGGCGGCAGCGCGGGTGGTGCGTCCCGGCAGCAGCCGCGTCCCGGCCGGCGCCCGCCCCCTCCGCCTTGTCATTGATGTTGTTGTTTTTGTCGCAGGAGCCGGAGGCGAGGCCGGGGCCGCCGCCGCTGCCGCCTGTGGCCGCCGCAGCAGCAGCAGCGGGGCTCGGGCCGGCGCCAGGCATGTCGGTGTGTGGGGAGGCGGTGGGCGCCGGCTCCCTGCCCAGCGAGTTGGTGGTCCACATCTTCTCCTTCCTGGCGGGCCCCGACCGGCTGCGGGCCTCGGCCGCCTGCTCGCACTGGCGCGAGTGCCTCTTCTACCCGGCCCTCTGGCCGCGCCTACGCCTCAGCCTCCGCGTCTCACCGGCGGAGCGCCCGCGCCTCGAGTTCCTCATGCGCAAGTGCGGCTGGTTCGTCCGTGAGCTCCGCGTTCAGTTCGCCGCCGACAACTACCCCAGCGGCGGCGGAGGAGGGGCGGCGGCGGCGGCGGGCGAGGGCGCCGCGGCGACGGGCGACGGGGAGGCGCCGCCGCTGTGCCCGCGCTGGCTCGACCTGCTGAGGACCTACCTGGAGCTGGTGCTGTGCGTCCTGAGCAGCGT
This sequence comes from Hypotaenidia okinawae, assembly GCA_027925045.1. Taxonomy (NCBI): domain Eukaryota; kingdom Metazoa; phylum Chordata; class Aves; order Gruiformes; family Rallidae; genus Hypotaenidia; species Hypotaenidia okinawae. The sequence goes on along the minus strand of BSDF01000006.1, from coordinate 42,516,595 downwards.
CCGTAACAACAGGTATCGCCGCCGGGCCGTGCCCGGAGGAGAGAGGGCCGCGCCTCGCTCGGGGCAGGCCCTCGAGGGTGTTGGGCGGGTGCGGAAGCGGACCCCGAAGCCCCTTCAGCCGCGCCGGGTCGGGGTCCGGCCGTCCCGTCCACTTCCGCGGGCGGTAGAGCCGCAGCCCGCCGCGGCGCCTGTGGGTGACCCGCGCGGGCCGGTTCCCGCTGGGGCTGAGCCTCTGGAGCCAGGGGCGGGGAGGGGCGAGACCCGCGCAGCCGGCTTGGCTAGCCCACTGCTTGCGGCTGGGAGCTGAGCAGGAACGTCGGTGCGGCGCTTCAAACTGCCTTAATTTTTATCGTATTCTGTAGTTTAATGCAAAATCGGAACACAGGCGCTGAGTTGGCAAGCGGCTGGTCTGTGTACACGGCAGGCGTAGCTGTGGTGATGAAAAACTTCCCCCTCCCTTTGAGAGAAGCGGGACCCAGCTCCTGTACAGCGAGCCGGAGGTGGGAGTTTGAACGTGGTTCCTAACAAGGCACCTTTCTCACTTTAAAGTATCGGCGTTGCTGCTGGCGTGCCTTGGATCTCTTGTGCGTGATTGCAAGATAATTAACGTCATGAGAAATCAATATAGTGAGAAAAATCGTAGCGCTGTTTTTCTGGAGGGAGAGGGATGGAGGTGCTCCCCCAACAAAACACTCTCACCTTACCCGCCACGAGGGTTTTTGTCGTTGAAAAGCTTGAGTGTTCGTGCCAGCTCTTGTTTTACCTGCTAAACTGAGATTTCACTCATTTTCAAACAGAACGAGGCTTTTATGTTTATACGTAGGACTTTCTTGATCCAATTGAATTTAAATGAAAGAAATCTTGTCCCGTGGTTTGGATTTAAGAAGTGTTTGGATCCTGCTTTTTCACATGCTTACTGTGGCAGGTTAGATACTTAATTTCATCAGATTGGAGTTCTTTAAAATGAAAATGCTTGTGTTCTCCTTACTCTGTGTGTGTGTGATCAAGGTAAATGTCTTTAGTAAAAGATGATAAACAGATATACTAATACATGGCCTCTAGTCAGCACTCAGGACAGTAAAGCAAGGATATTACAGTTAGGTTTTGATGTGTTTGGAAGGCCATGCAGATCTCAGGATAGGAAGTGGTTAATATTATTTCCCCTCTATGCTCGTACAGCTTCACCTATCAAGAAAAGCTGTTAGTGTTTCAGCATATCTTTAGGATGAATTAAACCTTGTGCATGGCCTTTGGTAAACTCTCTACAACCGAATCATGGTCTGGTCACCGCCTCTCTTTGATTTTGGAGGGATCGAGGAGTAGTTTGAGGCCTTCCTTGCTGTTTTGTTTTGAATTGTAGCAGGAGAACTGTAAATGTAATTCCTCGTTGGTTTGAGATTCATGCAAATGTGGTGTGTGAAGTCTCACTTTCAGTTCCTCTGCTCGCTTGTGCACAGCAGGTACTTCCTGTGGTGCAACTGTGATGGCTGAGAGTTACAAACCTTACTTCTGAAAACTGCTCTTTGGTTCCAGCTCACCTTTTTCTTAATTTATTTCTTGCCCCATGAATCCTCAGTGTGCAAATTATGATTGTGTGTGTCTGTCGGGCTTCTCACCTTTAAGGAGCATTCACTTAATTGCTGAATCTTTGGGGAATCCAGCTGATGTCATAAGTGGAAAAAAAAAAGTTGAAGGTGATGTTGGTGATTATGTGTTCTGAGAAAAATACCACTACATGGACTTGCAGTTTTAAAATAAATATACTGTCTGCAGGAAATGTTGCCTGGGGGTTTCGTTGAAAAAAAACACTTTCTTTTTTTTTTTTCCTGTGCTGGCAAATTATGAGGCTGTCAAAATTAAATGTGTTACGAGAGAGCTTTTTGAAGAAGATTCAGACTTCCTGGCCTTATCTGAAACCTGTGTAAGGACACTTGCTTTCCAAAGTTGGTTTTACAGGTTCTGTGTGCACAATGTGGCTCCGGACTGCAGTAAGATACTACGTAGAAATAGTTGTTTCTCCAGTACCTCTTAGCTAAATTTGTGTAATTTCAGTGGTAAGACATAGGTGAAAAGTTACCGGCTTCGATAGGATTTTGCATTAACATACTTTCTTGTCTTCAAATCATTTGCATGCTGCTCTTTTGTTCTGAAATTAATTATATATGACCAGGGAACACAGGGTACCTGGATATTACAACAAGCTCTTTTTTTTAATGATCATTTAAAAATTGGCGTGGGGGACGACATGACACGATGTGCATGAAACAGTTAGCTTTTTATTCAGACTTATTTTCTGATTAGACTCCTTTTTCCCCTTGAATGAAGTTTTAGTTTATTTTGATGTTGGTTTGTTGGTTGGGGTTTGTGTTTTGGTTTTTTTACTGGCAAAGTGACTACAGGTAACAGGTTAGTTTGCACGTAGAACACAGTTTTTTACCTCGCTGGAATTTTGATATTAGAGCCAGGTGGGAAGGAGCCTTAACATATGCCAAATTGCTGCTTAGTTCTTACTATGACTGTGTGTCTAAACTGGAGGCATCATCACCTGCGTGATGCCTAGTTTTGTCTAAGGAATGGCTGCAGTCTAGTCACTATTTTTCTCCTTCTGTTTATTCATCTGCAGCTTGAGGATAATTAATAATTCCTTCTTTTGTTCGCTCTATGCCATTGTTCATGGGATAGCTGTTGTAATTTCCAAAATAATGGAATCAGCTGTGGTTTTAACTTCTTCAGTGGCTGAATCACTGTAAAGGCATTCCTTTTGGAATTAGGTTTAAAACAGGATGGTTCTTTCATAATCCCTGTCAGCCCTCGTGGTAGCTTTTTGGCAGAGAAGTTCAAAGAACTTCCATCTTCAGAACTGAAGAGGAAGAAAGCTACTTTTGTGAAATGGTATGTTGTTTCTTAACTGTGTAATCTTGTTGTAGGCTTTTAAATCTATTATTAAACAATATGGTAACAACCCCCTTCCTTGCAGGGGGAAAAAAAAGCAGCACTTTAGATGGATCTAGAATTCCCTGAAGATTTACCATACCACAGGACCTAGGAAAAGTAATGACTAGAAGTAATGCAATTTCTAGATGCTGTCTTGGGTAGAGTAGAATGATCTGTTCTGTGCAAAATAAAATTGCCAATTTCTAACCAAATCTGCACATTCAGTCTCTAGAAAAATATTTCACAGCACCCTTTGCTAATTCTGTTGGAGATAAGGAAGTAACTATTTGTTTGCAACTTCGTTGAAAATCAACTGGTAATATTCTGAAAAGCATTACTGCTGGCAAACAGTTATCATCCAAAAAAGTATATTCTGTGTCAGCCTTGTGTTTGAGGTAGAGGTCAAGTTGCCATGAACTCTGTTTTGTGGGCAACAGCGTATTACTCCCAGAATATTGCTTTAATAGCACTGGGGACTATAATGAGCTCTAAAAATCTATGATATGATTAATTAAAAGGTAATAAAGTAGTGTTTATGGTGATCTGTAACTTTTCCATGAGCTGTTATGTTTCTGACAGCAAATGAAGCAAAATAACAAAGTATATTGTTGTTTAACCAGTTGGCGGTCTGTTAAAAAAAGGGGTGGGCTGGCTGGCATCCTGTTCTGTAACAATATCAGGAGGGACAAGTTGTTTCTTAGTGGCTTTTAAGAGATCTCAATAGTTTGTGCCTTCTCAGATTGATCTTTCAAAACTAAGGCCTGGAAGGCAGGTGGGAGTGCAACAAACTTTCTGCGAGCCATTTCAGCGCATACAGTGACTAGTGAGCATCTGCAGATCATTCGGTAGTTCCTTACCTCACTGAAATCCCAAAGGGTGGCCTCTCCTCTAGGAGACAGGAAGGATCAATACCCACCTCCTCCCCCTTCCTCTGCACTATGTTAATTTGTGTGACGCGCTTGGTCCTGGCCATGGAAGCAAAACTGCAGATTATAGTACAATTCTGGTATCTTGGTAAAGCATGATACGTATCCTGGAGTTGCCAGAATCACTCAGCACAGTAGACTATGTCTGTATCTGTGTTTTTCTTATGACACTCTTCTGTTGGTCTGAACAGGCAGCTGAAACAGGCAAAAATTAATAATATGCAATATGTGCTTTACCACTTTGTTCACTTTGAACATAAGGAAGGCCATGTTCTTTTTTTATTGTGTGTTCAAAGAGACTAACTGAAGAAGGAGCCTAGTAAGAAGCCCATTGCTTTCAGTACGCTTTTTAGAGCTAGAGGGAAAGAAATGGTTTAGAAATAACCCCCAATACGTTTTTTTTCCCTCGCCACATGTATGGATAGTACATAGGACTAAGATGCCGTTATGGCTTTTAGCAAATTATAACAATTAACTTTTAACTAACATTATTTAGATAGCAATCGCTTTTACTAAGTGAAATAAAGGAGGTTATATGACATTCCAAACAGTAGCAAAAATCTAACATTGTGTGGAACTGTGAGGAGACTTGTTGATGGTAATAACTATTGTAAATGGAAAAATAATTTAATGTTTTCATTGCTTAAGTTTTGCAATGGGGAACTTTTTCCATGTGTCTCTGTAGCACATGAAATGGCAGTCAAACAGACATAGTAGAAAGGTGTGGGTTACTAGTAAATGTATTTCATGTGTCCTTCAGTTCAGTGGCTCTGAAGTTAATACCTGCCCCTACAGTAGCTCATACACTGAGGGTATGAGCAGTGCAAAACAAGACCTGTGTGTGGTGTGAATATGCAGGGATTCAGAACTGAGCTGAAGATTGCATTTTGTCTCCTAGCTTTCAGAATTAAGTCACTGAGATGAGAAGATAAAAACTTAATTATAGCATTGGCTCTGAGTGCTGCCTTTCACACTAGGTGGAGGTTTTTGCTGCTTTCCCTGTCATACCAGACTGTCTCTTACAGCTTTTGAGGGAAGAAGAGCCCAAAATACTCTTGGTGGTGGTGCCAGTGTCTTCAGATTTCCCTGCCAAGATTATTCATCAGCATGATAAGGCTAAATATTAAATTGTTGGAATTTGTGAGAGTGAGTTGTAAAATCTAGGCGTTTTGGTCCAATATTTGTCCAGCTTGCTATCAAGCTTGTGCATCTTCCTCTTAAGTTGTTCTTCACCTACAGAAGACAAGTAGCAGTTGTGAGGGTGGATCGATTTCAGGAAACTGATGTATGGTTATTAAATACAAGAACCCCAAACCAGATAAATTACGATTGGAGGTAGATACCGACTAGAGACTGTGATTCATACTTTACAAATGTGAAACTTTACTAGGTGCTTTCCTTCCCCCCACCCCCTCCACTGGTAGAACATCAGCTCATACCATGGAGGTAGTGAACTGGCACCAGGGCTTCTCTATGTTTTGAGCATTGTAATTGCATTGCATTTTCCTCTAAGCTGTTCTGAAATATTAGTGTATGCTTTGTAAGCCACCAGAAATAAATCCAACTCGATTAATTGTCAGCTGCAAGTTAATTGGCATCTACTGTTTAAGATGAATTTAACTTGTATTCATTTGTGCTGAAACTGGAGTTTCTGCCGTGTTAATTAGCAAGTGCAGGCTAGTCCTTGCATGTTAGGAGTAGGTCTAATTTACAGCATGCATAAGTAGGAAAAACTGTTGACCTGAAACTCAGTTTAAAAAAAAACCCCGAAACCTTAAAAGAAAATGCCACACAGCTATTCCAAAACTGCAGTAATTTTCATCTCTCTTACTTGGTGTTTTTTAGGATTAGAAAAGATGCGAATCAGAGAAATAAACTGTACTGTGGAAAGGTAAACTGACTGTCTAGCACACTGAGTCATATCCAGCATAAATTTAGACGTTCTTTTTTTACTTGTTTTTATGTATCCCTTCTTAAAATTAAAATGATATGTGGTGGTGCATCACTAATCCTCTTTTGGTCACTGATGGGAAATAGAACAGCTTCCTCTACTTTGATATCTCAGAAATAAGGCACTGCTCAGGGTGTGGGGAGCTCTTGCTTTTCCTGTATGAGGTTTGTGCTGCCTCGATCAAGGCAGGTTTGGCCTCTCATTAAATGCAGTGTTAATTTTACATTTTCACCTGTGATGCTTAACACATGTGTTCCCAGTATTAAAAAGTGTGTGAAAGGACTCCTAGAAGTTTTCTTTATGGCGCTGGCCTGCTGAAAATATTCCTGTGGTGACTGAAAACTGGCATTTGCTTTTACAGCTGGACTCAGCAGTTTGTACTTCATACTTCTGTCTCATTTTCTGTAGTTCCCTGTGTGCCTGCATTCCAGGACAGTGTGTTTCCCAAAACAGACTGTGTCTTCCATGTAATAACGCATTCTAAATGTTTGTCTTGCCCAGAATGATTCTTCACAGGGTTTTAATTTTGTGTACAGATTCCTTTTTATTTTGTTGTCTCATAGGAACCTCCAGAAGTTAAGTCTCTTCGGGGATATAAGCATTCTGCAGCAACATGGAAGTATATCAAACACATACCTCGGCAAGGTTGACCCCGATGGAAAGAAGATTAAGCAGTAAGTTATATTTGTAAATTATCAAATACATTAAAATAATAAAAACAGATAGCAGAACTCAGATTTGCATGCCTGAAATACACGACAGAGAAAGCTTTTAAGTTATTTAATAGGAGAATAATCTAAATTCTTACACTGACTTGACTTTAGTTCCTACATTTTACATGAAGTAGTCTGGTTTTGTGGCTTCCCTCCACCCCTCTATCTCAGCAGGGTAAGAATCCTTTCTTTCCTCTTTTCATTGTGTTCTAGAAACAATATTATGTTAATGGAACAAAAGGAGAGGCAAGGATGGGGGGTTGCTACCAGCAAGTCTACTATTGCTGCACATGGAAAAAAAAATTAGAAAGGGATGTAATCTGATTTGTTTCACAAGAATTGAGGACACACAGCAAGTAAACTTGAAAGAGAATGTAACCCCCCCAAAAAGGTACTTAAATTCACATCTCAGAACTGGGTTACATATTTGCAGAATTCCTGGAAGAGCGTAGCTCCCAACATGCTTATTCAGTTCAGCGGTGCATTTTAACTTGCCATAATTACATTACGGTACAGTCCTCCACTGCTTGTAAGCAGAACAGCTAGTTGTTGTTCTTTGGAAATGGTTAAATACAATGTAAAAAGCTGCTGACTGCTGGAATAAATTACCACAGAGGGAGTGATGCTAAGTTGACTATTGTAGCAATTCTGCTAAAACTTTTCATATAGATAAAACCTGAATATCATAATTTGTGTCAGTTTAAGCTTCTGTCTCCCAGTAGCACAGGAGTTGAGTAAGTACAGCCACTCTAGATCTTTGCTAGCATTTTTTAAAGCTGTTCTAGAACTGCTGTAGGTATATTATCAGATCAGTGTATGTATGTGAACACAACCATCAAATTAAATGCTGGGGCCTGACTTAAATCTGCAAAACGGTGCAAATACAGTTGTGTTTCACAGTGGTTTTGTTCTCTATTGTGCTTAGAGTGCAGAACTCCAATCAGTTGGGGATTCTGTTTAACACATGTACTATAGTGCTGTGTGCAGGTAAAAGGCTGATTTGGTAAAAGCTCCTTTTTTGTGGTTTTTTTTCATATCCTTTGTTTGAAAACATAAATGTCTAATCAAGTCTTTGCCAAGGGGCTTAAAGAGAGACATCTAAGCAGATGTTTACTCAGCTGAGTGTGTGGTTAAACATTTCTTCAAATAAATAACAAAAATAAGTGTGCACACTTCAGAGCCATAAACCATTCAGAACTGGCTATTTCATTTGAAGTTAGTCTTTTAGGTGAGTATTGACCTTTGTACACTTTGGGAGGAGCAAATAAATGCTCCCTTATTTTTGTTTGTTTGGTTTTCGTGGGGTTTTCTTTGCTAGAATAAAACAATGTATTTGGAGACCTGCTAGTTCTTTTCCAAACTAAAGAAAGGCTGATAGTGTTTTATTCAGTGTTCTCAAGTTCAGCACTAGCAGCAGATTTACTTCAAGAAGTAAATATGACTCCTTAGTCTTTTGTATTTAGAATTCACATCCGTTAAGTTGCAAGACATGGATATCGATGACTAACACTGAAATACACTGAGCAACCTTTTGGGACAGTATTTCTGGCAGTTGAGGAACTGGTGTGGTGATAAACCTTACTAGCTGTTTCAGGAACTTCCTGCAATTAAAGTACTCAGGGAAGAAAATCAAGCACTTCCTTAAGTCACAGACTTCAGGGTTCAACAGACCCTGAGTGAAGTCTCAGCTAGCACAGAGCCATTAGGATGCTCCCCCAGGTTGAGACTAAGGACTGTTCTGAGGGAGAGGAGGCTTTGGGTTGTGTTTTCAAAAATGTGTTTTTGCAGTGACCAGCACGGGTTTGTAACGCTTGTTCTTTTTCTGTGCAGCACGTGTCCCTGGTTACTTTCTAAACTTCTCTTTACAACTCAGTTCCTTCGCATTGGGAAGCTCAGTGTAAACAGTACATTTGTCTTGAGTGGAACAAAAAGTAGTTGTTTAAAAATTTTGGCTTTCTGAAATCTGCTTCCCATGATTGATCCATGTGGTTCAGATCGTTTGGTTTCCAAAAGAACCAGTTTAGCCTCTGTTATTAAACAAAACATTTTGATTGATAGTCTTTAATTAAACAAATGGGCTCCATATGGACCTTAGCAATGTTTGTTTCCTGTCCAGAGCCATCAGTGTGCTTCAGTACTGGTCAGGACTGGTTTTTGGGCTTAAACAGTAACTGAGCTTGTCTAGTCACACTTTGGTCTCTCCTCTGGCTGAAAGCCCTATTTGGGGCATTAATTGTGAAAGTGATTTATTTTGAGGTTTATATTTTTTAAATAGTTTGTTCCTCCAGTATGATCATTTGTGGGTTTCAGGTTGATGGTGAACATGCTGTAATTGCTGTGCACCAGCAGCAAAGGGGCCCGATTACGTACTCGTTGAGGCATCACTAGGTTACATTGCTTTATTCCATGAGCTGAGCTCTGCTTATGTTTCATGTTATACTTACTAAACTGTGCTTAAACTTCAGTTTTGTAAGTGAGCGCTAAGATAACTGTGTGTAAGTTGGGATAAACGTCGTACTATGTGCTGGGCAGTTGAAGTAAAAGTTAATATGATGGTAAAGTAGGTGTTTGTTCCCAAGGATTCACTTAATGTGTCTAAATTTGTGGAACATAGTTCGAACTATTTTTGCAAACTCCAGTTAGATGCAGGCTGTTCCTGAAAGTTAGGGTGTGTGTAAGAGTTTTTTCAGGGAAGGAAAAACCCTTGTTAGGGTATTGGAAAAATTTATTTGAAATATGTTAAAACTAATGGCCTATGGTTTATATTGTGCTCCCTGTCTGGCCCTAAAGCTGGTATTTAAGAACAATCTGATTGTGATCACTGTTAAAAAAAATTTCCAGTGGCATGTTTGATCTCTTTATTAAAGTGGCAAAGAACCAGGGAAAGTTTTCTTAGAACCTACAGGTTGTGGTGGACTATCCACGAATCTAAATACCTATATAAATACTTTGGTGGTTGCACTAAGAAGTTGATGGGTAGATACCACTAAATCAGTATCTCTCCTTTGAAAAGTTATTTAGTGGAATTCCCATGGGGTGAAAACCCACTTTACAGCTGCAGAATTCTGTGTCATTGCTTTTCATTAAGTACTACAGCAGTACTCTCCTAAGCTCAGATACTTAAATCGTATCAGAGGCGCAATTTAAGCAGGTTTTTAGTGCAGAGAGATATATAGATGGTGGCATTCTACTGAGCATCGCAGGAGTGATTTGTCATCTGTTCAATCGTTCTGTAAAACATTATAAGCACACTTTAAGATTGACTACTTGGACTATTAGAAAATAAATTCTACCACTGCTGCAACCATTACAGCACTTTCCCTGAATGTGTATGGTGCAAGGGGGAGGGAAGAGCCTTTGTTAGAGAGACTCTTGTGGTAGAATCTCTTTCTTAGGATGGTTGTCAGAGAATCTGCCTTTAATTTAAGCATTGGCAGGAATAATTATGAAACAAGCATTGCTGGAATCAAACAGGGCTTATCTGAACTGTAAAAGAATTTAGGAACGGAACAACAGAACTGTTACCTGTGACTCTTGACCTGCTGTTTAAAACTGGGTTTCATTTTGTGTTACAGTTGCCAGTCCCCTATTTATTTTTTTTAAACTGAAAAGATCTTGAAGAACTGAAATCTTTAAACCTGGTGACTGTAGAAGGCTGGGAACTGTTCCAAGATGTATAATAGATAAATACAATAACCACACCAACTTCTGCACTTACAAAGAGAAGTCAAGGCTTGCCGACCCCGTATGTTCTTAGCTGAAGGCAGAAAGCGCATGCAGGCGAGGGAGAGGATGAATAAGGATTTGCAGAGGGAGAGGATGAATAAGGATTGATCTCTTGACTTTCTTACAACAGAAGGATTATGGGGCATCAAAGGTAGTAGGTGACAGGTTCAGAGCAAGGAAGAAGAGGGGGAATTGCACTGCAAAGATCTTTATTATTGGATGTTACAGTTGCTAGAAGCTTACTTTGCTCAAAGAGGCACCTGGATAAATTTGTAGAAGTGAGGTACTTGAGGGTTGCTAAATACAGAAAGCGACCTCTGGCTCAGGAGGTGAGTTACAAATGCTTTGGAACTAAGGAGGGACTTCAGAAATATCCTTATGTGCTTTCCTTGTTCTGTTGTACTTAAGGCATTAGTGTATCTCTGCTGTCAGTCAGGATACTGGGCTAAATAAGCCTTTAATTTTGTTTTAACATTATCTTGATTAAAGATACATGGATGAGAATAGTAACTTTGTAACATGGTTTTGCTTAGATTTATGAAGTTATACCGCTATTCATAGTAGTGAAGGAAAAAGTGTTCTGCAGAGAACATTACCTGATTCAAGGCACAGGGGTTTCTGTGAACTTCTTGTGCTGGAGGCATTTGCATCTTATTTCCTGATGTTTCACAGAACTGCTGTAGCCTGGCTCAGCTGCTTCCCTTAAATGCTGATCTTTCATGAACACTTGGCTCTTGGGCCTTTGCAGCTGTGGGATGAAGACTGGGAGAATACTTATTTGGAGAAAGTTTTAGAGTTTGAGTGTACTGCTTGAATTTGATACTCAAAATCTTATCCTAAAATACTTCTGTGGAGGTCTTGAATTAAATATCAAACTTAAAGACCAATCCTTCATTTAAAAAACCAAAGGGTTAGAAGAGGGGGTGCATTGGAGTAAGTGCGTAATAATCATGTAGTGAAATAAACGGCATGAGGATTCTCACAGTGCCACAATCGCTTGGCACTGATAATCTGAGATTGAAATGCTGGTTTTGTAAAACTTGAACCTGTTGACACTTGAAAATCCAGTTAGCTGTACATTCAGAATTATTTAAGGAATCATCATCTTAAACATTTGCTCTGTACCCTTTAATGAGCGATGTCAAGTAGGTGGTTTTGGATCATTCTGAGGTATGCTCAAAGGCAAGTTTCTGCAACCTTTCATCGAAAATGACTCCTCCTCCTCTCCCTCCCTATCGAATTTGCAGTTGTGGAGAGGTTAACAAATATGAAAGGCTGTTTGTAAAAACAAGAGCTGTGTTTTAAAAGCATTGCAGGGTTTTTTTATTTGCATAACCTTAAATTGTATGTAGGAGGGTGTTAAATACATGCTGGAAAATACATGAAATGAAGGTTCATAGTGTACCAGTATTTTTGAAAGACAGAGTAACATTATTTTTGCCTGAGAAAGCTTCCAATTTTAACCTTTTAAATGCAGTGGAGGTTAAATTGGATGCGGGAAGTCGGCAGTCAGGTTCTAAGGTCTGCAGTTCACAGGCATCATAAGAAGAGCAGCTTTCCTGCAGAATAAGGCCATAAATGAAGAAAGAGTAATTCTTTGATTAAAAAAAATAGAATGGTATGCAAGTGGTAAGACTGAACTGTGTTTAATGGGATCATTGTTTGGTTTTTTTCTTGCAGAATACAACAGCTGTTTGAAGAGATATTAGGCAATAGCAGGCAATTGAAATGGCTGTCTTGTGGGTTTATGCTGCAAATAGTAACTCCCACATCATTGTCCTCCTTATCAAACCCCATAGCCAACACCATGGAGCATCTGAGCTTGTTGGACAACCACATCCCTGGTAATACCACTCTTATCACTGCGGTTGAATTGGAGCGCTTCGTGAGTCTGCGTTCGCTCGCTTTGGATTTCTGTGATTTCACAGCTGAAATGGCAAGAGTCCTGGCTGACAGCAACCACGTGCCTTTGCATCGACTGTCTCTCCTGGTCCACAGTGTTTCCATAATGCACAAGTCATTGGACAGTATGCCAGAAGATGAGAATTGGAAGGCGCTGACTCGCAACAGCACTAATCTTCGGGTCTATATAATGGCTTTTGATGTCAAGAGTGATGATATGCTAAGGATTCTTAAGCCCAGTATTCCCCTAGAGAGGATTCACTTTGACAGCTACGTCACTTGTGTTTCAGGGGCTGTTGTTGACCTCATATCCAGGCAGTATGACAAGTTCCTCACTCATTTTATACTAATGAATGATGTGATAGATATGTCTGGCTTCCCAGATCTTAGCGACAACCGTAATGAAGATCCACTTGTCTTATTAGCCTGGAGGTGCACAAGGCTCTCTCTCCTGGCTGTTCATGGTAAGTACTGTGTTGCATTGGCATAGTGTGTGGCTTTGAAAGACATTTCAGCCGTTCTAATAATGTGTTTTAGTGGAGTGGTGGTCAGAAGTCTGCTGGGATTTTTTTAGACTGCTCACAGAAAGGAGGGTAAGTGAGAGCTCATCGTGCCGGGAGGCTGACCCCTGCCCTGGGCAGGCCCCACCCAGTGGCTGGTTATGTGACTCCAACACTGAAAACATTTGCTGGTTTACTGTGAGTTTGTAGGCTGGTGAGATTGGATGACTGTACTTCCTGTTTATAAATAACATGGGTTAAGCGCCCTGAGGCTGAGGTGAGGAAGTCTCTTACCAGTCTGGTAAGGCTTTGTCAGCAGATGAAGGCCAAAAAACACTAAGTAGAGAAGGTTGCTTCACTGAGTGCATTGGTTTCAGCAGTAATCCCTGAACTAGGCTCAGCCCACCTGTCTATTTGCCATATAGTTGCAAAGAGGAAAAAACCAAAACCAAACCAAAAAGAAAGCACGTGCATTTGTATTCAGCTCTATCATCTGTATGGTACTTGCTAGAAGTTATTGTTGTTTGCCAAATGTTAAGACACCCGAAGCTGAAATAGTGCGGAATAAGGCTTTTTGTTTGTGCTGGAATCAGTTTACCAAGACCAAGTTTGCTGGTGTGTGAAGGAGTTAAGCGGTGACTCAGTGTGGTGTTGCATAGCATAAGAATGACTGCTTGGGGAGTAGATCTCTAGTCATTCAGAGCAAACAGGAGCAATCTTCAGCAGGGAAGGTTGTATCTTCAGATTTCCATTGGCTGAAGTCAGAACATCCTGCAGTATTTTTGCTAGAGAATTTTTTCCCATTGTCTTCTACTGAAAAATCATGAAGTGTGGGGGGAGAAATATCAGTTCAGCTGTCTCTCCTTTCTAGTTTCCAGGTCTGATAGATTTTGGATACTGGCACTCTAAATGTGGATTATAGCAGTTTCTTTTAACATTTGGATACAAGTTTGACAACCTCTAATAAATAAATAAATAAATGATATGCATTACCTTAAATTATCCTCCTAGTACAGGAAGTCCTCTAATACATTATCTAACCTTAAAAATATCTGAACATAAGCCAGTGTAATTATCATTTAATCTGGACACGTGTCTATTCAGTAGAAGTGATTAGTCTGTGCAGAAGCAAAGGCCTTCTACAAGCCTGCCTATCAGATGATTGTTGCTGCATCCTCTTTCTTTGGAGAGATGCTGTTTATACCTTGGGGAGAGAATGGCCAGATACCACCTTTGCCCTGATGCTGGAATTCAGATTCTTTCCCCTTCTTTTCTCCCCTCCTTGCAGCAGAAGCTAGCAAAGCTGCTTATTAATGCCTCCTCATCTTTTTTTTAGCTGTGAATATGACTTCTCTGGTACCATACCATAAAGCACCTTTCTTCTAGACTAGCAACTGAGAGAAGAACATGACTAGGAAGAAAGGGGCAGGATGCTGTGATGTTTCAGTACAGCATCTTAGCATCATGCTTGTATTTTCTGAGGTTTACCAAATAATGGTTTCTGGCTCCACCTGTCACATTCTTCATGATACTGTCAAGCTTCCTTCAGGAAAAATTACAACTTTGCTCAAGGTGCCATAATTTGCTTTATATGTAAGTGCTCAGGTTTTTCTGTTTCCTGCAGTGGTTATTCTTCCAATTTCTAATACTTCTCAGGATTTTTCATTTTCCCTACTTATTGTTATTAGTTTGGTATGGAAAAGGCTTTGATTTACATATCATTTTGGCTGCTGATTGTCACTGACCAGTAGAAGAAGGGATTAATCATACCCTAAGGATGGTTTTTTCCTTGGGTGCCTCTTCTGTCAGATTCTCTTTGTCTTTTGGGGGAAGTCACAGCATCTTTCCACCAAAGTAGCATCATCAGGAGGAGAGGAAAGCTGATGGAAAGATATGAAATGCTTTCTTATGGAACAAAGAAAGGGTGGGAAGAGTGTGTGATGGTTTGGGGTGGGACACTAGGATAGTCAGAGTGGTCTGATTTGGTGTCGTGAGTAAAAAGCACAGCCTACCTATGGGGGCTGAAGCCTCTTCCTCCTCCCCACCCCATCCCCATAAGAGCACTTCATGAGGATTTTCAAAACACTGTATTGTAAACATGTGTTACCTTTTGAGTTTCTCAGTTTTACTCTGTCCATGAGCAAAACTAAAGTTGAAACAGATTACGGTATGCCCATTGTGAATTTGTTGTTTACTTGTGGTGAAGCGATCCTCCCTGTTACTGCTGAATACTGGGCTGGGCAGAGGCGTTTTGGGTGCTGGAAAGCTACTGAGAAACTTCAGGCAAAACTTTTGAAAGGAGAGTTAATTTAAAATGAGGTTAAAGTGAGTATTTTCAGAGTGAAAGTGAACGGATCTGGCCGTGAAAAGTTATAGCAAAAGCCATATACCTGAATGAACCACAAGGATAGTCCAGGGGACTTAACCACAGTTGTTGGTCCTTTTATTCTTGTGCTGTGAAGGATTTCTTTCATAAGTTCCTTTTTATGATCAAGATAACTGGAAGGTGTTCTGAGCCCCTTCAGGTCCTGATAGGGGAGTGTTGTACATTATCCCTTGGGTTTAATGTCCTACAGCTTTATTGACAGTTTCATTTTTCTGTGGACAGTCACGCTAGAGGTGAAGTATCAGCAGATGAAAATTGTGGGAATTTGTGCATTCCTAACAGTTAATTCCCCAGAAATGAGCCATCCAGATGTGTGGAGGCTTCTTTATTGAAAACCTGCCCTGAGCAATGTATTTGCAGGAAAACTTAGAGACAAGCAGCAGGAAAAAGTAAAAGAAAAGAGAGTTTTGCATTCGGCTTTACTTTGACATCAGTTTCCATCGTCCTTTAACCAGCCTTCTTATTTTGAGACACCATGATGTAGACCATATTGGCTGCATTGCCAGTGGCCAAACCTCACCTAGTTTTTATTTCTTAGCAGCTTTACTTGGAATCTAAGTGGGCGTCTCACCAAGAGGCCTAGAGCACCTCTGAAGGTGGTGATGAAGGCAGAAATGAGCCTTTCCTTTTGCAGTGCTCACTTGTCAGAGCTCCCCAGATGGGATGTTCCCAGATCATCTGTGGTTTGCATCAGGGTAAGGGAGGAGCTCAGCCTTTGCCATAGCCAGGGTGCAGAAAGCTACCAGGTAGCTGGGGAGCAGGTGTTTTTCCAGAGGGACACCAATATACACTGATGGGATGAGAGCGCTTTGTAATGATCCTTAAACTTGGGTAGAATAACAAGATGTATGTTATACTTCTTGTTAGTCTACCCAAGTCATATGTGTGTGTGACCTATTCCCTGGAGAGGCTTCTGGGCTGTGTGTGTTGGATTTTCTGTTTGTTTTGAGGGGTTGTTTTTGGTGTGGAGTTGTTTTGTTGGTTTCGCTTTAAGTCTGCCTCTAATGCACCAAAAGCAAACCTCAAGATTTTTTTTCCTAGCGCAAACACAGTTTTAAAACACTCCCTTTGTACATTCAATTAAAATAATTGCTTACTTTTCTCATACTATTTATTTGTGCTGCAAAGTAGATCACGGAAGTCCACTTCTCTACAAATAACAACGAAAAAAGAAATTAGGTCTTGAAAAGCTTGATCAAACTTCCTGAAAGAGCTTTGATGCTTCCTTATTCAGAATACAAAAATCCAGCTTTACTATTTGCAACTGAAAAAAAGAAGAAAAAAAAAAAAAAAGCTACACAGGGATTCTGCCAGATGAAAGATGACAAAATAGTTTGGGAAGGGTGTTGAGATGTGCTGGTATTAAGTACTTTGGTTTAAAAAAATGCCTTGTAGCAAAATGACAGAGCAACTTCCCTTCTGTTCTTTCCCTCTTCCTCACCCAGGTTACACAGTTTGGGCTCACAATCTTATTGCAATTGCTCGTCTTCGTGGCTCTGACCTGAAAGTTCTTGAAGTCACAGAAGAAAGCATTGATTTCGACCAAGGAGAACTGGCTGATCAGGATGTGGATCCTGTACACAATCTCATTGAGCAAGTATCTCTCGGATTGGGTCGACCTTGGCACGCGGTCATGGACATAGAGCTGCTCAGTGTCTTCACTGAGCCAACCCGCCACTTCTACAGAGAGATGCAAAGCTTCAGTGAAGGCATTTAGCTCCTATTTACAATTCCTGTGGTTACATATGCAAGTAGGGTCCTATTATGTTTTTTCAGTAGCGTGAATTAACCCCTTTTGTGCTGTGTTTAATCAGTATTAGCTATATAGAATTATATATGTGTATTCTACTTCTTGATCAAAGAACGTAGTCGGGTATTGGTTTAGAAGCTGAAAGTGGCAGTGTTTAGGGTTTTCACGGTTAATGGACTTGTCACCAAACCTTACAGAGGTACAGCCAGAGGCTGTCTGAGGTTGCCGGCTAACTTTGCTTCTATTGAGTAACTGCCTTTTGAATGATTTTACTGTTCTATCGGAGCTGTGTGCTCAGGAGCCAACTCTTCCCAACACCCTTATCCATAGTCCAGTGGATTTCTGTGCTGTCATCGTGCGCTTAATCCCGTAGCATGCTACTTAATAGGCTCAAAGGAAGAGAAGTCTATCCAGGGCTGCTCGTTGTGAGACTCTCACCTGGCTTTATTTCACGCGCAGGTTCTGAAGCGTGACTTAACTACCACCCTCAGCTTCTCCCAGCTGCTAAGTGGCGGTGTGAAACGCTGGCTTTTCAGGTACCTGCACGTACAGGGTCACTCCATAAGCTGTAGTCTTTTGGATTCTTTGCAAACTCCTCCTCATTTTCCTCTTTTCTGTCATGTTCCTTAAAAGTTAGCTTTGGGCCAAAGTTTAAAAGAAAGAAAAAGACAAAAAAACCACCAACCACACCCAAGAACGTGCACTCCGATGAGGTAGAGCCGTAACAGTGAAGACATCCATACAAAGGTATACACCTGCAAACAAACATTAGTCGTGAAATCCCTAGCAACCGAGTCACTGGATTTTCTCTGTCAGCGCCTGTGTCAGCTGCCAAAGAATAGATTAAAAACGAAGAAGTGCCCACATGCTGGCAGGGGCAGGCCAACTTCTGGCCAGCCAGATACTGCTAGATTGTAATATATAAGGTCGAATTTCGACCTGTGGTACACAGCTGTGCTGTGGCTCAGTCAGCAACCTCAGAACTCTTAACAAACATGCACCTGTTTCACTGTGAATAGTGAATGTAAAGGAAGGAAAGGAAACAAATACAAAGCTTGTTCTATCACAGGTATGAGCTGCTATGATGCATGAAGAACATTCCATGAAGTATGTTTTAAAATCTTGTTATATCTGAGAGGCTTTAAAAGCCGATTTAACTGTTTCAGGGCAACCGCGGTACAGACGTGGTCTCTGTGAGACTTCCACCTGACCCCAGTTTTAAGTGGTACGAATGTTGTGCATTTAATGTTTAAAGGACAGTCTGCAATAATAAAGTAAGTGGCCAACGTGGGTGCCCAGCAGTGCTGAGACCTGGCTGCTATATTGTAAGCTTTGGAAAACACAATTTATGCAACAGATGTCCAGATATGATTCTATTTATGGAAAAAGTTTATATGTGTTTTACAAATGGTTTTACCATCTTATATTAAAATGACCTTTTGACAGGTGTGCGCTGTTTTGTCTCCAGTGAGCACATACCATGCGGATTTTATATGTACATCAGTAGAGTGAATCCACTGGCACAGTGTGTGTATATGCCAGATGTGGTGAGATTTTATCTTATAAATGTGATCAGATAAAAATAAAAAACTCCTGACAGAAAATGTAAGGAAACCAGCTGAATGTTTGAATTGATGACTGATGTTGTATGGTTTATGTTAAATGTATATTCTTTTAATCAATGAATAAAGCGTTAAAAATTGATCGCTGTATAAAATATTTTATTGTATCAGCATGAAGATTTTTAGGATTAAAACACAACATCGTTCATAAGCTGTGTGTAACTGGTAGCTCCCGTTGTGTTTAGGTCAACAGAAGAGTCTAAAATAAGTCGTACAGTAATTATATATATATTTTTTTTTAAATTGGCTGAGTTTTGTCAACGTTTTTGGGGAGTTGAGGGGGTGGAGGAGGAGGATGAAGGATGCTTTGCTAAAGATCAGACTATCAGACCAGTTAGCACAAACGGTGTATCATGATATGACTTGTTAGACTGATACAGTAAAACTGTGGACTGTAGAATATAGAAGACTTATTTTTGAGAAATTCCTGCATCCGTTGCAATTGCTTAACTCAAAATCTAATGTGCTCAAGAAAAATGTGTAGTACTTCTTTGGTGTCCCACTATTAAATAGATTCTGAATACCTGCAACGCTTCAGTTTGACGTTTTATCCGCACTCAGGAGTATGTAGCTGTGCCTTCTGAATGGGGCGGCGATGTCTGGTTAGCTGCTGGCCAGCTGCCCTGCCCTGCGATGGCTGATTGTGCTGTGAGACCTGTCGGAGTGGCTGTTCGGTGTGTGCCTGCAGAGCACGGATTTCATTTCAGCTTCTGAACTTCACTCTGCGATGGCTCAGACCACTACCAGGTGTGAGAATCGCACTGCTGCTTGTTCAAGCTGTCTCCTGTTTCTTCGGAGTTTTGGTGAATTGAGATCGTTTAGCAACGTACTGGAGACTCGGTGCCTTTCAGGGCTCGGGAGGGGGATTTATGTAGCAGGGATTGATGTGATAGGGGTTAAATCTGATGAGGACTTTTCAGCACTGTCTGGACCCTGAATTTGGTTATAAAGTGATCAAGATTTCTAGCTTTTTTTATGTGCATCTTCCTGAAGGAAATGCTGTATTCTGTAGCTCAAACAGAGTGGCGGGATGTTAATTTTATCCCTGCCCACTATGGTGTTTCTATGGGTGACTGCCCCGCAGAACGCGGTTGGGAAGTAACTTGTTTACCTTGCTCTTACATACATGTGTTTATCTTTTTAGTCTAACCTCCTTTCTGTTTTTAATTAACTTAATCTTGCAAAGTGTAGGATAAGGAGCAGGAGAAACAGGCTGCTCGTCTTGGGTAGAAATGTATGGTCAGTCCTTTTGGGTGGTACAAGGGGTGCGGGTGCTCCAGGTCTGGGGTTTGCCATGCAGCCAGAGGTGTAATCTCTGGGTACGGCTCATGTTCCAGGTACAAAGTCCATGTACTTAGACCACTCCAGTCTTGTACAGGGGGTGCAGTAAGTTGTGAGCTGGCGATGAAACCTGGACCTTGAGCAGTGTGGCAGAAAGATGCTTCTGTTTGTTCTGCTGCTTTAGAAAGAAAAGCTGGATTTGTTGTTTGTGTGAATTGCTGGTGTCGGGATGAAGGGATTCAAGCTGAAACAGTCTGAGACCAAGCGTTGGGGAACTAACGTGGGCCTAACAGGGGAAGTGTGCTTGCAGTTGGGATCTTACAAACTGTGCGATGTTACTTTGAGCTTGTATAATCCCAAATGGGATTTAATTTCTTTATTTCTCTCTTGGCTGTATCAAGAGAGTCTTGCTGCATTCTAGATTTAGCAGCAGGAAGTTGTTAAAAGTGGATTGCTTTTTTTTTTGATGGGGGGGAGGGTAACAGGGACTTCCCCAGATAAGTGCTTGGGTGACCCTTTGCAGTTAAATATACCTAAACACATCTGGCAGGTTACTGCCCCTGCTCCCCTCCCCCCCCCCCCCCACTTCCTCTTGCATACAGCCGAGCCTATGTCTAAGTTGTTTGTCTGCAAGTAAAATCTGTGGCTTTAACTGGGGAAAGACAAAAAAAGTTTGTGCCATTATTCCCTCCTCGCTGCAGATGATGTAATCCACGCTTGCCCTGCATTATATTAGTCCTGCCAACTTCTGTTCTGCCTGCAGCTTCCAGTATCTGTATGGGCCCAGGGTAGATTGTTTCAGTGGAGGAATAAGCAGGTTTTGTGGTTTGGTTTTTTTAGACAGTTAACTTGTTACAAGCTAGAGCAAATATTTAACCCATGCAGGGAATATAATTGTATTTGTTCAGAAGATACAGTTAGGAGTCATAGCTTGCAAACTGAAAGGTGAGTTGGGGAAAAAGGGTAGGGGGTGGTGGTCTCAGAGCATGGAGCTCTGCATTCTCCAGCAGCAAGCCGGTGGCTGGCTGTTCCTAGGGCTGTGGTATCAAGGGCAAGGGTAAAGCCCAACAGTTCCTTTTAGAATCCTGAAGTATTTCAGGGAAACTTAGAGCCTTTAGAAAGCAACTTCTTGGCTAAAAATGATGTCAGAACCAAGTTAGCTGTTATTTAGCTTAAAACAATTGAGCAGGGATGATGCTTTAAAATGTCCGTTATCAAATTTGTCATTTCGTAGCTCAAGGACAAAGGCTTCTCTGTGTGGCAGAGCAGCAGTATGACGTGGCTGGGGAAGAACCGGCATGCTTGGCAGACCTGACCTAAGCAATTACAAAAGCAGTGGGCTGGAGATTTTTTTGGGCAACTTCTAATCACGGGGTGTGGTGGCTGCACTTCTATTAAAGGCTGAGAGTGGGGTGTGTGCGTGCAGAAGAGGGGGTGGCAGTTAAACTGCCCAGCGCTGCTACTGCACATGGGGGCTTGCTAAACATTTCTGACTTTATCTTAAAGGGGCTGCTACCAAGAGACTGCCTCGGGAGCAATTGCGTGGCTTTCAAGGTGAAGCTAAAGTGACAGAGAAGCCATCAGCTTCCAGCAGAAGTCTTCAGGTAGGCCTGGCAGCCATGGCCTTTACCCCAGGGGAAGCAGCAAATAGTGACCTCACGTGAAGAGGTGAGCAGGAACACACACCAGATGCTTTTACAGGCACTCACTGCCTTGTATTTTCAATTCTGCCTTTTTGTGAAGCCTAGCACTTGCTACAGAATTGGATTTTTTAAATTTTTTTGTTTTTAATACTTGCTTCTGTGCTGCTTTGACACAAGAGAAATTCTGCCTCGCCTTGCAGATCTGCCTGCACGAGGGTTAGCATGAGAGTGCTTACGGAAACCCCCTGCCCCATTCTGTTCAAAAATCTTGAGTGAGTTGAAGAAAGGGAGAAGTGGGGGTTTTATTTTGTCCTACTTGGCTTCCCCCACACTCATGTTAAAATCCAAAGCCCAATGCCCTGAGGTCACGTTGAGACAGTAAAAAGAATGGAACAGGAGGTTCCTGCTGCTGTGCATCTCAAAAAGGCACCACGTAGTTATGGGAGGAAGGAGTCATGTTGCAAACCCCATCTATGCATCTTCAGTGCAGGAGTACCTCCCGCTATCAGTTTTGGAGAGCGATGGCTGTTCCTTATCTCTCCTTCCCTCCCACTGCAGTGGCAGGACAACTGCGACTTGTGAATCTGACAGCTGAAAGATTACCTATCAGGTCATAAAAAGACCATGCGTGGAGTAGGTAATATTAATTCCTCTTTACTTCAACTTCTCCCACAGCAGCACATTAACACTGACACTGCCTTCATTTTCAGTAGACTTTTATTAACCATTTCCATTTGTTTTCACATTCTATTCAGAAAGCAGCATCACTTTTGGCATGCAGAGAGAGCCCCTTTACAGCTACACAAGGACAAAGCAGTTGGACTTTTAAAATACAGTTCATGTGATTGGATTTTATACACCTCTGAAGAGATTATGCAAGTTAGAAATACTTAATTTAAAATTACTATTGTACAATGGAAATCACTTATTCACAATATTCATAGATATTCCTTATTTACAAAATACTATCCTGAGAATTTTCTAGTAAGCTTCAATTTGAGCAAAGTAGTTTATATATACCTAAGTAACAAGGGTTACTTAGCACAAGGAAAAATGCTGTTAGGAGAGCACAGAAAGGGTTCAGTGTGTCACTCCAATGACTCTGTCAGGCCTCTTGCTGTGGTTCAGGTTGTTCTACAGCTGAGGGATTTGACTGAGGTGGCTCAGCTCTAGTTTCAGGAGGTGGTGGCGGAGGCAAAAATCCAGGTCGTGGAGGTGGATAGTGAGGGTACGGTCTCATTGGAAACGGGTTCCTCACTGTGAGAGGAGGAGAGCAGCCCAGTTACACCCCATCATTCCCATAAACACATCTCTTACTACTCAGCATCGCCCTACTGAAACACAAGTCACACAGCAGACCAATGTGTGTTACGCTCCAAGGAGACCATGCCATGAGGAAGGAAGAGGACCAATGCTCCCCTTTCTCAGTAGTCACCTGTGACAGGCTCAGGGCTGCAGCGCAGGGGATGCTGCTGGTGCCACCACCACAGCTGCCTGTGGACAGCTGCAGCAGGCCCTGGCTCTCAC
Organism: Hypotaenidia okinawae; assembly: GCA_027925045.1. NCBI lineage: Eukaryota > Metazoa > Chordata > Aves > Gruiformes > Rallidae > Hypotaenidia > Hypotaenidia okinawae. Next base: position 42,493,734 of record BSDF01000006.1, on the reverse strand, counting down.
ACCTTACAGGTATGCTGGAGATAACTTGGCAGGTCTGTCAGAGCGCAGCCCTTCCATCTGATCCTTACCTCTTCCTCCGCTACTGCAAACTCCAAGGGAAAACAATTAGAAATACATCCCAAACAGATGCTGTTCTACAGCCAACAGCATCACTCAAAGCTAAAGGATTTGTGTGTGATGCAACCTCACAGGAGAAAAAGGACTAAGGAAAGCTATCTACTTCTTTCCTACCCCAAAAAAGAACCCTTTAGATGCTGAGCAGTGTGTGCACACCTATTTTCCAGTTGAAGCCAGTATTAATAAAGAACTTTGAGGAAGAAAGCGTAAGATGAGATTAATCTCCATCAGAATTAACCTACATCGTGCTCCTGGTTCACTGAATTGAGAAGCGCCACATGCAAACACGGATTAAAGCACGTACCCAGTGCCGTAACTCTCTACCTGCACAAAGAACTCACGTTCACCAACGGGAGGCAAGTGCTGGCAAAAGCTACATACTTGGCAGTGGGGGGCGCGGGATCCCGAAGTCTCGCACTGGGAAACATTCCCGTGGTCCGTACAGGCCGGCGGGAGGAGGGGGCGGGAAAGGCGGTCCACGTCTCATGAATGGTGCTCTAGGATCCCCCGGCATCAAGGGAGGTCTGACGGGAGGGAAAGGTGGAGGAGCGAACCCTGAACTGAGGGCTTCGCTTTCAGGTGCCAGCGACTGATCAGGCAGAGAGTTCTGCAACACAAGGCAGAGAGAAGGATTGCCAAGGGGAAGGGTAAGGAGAGGGAGCTTGGATGCAGTGTCAGACTAGCCAACAGCTACTTCCAATGCAGCCTCTGGGCAACCTGATGATCAGTTTCATCTTTCAGGTTACAATTAGTTGTCAGCAGGGATTATATTAGTCACCAAAATTAATTCACAAGACAGGAAGTGCTGTGATAAAAGTATACACATAATTTCATCATTTGGAGTGCACAGTGCAGTGTAATGTGTTCGATGTACTAGAGACAAAATCTCCTAAGTATTTTGCAGATAATTAAAGCTTCTTTAAATCAAGCTTCAGTTTAGCTACTTACACTAAGGTTAGAACAGTCTTTCATCTCATTTCCACTTGGTTCTGTTCGTGGGCTGTTTTCCGAAGATGTTTGTCCATCTGCATGCAAAAGTTAAACACGTTACTCAGTGCTGACTTCCTCCTCTCCACTGCTGATTCCAGTATTTTCTCTGAACTCAGGATACAGATAGGCAAGGGGAAGAAAAAACCCCATATTGCTGTACCAAGCAACTGCTCTGCAGGCAGACAGCAAGGCATCTGGGGAACACAAAGTACTTTATCCAAGGTCTGTACAGGTTGCATGTGAATTACAAGGGTGTAGCTTTTACCCAAGTTTCTTGTATCCACCTAAGGCTTTTTCTTTTTAGAAGTTACAAGCGCCTTTTCCTCAGGATACATCGTAACATTACTGTAGCAGTTCCATTTCCCCCCTCCCTCCTGCTAATACTTTGTTTCTTTGCTAAGATCCCAGACACAAAGCTGGAGGTTAGACTTGAGTCACTGTTTGGAAGTCAGATGGTTGGGATGATGTTTGATTTTTTTTAATTTGTTGGAGATTTCTTTTTTTTGTTTTTGCTATTTTTACAAATACTCACCAAAGTCTAGTGAAATTATATGCCTCTAAAAAGAAAGCAACTCTTACATGCCCAACAACCCGCTAAATGATGGCAGCAAGGTTACCCAAAACCCTGCTTCCATTAAGTAGGTTTTGAACTGCCCAAGAACTGAACACAGCTTTCTAACTTTTTACGTTGCTGTCTGCCAGCAGATGCAAAGAGAGGGTAAAAATGGGTACAACAAGTGAGGGCCAGAGAGCGCACCTTTCCTGTCCTTCACCCAGCAGCCAGCTGGGTGCTAGAAGAAAGCTCTCAGTGTGTAAGGGCCGCAAAGTATTAGAAAGCAGAAGTGACAGGCAGAGAGGTTTGGGAAAGGGGCAGGAAGGTGAGCAGTTGTACTGAACAGGAAAGCCTTCCCTGTAACAAACCTGAACATTCAGCCTGAAATAAGAATTCAGCATTTCCAGTTCTCACATACCAGGTAGCACGGGTTTCTCGCTCCTATTGTCAGAAACTGGGCAACAAAGATGGTAACCTACTACTAATCCTATGGGTAACTGAACACTGGGTGGCAAAGTTTCTGTTGTGAGTTTAATGGCTTCAGCCTAGCTGATGAATCAGATGCATGTGACTTACTAGGCATTAAATAAGGATGAAAACTGCTTAATAAGTATTAAGGCTTTAAGCTCTTAAACTGTTTCAGCGATTAGGTTTAAGTCACCAAAACTCTGCTCTGAGCTTCTGGCCCCTGCTAAGTATCACAAACTGGAATTTACACAGTTGGGTAATTGAAACAAACGGTACTTGGGTCAGTGAAACAAGTGATGAAGTTGGGGGTAACTGCACTGCAACCTACAAGGCGCCGCAGGTGTGGTAAACAGTTGGAAGGAGGAGACCTCAGGACCTTCTACAGGTCAGTACACAAAGCCAGCAAATACCTGAAAATGTTGCTGTTATTCTCTGAGTCCTGACTCTGACTCTTCCCAGCATCACCAAGCATGGCACAGAAAGGCAAGCAACGACACATGCTATTTCAGTGCTGTGGTGAGCTGCATGGGCGGGGCCAGACCGCCTTCAGGCCCATCCTGCCCAGTTAAACATGCAAAAATACACCTCACAACTACCACACACTGACACAAGAGACTCCTGATGCTGAGAACAGGGAAGACTGCATCAAGGCTAGCTAACAGGTCTTAAACTGCTGTCACACAACAGAGCATCAGGTCCCAGGTAGCTGTAAAGCTGTCCTCTTACCTCACACTATGTATACCAACACTCTCCATTTGATTGCATCACAGAAGCAATTCCCACCTGTTTTATCAAAAGACTGCACATTGTAAGTCCGTAGTTCTGCTGGCCCAGAAAGTCTTCCAGTATTTGGAGGATTAGGGAAAAATCTTTCTTGTCTTCGAGGAGGAGGAACTGGATCAGCGTAAGGCTCTCCTAACATTGACAACATCAACCACAAAAGCAGGTCAGTGAAGATTTATTCCCCCCATTCCATACAATTTTAATTTTAGACTAGCAAAACCCTCTGGGTATCTTCCACTCCTGTAAATACCCAAAGTGACTATTACTCAGGGCAAGCAGAGAAGCCTTAAAAAACCCCCAAACACAGGAATCCCACCACGTGTGTACTATAGCTCATACTCCTAAGGAGCTACTAAAGAGAAAGTGTGCTGATTTCTGGTTTAGCATATAGCAGAATTTTGAAAGCTATGACTGCCAAAGTCCTGAAGAGTGGGGCCTTGAAACAGAGGTTCAGCACAGCAACAGAGGTCAATGGCAGAATCAATTACTAGACGTTTTAAGCCACTCTTAGGTAAGAGTGCTGCTTTCCATTTCATGGTGCTGTAATGTGTTTTCCACCAACTTCCTTGCATCGTTATCTAGCAATCCATCGTGCAGCTACAAGTCAAACCGTATCAGTGAGACTCAAGCACAGAGGTGGGGTAAGAACGCAGCTGAGGTCACGGAAACAGGGCTGCCTCACTGCAGAAGCCTGTCAGTAGATCCAATCTGGCAAATGAGAAACTACATCCTGAGTGGACTTTGAGCTTTACAACCAGGCTTTCACACAGATGCGCAGCAACTACAAGATTGCTTGCTGTATCTAATAATTCAGGTACTCTAATCTGTGCACCTAATTCTAAAATTTCTTAACTTGTAGCATTTTTGGTACAGATTATGCTCTATTACAGCTATACAGGAAGGCTGTCCTTTCCCCTGCATTGTTTATTTGAGAAATATCAGTAGTATCCTCTTTGATTCATCTCTTTCTTTGAGTGACAATGTACAATACAGATGTTTAGCTGAAGAAGTGAGAGCAAAGACTGATTTTGTTGTTAATTATCACAGAGGCAATATTAATATAAAAATTTGGACTGAAAAGGATGACTGTACCCTGGCACACCTGTGTTCTTAACTGCTAATGCAAATATATATTTAAAAGATAGCAGAGAAGTGCGAGTGGACCGTGCCATTCAAAGGGGTGGGGCAGGGGAACTCTTGCTATTTAAAGACACTTTCCAGTGTAGTTCCAAAAAAAACATTTCACATTTTTAAACAAAAAACCCCTTTAATATAGACACTGCAAGTCAGTAACTCCAGTTTTCCACAGGTTGAGTAGCTAAACAGGTTTTTATACCTGGTAGAGGTAGAATTATCCTGCGTTCTCTGTCCCAAGGAGGAGACAGCGATCCGGTATCTGACGGTGGTCTGTGGGGATCAGTTAATCTATCAGAACTCAGCTCTCCTCTTTCACTACCGGATTCATACATGGCAGATGGTCCTCTGGATCCTAATTAAAGAAATCAGATAGCTATTTACCCAGATATTTTAAATTCTCTATTATGGCTTTCTTCATTAAGTCTGGAAATAGTAAAATAAATCATGGAATGTCAACACTGTCAAGATACAAGAGGCGCAAGGCTTCACAGGACTCTCCAGCTGTCTGCTGAGGACCAGTTATGTTTACTAAAAGCATTTAAAAAGTTTGTTTGGAATGAAAAAGTCTTAGCTCAACCAGAGTGCAATCTATAACACCTGCAATTTAGAAAAAAAAAATTAAACCACCTAAGAGTTTCAGTTCATCTGAATCAGAGAAACTAGCACTTCTGTGGTATATTATCTTAGTGCTAAAAGACCTGCTGCTAATCAAACTGAAAATTAGCACACTGAAAGTTAATGCCTTCATCATACAAAAATATCCACATTACATCCAACACTCTTCTGGTTCTTTCTTTATTCAAGAAAAGAAGGTAAGAGGTCAACATATCACCAAGTGCAAGAGAAACTCACAACAATGACTGATTTTAGGTTGCAAGCTTCCTTTACAATGGATCTGGTCTGAAAAATGACAGCAATACTGAATTCTGGTGTCATTCTCTAATTCTCCGTCCTAAAATTCAACCTAAAATTTGAAGCCATTTCGTGCCTTCTGCAAAGCGAGACGAGCAGCACTGCAACTGCTCTGGAGCTGGCACTATTTAGCCACGTCATTTGTTTAATCTGCCCGAGTTACATTAGTGCCCCATTGAGAGATGGGCAGTAGTTGTGGCTTTGCATGGTCTCTTCCCTCGCTAATCCTGCATCCAGATACCCAGTTTTCATTCTTCCTCACCCAGCCCCAGCTGAGTTACCATTCAAAGATACATTGGACACCCCTGTTTCACTATTTACTGTCTCTATAGAAATATATTGTCAAGTATGATTTTGATCGTGTGCAGTACTTGAACATTCAGTTTCAAGCTTCTCTGACTTGGAAAATGCATGAACGTTCATATGCACCTAATTATGCCTCTTACAAAGAATTCAAGTAAACAGTCCATGCTGGTCTTCTAAAAATTAATGTTGAGTAGTGAAATCCTTATAAGAGATATTTAGACATATTTTTCCATTAAATAAAGGTTTCAACATTTATAACAGCAGTAGTAATTTAAACTGTAGCTTCTTTATTACCTGTAACAGATGCTGAACTCCACTCTAGCATTTATCTATGCTACTTCCATCAACATCAAAGGTAAGAAGGAACAGTGCTTTCCTTCCCTTACAATCAGTAACAACATGGCTTACTTTCAACTACTCCTCAATCTCTGAATTTTACTCCTTACACATAACTGTCCTGTCTCCTTTTGCCACTAGGGAAGAAACTGTCTTCACATATAACAACTGCCTCAAACTTAGAATAAAGGGAGGAAAGCCATTTTCTGAAATTTCTGATATCATGATCCAAAATAAAACTGTTTCATGTTTTTGACAATGCAGGTACCCTCTCCTCCTCTCACTGACTGTAGACCAATGAGATGGAAGTGTCAGTATTCTTTCTTCAGAAGACTAATCAGCTTTTGTTTACTTCAAAACATGAAGCTTGTTTCACCAGAACCCCATTTGTCCAAGAAATAAAACAGGACTGAGTTTGGCTTTTCATTTTTCTCAATCTATGCTTCTAAAGTGAATCCACCGATCAACCTACCAGTAATAACTAAATTTTCCATTCTACTGTTACGCACTGGACAGCTTTAAAAGCAAGCTGAAAGACAGGAAGAGTTTGTCCAATTAACTGTTCATATTGAATTGATTGATGTTTTTGTCACCAGCAAGAGGAAAAGGTGTGACAGGTTTATAGTAGAGGAGAGAGAAATCCAGAATAGATACATTTTCAAGTTTAAGAATTGTACCTCTTCCTCCTCCTCCTCCACCTGGAAGCATAGGTGAAAGCCTTAAAGGACCCTCCAATAAAGTTGGAGGGGAAAGAAAAGCTCTTGTTTCAGATGAAGGCCGGCCCATTGGTGAGGGTCCATATGGGGAATGCTCTGGAATAGTTAAAACAAAATACTCAAGTTCACAATATTTAGTTTAGCAGACCGTATAAAGTAATTAACTTGTCGGGTGAAGCTTAAAACTAAATTGTATAAGTGAAATGAAACTTGTGCTCTGATTACCACGTGTATCATATTCCCAAGTCTACTCTCATCAATAGTACAAACACTTCTAGTCTCAAAAAAATTACTCAGCGTGACCTAGAGTCACTTAGGACCAATTAATTTTTTTTAAACGGCTGTTATCTGTACAAACCCATGGCCAAGATAGTTTTTAAATGATTATGTATGTGTGGTCTTGGGAAACAAAAGCATAAATCAAAACAATTAGGCTCTATTTTACAGTTCAGTACTGTACCTCTGCCAAACGGTCTCACTGGAACATCAAGAGCATAAGGATCTTTTTCTAAAAGGTCAAGTTTAAATTCATTTTCAGTTAATCTGCAAACAAACAACGAAAAAGTAGTAAATAGCCAAGAAGTGGAAAAGTTTTATTGGACTGCATGGTTTACTGCTAGACCTTGTACTCAAAGGGTTAATGAAGAGGCAAGGTATTTTATTCCTTAAATAAAAGGCAAAGGATGTCACAGAACTCTGAACTTAAGAATTCCTCACACCTAAAGGTTCCTCTCAGCCACCAGTGCAGTCTTTACTTCTGAGAAAAGCTGTAAAAAATCATTACATGACATCTGGCTGATACATACTTATTTAAAACAAACAGAACTCAAACCCCCAAAAACCTTTGAACTCTGCTTCTTTCCTGAAACATTTCAGTACTTGGCACAGTTCTCACTTTCTTGCATGCTATCCCTACAGGAATGCACAAATCACTCCACTTCTTTCAGAACTCCAACGGATCACTGTGTTCCCCCTGCCCTCTCTGGGTCACAACTGATCAACAAAGGTCTAGAAAATACCAAGTTGCATAAATCCAAAACATACTTATATGTCAAACTGCATTTTTGCTTAGAATTACATCAGGACAGGACTTACTTTTGTCTGTTATGTGCATTTTCTTTTTTATGTCACTGAGGTGTCTTTCAGCTGCCCGGGCTGTCAGCTTTGGAGAGGGACAAAAAAAAAAAAATATATCAGATGCTTAGATATTGCTATTTATTAATTAAATGCTTCACACATATCATGGATCCTAGATCCAAGGCATTTTTTTCTAGTTCAAGCATGTCAACTGTATTTTCACAAGAAATGGCTTGTGTATGAAGTTTATGAAATGTACGTATCAAGTAACACGAGAGGCTCTATTACCCAAATTTCTGAGGAACGATACAGCTTTCCTACAGGTTCTTAAAAATGCAGAAATTAAATTCTTTGGCTGTAGCCACTTTGAAGCATCTACAGATTATTTACAAGTTCTGAAATCTCAAATTCGCTTATATAAGAAAGTTTTATGTTAAAGTCTTGTAGTTAAAAACTGTAAAAATACGACCATGAAACGCCACAGCTTTTAACAGGATTCCATCTTATACAGACCATTCTGTGAAACTCAAGAGTGTATTAGTCAGGAGATATTTTAAAGTTTCCTGTTTGGAAAAAAGGTAAAAATGGATTTTGTAGCAACATTCTTAGGAAGCTGTCAGTGGAACATACTGTTCTCACAGGACATAATGTCTTCTATTAGTAGATAAAAGGAATGAACTACATCCAGGGAAAATATTAAAATGGCATTGAAACAAAGCCAAAAGCTTTTATTATTAGCAAAATGTCACATACTTATTAAATGGTAACATGTTATTCCAGCAGACTTATTGCTATAGCAAATAATATTGTAATGTCATTCTACCATGCTCATAGGTATCTGGCTTAATTATTCCAACTCTTTGTTATGACAGAAGTATTTTTAACATGCTTCTGTGTATTTCTGCAAGAAATACGTACGCTTAAAGGTGACAGGCTAATTTCGATTATCTGTTTTTAATAAGAAACAAAAAAATGACAAAGCAAGAAGGAAGATTCAGAAAGTTCACAAAACTCAGTATCTGGAACTTACCCAATTATCATGAGCTTTTTTCTCATGTGACGTAATCTGTGAATGAGAGATTGATTTGATCATTATTCATCTAAGAAAGAAAACCTGAGAATACGCCCTTATTCATAAATGCAATGTGTGTGGATAATTCATGAGACATCTAAACTTGAAATTTAACTCTTTAATAAAGTTAAGAGCCTGGTGCTCTCTGCTATGAAATTGTGTCAGTCAAAACCAGATGGCATTAAGAATGGGAGAGAGGGAAGGGAAGGAAGGTAAGAAAAACCCACCCAATAAAAACAATCCAAACACCGTGTCACATCCTACCTGAAAGTGGTATTTCAGTTGCAGTAACATAGCTCCTACTTGATGTACATGCCAAGTAACACAAAGCACATACCTGATTCTGGTAAGAACGAATGGTTCTTTCTAGCTCTTCTTCAAGGTCTTTTGCTCGCTGTCTGTAACAAAATTAGGATTTATGACATTGTAATAAAGCATGGAGGAAAGTAGTTTTAAAAACAGTAAACAGAAAGCTAAGCACAAGGTTTGTTTTTTTTTTAAATCCAAAAGACAGTACTGTCACTTAGGCCCATGGGATACATAAAAATTATAGTAGCAGTGGAAAATGCAGGCCCTACATCAGTGCAAACAGGAATGTAAACGAGAGAATGGAACAAAAAAACCCCGAACAAGATTTCCTTGACTTTTCAGTGGTCTGTGATATGCTTTCAAAGAAAGGATACTCCTCTGCATATACCCCCAAGAACCAGCCTCACCCAGCTCAGCAAGCATCCTGGTGCATGCTGTCACAGGCTACCTCAGTCAGCCCGCAGGGATAAACACCCACACTGCAGTTATTATAGACCACAGAAAGCATGGTGCCACCTGCGCTGCCAGCTGCCCTGTGCACACCATCTCTAGGTTCTACACTCTCCCAGCAGGTGGAACAAAGACACAGTCATTGTTTAGTTATCTTCCATTTGAAGTATTCATATTCTCTTAATTTTAAAGAGGTCTACAAAGTTCATGTTCTGAGTAAATCAAGAAGGGTGGATTCTGTCCTGGGTGAATACAAGATTGATTGTCTACAAGAACTTTACAGTCTAGAAGGGCCGAATATATGTAACTCTTCAGGAAGCATTGTTGATCAGTATTGTTCAGAGTCAATGCTCCCATAAACATCGAAGGAAGATGGGGAATACACACTACAGGCTGAAGAATTCTGCCGTAGTTTGAGAAACCACAGAAACAAACCAGAAGTGCAGAGTTAGGGTAATGCAAAACAAGGTGAAGCAGTTAAAGCAGCTACAGAAAATATTCCTACATCACAGTATTTTAGCATTTTCTTTGACAAGACTAGAGATACAGAAATAGACTAACTATACAACATGAATATATTAGGATCTATAGGAAGACTGACCATTGCATTTATTTCACAACATTCTCTTAACTTCATACTTTTAACCTGAGTTCAGTAAAGGGAACTAGATTAGGGATGCACTTCTACCATTCCATGAAAGCTAACATGCCAATACAACTAATATTCTAAAGGGAGAAAAGCTGCTAGTGATCTTCCATACCCAAACTTTTAAACAAAGTAAAAACTCCTTCAGTATGTATTACTACGCATGAACGATCATGTTTTCTCTGTGTGTGTGTGTGTTACAAAGAGACTAAAAGAAAACACATTCATTTATGCTGGTGTTTTTATTCCCCTTTGTTCACTTTGGAACAAGTGATAACAGCAACTAAAATCTGTGGTTACCTGTAGCTGTTTAGTTCTTCAGCAGCATGATTAATTTTCTCATCTACTTTAGAAAGCTTTTCTTCCTTCTGCAGGCGTTCCCTCTCTTCTACCGTCAGCTTCCTTTAAGAAACATTAAAAATCATCATTAATTCTGTTTCAAGTCAACAATTTTGTAGTTGGTCTGTCAAGACAAATGTCTCAAATTATTTAGGCACAATGAATACACGATATTTATCCAGATAAAAGAGTTTTATTGACAACTTTTGAAGTGGCATAAATAGCCCTAGTTTGTATTCATATTAGCTTATTCAGTTCATGAATTATGCTATATGAAACAATTAAGACTACCACTACTCCTAAAAGGAATCTGAAGAAACACTCCATGTTACCAAAGAATATTTCTGTTTGGGTGGGGAGGGAAGGAAGCAGCAAACCATATTCTAGACCACAGATCATGCACAAGGTAATTCTGCAGAGCACACAGCGATACTATTGCTGCCTACAGCCCTGAATGGATAAATGGGTCATTTTCCTGTAAACAGCAGTTATTAGCAGTCAAACTATCTAAATTACAGATCTTTGGAACATGATTTAAACTTAGTTTGTTTCCCACTTTTCCATTTCGCATGTTTTAACACATTAGCTTTTTAAAAAGATGCCTTGTCAATGCCAGTGGCCTCCTTTGTTCTGCTATCTCATCACGTCAGTTTATCCCCACTCGCTTTGGCGTTTCTAAAACTTTGATAAGCAGCAAACATTTGCCCAGCTTCAGTATGGTATTTTTAAATATCTTCCACACAGTCTGCAAACATTTTTCCTTTCTGACTGCCCATTATAGCTTCTTTTTAATAGGTTCCCTTCCCCACCTGCCTGCCCCCCTCCTTACCCCCTTTAAAATCTATTGTTAATGAAGTGGATTTCTAGGTTTTGTTGTATCTACAAAGATGCACAATATATACACAAATATATATCCACTGAAGAGCAGATTATTCAAAGTAACACTTTAAAGAGGTCCTGCACACTGCTCAGTACAGGATCAAGACACATGATGCTTCCCTTGCTGCCTTCAAAATTATGACTACTCCTTGAGGTAATTTCTGGCTAGTAGAACACTGATTTTACCGTTGTGCCCTGAAATTATGTTCCCACTCTCCCCCTGTCCCATTCCATCCCAATCAATTTGATTTCTAGTCCTTAACATATTTGTGCTTTCAATCATTAAATCATAATCCTTACTATGATCCCGACTGTGAGGCAGACAGAAGATGAGGGCTATAATTTCTTTCTTGGTGAGGAAAGCCTGATTCACAGGGGTTCTGTGTTGCTTACTGGTAACAGCATGCTTGTTTTAACTCTAAACTTAGTTTAATATATAATATCACTCCTCTGCTGACACTGCTAACTGTCTTTACTACATAAAATGTAGTTACCTTTCTTTCAGCAACTTTGGTATCTATATTGCTTCATAGCTTAATTTAATTTAAATAAGTGAATAACCAAACTTTCTGATTTGCTCACCTTATTTCAGAGATTAAAAATGTGTTATGTCTTGTTTTATCTTCATTCCTGTACTTACTTGTGGAAAAATCCCCTAATGATATACCACTGCTTTCATGGAAACAACTATAAAAATACTGTGATCACAAATGTACACAAAGATATAGCATAACAGAGCCTTCACAACTCAAAAGACTCTGGAAAGCAATATGCAAATTCTCAGTAATTTCCCAGCCCCCCAAATCAAAGGGTTACAGTCAAATCAAATAGTAGGTAGGCATTGAATATAAACGAGGAAACAGCACCTGTGTAGTTTCATTTCATTTTCTTGATAAAGCTCTGTCATTACTTTAAGTTTCTGCTGAAGCTTTTGAACTTCACTTTCAAAACGCTCGTTATCAGACTGCAAGGAGGCGTGTTCACTTCGAAGGTTTTCTATACGTTCTGTCATTATATTGGGACAAAGCACAATTCACAAGATTAAAATATTTGCAGTATTTTAGTATATAAAAATTCTGTAAAATCTTTTGATCCAATATTAACTTAATAATATAAGTGATGTGTTAATACATTTAAATAGATTTTTACACAAGGAGCAGTGTTGCTCCTTTTGATGGGAAACCAGCACCTATAGTCTCCACCTGCCAAAGTGCAGCTCTGAGTGTATACATAGCCTTTGCTCCATATAGTACAGCTTCTTTGAAAACAATGCAGTTTGTAATTCACAATATGAATTTTCATGTAGGGTTCTTAGTATAGCAATTATTCTAGTAAAGGAGTAAAATCGATTCCATTACAGACTACTGCAGATTTACCCACATGAAATCTTGCTGAGTTGCCTAAAGATATAACTTGGTACCTTATCTTTGCAAACTGAAAAATCAGTCATGTCCCTTTTCCTATTTACTCCTTCTAAGCCTCTCTAAGAAACACAGAGAGCTTCAGGTTTGAATCTCTTTATGAGACAGGGTTGCAACTAATTTTAAAAACACACTAGCACAAAGTCCATTTAAAGGACTATCAAAACCTAAAAAATACAGTTTTACAAAGCATTTTGTCACCCTCATAACAAAGTGCAGTACATTCAAGTGTGACGGCTACTCTGCTGTCTGTTATCTATGAACTCAAAGACAATTACAGGCTTTAATTTTAGTTATAGTGGCAATGTTTCAGTTTCATGAGGTTTAATTCAGTATGTCCTATGCAACAAAAATGTAAAAAAAAACCCAACCAAAACAACCAGAGCAAGATGGTTTTAGGTTCAATTCTTTAAAGGCAGTATTTTGGATTTTGAGAAATACGAAGCTTGCATCCATTACAAACTAAATACAATTAATTAAACTACCATTGGTAATAGACGACTAAGATTTACATTAAAACTCCATTGTTTCATGTCCAGAAATCATGTAAAGATATAAAATATTTATCACCACTTTGTCCACATACTTCCAAGATTCTACAACTTTACAGTTATAGAACATTTCAGAGTATAACAAAGTCTGTAAATGGTGCTTCAATTGCTTTACCTATAAAATCAAGTATTTAAAATAGGTAAGCAACTTAAACGCCAACAGGCCTTAAAAAAATAAAGTAGAGCTATTAATGTAACCTTAATTCAGTTTCTATTAAAAGTAATACTTAGGGCCTGTAACATCATTTTACAAAAGCAGTATATCTTTATTAATATTAAGGGCAAACCAACATTTCATTACCTGAAAGTTCTCCTTTAGCTTTATTTTCATCAGAGAGTTTTGAATACAACTGATCCCTTTCTGTTTCCAGGGTCTTTAAACAAGCATTTAACTACAATCAAAATTTAAAAAACAAACAAAAAAAAAGCATTTTAAGATTACTAGAAACTGCTTGCATGCAAAAATACTTAATTAAACATTAAAAGATGCTGAACTGTGATGCTCATATCTACATGCAATTAAACTTACCCTAAAAACTTCCATATATTCCCTCTAGTTACCCCATTCCATACACAGTTTCCATAAAACCACATACCTTTGCAGCATAGATCAATTTCTTTACAGTTCGCTTTTGCTGATCATCTGATTGACAGAATAGAATCATACGTCACATAAAAAGCACAAGAAAAGGTTTATGATAGAGCTTAACACTATTATCTTATCTTGGTATTTTATAAAAAAGCCATCCCAAACATACCATGAGAGGCAATGCATACTTGGAGGGGAAGGGGGGAAAGAGGTGGCACGTGTGTGGAGGTACACCTATATTCTGGTGCTTTTGTTTGCCAACCAATCGCACTCAGAACGCTCATGTTAGAAGTGGAATGCTGCACACACACTGTGATTTACTGGGATGTGCCCTACAGTATAAGCAGCACCAGCTAAGAAGCAGCTGCAACAAGAAAAAGGAGAAATAAAGGCTCTTCTGTGCTGCTCTTTTGAGGGGATCCACACCTACACCTATCTGATTTCCGTGCTACCATACTGCCTGCAACACTTAACACCTGTGTAAAGACAAGGAAGCAGAAATTAGGCTCTAAGGACCCACAGTGCTACAGCTGGGAAGTAAAACCAAGGTTTCCACCAAATGCAAAATTCCAAAAAAGTTTAAAAAATTACTGCTTAATACAAACATAGGCTAAAGTAATTCTGTGAGAGACTGAGCATCGAGTCTTTACACTGCTCTATAATAAGATGTATGCTTTAGCTATAACCATACACTGCTAAATAGTAGCACAGGTTGTTATTCTGGAGGCCTCCAAGCATCAGTTAACTGTCCGACACAAATAATATTGGGTGAGGTTTGAAAATCTGACTTCTACAAAGCTAATCTTTCACATTCCTGGAAGTTTGCTGGTTCTGTATTTCCAGAACATCTATTATCTTAATATTTAAGATGATGGAAATCTATGCCAACCATACCTAAGTGCTCTCCATTCTCTGTTTCACCCTTTATATCTGTGTCCCAGTGATTATCTTCGGCCTCATCATCTTCTCTTACTTCTGAACTCCAGTCTTTCATCTTCAGTAAGTATTGGGTCAGTGACTAAGAACAAGCCCACACAAAACAAACAGTAAAATAAATACAAGCAATGAAAACGTAGTTACCATTAAAATTATTTTTTCATGATTTCTGTCCTTTATTTAGTTTGGTTAGTAGATTAAGGCAGCCCCACATACAGGATTCTAGAAGTCTGATAGGACTTTTTCTTTTTTGCAGGCTAACAGGTGTAGCCTTGTGAAGACTTTTCAGGCAGCCAAGCACACATGCTTTTAGCAGGGCTGGTGTATATAAGGTACACTGTGTAAGAACACAATCCCATCTCCCCCTCACCAAGTTTGAAAGAATGCAAATACTCAAAACAATATCAGAATTAAAAGTCTATTTCCTTATTTAAGGTGCTGGCTTCCAAGGCTATCAGACTGCTCCATTGTGCTGCTAAGCAACCTCTTTTGCTTAGCAAGAAACAAGAGGTTAGAGGATGGAGACAGCAAACAAAAGCCCAAAACATCTCAGCTTAATGTGTATTAAGGAGAGGCTGTTAGACCTTCCTGGAAGTCAATGATTAGCATCAGTCTGAATTATGTGATTTATTGCTAGCTGTCATCATTTACCTTGACTTGACTCTCTTTGTTTTTCAGTACTTCTTCTATATCTGCTTTAGATGACTCAAACATCTTAGTTTGTTCATTTAGTTCACTAAATCTTTCACCCCATCCTTCTGCTTCTTGTAAAAGCTAAAAAAGGGAAGTATCAGATTAGCGTGATTGTTTATTACAACCAAGAATCAAGGATGAATATTACTTGAGTCTGTTACGTGTATTACCTATACAGAAGCAGATTTTGAACCTCTCACCTATCAGTAAGAACTATCAGAGATAGACTACAAGACAGTTAAACCTTGAGAGATGAAAAGTAAGATTTCTATGTTACTGTTTAGCTGCAATAGCTCTCCATTGTAATTAGTTGTTAGGCTACTTTTACACATTTCTAAGAATGGCTCGGTTAATATTGCACTCAGTTTAGAGACGCTGATGGGACACAGCAATGCACATAAGATAGTGACAATTTGTGAAACAGTGACAAACCCTGGAAAATGGATGGGCAAGTGAAGACTCCCCAAAATGCACACACACTTCTGAAATTGTACCTGTGCCTTTCCAACCTAGAAGAGGTTGGTGAGGTAAGGGAAACCTGGAAGCTTTTTAGACAGCTCTTTAAACTCATGTGACTTGCAAGACTAGGTTACTTCTCCATGTACCTCCTAAAGTAATTTTTAGATTTTATTCTAAAAAAAAGCTTCCCTTGTTAATGAAAGTGACAGCAGCTCTGTATAATCAACACCTACAAGTAGGTGTCTGTAATTAATTGTGGTTAACTAGAAAGACAGGAAGATTTCACAGCTACATTTTACAGACATCCCCACGTAAAATCTCATTTCACAAAAATACTTTCCAGCAGAAAATGGATCAGTACACGTAAGCACCAGTTTATTAAAAATAGCCACCACAACGTATTAACTGGTTAAACCATGCCTTCACATGATGCAAATTTCTGTTAAGACAGAACATGCAGTACAAAAACATGAGGTACAGTTCAGAAAAAAATTGTCTTAAGGTCTGCCAAAAGAACCACCAGTTTAAAAGCAGTGAATGTACAGAAAGGAATATTAGGTTGATCAACAAGAACATAACAGCCAGGCATACTAAAAATAAAACCAGAAAACAGTAGTTAAACAGGGGAACTGCCATGCAAAAAGACAAGCAAGCCTGAACACTACTTATCAAAGATAATCTAGAAGGCATAAAACAGAAAGTGTGTGACTAGAACTGGATGAACCCCACGTGACACACAGCTGCACCCGTCAAGCAGTAAAAGCCATGTATGAATTTGCAGCATCATGCAGACCAGGTATTACAAATAAACCAAAAATACTCTTTATGCAAATACTGCTCCGAAGACGTACACAGGCAACTACTTTTTATCATTAAATGTCATCCTCAAAGGGAAGCTAAACTTTAAGAGATTCCTTCTTCCTGAAGCCAAAGAGAAAATAAATTGACGTGACTTTATATACCTTTACAAATTACAATAAAGAGAAATAGCAAGGATTTGCAGTAAGATAAAGAGATATATTTTTCTAATGTTCCTGCAAAAAACAAAGCATGGGAAGTCTGGATTTTGTTAACAGTTCCCTTGTTCAAACTAAAAGGCCCAATCCTCTCTCTGACACATCATAAATCTGAGACAGCACATCTGTGCACATCTGTTAGTGCTTAAGCTATGATGTGCCTGAAGATTATGACCCATTAGTGTAAATGGACAGAGGAAGAGAGTACTCTAGTTTCTGTGAACAAGTAACACCTTTGTTACCTTTTGAGCATAAGTGAAATTCCATCTTAAAAAAAAAAAAAGAAAGAAAAATAAAAACGGGATACAGATATTCTAATATAGCAAACTCACATGCTTACAGCAACTGTATGAAAGAAAATAGAAATTATCAGATACTCTCTCTTCTTTATCAGGTTCTATCACCTCTTATCAGGTTACTGATCTACTAAAAAGGACAGCAAAAAACAATAAACACAATCATTCTCAAACTACTACTCAGTTAACAACAAAGCATAGTAATTCATCCTAAACAACGTGGTTAAGGATCTACTATACACAGGTTATTTTATCTAGGAGAAATGCAAAATCTCTTGGTTTTAATCTAGGCACTGGAAAGCTAATTACATCGTGGGAGTTGTTTTTACTGATTTTTTCCTGGTTTTCCCTGATATAAAATGATTGCTTGTAACTCACAGAGAAATGATCAAGAGTACTATCTTACTCTAAGTACTATTTTTAATAAGAGGAAAGAGATTAATTTCACAGACACACAGAAATAACTGGATTATTTCCATTTGAACCCAATAAATTACCAGAGGAAAGAAAAACTACAAAAACCCCACCTCTCTATGTGTACTGTTTCACAAAATTTATTATCAAAAGTATACTGTCACATCAAATAAATCACCAAGACCAGATCTTTCCTCCTCACAGAAACAAACAAAAAGGATGTATGGATTGGATGAAACACTATTGAAAGAAAGTAATTCTTAAATTCATCTCACATCTACTGTTTCTCCAATCACAACAT
The DNA here is from genome assembly GCA_027925045.1 of Hypotaenidia okinawae. Classification (NCBI taxonomy): domain Eukaryota; kingdom Metazoa; phylum Chordata; class Aves; order Gruiformes; family Rallidae; genus Hypotaenidia; species Hypotaenidia okinawae. The sequence continues at coordinate 42,475,968 of BSDF01000006.1, read as the reverse complement.
CAAATAAAATAGCTTCCTTTTTTTTTTTTTTGTAGTCACAAACAGGTACTCCTTCTAAGAGAAAGTAAAATACAAAGTTTTATTGAAAATGTAGTTGTGGAGAACTGCAATACTGCTCCTACAGAAAATTTTCTATTTCCAGTAACCTCCTCCTTTTTGCCCCACAATAAGGTAACTCTGATATATACAATGTTTTGATAGAGAGGATGAAATCACTCCCCAGTTTTTTATAATTATGCAATAGTTTGGGTTGGAAGGGACCTTAAAGATCATGTAGTTCCAATTCCTCTGCCATGGGCAGGGTCCCCCTCTACTAGACCAGGTTGCCCAAAGCCCCATCCAACTTTGCCTCTAACATTGCCAGGGAGGGAGCAGCCACAGCTTCTCCAGGCAGCCTGTGCCAGGGCCTCATCATTCTCATAGAGAAGAATTTTCTCTAGTATCTAATCTAAATCTCCCCTCCTTCAGGTTAAGGCCATTACCCCTTGTCCTGTCACTACACACCCTTGTAAACAGTTTCTCTCCATAGTTCCTGTAGGTCCCTTTAGGTACTGGAAGGCTGATATAAGGTCTTTCCAGAGCCTTCTCTTCTCCAGGCTGAACAAGCCCAACTCTCTCACCCTGTGTTCATAGGCAGGGGAGGTGCTCCAGCCCCATGATGATCTTCATGGCTGCTAAAGATCAACAGGCCTGTACTTCTACTCCACCCACCTCTACCTCAGCCACAAGTATTCTATCAGGTTACTGTTCAGATAGCAAGGAGTTCATCAGTCAGAAAAATAAGCACATACCCATAAACCACAAAGAAAAACCTAACCACACAAGGTCTAAAACACTCCATGGAAGAGTTCACATTCATGGAGCATATTTTTTTGTTGTTGTTAGAAAAAAACAGAATAGTAAACCAACTATTGCATATGCTGAAATTATTTTAAAATAATGCACATTCTTTGGGATCTGGCTACAGCACTGTGGAATAGTAACTGTCTTTTCTGCCCCTTTGTATTATTTACTTGACTTCTCATTAATTCATCCATAATGCAACTAACAGTTTGCATACTCTGCAATTTCTTAATTTCTTTTGTTTTCTGGATCAAGTACAAGCCTCTGCCTCTGTAGAGGATCCTAGCCATGGACTTTCTCAAATCTTTCTCCTTTCTTCCAGGTCTCAGCAAATCTCACCACTCTAACACTACCACATGCTTTCTTTTGCACCAAATTCCATGAGTGTTTTCCCACAAACTCATTATTAAATTTCTTTTAAACCAGGACTATTTTAGACAAAGTTATTCCATCATAAAATCTTTTTAAAGCCATGCCCTCTTCTTCATTCTTTACTAGAACACACAAAGGGCATCAACAAACACGTTGAGGATGAGGTCCTTGGAGAAATCCTATTTGCATAGTAACATAAGAAAACACCATTACTTAAAGATAACTAAGAAGAACATACCTGTTTCTCACTTTCCTGGAGATGGCAGTTTTCATCTATTGCATCTTGAACAGATGTCTTGAGTCTCTCTGTATTAATCTGATACACTTTTAGGGTGGACTTGGCCTAAGTGAAACAATAAGCATGCCGTTTAACAGAGTAAGTGAAGATGCAAGTACAGTCAAGTATGGTAAGAAAGCAAAGCAAAGACAGGTGAATATTTCCCAATAAAAGCCAATCACCATATGAAATCCAAAGTTGCTAGATCCAGTCACACCAAAGTAGGAAGCTGTACAAAGATTTTTGTTTACACAGCATATTACTTCTGCATCCTTAATAGACAGAAAAAACCCCAAAAAAACAACCACCACCAAAACAAACCACTAACTACACAGAGAACAGAGACATTGCAAAGATTTGAAAACAGAAACTATAAACACTGAACATACCTCATCAATTTGTGACTGGATAGATTTTGCTTCATTCTCTAAAGACTCCACTCTCTTCTGACTTTCGTCCACCTGGAAATTATTAGTTGTCATATACCTTCCTACACAGATTTTACTGAAAAGGTCAAGGCAATTAATAGTTATTTTAATTTTCAAATTGAGAAGATCCTACAGACAAATAAGTAAAACAGCTTTTCTTCTTTGGAGTATTTTCTTTATGGGTGTCATTTTTCTAATATGCTACAGACAACACGAGAGGAGACAGAGTGGGACATGTAGGTTTTGTTTAAAAAACCCAAAGAATATAGTTTGTCTTCTCCATAGATACACTTTTTGTGGAATTTTTTTTTAAATTAATAGTAACAAAGAAAGAATTTAATTTATTCTTACCAAGTTATCATTTTCTGATTGCTTAGATTTTTCTTCTTCCAGTTCTTTTTCTAGATTCTCTATTTCCTGGTTGAGTTCCAAGTTTGCCTTCTTCAGTTTTTCATGCATTTCCTAAATCAAGTTGTTTTGACAGTTAACATAAAACATTTGACATATGAAGATGACAGGCATGTTTTAAATATGACAGCAAAGTGTGTGTTACAAATTTCACCATATTATTTGAGAATAAATCTCAAAGTACTCTAGAGACTATTGCATATTAACAAAACCTGTAGCAGCTCTATGGGGTGTGAGGTGCAGAACAAAATAAGTCTATTGTTACAAATTTTGTAGACCCCCTTAGGTATCTTCAGTTTTTTTGAACTCTTTTACAAATATATTCTCAATTGGGAGGATATAACTTTGGGTGTTTTTTTCAACAACTATGCTCCAGTTGCCTGTAAAACATATTTGAATTAATTCAGATGTGGAAAAATAAACAACTTCATGCACTACTCACTCTCTTCTAGAAACAGGGACTATTTACCTACTAAAAAATTAAATACTATCTAATATGCCATTTGTTCTAACATCAATAATTTTCAATGCAATTGTTACAAAAAGTTTCTTAACTTAAATGCTTCATTTAAATGTGTCATTTTCAGTAATCCAGGACTAAAAAAACCCCAATGCTCTCAATTAAAACAATTACGTTTGGGGGAAAGGGGTAGTGCTGTTATTTTTGTCATTGTGGGTTTGGGGTTTTTTCTTAATACAAGCAGCATTTTCCTGAAATGTTGCTTTAAGTTGTAGAGTTAACAACTTTCATTTGTCTTTTTACCTCAAGAAAAGAGGTGTCTGTTGACTCTTTCGTAACATCATCATGTTTCAGAGACAATTCTATATCTTCAAACTGAAAAGGAAATACTTCATGTCAGAACAGACGTCAACGATCGCTTAAGCAATAGCGTTAATTTATGATGCTCTAGTCTGAAACATAGCCACCACTTAAGTGCACCTTGCTGGAAATCAGGAAAGCCTGAGCCCTGGTATATTATTCCAGTGGCATAAAGGAAAGACATCTTAAAGTTGTTTCCAGTGAATTGTATCATACAAAGTGTTAAAGGCAGAACTTGCAAACGCTTGAAAGGCAAACACTTGAAAACTTGCAAACACTTGAAGGGACGGACAGGAAAAAGCGTATAAAGAATCACTTTGAAAGGCTTTAAACATCTTACTTTTGGATAAATCTAATACTTTAAATCCCTGGTAAACTGAGCCCATCTCTGTGACACAACTGAAAACAATAAATGAGGACTATTACCTCTTTTTTGCAAAGGCTGAGTTTTTCAAGAATTCTGCATTTATCTTCAACTAGTTCAGCAATTTTACTGGCAAGCTGTTTTTCTCTTCCTAAAAAAAAAAAAGTCAGACAGTTAAGTGTTGCAATATTAAAATAAGGAAGAAAAAAAAAGGGAAGTCATACTCCAAAGAAACAGTATGAAAAACAGGCTTACCTACATACAGCCGACTTCTAACCTGTAATGAAAAGAACAAATACTGAAAACGCCTGATCAATTACTTTTGCATACTACCTGATCTTTTAATCTGTGGTTCCCTGATCAGTTTCACCGTGGAACTGAAAAAAGGAATATAAATACAGACTGCTGTTCAAAACACACCACTACATCCTCTGCTCAGACTCCTGCATGGGGGTGTGTTTTTCCTGTCCTCCCTCCTACTCTCATTAAAGAGAGAGAAGGGAAAGGAGTTTAGTTTTCACCTGCATCACTTTTATAACACAACTCTGTATAGCCATCACATAACCAGGACTGCCAACACAAAGCAGCAGTAGATATGCACAGACAAGAGAGTAGGGAAGGGGGAAGCTCCACACACTGTCTCAGATTTAACTTTCTATGGGGAAAAAAACCCACACATTGAAATACTTAATGGTTCGAGCCACAGTACAGGTACTACTGGATGGGCATTCTGCCCAGATGCAACTCAGTGGGAAGTGCCAAATCAGCAGCTGGCACAAAGGGTCTAGTTCCCTAGAATCAAAATTTAACAAACCGTGCGACAAAATCTGTCATCTACTGCCTGGACAAGAGATGCAGAACTTGACTGAACCCACAGAAACTTTACAACACAGCATTCCTCTCATGCCCAGGCCTGGATCACATGCCTGATGTACAATGGGTCCCTTAGATTTTTCCTGTTTCCTCTTCATTCAAAAGCCACAGTACGGCCAAAGAGAAAGAGAGGGGGAAAAAGACATGAACACCTTGTCCTCTCCACATCCTCCACTAAACCACTCCACCACTAAAATAATTGCTAATTCTTCAAAGAGCAGGCAGTGTAGTTCCAAGTATGGATGACTGAAAAAGCTATAGATAACTCCTGTAACATCTAACGTGTTAGTGCAAGAGGAAAACAATACCAGAGTTGCTGCTTGACTGATCGCAGCTAAAACACCTCTTTCATACCACCTACAGGGATGCTGCTAGAAAACACAGTGACCCAAATCACAGATACATTCACTTATACAGATACATACCCCCTCCAAACAACCTGGAATGCTACTGCTGAGTAAGGTGGCATTTTCCCCCATCTAAATTGATGTTAAAACCTTAAAAAAGCAGTTGCCCGTATCCAAAAAAATGAAACCACTCTGCAGCCTATCTTCAAACATGGGCATCATTACACCTAGCACCAAAATCACATCCTGTCTATTTCAGAGTAAGCCAAAATTGGAGAGAAACTTCACAGTGCTGAAGTACGGACACTGACCCCTTATCACGAGTAGGGAGAGCATGGCAGGCAGCTGTTATTATTCAGATCCTTATTTACTCAGAATAAAGACAACCCCCACCTCAAAAATATAATCCGATTTGAGCATTAAAAGGTTTCAGTACTGTATTTCTCAATCATCAGCTTAATGCTCACAAACAGCGTGGTAAAATTGGTTCAGTGTTCCAATAAACAGAATCAAGGTCACTATGCAAAGAGTTTTAAAATGTCTCCCTTGATGGGAATCCATCTGGATTGCTTTTGCTTACAGTTACTTTGAAAGACCAGAGCTGGTCTGGCTATAGCTAGAGATAATACACAGCAATACATCTGCACCAGACAAGACCTCTGTATCTCATTAAAATAATTTAGAGGCTGACTTTGAGAGTCTGGTGTAAAAATTGAAAAGAAAAAGAAAGCCTTTTACTACCTCAAGTTCCACTGCATTTCCACCAAAGACAACAGTCACTGAGTACACATCCAAACACTTACTGCCTTGACAAAACAGGCTACTGCTCAATTTCTCTTCTAGAGGGATTCCAAATGCAATTACAACAGAATGAAAACTCTGAAGCATTGTGTATCTTGAACAGAGGAACAATTTCAACCCAAACCACTAACGGGCTCTACACATCTGTATGTAACTCGAGCACTTACTGATTGGTAACTTCTGTACAGGAACAGAAACACTGTAAAGGCTCCAACAATGACAGCACAAATCACTATTTCCCATGGGAAACCATACAGATCGGGACCAGGTCTCATTTCTTCAGGCAGTGAAGCCACAGCCTGAAAAACAAAGTAGTAAGATTCAACTGAAGGAAAACAAATCCATATTTTCAATGGAAATAGGCATGATATTAAGAAAATGGTTAACAGAAATATTTGATTTTTAAATTACATCTTTGCCAAATGAATAAATAAAAAATATAAAAGGAGAAAAATTCCAGCAGGGGGTAATGATGACCAGATAGAACTCTCAAAACTTTTCCTTCTGAAGCTACCAATGATGGCAGATTCTCCTTCAGGCCGTCTACACTTTTCCCTGTTACAACAGCGAATCATTACTTTATAATTTACTAGTCGAAAATCTGCTCGGTAGAAGAACCAGCTTGACCAAACTACTGCTAAGATAACACGCTGAGCACAAGTCAGTGACTGAACACGTTTTAAACACGCGCTTTACTTGTGAAGGGATATCCCTGCTTTCTCAAAGGCACGAGCTGCCTAACGTACCTCACCCCCACTGCGCGACCTGTGCGCACCAACCCGTTACCGGCGGCGAAGTCTCGATTTCTGCCATCAAACGGCCGGCCCACCCCCACCTCAAGCCGAGCGCGGCTGCGTGCGTGTTAAACCAAGCAGCGCTGGCTTCGGCTTCCCGAGAGGAGAAACCTCCAGCTTCGGCGGGACCCCGGGGCCCCTCCCGGCCCCGCAGCTCCCAGCCGGCTGCCGGGCCCCGACCCACGTCGGCGAGGCACAGCCCGGCTCTACGTCGCGTACGGGGTTCCTCTGCCGCTGCCGTGCGCTCGGTTGCGGGGCCGTTTCTCTGAGACCCCAGCCTCTCTCCGCCTCCGACAGCGCCGTTTCTCCGCCGTCCGCCAGCACCGAGGCACCAGATCCCAGCCCTCGCGCGGGTCCGCCCGCGCCGACCCCCCGGCGGCGGCGGCTCCCGCACTCACCCTGCGCGCCCCGTCCAAGGCCAAGCCACAGTAGCGCTGCGCGCTCTCCCGCAGGCCCAGCCACAAGCTGGCGGTGGTGACGTCCAAAGCATCCCCACGGCCGCCGGCGGCCATCTTACCGCGGGGCGACGGCGGCACGGGCCCACCACTGCCCAGCCCCCTTCCGGCTCGCCACTTGACAACCGGCCCGTACCACTGCGGCAGGAGAGACGGAAGGGAAAAACCATTGCTGCTGCGGAGGGGGAAAAACAGCACGGCCACAAGCAGCAGCCTGAGGAGCCTGAAGGGGGCGGCGGGCTATACCACTGCGACATGAATGGGGGCGCGACGCCATCACCGGGGGGACGGAGCGGGAGATACCATTGCGGCATTGCGGGGGGAGGCGGGAACGCGACGGCGGCAACGGGTCCCGGGCCTCGCCGTCGCACCTGGCTCAGAGCAGGGTGCCTCCGGACCCGGCTCCAAGTTTCAGGGCCGGCGGGGCCGAGGGGCAGGAGCAGCTTGGGGTACCCTCTCCGCGTAGCTGCTGAGGCGGAGGGCGCCCGGCAGCTCTGGCCTGGCGATACTGAGGACCCAGGGAGCCACAGGTCTGCGGGGCCTTTCCTGACAAAGATTCGGGAAGGAGCGACAGCTACCCTCAAGCCTACGCCCGCCGCTGCACATCCCGCTCCCCCCGTCCCCCGTCCTCCGGTACTGACGTGGCCACGAACCTGCTCCCGCTCCCCCTCAGAATAAGTAGGAGGGAAACTCACCGTCCCTTTGGCGTCGTTTGTCGCCATCTGTACCTGTGCAGCTGCAGGCCTTTACAAAAATAAAGGGATCTGGGCTAGAGTTCTCGGGAAGGGCCCGGCCCCAGCCGGGGAGCCATGCCACCTCGCCGATCCTGTTCCCAAAGCGGGAGCTGACATTGGCCCGGCGGGAGGGCGGGGAGGGCAGCAGGTGGGTCAGCGACCGGCGGCAGCTTCCCGCCCCTGCGCAAGTGGGTGCGGACCGCCCCGGGCCCGCGGCCTTTAACGACAGGCCATACGCCACTGGTTTGTTACAGTTCGTCGTTTGGGGGTTTTAACGTGTATTTTTACACTTTTGTGGGCTTTTTTTAACGTACAGGAAACCCCACTTTCACAATGCAAGGTGAGCGACTTGCCTGTGAAGCTGGTGCCACCTGAGAGAGGATAGGGAAGAGGTGGAAGCAGCTTTTTTTTTAGCTGTATCAAGTAATACAAGAACCGGTTTGGCTATAGCAGTGAGCCATCACAAAGCACTGAAATCCAGAATGGTTCGTGAGAGGAGAGACCAAAGGAAAAATTCTCCTTTGGTTTTTATCTCCTATGGTGCTGTAATGCCAGAATCTCTGTCATCACAGTAGGAATTGTGAAGAAATTTAAGTGGTTCTTAAACTTCAGTTACCAAGTCTAAACAAAAAGCACCAAAATGAATTTACTATATCCCACTTCAACTGGTAATACTCCTCTGTTTAGAGGGGACAGTCCAATGCATTTTCTTACATTCCCTGGCAGCATTGTTTCTTGTGCAGCTATGTCCAGTAAGGTTCACCTTCACTGTCTCCATTTTAATAACTTAAGACATCCCCATAGCAATTGTCATTCTATTTTTTATATTATATTTGCTTAGAAAAGTATTTTTAATGCAATTACAAACTATGGGAATCTTTGTCAATTAAAGCTTTGAAATTACTTTTTTAAATCAATGGAAATACTCTGGTTATTTTGCTCATCCTAACCCAAACTTTTAAAGTCTAAGCAAACTTACTTATCGCTACTGTAATGCCAAACAAACTTATCACTACTGTAATGCCAACTAGATGGAGTTATGCATTGCATTTAAAACAAATTTTTAAAATGCCAATATTTTGACTACTGAGGTATTTCGTGGCTGTTCTGTAAAAAGAAAAAAAAAGTCATTACACGAAGTTCATCAGACTCTGCAGTGTGAAGAGCAGAGGCAGATGAACAGCAGCTAACCTGGAATTTTCTTGTTCCATTTCATTTAGCATCAGATATCCCCAGAAGCAAGGGAATTGCAGAGGGTTTATTTAGAAGGATCTTTTTCTTTCTTTTTTCAGGAGCTCCACTGCAATGCATCAACAGTAAATGTCTTAATTTTGCACTAATGCCATCAATATATCACATAAAGAATTCTTACCTTTTTGATAATACTCATCACCGCTGAAAGTACAGATTTTACTGATTCCCCGATCTCAAGAGCATTCAAGCACAGAAGTATCTGATAGAACCAACCTCCTTTTCATTCGTTCATAAGGGGGAAAAAAAGGTTTTATATTAGAGTTGTCAATATAATTACAACAATGTTTTTTTCTTTTTAGATTGCAAATTTATTTTCCTTAAAATTAAGAAACTTGTCACTTACCATTACTTGGAACATAGTTCTGGATGGCATCTGAGAAAGGCTTATTGACATCAAATGGAAAGTCAACTACTGAACTGTCCAGTTTTTCTTCAGAATTTACTGAAGGAACCACTATTGCTTTAGAGCATTGGTCACTGTCAAGTTCACAGTCTACAGCCCCATTCATGTCATGTTCCATCTCTGATGTTTCTTCTAGTAGCTTTCTTCTACTACCCACTCCTGCAAATAATTACGAAGGGAAATCACGGTTATTTTTAGAGGATTCAACTTGCACATGCTCACACACATACCCTTTTATAAGATGTTAACCTCTATAGAGAACTTCACTAAATTTTTAAAAATTATTTTCCTCATCTTCAAGTCAAACACTAGGGTTTACTAGAGTAAAAGTGCCACATATTTCTGATTGAAGAAATACTGGTTCAAATAATGGTCTTAGAGTTTGGAGGATAGACCATTAAACAAAACTGGTGTTGTGGTGAAGTAGATAAAAACAATGTTGAGGAAAAAAAATATGCTTGCTGCTTTAGATAGTTAGCTTACAGATTCCCCGTTCAGGGTCAGCAACTCTCTTTCTTACATCTGATACAAGTGGGGAAAACCTTTATGAGAAGAACAATTAAAAATGCCATGTGGGGGTTAAAATTAACAACGTCCCACAAGGTAACAAACTTTACTGTGAAATACAAGAAAACACGGGCATATTTAGGCAGAAGTTTGACTGAAGATGCCGAGCTGCCTTGGTTTCACTGATCTGGGGTAAATTTCCTGAAGCAAATAAAATACTGCTTTCAGGAAACCCCAACACCTTGCCTAACCATGTTGAAAAAAACCCCAAACTTTTACAAATTGCATAATTTTTAATTCTGTGCTTCAAGCCACTACTAGCCAAAGGTATCCATCACAAGTACTCCGGAAGTCCAAACGCAGGAAGAGTAACTGGTTCTTAAACTGTTACCATTATATTAACTCCATCTGTATTATCAGATCCTCAAAATGCCATAAATCAGTCATTAAATACTATGAGATAGGCTATCTATTTCTTTATTTTAATTCACCAGAAGGAGATAAAGCTGTATCCGTTGTATTTTTTTCCTCAAACAAAGCATATTTCTTCTTGCCAAATCACTGTGAGAGAAGCATTGTTCCTGTACCTTTAGCTCCAGTTTGGGCTGCACACTTGATCACTAGAGCAGAGAAAAGCTCTGGCAGCTCTAAAAGAGTTTCCAGAGGATTTTTTCTGTATGTTTTCCCTGCCCAGTTTCCAAATTATGCCCCTTTTGTACAGACACAGTCACTTGTGTCCTCTGCATAACACAGTCTTCACATGAGTAAGCTGTGATTTAGTGACGAGTCTTTTCAAATTGCTGGTGCAGCACGGAGGTGCTGTAAGGGTTGCTTAACATCTTGTTTTAACTTTAAATGAAATCATTGGAAAGTAGTCAGTGGGTTTGGTAAATCTGAGTGTTTATCGTACAATATTTGCCTGGCTTTGGGGAAATGAACTCTGCCAGCCCTACTGTGATTTTATCAATTTCCTTGTTTTCATTGGGTTCAGCAGCAGGATTTTTTCCAAAATGCCAAGCTGACCTTCCCTCTAATTTATCTTGCACGATTTCTAAGTTGATTTCATCATTATCTGTACTTTCTACAGATTTAATAGTATCTTGATAGATTCCAGTATGGAAGAATGAGGTGGAGCTAAGAATTCTATTTGTCCTAATGTCACCCAAATTTTTGTTTTGGTTTTGTTTTTTGTGTTTTTAGTGGGTATTTTTTTGGATAAAACATGAATCCTTGGCCTTTTTCTCTGCAGGATTGTAACTTTTACTAAATATATTTGCTAAGAACCCTGTTGGTATGGTAAAAATACTACCTGAAACTCTTCCTGTTAGAATATAATTTTTATTATTTATATATCTGCACTTTGACTCTCTGATTTTCAGATAAAGTCGCTTTTTCTTTCCTCTCTTGTTTACTGAAACAAGCAGTTTATTAAAAGCAGCAGTTATTTTTTTCAGTATTATCCACCTTTCAGTTGCAGCAGTATCTTCCTTTTCATCATATACTTTATCAGCCAGGTTTCTGAGCAATCCCAAGTTGCCAGAATTTCATCAATCCTTTTATATTAATTTCAGTCTGGGTTTCTAGTTTGAGGGATTTAGGAGATGCTAACTCTAATGCTATTAAAAAAAAAAAAAAGTTATCTGTTTTGGAGGGCTGCTAGGGTAAAGGTTCATATCCAGTCAGACTAGTCTCACATGACTGCTCTGTTGCTTTTACTGTAATTAAATTTTCTTTATAGGTATCTTTGGACTTGGATTCAGCAGAAGACTTTGGTATTACTGTGCCCTTTGAAGTAGCGTTTGATGATGCCTTCTAAAACTCAGATTTATTTGCTATGTTTTTGTCTTCCACTGCCAAAATGGCTTGAATTGATGGACCTAAATCTGATGATACAGCATAATCTTTTCTTTGACTTTTATATTTCTTTCCAAGACCTAGGTTAAGCCTGTCCTCTGACCCATTCGCTGGTACCAGGAGAACATTAATCTCCCAGTGCTACTTCTGCTTCCCCTTTCTAGTGATGTTGCACGTTCATAGGAATTTGTTCAGTTTGTAGGTTGGGTCTTTTTTCCCCTCTGCTGCCCTATTATTTTGTGCTGCCTGCTGAAAAGAAAGATCATTCTGGCTCTGGAGCTATCCACATTACTGTGATCTGATTAATTATGTTTAACCTTCTGATTTTAGTGTGCTTTCAGTTTCTTTTCCTCATAGTATTTTATCAAGGCTTATACTGCATCCTTTTTTCATCATGGAAGCTTAGTTCTTCTATTCTCAGCACGTAGTTTTACCTTCCATTCTGAAACTCCACAGGTCTTCCAAGTGGCCAGTTTCTTTTGAAGTTTCGGTACCTGTTAAGCCACTAGATGAGGGGTGAGGAGAGAAAGGTTGGTCTGGAGTCAGTTCTTGGGACCCCTCAGATTTCTGAGCCTGTTCATCATTTAAAATACCCTGACTGAAATCTTTGATGCTGTTTTCATAAAAACCCAGCAGGCCGTTTTTATTCTCTGGTTTGTGAATTTCCTCTATTTCTACATCACCATTCCAGTTGAACTGGCTTTTCGATGCTGAATTTTGTTCTGTGTCACAGCATTTGACTGGTTTGCCTTTCTCAGATGTTTCCAGAGTAAGGCTTGGCTCATTGTCACGTGGGGTCTTCTTGATGTCCATTTGAACATCTGCAGTTCCTGGTAGTTCCCCATAGGTTGGTAATGTATTTTCTGAATTTACAGATTCTGGAATACAAGCATTCAGGTTATTTTGTTCTTTTTGCACAGTTTCAACTGTTTTCACTTTTGATTTTCCCTGCAGATGAGCACCAATTTCTACTGTATTTTGAAAATTTAATTTTGAAGGTAACTGTAGAGAATCTTTGGAGACAGGGTCATTATAATGACCTTTTTGATTGGTGTTTTCCCGACTTTCACTACTCTTTGAAACGTGTTCTTCAGCATTAGAATAACTAAACAAGGGTACATGCTGCCTTTGAGATACTTCAGGTTGCACTAGTGTTTTGGCAGATAACACTTGTGAAGCATCACTATTGCCAACGAATTTGACAAAATGTTTTGCCTTTTCATTACTGCCTTCGTTATTTTGCATGGCCACTGAGGAAAACAGATCGCTGTCTTGCATTGCACCCGCATCTTTTTCAGACAGCTCCTCGCTAACTCTCTGATTTGCTTGTACTTTCATTGCTCTCTTGCTATGTCCTTGCAATATTTTATCATTGTTTTCAGTTTGAGAGGTTTCTTCACTAAAAAGCACTTTTTCTTGCAACTCTTCTTTGGGCGTTGAACTCCAGAACATCAGTATATCTGCAAAATGACTAAAAGACAAGTGGCTTTTTTCTTCAGATATGTTAGGCTTTTCTTCTGTATTTTTTGTATCTGAGGGGTCATAATTCTGAGGTGGGCTAGAAGAGGAAATTATCTGATCTGATGCAACTGATTCATGACCCTGTTGATTATTATAAGTTTCCATATTATAATTAATAAATCTATTATAGATATTTGAATACCAACCTGACTGACTGTGTTCACGTCCTGACTCCTGGTTTCCCTCCTTAGCTACACCATTTTTCAGCAGTTGGCTTTCTGATATCAAGTCTTGTTCTGAACTGTAAAATTCAGTTGACTTCTCTTTGTCACCTGTTAGTATATCAAAAGATGATTCTGTGCAATTTGAAGCGCTTTTGGTGTCATTAAGCATATGCACACTTGCTGGCATCTCCCCAGGGGGATTTGGCATGTCACTGATTGAATCTGTTATTTCTTGTGCATAATTCCCATTGTTGTCTTCATCTGTCACTGCTTTAACTGTGTCCTTTGGTTCTTCGTCTGTGTGTGATTCTCGCTGGTTTGAAGTCTGCACTTCTTCATTCTTACTTGCTTCGTCCTCTGATTGTCTGCTTTGCTGGTCTTCCACAGCAGTTGTTTCTTTCTCAGCATGGCCAAAATTAAGAACATTACTGAAACCCAAATTAAACCAACTTGATTTGGATTCTTGGCTTTCACTCTTTTCTTCTTCTGTCTGTAACTCTGTGATCTCGGTTTCCTGTTCCTTATTGGGAGGTCCAGGCACACCAGAAACATCATGGCTTTCGAGATCATCTTTTTCTGATGCCAAACCAACATCCACATTCTCTTCACCAAAATACAGAAAGTCCATCAGCCCACCTTGAAACCAAGAAGATGCTGGGGAGTTTTGTTCCTCCTTATCATTTAGCTCCTCTAAGTCATTTTCAGTAGCTACAGCTATTTTTCTGCCTCGGTATGTATTTTCTTCTAAAGATTCAGTAGTGATGGCTTTTAAGGTCTCCTCATCATTTTTACTTCCTGTGAGGAACCATCCTGCAATCCAACTAGGCTGAACTGGAGCGGGTTCTAGTGGGATACTGTTTTGCATTTCTGGCTCTTCGGTATCATCTTTTCTGTTCTCGTCATTGCTGCCCAAATCTTTGCTTGCAGACTCCTCCTGAGCATGAGACTCCTTGGAATCGTGAGACTCCTTGGAATCATTTCCAGAAACTGATTCAACTCTTTCTTCATCTTGCATGGAATCTCTTGTATGTTTTAAGAGTTCATTTTCATGCAACTGTGATTCTGCATCAGATGATGAGTATTCACTTTCTTTATTGTGGTCATGTAACGCGCTATCTTCATTTTCAAAAGTGTACTTATCTCCATGAAGACAAAGAAAATCAGTTTCCTAAAAGAACAATATTGAAATGTTTTCGCCTGTAATTTTCTGCAGCACTGTATAGCACTGCAATGTATCTTTATTCTCTTTCTGTGTAATTATACCTGTGATAACTTTACACTAAGGACAATGAGTAATCGTATTACTCCTAATGGGTCTGTATAATTTATTAGATAAAAATTATTTTAGAGGACAACGAACATGCAACTGGAGCCATAATAATATTAGTAATAATAACAAGAACAATAATAATAAGAAGAAACATGTTTTAAATTACCTGAAATAAAATATGCATCGACACTTGAATTTCTAGGTGGACATTAGATTTTTCAATTGCTGTGAACAACACTGGAAAATCTGGAGATATTGTCTTACCTTAGTGAGCACTTCCACTTCTTCTTCAATAAAAACCTCCTCAAGCTTCACAGCATCTTTTGGGAAATACCCAAAATCCTTTCCTTTCTGAAAGGAATATAAAAGGAACGAGAGCATTTAAACTGAAGTGATAAGTACGTTCGGTGCTTGCACATATGCTAGGGAAGTACAAATAAACAAATGCTAAGCTTATAGGACTACCTCCCACCTCCTTCACTTTGGTCAGAAGATTGGTTCATTTTTCCTTCACAAAAGCATTCCATTTGCCATGTCAGAAAGCAGGGGGAATTATATTACTCCATGCTACTGTTTTCTGTATTATTTTGATGAGCGTGTTTGCGCAGAACCAAACCAGTAGCCTTAACTCTGCTTCAACTGAATATAGTTTTGTGCGCACAGACAGTCTCAGGCAGCTCCTACTAACATCAGCCCAAAATTTCACATCGAGACAAATGGGAGAAAAATAAGACAGGAAATTCATGTACAAGGCCAGCTGAAGGGAAAATGACAGTGAAGATGGCAATGCTACAGAAAAGAAGGTGATGTTAGTGCCCAAAAGAATCAAGTGAGGGTCAGTCTGAGCAAGAAACCGACCGCTAGCTTTACATCACACCATTGCTCATAGCCTTTAATGGAGGAATACATCTTGGAAAGCAAGGAAGACCAAAGATACTCTTGGATGAAAGAAAGGAAGACAGAATTTCACTGTTAAGCAACAGATGTGACAGATCCTTTACCAAAAAAAGTTTTCCAATATTTTCTGGTTATGAAGCAATTATGAATTCTATGAGCAGTAGAATTTGGATCAATGCATCCATTCCTTCTTTGCTATAAGCTGCAGTTACGTGGCTGTTGTAACTACATTGTCAGTTGTCAGTTGTTTCAAACCATTAAGTGCACATTAACTCTGCTGGGAACTTTCTTGAGCACTGAACCGTGAAGTCAGGTCCCAGTGCTGGATTTCTGATTATGGGTCTGTAAACCCTTCCTACCCACAGACCTGTGGGTACATACCTGGCATGATAGACCTGGATGCTTCTCAGGGAACCAAATGAAAACATTTTAGCCAAATGATGAGATAAAGGAGACAGAAAGCCTGGATTCTGATCTTGACTTTGTTTCTCCAGGAGCAATCTTTGCCAATAATGGATTTTTCCTTTCTATATAAGGATAATAACAATGACATGTCTCCCAAATACTCTACTGATCCATGACTGGTTCCTATTACAGAAGACATGGAAGATCCCTAGAAGTGAGCAGCCGGCAGTTGTTATGCTATTATTGCACTAAATTATTTATGTCAGTCTTTCACATTGAAGTACTTACACTTCCTGTCCACAAATTTTCATTTTTCCTGGAAAGTTTGGAGTATACCATTATCTCTTCCCCTGTTTTGAAGTTAAGATACCGGCAGTCGGGCCCTGAGTAGTCTGCAGTGGCTTGAACTCTGCTCATTGCCGCTGGAATAGTGTGTAGAGAGAAAGACACAAATGAGTACTGCTGCCATTTCGGCTGAAGTCAGGTTACTGAAGAAGTCTGATTCACACACACACACACATACATATATATAAACACATTAAAATGCTTTTTAACACATCGGTATGTGCTTTGTTACGATACTATTCCATTCATATCATCAAGTGGAAAGCAAGTCATGTAAAAATCAGCCCTACCCTGCTTTACTTTCCTATTTATTTTCCAAGGAGAAAAGCTCTTGTGCTATACGGGCATTTTCCAGTCCTCATGCGGCCAAGCTTTCAATGCTGAAATGCTTGGGGACTGCTAAAAAATACTTATAATTGTGTGTTTGAGAAATTCTAAGTTAAATCTCGTAATCACCTCAAGGATTTTGTCCTGTATTTTGAATACACTTAGGTTATGAAGAAAATAGGTAAGTTGAAGCAATATAAACCTTAAACACATTGTCAAAAACAAAGTTTCCAATTAAATTTGAATGACTTCAAATTCTCTTTGTTTCCTCTCCTGTTTCTTCACAGAAATTGCCAGCGATACGTGTGGGCCAGTTTGAAGCCCACTGCACATGCTTTTCCACAAAGACAGCATCCCTGAGCATCCAGAACCCACTGAAGTCAGCGTGGCTCCACAGGAAAATAAAGATCCATCAGCTGGGGAAATCTAAGGTCTCTCTCCCTCTTCCACTTCAGGGCAACCTGTCTGCATTGAAAGTGCAACAGCTAAGGCTGCCAAACCATTGGAGACAGCATAGACAGAGCTCCAACTACATGTGATTATAACAGGTTTCACAATGGCAATCAATGGATAATAAATGGGGTGTTATTTATTGCTGGCCCCTTGGGATTCAGTGGCTATGCCTCCTGCAGAGCTGTTTACTACCCTGGAACTCCATTAATTAATTACTGCTCTTACTTCCTGTTAAAGGAGAAAAAAGGTAATTGGAGAGGATATACTAACAGTGTCCTTTGTAGGAAAGATTACTAAAACCCAGACCAAACAGCATACTTACAGTAGAAAAGCAGAATTTTGCAGAATGAACTGTGAATGTACAATAAACACAAGCTATATCACTTTATAACTTTCTTGGTCTATAGCCTACCATTTTTGGGTGGTTTAAATTTCTTTTGTACCTGTAAAGAACAAGTTAAAAAACACTTCAAAGCTGCGTTATACTGCCCGTTTTGAGGAACCCTGAGAAAAAGTAGCTGTTCAAGAGTATTTTTACTGAACTTTGATCTTTATATACTTAGACATTGCAACCCAGCAAGTATTTTTCTTTCTTTCTGTTGAAAAAGTTTAAGCTTATTGCTCAGGAACTTAGTACATTGACAACAAAAGTTTTCTATGGCTACTCAGTCTGTTTAACTGCTAATTTCAGCATTATGGTTTGTAATACCTGCACACACACCAGAGGCCCCTTTTGAAAAAAACCCCACTAACAACAAAACAAACACCAAATTTTTGTACTTACTCTCACATTCCCGATCACCACACTTCTTCCATTCTGAAAGTACCTTTGTACTCTGCAGGGTTGTTAAAAACGAAATTACTAACAGCAGAACTCTCTGATCCAAGATCCTTGGCATTTTAAATTAAATCTGGAGCGTGCCGAAACTGTGGAAACTGCATCGATGTGCAGTTGGTAAGAAAATTCTACATTATCTTTCCTAGCCTAACAAAACATTGCAAATACATTTATAATCCTATTTCCCTCCTCTCATCTGCTTAAACAGAAGCGCACTATGCTAACCTGCCAACAATCTGCAAAGTCAGGTGTCCTGATTATGCACATACTTTTAATAATTAACTATGTTCGGATAGCCAGACTGATGTTTTGAATACAAAGAAACTGGTTCTGGTCACATCAACATTTAGCCTCTGTCAGATAGATTCTCTTGTGGTGAGTTTGTGGAAGATTGTGTTGGGGAAATTCAACAAGAAATCTATTGGAATTTTTTTCTGGATTGTGAATGCATTTTTAATATACATCTTTTGTGTAATTTTAAAACGGACTATTATGTTTACGTTGATTTGCATGGTTATTAATATAATTGCTGACAATTTCTAGCTTTTTTGTTTAATAAACAATGTTTTGTGTGCACCAATAGCTTTTAGATTACTTGTAGAGGAGCACTGGGAACTCAGAACAGAGATGGTGTTTCTTTCCCTTACATACTTTTCTGGAGTTTTCTCGTGTACTAGATGCAAAGTACAATCTTGAAGCATGGGGAATATATACTCAACTCCTGTGCCTCTTAAAGGTACTTTGCAGTTTTCAGGCTCTTAAGACAACTAGAAAATCCCTATGATATCTCTATATCATATATCACAGAGCAATATATCAAAGTCCTGCTTTTTAAGGACTACCTTCTGTTTCTTAGCAACCTATTACCCAAGACTGAGTTATAAATAACATTTTCTCAAATGCGGTGGTTTTGAAGGGACAAAGCTGTGCTATAAATGGAATCCTGCGGAGAGGTTTCCATTAGAAGTAAGCTTTGCTCCAAATGCTTTGCATCATAGTCCTGCACTTCCTTGTTCCACCTGAAGACAACATGCCTAATACCAACATAAAGAGCTTCACCTTTCTCACTCTCCTTCATGAGAGCCTCTTCTCTCTCCCTTCCTGATAGCTCCCCAAGAATCTGCGTTCCTTCCCAAACTGATAATTGCAGTCATATGCTTCCTAGTAGGCCTGCCCCTCCTTCAGTCCTGAGTGTGACTCAGAACTCTCTCAGCCTTTTCTTTCCATGAGCCTACGTTGTGTCCTACTTGCAGCATAGTTCTCCTCCCTTCTGCTCCACAGCAGACACTGGTGCTCAGGCTCATCTACTGAGCCAGCAAACAGTAGGTTGGGAGGTTTGGGAAGGAGGGCACCAAGGAAGTCAGGGGCATGCTAACCAGCAACATCCTGCAAACTAACTAAACAAATAAAATCACAGTAGATTACATGTCCTCCAGTTGCAACCTAACACTTTGGCCCCTGCCTTTGCCACATGACCCAGTAGTCAGACAGACCTATCCTATGACCTAGTCCACCAGCTGCCTCTCCTCTTAGGTGATACACCAGAGAGCTGTCTTGTGCAAACACAAGCCACTCCCGACTAGCTTTGATGCAGCCCCATCTCCAGTATCAATATTCCCTCCCCCTTCATGCCTCCTGGATCTCATGGTCCTTAGTGGGTAAGTGATTGGGGTCCTCTAGGGGTCCTGTAGGAGGTAAAAGGAGGAGAAATGGAATACCGACGAGATAAACATGACAAATGCAAAGAAACGTGATGAGCTGAAAAGTAGGACTTTCTTCTTTTTTTTTTTTTCTTCTGAATCCTAGAGGTTAGGACAGATGAGAAAGAAGGTATAACAAGTTTATCTTGGAGAGACTCTATATACTGTGGTGTACAAAATAAAAGAGGACAAAATTTTTATCCCACCAAGTCAATGTTGCACACCAACCAAAAACCCAATAATGGACCTAGACAGGTTCACAGTCCCCTTTCGAGCCAGTCAACATCGAGCTGATTCACCTAGAAATGGAAAAGCCAGATATTTGGACACCCAAAATCACCTACTTCAGCAACCTCACCTTGAGATCCTCTCATTATTACTGTGTCTGTCAAAGTAGCTCTGAATAGGGCTGGGCCCTGACTTCAGTTTTGTATGGACACTAATTATCAAGTCTTTATGTGGAGATAAAAGCGCTGCATCTCATCTTAGCTACTTAGTTTCACCTACATCTGCACTTTTCAAGTTATTCTGGGCACTGATCCCTTTGAAGCTGTTAAAAGGCTGATGAGCGCTTCTCTGATGTCTGCTCTGTGTTATTTGCTCCTCTACCGACTTCAGTAATAAATCATGTTTATCTCAAATATTCTTTCCTTCTGGGCGCAAATCCTATACTTGCAGAAGTTGTACCACCAAAACTCCTGGTCACCTTTGAACTGAAGTCAAAGATTCGTGGAGTTTATCGTAGCTGGCTTCCAAAGGACAAAGTTGAAAGCTTTATAGCAGGCGGAGTGAGACTTCAGTTAATTTCTGTCCTGCAACACATGCGAGTACTAGTACACGTGCAAAGACAGACAATGCTCAGGAAGGAGCGAGATCTAGCTCCAGCAGCTTTCACTAGGGTGCAACCATTACCTTTCTGTTTGCAATGACATCTTAGTAATTTTAACTACTGAGCTAGAAACGCTGAGATCCCTTACAATATATTCAAATTCATGAAAGGATCAGCTTAGAATTAATGGTGTCATTTAAATAAGCTGAGTGGCATGGCACACTTGATGGCTCTTTTAAGAGGCTATTTTCTGTAAATACAATAGGTGTTGCATTTCCTCATACTGTTCAGCATCTGCATTAGCAATACAAATCCCAAAGCTAATCTTAAATTGATAAAAGTTCTCCTAAGGACATTAAAGTCAACGTCTATTTTATAACAACAACAATGGGATATGCAGTTTCAGTTATATTCCTGTGATAGCACCAGCAGGCTCCATACTGAATGGAGGGTTTCACCACAGACAATGTTGCACAGAAAAATACAGTCCACAGCAAAAGCACTTAAATATAGTTCTCCTGGCTTAGGATATTTTGATGAAACCTCAGATCAACTTTTACATGGACTCAAATGCCATGCCCGAAAAATTTATTGCTTAAAAAAAGTTATCTTTTAAAAAATTAGCCAGGCACAGGAGGAAAAGGAACACTCACTCACTCTTCCAGTCAGACAAATCTAAACAGGTAACAGTCATGGGCCAGCCAGATTTCAACCAACTTTTCCAGCCAGGATAACAAGAAAAAGCAGTTATTGCTTCCCCCTTACAAAAAGCCTTACAAGCATGACAACTAACTGCATTTCTAGACAATCAGGGTACTTGTGACTTGCATTATTTTGAATCTTGGTAACACGTTTCCAAGCTTCACATGCCTCACTTTTTACCACATAATAGACCACTGTTACCTAATAACAACTGCCTGAACAAGGTCTGTGGTAAAACACAGGTTTGCTATAAAACTGAGATGAGAAAAAACCAAACAGTCTGAAAGAGCAAAATTATATGCTCCAAAACACAGCACACTCTATCACTCATACCCCACTGCCACAGCATTTGATCCCATCGTGTGTTGTGTAGTCTCATGGAATTACTTCTTTGAGCAGGGAAACTCATTTAAAGATCTGGGATGCAGGTAAAATGAGTAGGCTTGTCCTGTTGTACCACTGTTATTGCTACAAAATCAGCATCTGAACCAGACTCTCAAAATTATAATGGCAAAAAACCCGTTACCTTCCCAATAAACAGAAGATGCTCTAGAAATCTCTTTGCAAATCTATTGGGTTTGAAGATGACTTTTGCTGGCGGGGGTGTTTAGTTCACTAATACTTTCTGCAGAAAGGTTATTTTCTGATTTCCTTTGAATACATACAATGAACCTGTTCTAAGCTCAAAGACATCACCATTAAGTAAAGAAGCAGGAATTTGAAGAGGTGTACCTTTTATGAAAAGTCACGTTTCAGCTTATCATTGATGAACAGTTTGCATAAAATCTACTCTGACAAGAACTCCTCAGCTTTCATCAGGGAAAAAACCTCCATTTCTGGAGGCTTCTAGTTTATCTGTGCACCAAGACCTGTCTTTTTCTTCAGAAGTAATGGGTGTGGTGTCCACACATTGTGTAAAAGTTCCGAAAAAAACCCAGAGCAAACTGTCTTCAGAAGTTACAACTACAAGGAACCATCTGATGAAGCAATTCCATGAGACAGGCACGGAGCCTATATGGTGCGTTGCCCACTCACATAAAGCATCTCAATTTCATTCTTAGTCTCCACTCCCCCTTCAGTCATTCCTCCTTCCACATTACTTGGAATGAAGAGAGAGTAACGTATTTCTTCCTTTGATCCCTACTCACCACTATCAGGAAAGGGAAGTAAAGGGCTTCAATCATTTTCTACCCCAACGTTATTCTCAGAACCCCCAAACTGTTGCCTCAAACTGAGTCTTGAAATTGTCAGCTATTTGAAGCAGGAGACTGACAACAGAGGAAGGAAATTGCACCCCTGGCCCCAGGCTTATCCACAGCTCTGAAATTGTTTCAGGGTACGAGGATGGGAACTTGAGGACAAATGTAACAATTACTACTGTTGTATAAAGACAGAAGGCTGTAAGCAATATTGTACCAACGGTATACTACTGTCTTGTATTATTTATGTAGTAAGATATTGGTTGAAGCACCTACCCCTTAGAAAAGTTCATTCTTACCAAGCCACCACACGGTGATCTTTACACTGTGTTGAGCTGCTCAGATGTAGGCATGGCTAACTATTAATTAACAGCACAGTAAACTTCTAGCAAACATCAATTTAACAAATACATCACCAGCTTGCACTTGGCAACAAAACTCCTATATCTTTACCTTGTCAAAAATATGTTGCTGCCTAATATAACCTGACAACATATTCAATCCATCCCCCAGTTCAGTTACTAGGACCTACCACTGTTTTTATAAACCCTCTTAATTGAAGCCAGTTTCAGAGGAGCATGACTAGCAACTTATTTCTCTAGCTGTGTGCAGCAACTACAGGATCAGCCATTAAAGCCTGCACTGCAGTGAATCATTCTATTAAGCTCAAAATAATAAAACTTAAAAATACTCAATGTTAGAAAAAAACAAAGTATAATTAATTGGCAACATTAAAACAGCTTACAAAGGCAGTTTGAACTTTAAAGTTAGCTGAAACATGCAAACCAGTAACATATACTCAATTGCTCAGTATGAAAGCTTGTTCCGGGTGGTGAACTGCTGTTTAACATCTTCAGTGAAGGCATTTGAACTTTTGCTTGTCCCTCAAAAAAGGCAGCTCATGAAACCACCACATCCTTCTGAAGGGAAGGAAATACAGCTAGAGACTACCAACAGGAGCCAGAAATGATGCTTGGTTGTAGAGAAACAAAGGTAAGCAGGTTATCAATTGAGCAGCCAACGAAAAATCTGAACACAGTATTCAACTCGTTGAAAAGGGGAAGCCAGGGGAACTTTCCCCCAGGGTGCCTATTGCACTGAAAAGAACACTGTTGCAGCCCTTCATAGGCACATTTCTTTAAGCTAGGTAGTTCAGCAGTTCAGAAGTCAGGCACTACCCTGACTTCAGATGAAAAATCCAAAACCCAACATCCTCCCAAACTAGAACTTGGCAAAAGTCTGCTCTGTGCTGCAGAGAAATGGGGTACACATGGCATTTCCTACACTAAAATAAGCTTACGTGTCATTTCCATGCCAAAATCTT
Organism: Hypotaenidia okinawae; assembly: GCA_027925045.1. NCBI lineage: Eukaryota > Metazoa > Chordata > Aves > Gruiformes > Rallidae > Hypotaenidia > Hypotaenidia okinawae. The sequence goes on along the minus strand of BSDF01000006.1, from coordinate 42,452,460 downwards.
TCTAGGACTTTCTGGTCTGCCATTTGGCATGCGAGATCCAAGAATACTCTTCCTGCCAAACAACACTAATCACAGTGGTGTGTCACACTTGGTTAACAGGCATTAAGTGAAGCCTCTAAGAGCAATTTTGGATACAGAGCTTCTAAGGTACAGCCACCTGCAATTCCAATTCCTGCTTTAAAGGTGGGAGGATGAAGGCCATACACCTGTGTTACAGAAAACACATAGGCATCAAGAGAGTGGTCTACAAAGCCACATTTATTTGCACATGTACAGAACAGAGCGACAGATGTTATTGTTTTCCATACAAAATTATATAAAAACAGTATTCACCTTCATGGATAACACCATACCACTTAAGTTGTATTAAATACATTCAGAAAGCATTCTTGCACGCACACAACATTAGTATTAGGTAGTCCCAGGTAACCCCAACACTGCAATGTAATTATTCCTAGTGGTATGAAAGGATCAAAGATTAATCTGCAACTAAAACAAAAAGAATCCTGGTTGCGAAGCAAGCTGAAGTCTTTCCTCCACTGGCCATCAAAGCAAAGAACATCATTAAACAGATTCATCTGTCTCCAGAACACAGATGTAAATACCAAAGCACCTGCAGAAGGCAGCTAAGGGTGGTATTCCAAACTGACTTGAGCTACTTCGGCCCGTGCTAACACTCCCAATTAATCACTGCCTGCCTACAGATAGGAAAAAAGTTTCATAAAACTGGAAGAATAGGATTGAATAAAGAGCTTGTGATTACAGAAGAAATCAAAACGTATAGATCCAAATCAGTTACTTTCCCTTCCTACCCAGCACTGGAGAGATTACTCCCTTTACTGGGTCTTACGATTCCCATTCTTGAAAGGGATAGAGGGGAAAAGCAAAATTGTACGTTTCCAGCAACACTGCTCCCTACATACCACCTAAAATAGGAATTTAATTGTCAACAGGACATCTCAAACAACTTATTTAAAACGCACATTTATTTCTACAAAAAAAAGTGTATGATACAGAAGTGATCACACCTACTTAAAGGTTTACCTATTAAAATATACAGAGGATCTTAATGAGTACAGGTTATTTAAAAAAAGATGCAAAGGAGTGTTAATCTTTTATTTTTACATTTTCAGGAACTTCACATAATTTTGGTAAGTAACCTTTTACAAAATTATGTAAAAAGTACAAGAATGCCTGGTAAACAGTCTGCATTTTTCCAAAAGATTTTTTACAGCATGCAATTCTTAAGGCAGCCTTCTCCTCCTCCTTACAAGGAATCCTTTCACTCAAATAATCTTCTGCTGCAAAGATTAGGCTAAGGAAGCTTGGTCTCTTCTGTTAACGCCTTTTGTCTTTCCTGTCTGATTTACGGTCTCTTTCACTCCGTGAAGTTCTCTTGCCTGATCGACTACTTTCTGATATAGACCTCTTTCTGTCAGATCTTGAACTTTTATCCTTTGAGCTTTTGGCATCTCTACTCCCACCTTTCGAGGACTTGTGACTTCTATCTACTCCCGAAGCATCCCTTCGCTTCCTGTCCGTGCTCCGTCTGCGTTTTCTATCTCTGTTATGCCCTCTTCCTCGGCTTCGACTTCTACTTTCACTACTGCTAGAGCTACTGCTGCTACTGTCCCTGCTAGTACTTCCACTTGTAGTGCTGCTGGTGGTGGAACTACTCCGACTGCTACTGCTGCCAGTGCTGGAACTACTTCCAGTAGTAGTACTGCTTGAAGTACTACTGCTACTACTGCTGCTACTACTACGGCTATGACTCTTACCAGTTTTGTTCCCTGCCCTACCCCTGCTTCTACTCCTAGTCTTACTCTTCATTTCTACACTTGGTGCCTGATTCTGCTCTGCCTGTGCCTCAACCACCTTTACAGACACCACAGCATTCTCATCCTTGCCTGCCTGGGGCTCTGTATCCTGAGTGGCCTGTGACAACTGAGGTGACTGCGGCAGAGGCACCGACTGTGGCTGAGATTGAGCCTCAGCCACAGGTTCTGCCTTAACTTCAGGTGCCTTCTCCTGTTTTTCTTCAGGTTCAGTTTCAATTTCTGTTTTGATACCTTTATCCTTCTCAGGAGAAGGAGTATCACACACTTTCTCTGGCTGAGTATCACACACTGCTTCTGGTTCCACTTCTTTGCCATTCTCATTTTCTACTGGTTCTACACTGTCTGCCTCATTCATTTCAGCCACATCCTGCTCATTATCCACTGCCTGAATGCTTTCACCTTCCTCTTTCACAACAGTGACCTCTTCATGCTGACCATCCTGTTGCTTGTCATTCTCCCTCACCTCAGTAGTCTCTTCTACTTTAATCTCCATTTCCTGTTTCTGTTCATCCTCCTCCTGTTCCTTCTCTGCATCGCTATGCCCTGAACCTGTTTTTCCCTTTTCCTCCCCTACCTCCTCCATTTCTACATCATTGTGCTGATTACCTGTCTCCAACTCTTCCACCTGCTGAGCCACCTTACCCTCTTCTTGCTCCTTGTTCTGTTCTTCCTTCTTTTCTTCATTGCGCACCTCCTGCTGTTCTTTTTCCTTCACAGATTGTCTTCTGGGCCTGGCCTCCATTTTGTTAATCTGCTCTGCAAATTCATTTCGCCTGCTTTCAAAGAGTGCTAGGGAATAAATGCATAAGTAATAGTTTTAGACAATCTACAGACAATCAAGTCTATTTTCCCCTAAACTATGAGCTAATAAGTTACTGAATAGTTTTAACTTGTAAGTGCTGCACCCTTATTCATTCTGATGTAGCAAGCCGGTCATGCATAATGAAAGAAACTGCTAGTTACCTTAAGGAAACAAAGCAAAGGGGATAGTCAGCTCAGCTGAGTATGAGCAGTAAAGCCCTAAATCTAAGCTACCAAAAAGACTTTCTGACTTTGTTAACAATCAATCCAACCAATAGTATATCAAAATAATACCTTAAGTTTCCTGGAATTTGTATATTAACAAGGTTATACTTCCTAAGGTAAACAAATGACAGTAAGAATCAGCAAAAAGCTGGTTAGGTATTAAGAAACCTTAAATAATGTAATAAGCTATTCAGACAGGCGAGCTAGCTTCTCTTATCCCCCAACCCCACACAATGAAAAAAGCTCCTTAAGAAAAAACAAACCCCAACACATTCTCAGTTTAATTAAAAAAAAAAGAGAACAGTAAGACTACCATCAACCACAGTATTGTAAATTGTTTTCAAAAAGAAAAACATAGTCATCCTGTGAAATAGAAATGAACAGTCATTAAGGTAAAAAAAAATAATCACCACAAAGTTCTAGTGCTGTGCTTAAGAAAAAGCTTCTCAAACACTTTGTAAAGACCTGCATTCCTTCCGTCTTCAATGCACAGAATCTGCCTTTTAAGACCTACATTGTTGCGCCAGCAAAAGTCTGGGTATTAAAGCTAATATAAAGGACTGTGTTTTAAATAAATACCTCTGAAATTATTCATACACCTCTTTTGACTTCTTGTAAGAGAATCAAAGTACATTCAGCATAAAAGTAAGTCACCAAAAAAGTAACGTTCACATATGATGAACACCCATGGAAGAACGTACAGTTTGTCCTAACCACAGAATTCATATATTTAAAGCAGAGAGACTTAAGAGAGATTTGTACAAACAAAGGGAGGTCTTTGTACTGAAGATTGCTTACCATTCATCTTTTTCTGTGACTCTTCCATCAACTTCTGCGTAGCAGGACACATTCTGCCAGGTATGTAGAATAAATGGGGTTTTGTCTTTGTTCTTATGTATTTAATTATTTTAGCATTATGCTCATTCCATTCTTCTTGCTGAGAAATGAAAGAAAATAACCCTAAGATACACAGGAATAGTTTAAACAAGAGAAAGGTCAGGAGCGAAACTAAAACTTACCAACTGAGCAAGCTCAACCTTTTGCTCCAATAACCGCAGCTCTGTCTGTTTAGCACGTCTCTCTTCAAACAGTTCTCGCCTTTCGTTTTCAACTTGCTTTCTTTCTTCCTCTGCCTGCACTTCAAGTTTTTGTTCAATTTCTTGACGCCTCTTTTGCTAAGGTAAATAAAGAGGTACTTTCAATATTTCCTCTAAATCAAGAAATTGTTCTAGCTAGGTCCAATTAAAAATTTGAATTACTTATGCCATTAAAGGCAATCCTAAAAACACATTAATGGAATAAAAGAGCATCATTGCTTGCTGGCACCTAATTTTTTGTGGGTTAACTATAGAGTACAGGCCCTTGTGAATTTCTTCCTGCTTTTCTGTTATTCAATTTGGATTTGCATTTTCATTACAGGTGTCAACATTTTTTTCAAATGGCAGAAAAAAAGAAGTAGATTTCAGGTGTCCCACTTGGAAGGAAAAAGTCAACTCCCCCAGAAACAAATGAAGGGCTGCAGACTGGTGTTTGTGACCAACAAATTACACTGCAAATACTTCCAGTATATTCGTTGCTAATTAAATACATTCTGTAATCCAGGAATGCCCTGTTTGTATGCCCTAGACAGCCATATGCTCAGATTGTACGTGCAATCGGTCTAATAAAAATACTATTTAGTGCCTAGATAACAAAATACTGCATCATAAAATTCCTCAGGTCTCTACTCTGACTTATAGCAAATTTATGTATGATGAGAACAATGCCTCTAAAAATTCTCATAAAGAATTTGGAGAGAACAGCAAGTCCTCAAAGTATCTACGCAAATGTGTACTATTATAAATTTGACAAGGGCTCCTCGTTTCTGACCATCCTCATCAATAGTTGCTTGTTCTAAAAGCAAGCATGCAAGAGAACTTTGGCCCTTTCTCATGTGCTGCATGGTAAGTTAGGTAATATCCAAATACTGAATCTGACAGTAATCAATACCAACACAGCAAGCCAGCTATGCTAAAACTACACAGAAAATATTAGATTCAAAGACTTTGTATCTGCTTCCACCAGACTGCTAAACGCAGAACTTGCAAAAGCTCTTTTAAATCTAAAGGTTAGTAGCATTAGCTGAATAACCCACTTGGGGCAACAGTAAACAAACGGCGTGACTTAAAAGGCCACACTAGGAATAAAGTTACCACTGCGTACAAGCTTTTTTAAATTGCCACCAAGCTATGCAAAGTCTTCACTTCAGCACAGTCACACATCTGCTTATCAAAAAAAGGAATTCCTGTTATCTGTATTTGGGTTCTAGTCAAACAGCATAATAAAACTGTATGTTTCTGTATTCTTGTCTCTAGATTAAACAGCTGGAACAGCAGGGGCAGGCACTGTTTCAGCAACACTGGATCACCATTATTTACAGGAGCAGCCTATGACTTGATTAAATTCCATTTACTTTGACATGATCCTCAAATAATACAAAAACACATAAAAAGATAATTATTTTGTGTCTTACATGTTTTAAAAATGTACAGGAATTAAAAAAAAACCCAATCAACAAAACATTACTCCCACCTCAATTCCACTGAACTAAACCAAACAAAACCCTACATGCAACCTTAGCAGTTTGTTGCACCTGCAACCTACACTGTGGGGAATTTACATTCCTACATGAGGCAGCTTAACCACACAACTTTGCTTTATTATTTAAAATCCAGTATCTGACAAAACTAAAATTAAGTACCCTCTCAGTAGCAACTGTGGACTCCTGCTTGAATTTTTGAAGAGTGCCCATCAACAAGCCAAATATACGTCGATTCCTGAATAAAAACAAAAAGAAGTTTGAGACACAGTTCAAGAACGAAGATTTTTTTACTTGGAAAAGCAGAGAAACTTCCCACCTCAGAGAGGTTTATTTTTAAAGGCTCCGTATTACTCAAGGCCATTAGCAATAGAACACAAACAGACTGTGCCAACAGTCAAGGATATAATTTACACCGACATATCATATTTTGCTTAAGAGTAAGATCCAGCTCTTATCTGTAACACAGCACAGTTAGCACTGGGAAGACTGGAAATCCACACATTTTACATATGGAAATAATTAAACTAAGGAAATGTTAAAAAAAAAAATTATCCCAAAGCAGCAAATATGAAGAAGAATTTGAGTAAATACAGGGTGCACTATCAATACAGACGTGAACTGGAAGGTCATTGGTGTTTCTGAAAAACATACCCCTCCCGCCCTGCTCAGAGGATTAAGGAGAAATGGAGCCACAGGGGAGGGAAAGCTAATCTGTCAGTTTGCCCACACTATCTTCCACAATGAGACACTGCACTGTGGGATCAAAGCAGAACTGCTCTCATCCAATTAAGTGTTGTTTTGAGAAACTTAGAGTAGAATTCTTCAAGGAATTCCCTTCTTCTGAACAGGAACTATTTTATTTAATTTCACCTTTTCTTTCTATCCATTTAAGCCCAAATTAAGCCTTTACAGTAAAAGGCAGACTCTCTCATTTGCCTTGGACTTTTTCCTTTCTCTTTTAATTGGGTAACACTGGTTTGTTCACTACTCTACTGTAGTGGCACGAACCTGAAACGGAAGGTAAAGGTACTCGTATATGAAATGGCAGAAATAGGAAAAAATAAAAAAATCAAAAGCTAAAAAAATCAAAGCATATTTGTTTATGAACAAACATCCCAAAAGACACTGAACAAAACCAAGAGTTGAAGGGATGCTGTCCTCTTAAGGAGCCTCATTCCACCCCAAGTCACGCAGAGATCAATACTGGCTCTCTCATCTGCCCAGATTACTTAGCACAAAACAGTAAAACTGCAATTCTGAGGAAACAAACTTTTGATGTCTGTAGGACTAGGAAGTCTATTAAGAATTTAGAAAGTCTCTGTGTGAGGAAAGCAGTTGGAAACAGGTGATGGAAGCAACAGCAGTCTGTTAGTAGTGGTGTAACTGTAAAAGAAGCATGTGAAATGCCTTTACTGTGCTAACTGATCTGTACTCCTTATCAGAGAAGCTCTCTACGGTTCCTTATTCCAGCTCTCATTATTCTATTATTCTTCTTGTTAGAGGTAACAGTTATTGCTGCCCCAGGTGAGCTACAAGACTGAAGTTGATGGAGTCCAAGTGATTGGACACGGTTGCAAATGTGCTTTTCCAACACTTCTACCCAACAGAGCTGCACTTCTGCAAGAATTTTTATGTACTAGTCTGAAAGAAATAAAATACAGGAGAAAGGAGATTTGCGTAGGAGGAATCTAAAAAGAAGCAGGCAACGGGAAAGACAGACTGTACACACAATGAGGAGTCTGAAAGTAATAAAGAAACACATGATCTAACAGGGATAAATAGGGGGGAACCACCAAAATAAACGATGTACCAAGAGAGTTCTAACAGTCCAAACTGTTAAGTAACCAATGAAGCTATATATGTATATATTTCTGTCTTACTCAAAGATGATCCATTACAATAGCACTAGCAAGCCTATTCCTGTAGGTGGCCCAGGAAGCAGAAACCCTGTCAATTATGTGAAGCAAACGATGTGTTGTTACTGCTGTGAAGTATTTTGAGAAAATATCAATTTTATACTGTTATGGTACTCTTTCAACATCATATTTGATACATAATAGCATCTGCATAACACTTTTAAAAAGTAAAGCTACTTCCTCCACTAGCATTCAAACTACCTACTGCTCAAAGGAGATTTCTACATACCTTTGCTTTCCTTTCTCATCCATATTTTGATCTTGTATAAGGTCTCGACGTGTTCGCTCTTTGGAGGTAGCAACAACAGAAGATGGCAACGCTGGCTACAACAACAACAAAAAAAACAAAGCCAAACTTCTTTTTTCACGTTCTGGATTACTATGTTTCTTCCTGCACAGCTCTATTTATCAAGTATTACCTTTTTAATATCATCATCCTCTGCGTCGCTTTCTTGGCGTGATTCTCTTCTTGTCCGACGTTCGCCGCCCAGCCTGAGGAAGAAAAAGCATTAGTAGCCACCAAAGAAAATGTGTGTAGGACAGCATCTGCTCTAACATGAGATAAACACAAGTTGGTATATCTAGTCAGAAGAACTAACACTTCCAGTAAAAATCTCCCCACTGTTCCAGTGACCTGTAAGCAGCATTTTACAGACACAATCTACTGTTCATGAAAGTCAGTAAGAGAAAACAGTTCAAGTTTAAATACAACTTCCACAGTAAAGTAAAACAGAAAAGCCCCCATTACTTCCATATTTGACTCTCTCACACCTTTGGAATTTAGTTCTTGCTTTTAATGTTTGCACTTTTCTTCTTCCAGGATCTCTAAAGTGTTTACTGATTTAACAGGGTTGCAAGACAGACCTAAATGCATCAAGACGTAAAGGTTGGGCTAATGTTTCAAATGGAAAATGCCATTTAAGTTACCGAGCCAAATACCTATAACACAGGTGAGGAGGGGCAGAGCACTCACTCAGGACCTGAGAACCTGGATGAGCTGAGGCTTTAACAAAGAACAACTAAGTAGCGCATTAAATAGAAGTTATTTTCAGCTTTGCAGCACAGCACTTTGCTACTGGTAAAGATGTTTCACAGTATTCGTTTTCCACTAACTCAAAAGTGAGCCTTGCTTTAGTTGAGAGCCAACACTGCACTCCAGTACCCGTGGAATGGAGCACACTGTAATCCATCCCATCTGATGAATCTGCGTCCACATACGAAAGCTCGAAATCTGAGTCACACTCTACTCAGTCGATTTATTGAGCAGAAGATGTCAGTCACAGTTAAGTTTGTGTCTACTGCAAACCAAATCTTGGCTACTAAGCAGAATACAACATAGCAAATTGGACACAAAGTAAAACAGAAAAATCCAAGAAGTTTTTATTGCTGGATCTTTATGTGATTGCTATGATCTTTTATTGCTGTAAGGTATAAAGAAAAATGAAACGAACTTCACCACAGTGAATTGCTATTATCCAAATATAGTTCCACCAAGTACTGAATACACAATCTCTAGAGAAGACAGTGAATGTCATTAGTTATTGAATCTAAGCATTCAGAATTTATTATTATAGATTCCCATTCTGATAAAGTAAGTTCTCTGCATTAGTTTTTGCACCCACCTACTGGATGCCCCTTCTAGATCCCTCTGTTTGGCTGGGGGTCCTCCTCCACTATCCGAGAATCCACGCCTAAAAAGAAAAACACTTGTGATTTCCAAACAAGTCAGGCCAACCCCAGATCCATCTTAAGCCCACACAATCAAATGGTATTTTGGCTTTGCGATCATGAAGTAACAATTCTTTTCTCAGCTCTATCATAATTTACTGTTACTACAGCAATAAAGTGTTAAAGCATCCTGCCCATGAACAAACTAAATTAGACTTGCATTTTGGCACTTAACTGAGTAGCTACACTCAAGCAGCCCCATTATGTTCAAGTGCTAGGACTTACAATAATTTTCAAGATGTATTATGCCTTAACAAGTGGTTTAATATTGACATTCAAGAACAACAAAAAAACCCTGTTACGTACTTCACTAAGAAAGAACTATGTAAGAAAAATTTGCCTTTTCCTTCTACTGGGGGACGCATGTGTGTGTGAAAACACAGCAAAACACTAGTGGTTTTACCTACAGGGGTTTTAAAATTCCCTTTGACTTCAACTCTTTCTGTTCTTTCTGGAAAAGCTACTGGTTTCTTGAGATTGTTTCTGGACAGTTTCAAAGCAATAAAGTCCCAGATACACCATAACGCCTCCCTTAACATTGATGCTTCACATTATTTTTCAGGCTAAGGCCACCAGTTTGAACCTGCTGCAACTCAGGATAAGCAGGTACTTTAAATTTCAGGCAGTGACATACAATCCCTGTAGACCAGCTTTGGTGCCTGCCTACTAAAACAGCGGTACAGTGAGCGACCAGGCAAGCGGAAAAATGTATAAAGCACCAGGGGAAAGGGTGGAAGAAGCCCCCTGCCAGTCCCCGCAGCTCCTTACCTTAGCAATAAGCTCCCACGCCCTCTACCTCCACCAGGGCCTGTGAGGGCTAGCAGTCTGTTTTGAGGGGGCCTGCAAGAGACGGTGGGTGCTGTTAGCGGTACCTGCCCGGCCCCCCAGCCGCTGCAGGGAGCCTCTCCGGGGCGCTGCGGCTCGCCCACCCAGAGGTGCCTGCGGCCATCACCATCCCCTCGCGTACCCCACGGCTGCGCGTCGCTGCCCCATGTTCCCCCCTCCCCGTCGCGCCATGACGGGCGGTCGCTGCCAGGAAAACAGAGGTACCCCCATCCTCTCCCTCCCCCGCGCTGCGCCAGAAGAGCGAGGATGGCCCAGAGAGGGGCACGAGGGCGGCGGCCTATGGGCAGCTCGTCCCTGGGGCTCCTCACACGCCGCCCACCCCCCTTTCCGGGACAACGGTGCGGCGCACGCCGCCTGCCCTCGCCATCACCCCCGGCCCGGCCGCTCCTCACGCACCCCCCGCTCCCCTCCACTGAACCTTCCTGCCGCTGGCGCGGCGCGCCCCCGCCTCACCTCACGTCATTGGGGTCCCGGCCCGTGAGCTTGCGGATATTCTCGTCCACGTGCTTGAGGCTCTCCTTGGCTTTCTCCAGCTGCTCCTGCAGCGCGCGAACCGCCACCGCCATCCCGCCCGCAACGCGGCCTAGCCAGAGCCCTGCGCAAGGCACCGCTGGGTAACGGCGGGGAGGGTGGAAAGGAAGGGCCCCGCCCACGCGCGGCGCTGCGCGGCCCGTCTGGCGGCCCACCACTCCGGCAGCCACGGGCCGGGACGGCACAGCCAATAGCCCCTCGGCGGTCCCTCCCGACCGCCAATAGTCGGGCACGAAAGGGAAGAGCACGCCCCACCAGAAGGACTCATCGAAGGCGCTCAGCGGTCACAGGGCTCGGAGGCAGACTGGCATAGCGATCGACCAATTAGCGCAAGCCTCTGCCTGGCCACCCCACGAATCACCAAAAGGGGCGCCGAAGTGACATCATCCAGAACTAACGAGAACTCAGTGCGTCATTTTCTCGCAGCCCAATCGAAAAGGCACTTCGAGGACGTTTATCCCCGCCCACCCGGGACGTACCCTACTTTCCCACTCTCCATGGGGCTGACAAGTTAGCATGTGGGCGGCTCGCATGGGGACCAACCATTTCTCCGCTATTGAGGCCGCCGCGCCAGGAGAGCCAATAGTTGGGGACGTTACTGAGGGGTGGCGCACGGGTCTGGACGGGCGGCAACAGCCTACCGCCCGTCACTCGAAGCTGTAGCGCTCCTTAACCGGGCGCTATTGGTAACGCCTGAGACGGCGAAGCTTTAAGCGCGCTCTTACCCGGCAGGCAGCCGGTGCCGTTTCTGGGGAGCCCGCTGCTGTTTCACAGCGGCAGACGGTGGAAGGCGGCTGAGCAAGTGCCGTTCTGCAGGCAGTGAAACCCACGCGTACCCTCCCTAAGCCCCAGCAGCGAGGAGCGCCGGGGGCAGCTGCCCAGGGAGAGACGTGTTTGCCCCCCAGCTCCGGCCCCTTTCACCGCTCTCTCTCTCGAGCGGCGCCTGTTCGCTCCCCGCCCGAGGCGGCGGGCTCTGGAAAGGGTTAACGGCAAAGGCCCTTTCCTGCCTGAGAGGAGGTTTTTGCTAGTGCTAGCGAGCCGCGAGAGGCTTTCCCCGGGCGGCAGCGGGTGGGAAAGCTGAGCTGCTCCCCGACGGGCTGACCCAGTCAGGCCGCGGCGGCTGAGCCGCTTCACCTCTGTCGTGAGCATCAGAGGGTGACGGGTCCCAGCCGCGCCGCACGCCCTCGCCCCAGCCGGAAGGGGCGGTGCGGCGGCGGCGGGCCCCGGCGGCAGCTGACTGTTGCTGCGGAGCCGGGAAGCTCAGCTGCGGAGCGGAGATGGCGGACGAGGCGCTTTTCCTCCTGCTGCACAATGAGATGGTGGCGGGGCTGTACCGTGCCGCTGAACAGGGTGAAGGGGTGAGTGGGGCCGGGGACACCCTTGGGGCCGCCCGGCAACGGCCGGGGTAAAGCGGTGGCGGCGCCTTGTGTCTTGCAGGAGAACGGCCGCTGCACCACCAAGCTGGAGAGCATGGGCTTCCGCGTCGGGCAGGGGCTGATCGAGAGGTGAGTCCAGCCGGCTCCTCGCAGCGCACCCCTTCCTGCTGCCGTGACCGGTAGGAGTTGCTCGTCCTCGGGGGTTTGCCACTGCGTCTGCCCGGCCGGGGCTCACGTTCCCTCCTTCCCGGCCTGCTGGGGCTGGGTGTGTTCGCCCGTTCGGCGTGGGTAGACGGTTGTCCTGAGGATATGTTCCTTATTATACGTTCTGGCATCCTGTCTTTTAGCACCTCATTTTTGTGGGGACCTGTATTCGAATGCTACAGTAGAGTTTTGGTGCGTTGATTTTCCCAATGCAATATAGTGAAAACCAAATGAGAGTATAGTGTTCCATTTAATACTTATAATCCTTTTTAATTGTACTAGCTGTAGATGTACTTATGCTTTCCTACTCCTGGTATGATATTTCTTTTCTTTCTAATTTCTTTAAGTGCAATTTAATGATTGTTTTATCTGGGATTTTATTTTCCTAAAGCACTTTCAGTCCCTGGAATTTGGGGTCTGTGTTTCCCTAGGCTACTTGGGGACGTACAATGGCTTCGTGTGTAACCAACCTCAGTACCCTCCTTATTGGGTCATGTAAAGACTCTTGAATTTCTGGATTCATGTTTTTGTTGAACAGAGTGGTGCTTTAGAGCCGGATAAAGGGACAGAGTTAGAGCAAGAGATCCCTTTTTGGGAAACAGTCCCTTTAGGAACAAGTTTTACATGTTTATTCCCACCTGTTAGTGGTTTTTTGCACATTAGAGGGACTCCTTCCAAAGCAGTAGTGTAGGTGTGAGCTTTTTGTTTATCCTCATTTAGTTGAACACAAAATTGATGGAGTGCTTTGCATCCTTCTGTACTCCAGCTGTCTTTAATAGTCTTATAATCAAAACCATTCTGCTGTAGGTATTAGGTAATGTTGTTATACTTGGCGAAAACTGACTGATTCTAGAATGAGATTGTACAATGACTGGAAAACTAATTTCTATAACAGAAAGCTATAGGAAAGCAACCTCATACAGTACCACATTTTGTATTTTCTTTTTCTCTTTAAATGGTCAAGTTGACGTGTATACCTTCACTACTCATGTGTTTCTTACTTATCTCTTAGGTTTACGAAAGATACTGCCAGGTTCAAGGATGAATTAGATATTATGAAGTTCATTTGCAAAGACTTCTGGACAACTGTATTCAAAAAACAAATAGATAACCTAAGAACTAATCATCAGGTACTAATGCTGTAGAATAAGATTTAGCTTACAAAATCAGCACCCCTGTTTTGAGTTACTAGTGCATTTTTTTGTTTGTCTTGGTCTGGAATGAATTATCTCATTAGAAATCCAAAATATACCATATTTATGTGTCTTGTTTAAAAAGCAGTGTTTTAAGTTTCATATTAGCATGTAGCTTCAGAATACAATTTGATAGTTGCTTGTGATATTCTTTTTCTATCCTGTTTGAAGAAACTAAATGCTTTGAATTTCCTGTGTGCTGTTGTAGAGTTGCAAAGTGACCAGACAGTAATGGTTATAGTTGATTAAAACTTAAGCAGGAACAAATTTTAGTAGAAAACTTGTGTGAGAAAGTGATATTGGTGACTTAACATTTAATTAAATAGAATGGCTGCCTTAAAATATTTTTTTATTTTGAAGAATATTAGCAGCTTTCAGCAGTTGAAACACTTGATTGCGCCCTACTGAAGATACTTGTGTGTGAACCAGCTGGAAAACTTACCAAAGCTGGCACATTAGTGACATTGCATTGTATCTCTGTCCTTTGCTGTATTAATGGACACAGTTCTTAAAGATCAAAATACTTTAAGAACCCATTTTACTAGAGTAAAAAAATAATTCTTGTTTTGAATAATCATGTTTTCTTATGGCCATTTCCCTATTGTATCAAAGTAGGGACAAGAGAATTTGTACAAGGATTCTTCACTCTGAGGGTGGTGAGGCCTTGGCACAGGCTGCCCAGAGAAGTTGTGGCTGCCCCCTCCCTGGCAGCGTTCAAGGCCAGGTTGGATGGGGCTTTGGGCACCCTGGTCTAGTGGAGGGTGTCCCTGCCTATGGCAGGGGTTGGAACTGGGTGATCTTTGAGGTGCCTTTCAACCCAACCCATTCTCCAAATAAAATAGGTTTTATTTTTCAATAACCTGTTCATCAAAAAATTAATGAAGAATAATTACATTAGGACTTTATTATTATTATTATAAATTCAAACAAAGATGCAACATCGAGCTTAGTTTGGAGTTGTATATGCAGCCTTAATTCCATTTTAAGGGTTATGAAGTTTCAAAGTAGCACAGTAATTATCAGGGGAATGAAAATTACTGTGTTCATAAGTAATTTGTTGAAACACATACTGTGGGACAAAATTGTAATGTAGAAAACACTAGATTTTTAATTTGATGGTCTGCTGGGTGTTGTTGCCTGTACCTCTATGAAGGAAGATGATTCTCACTGAAGTGGAGAATAAGAATGCCAGTTAAGATTTGAATGCAGAAATCGACACGTGTTTGATATGTTAACAAAGACTATCTAATGTGGAGCTGTTGTTTCAGAGCACCGGAAGAACTCTTCCATGAAGAATGTAAATGTCCTTTTTTTAGGATTTACTGATCTAGGTGTTATAAATTCACAATTAACTATCCTTTCTCTATATATACATATTTCAGTGTAAGCAGACAATGCAGTTTAAACTTAACTCACATATGCCTTAAACTAAACTTTCCTTTTTCAACCTGAGAACATCATTACTGTATCTACAGATCAAATAAGCTTTCACATAAAATGTTGATTACATGTTTCTGGATACTCTACTAATTTTAATATTTTTTTTAAACAGGGTATTTATGTCCTTCAAGACAACAAATTTCGCCTTTTGACACAGATGTCTGCAGGAAAGCAGTATTTAGAACATGCACCAAAGGTACATGTTTCAGTTTTACCCCTGGGATCTACCAGTTTGTTTTGAATTAGCTTGACCTGCTAATAATAACTTTAAATTCAGTTTTCAGAACCTGTTTGTTTGGTTTTCTTAGTGCACCTTGCTTCAGATCAGTGAATTTTGATTTATTGTTGAAGAAATGTCACAAAACTTGCTCGAATTACTTGTCATGTTTGAGTTACGGTAGGTGGTCGGTCACTGACTGCCGCTATCACGCAAAGTCTTTCTCATTGGAAAGCATGTGCTCTCAGGAGTGCTTTTTTTTTTCTAAAATTCCAAAACATATTTGAAAGATGCTATTTATTACCTAGAACAAGCTTCTCAGTTTCTGTGAACATTAAGAAAGATGTTTGTTGTGGTTTCACCGCGGCTGTGGGCCGAGATCCACGCAGCTGCCTGCTTCTTAAAGTAAAAGAGCAGGGGAAGAGGGAAAAGGGGGGAACAAGGGAAGGGAAAAGGAAGGGGCAAATAACTCCAAAACCAAGAAGCTAAGAGGCCCGTGGGTTGGGATAAGGATAGTTTACTAAGAGAACAGAAAGATAAAATATAACAATGCTAACAGGACTTTAGAGCAAAAGAATATGAAACTATTGATCCCCAATGCAGTTTCTCCCCGAACCACACAACTCAGGCCGTACCACCCAGAGCTGTCCCGGAACCCGACCGTCCCCCCAAGAAGCACGCGTCCCGCCACCGCCCCTCTTCTTCCTCCCCTCAGCCCACCGTTCTCTTGGGCAGGACGTAATTGGCATGGAATACTCTCTTTGGCCCATCTGGGTCACCTGTCCTGGCTTCGCCCCTCCTTTCTCATGAATAGAGAAATACGAAGAAGCTGAGAAAGTCCTTGACTGTCTGACTGCAACTAAGAACATCAGGGTGTTATCAGCACTGCTTTCATTTTAACTCCCAAACACAGCATTCCATCAGCTGCTACAAATGAAGTTAACTCTATCCTGACTGAAACCAGGACAATGTTCCACCAATTAAAAATAGCTTTCATTGTAGATGCTGAGTTAGAGTAATATTTAGGTAAGTAGAATCAGTAAAAATAAAGCACTTTGGTTCAGGTGGATGTAAGAAATGGGGCATGCAGTTCCATTTGGTTTTCTTAGTTCTTCTTAGTCATCAACAGTTGCAGGCTACTATCCTTGGCAGGTTTTTTTTGGTGGTTGGTGAGAGATTTCTTCTGGATTGCAGCATATATTCTGAATACCTGCAGGCATCTTTAGCCCTTATATTCTAAGATGCAGCCTGTGCAAGAATGCTGCCTTGAACTGTTTCATTGACTTTAATACTGGTTGCTTGTTTCAACCAAGTGTTGGAACAGTTTTACAGGTAACAAGTTCCTACAGGCTTAATGGAAATAGGTAGAAACAAGTGACTCAAGATCGTATTTCTAATGAGAAATCTTGGTTGCGAGCTCCGCTGTACCAAATATTGGGGCTTCTATTTATTAGAGACATGATGAAATCTTCCAAGATCTCACCAGCAAGGGTGGTAACCAAACCTCCATAGTTTTATATTGCCCAAGTGTTGAGTCTTGCTCACAGGAACTTAGTTTCAGCCTCTAGCAACAAGTTTCACCTTGGCATTTAATTAAAGTGCGGATTTCTATTTAGTATTTAGCATTTACCTGTGGACTAATCAGAGGAGGCCTGTCAAATTTGGGAATAAGGAGTATTGTAACAGCTGAAGTTTCATCAATGCCTGCATGTAAGTAGTTCTCAGAGTATTCAATGACAAGCTAGCTTGGTAACTTGCCTTACTGAGTTCATCACTGTGTATGTAGTTATCAAGGTGGGATTAGTTTGAAGCTGCTAGGTCATAGGACTTAGCGTGAACTTCAGGATATGTCTTGTTACTAAATGCTTTAGTGTTTAGAAAATACTGACAGAAGGCAAAAATCCATGATGTCTGTACATTTGGAAGCATCAGATGAATAAGGATGTATGTACAGAAGGATATTGAGGAAGTGAAGATAAAAACAACTAGATATGTACTCTTTTTTTTTTTTTTATAGGAGTCATTAAGAAAGTTAGTAAGTGAAGTCCATTGTAACTACTCAAGCTGCTTAAGATTGATTAAAAACATTCCAGAGACTTTGCACAAGCTTTAAATTTAGCTGATAAAACTGTTGCAGTGGATCAACTTTAGATAAAGGGGAAAAAAACAAAAAAAAGTTGGAATTAAATGTTAAATTTAAGTAATATCTAGCATGTTTACAATTAAACTGTAAGATTGAAATGTACCTTACCATTCCTTTTAAAAACATTACTTTGAGAAAATAATTACTTGGAAAACCAGCTAGTGGTGGTACTTTGATCTGACTTTGTGTTTTCTTTACAGGTAAATTTCAGGTGATGATACAGAAGATGTAGGGCACATTCAAATCTGGGTATCTACCATAAAAATCCCTTTTGTGTGGGTTCAGTCTCTTGGTTCAGCTTTGTATGTTACTTGTAAATTATAGCAGTGTGCAGCACAATTCCAGCCTATGTAATAAATGCTCATCAAAATAATTTAACACTATCCTTGTATTTTGGTAGGAAATTTATTCTATATCAGGTTACTAACATCCACATGGTAGAAACTGCCTATTTGAAAGTTTTCAACCAAAGATTCAGGTTACCAGAACAGCACATCTGGAAGCCAGAGGCCCTTTTTGAGAGCAGAGTAAAAGCCTGAGGGAGGCTAAATTACAGTAAGTCGCTAATGTGTCTTCTGTCACCCAACATGAATACCAAAATTCTGCCTTTGCTCTGTGAGGCATCAGTTGCTTTTGTAATGAGGAAGCCATTATCTCCTGAACTAAGTGTCTTCATTAAAGGCGTTAAATTGGAGGTTTAGTTTCTTGGTAGGAATGATTTGGGTCAGTAGAAAAAAGAACTTGTTTCTACGTAATTAAATAGTATCTCCTACCTCCCTATCAGTTGGGGTTTTTTGGGTCAGAATAATTTTACAGCTAAGGTAATCTACTGGCCAAAGAAGAAATTTGTTTTAGCCTGTTCATAAATTCAATATTAATGCAATTTTTAAGCTGCTAGTTACAACTTGCATCTATGGGTACATGTATTGGGTTTACATGGAGGTTTTGGTAGTGGGGTGGGGCGGGGGGTACAGTGATGGCTTCTCTGAGACGCTGCTAGAAGCTTCCCCGTGTCCAATAGAGCCAATGCCATCCAGCTCCAAGATGGACTTGCTGCTGATGAAAGCTGAGCCCATCAGCAGTGGTGGTAGTGCCTCTGGGTTAAGAAGGGAAAAATAATCTGTGCAACACCAAGAACAATCGTTTCCAGAGAGAGGAGAGAGAATATGTGAGAGGAACAACCCTGCAGACACCAAGGTCAGTGAAGAAGGGGGAGCAGCAGATGCTTCATGCATCAGAGCAGAGATTCCCTTGCAGTCTCTGGAGAAGCCCATGGTGAGGTAGGCTGTCTCCCTGCAGTCCATGGAGATTAAGAGCAAATATCCACCTGCTGCCTGTGGAGCATGCCATGCTGGAGCAGAAAGAGACTGTTACCCTGTGGGAAGTCCACACTGGAGCAGGCTCCTGGCAGAACCTGTGGAGAGAGGAGCCCTGGCTAGAGCAAGTTTGCGAGCAGGACTTAATTGACCCCATGGGGGATCTGCACTGGAGCAGTCTGGTCCTGAAGGTCTGTACCCATGGAAGGGACCCATGCTGAAGCAGTTGGTGAAGAACTGCAGTATGTGGGAATGACCTACATTGGAGGAGTTGGAGGACTGTCTCCTGTGGGAGGGACCCCATGCAGTTGGGGAAGAGTGTGAAGAGTCCTCCCCCTGAGGATGAAGGAGCAGCAGAGATGTGAGATGACCTTACCACAACCTCCATTTCCTGTCCCCATGTGCTGCTGGAAGGGAGGAGGTAGAGAAATTGGGAGTGAAGTTGAGCCTGGGAAGAAGGGGGAGGGGTGCAAGGAGGTGTTTTTAAGATTTAGTTTAATTTCTCATTACTTGACTCCGATTTAATTGGTAATAAACTAATTTCCCAAGTTGAGTCTGTTTTGCCCATGATGGTAATTGCTGAATGAGCTCTCCTTATCTTGACCCATTGACCTTTTGTTACATTTTCTCTCCTGTCCAGCTGAAGAGGGGAATGATGAAATGGCTTTGGTGGGCATCTAGTCAGAGTCAACCCACCAGGGTATGTGCTGGAAGATGATTAGGCTTGTAAGAAGCTACAAAGACATCACCAAGCCTCTTGAGAACATTGGGGTTTGCTAGATACTACTTGCTACAAGATTTGCGTAGCAGTATGTGTCTTGCTGTAGGTAAGCATGAAACCATCTTGTTAAAACTTAATGAATTTAAGGAGGTTCAGGCCTTAGACTTCCAAATGAAGCACAATAGAAACTTAGTGGTGTTTATTCAGAAGTTATAACTACCTTCTGCATTGGGAGAAGTGTGTTGTCTGGTTACATGCATGGCAGAACAGTGGAAGCTGTTCTTCCCTAGACGTTTGTAATGGATCAAGCCTTTTTGAGGTAGTGGTTACAAGCTGATGAGCTATGGATTATAAATGAGATAACCAGGGGTTTATTACACTTAAGAGGTGACCAAATTCTCATCTTTTAAGGCAGTATGCATTAGCTGTAGTGAATAACTTGACAGGTCAAGAAGCATCTAGAGCAGAACTTGAACTAAGAGCACGCTGTCCCACTGTTTATAGAACTAGAAAAGATGAAGGTTAAATGCAGTAGTGTGGTACTTGCAGGGATCAGCTGTTTAACTGATGGAAAACACCAGGCTCTCTCACTAGTAGTTTATAGGAAGGTTGCGGTTGTTGTCCACCTTTCTCTCTCAGATTTGTTTGAACTGTAGGGCAAGGGAATGAACTTGAATTTTGGCTGAGTACGTTTCACCGGTCCTTCACTTACCAACTCCTCCTGCTTTTAAAAAAGCTACTGAAGAGACTAATAACAACTCATGCTGTATGTCTAATACATGGACATTTCAGTGCTACATTTTAGGCACCTGCAGTGTGGTAACCATTCAGTATCAACACAGAGAATCATTTTGTTATTTGCATCTTCAGCATTAAAACTCAAGTAGTTCTTGTTCACTTTGATTTTTTTTTTTATTTGGCAGATGCAAAAGTGCTAGTTGTTCCAAAACATGCTAAAGGTTTATCAGTAACTGTGCTTAATTTTTTGTAATAGTTGAGGAAATTACATTGTAGAACTAAAAGAAAGCAGCTGTCAGATAATGCTGTGTATTGGTTTGCTGCATTCATAGTTTCTTTAATGTGTATTTTTTATTTTTGAAGATATTTGTGACCAGAGGAAGCATTTACCAAACTGCCACTGATGCTCTTGGTGAAGCACTGAACAGTAAATACATGAATAAGCAAGCTAATGTATTTGCCAAGATAATAAAAAAAAATTCAATTTAATAAATGCTTTTATTAAAAGCATTGGATACGGCTGTGTAATTTTCACTGGTTTCTGCAAGTTTATAAAAAAAACCCTGGATTGCAGATCCAGGAAGTAGTAATATGCTTTACTAAAATAATTGGTAATCTAGTAACTTACTGGCTATTGTTGAACTGCTTAGTAGTGTCTAAACTTCTGAACCAAGTTGAAATAAACAGAGTCCTAGTTGTGTAAGTTTCTATAGTAAGGCTGCTGTTAAATACTATGAAGAATGAGAAACGCCACAAATGTTTAGGAACACTCTTTAAAATGCCCCAGTTTTTTATTTAAAAAAAACCCAAACCAACCACCTTCAATTGGTGTGTCTTAAAGAACAATCATTTGTAAGGTAACCTCAGACTTCACCGAATACCAGTGTCCACAGGATTACTCAGATGGTAGAAATTCCTAACCGAGGATGTAGTCTACAGAGTCAGTAGCTTGAGAGATGATGCCAGACACTTCGTAGACCATTTTATGATGATGGTGTTGATGATACTAGGAACACTGACAATCTTGTGCTAAAGCGCAGCTTAAGTTACTCACAGCTGTCCAAAATGCTTCATCTCAAGGGTGTTCTGAAGGGGTTGTATAGTACTCCAGGTCTGTGCAGCGCAGTGTCTGGTGCTAACTCCATAATGCTCTTTGTACTGTGGCAATGCAAAATACTCAATACTCTTAAAACAGCCTAAGAAGGCTCATCAGCCAAGTCACGCTGATCAAAGTACCTAGTGGAGAGAATTGGAATACAGTAAGAAACCTCTAATGCAACATAGTCTTCACTTTGACCCCCTGGCTTTCTAGCTCTTCTTTTAGCGTTTCTATGTTTATAGCTTTGCAGTTCACAGGGCTCATCTAAGAAAACCAGTAAGTTTACTTTATGCTTAGGTTTATCTGAAGTTCTTTTAGCTAAGTGTATTTGTTGCATAGGCCCTGGGTACATCAATTAACTTGCACTTTAAATGAAGCTAGGTTAGGACAAGAGTAATCACACCTTTACTCTGGACATACTTTACTACAGTTTTATGTGTGTAAGTTACATTACCTGCTAACTAAGCAGATTATCAAATTCAGAGCTGATATCTGTTCCTCATTCTTGTTCTCCTGAAATAAATATTACAACAATTCTCTTGTTACCTGTGTCCAACAGAAAAAATCACATGTAATGTTATGTACTTGTACTCTTTCCTTCATTCTCAAGCAGACTTAGGACATGAAAAATTACTTAGCAAGACTTCAAGAACTGAAAACTCGTCCTAATAATTTGGTAAGTTCAGCGAGTCCCTTGTTAAATCTTACCTCTAGTACTCTGACTTCTGAGCATCGTCTTGCCAGATGTCGAATAAGGGAGTGAGCTTCAGGTAGCAAAGGTTTCTCAAGGCATGCCAACAGAGCATAAAGCCACCTACCCTGCGTGGATTCAAGTAACAAACTTAATTATAAGCTTTTCCTTGAAGTTCCCTGGAGTTCTTGTTACACAGAGCAGGCCTGGAGTCTCAAAACAAAATTGCATTTAAGTGCTACTGCTGGAACTGAAAAGTTTGAAAGCCAGATTGGATACTGCACAGTAGAATTTGGTGCCTCTAGAGAAGCTGCTTGAGAGCAGTACTCCTGGATTTCCTGATTTTTAATTTTTTTTTTTTAATACTGGCCAAGCTATAAACCAATACAGTTTACACAAAGTGTGAGTGAAGGATTAATTTAATAATATCTAAAGATTAATACTTAGCTACTGACTTTTAACTTTACAAGCACTGGGGGGAAAAAAATCGCATTCCTGAACAATAAGAGTATCAAGTCAGATCTGTATGGAATTAATGCTCTTAGATCAGTTTTAAGATTTACACTGCTGTGAAAACATGTCCTTTGCATTTTACTTCACTGAATTCTACTGCATTTGTACAAACCTAATTTCTGCCTCCAGTCTAACTTCTTAATTCAGTACCTAGTGGTTTTCATGATGGGAATAAAATAAAAGCTGACATGCACATTCTCTGCAGCATATTGGGTAAAAAGAGCACAGTTTTAAGAAAAGGACAGAATTTGAGGCCTTTAAGTGACTAAAAAAATAGTGAAACTGTTTAGTATCATGGAAGTAATTTTTCATTACTGTCTTGCTTTGTGGTACTGAATGAGATGTGATGCATCTTTTGTAGATACGATGCCATTATGTGGCTAGTCAATCCAATTGCAGCCCAGTTCCATGTTAACATACTCTGTCAATCAGAATTTTTAAAGTTTCATTTGTCACCACACTAATGCATCTAAGCATTCTGGTCTGTGCTGAGCTTAAATGTATTTTTGCAGCAGACTGTCAAGTATCTCCAATCTAAAATGGAGGTGCCAGTAAATACAGCGTGCAGCACCCTGACAGCTCAAACTGGTCAGAACCAAAGCTGCTGCAGTCAGACCCTCTTCTCCCTCCAGCACTGATAGTTACCATTGTCGCTTTAGTGGGGAGCGAGTTTTGGCAGTACCTCCTAGATCTGTACCTGTTTTGTCATCTGCCTTCCAAAACATTCTGTGAATACTCATTCTAGTATCTAATCGAGAAAGTTTTGAAAGTAACTGATTATGACACACACATCTAGAGAACTCTAGAAACAAAAATAATTTAATAGAAAGCTATGAACAATAAACCTTGTTTAATATGTTCATATGCACATAGTTAAAATAATTATAATTACCAGTTCTGGAGTAAATTTTTTCTCTCCAAACCAGCTTATCAGGTATTCTAAGACACTGGTTACGGTTGCCTTCAAAAGAAGAACAGAAAGAAACAATACATGCAATGGTTTGTTCTGCAGTTCTTCTACCCAAAGGACTGTATTATATATATATATATATATATATAAAAAGTGGTGTCTTTAAATATAGAAATCATGTATTTCTACTTCACTGTGATACTATATTTATTCCAGGTGGAAGTTACATATATAAGGGTAAAGTAAGTGCAAAAGCTCTAATTCCTAGGAAGACCTTTATATAAAATGAAGTAATGGATAAATAGTTGCAGATGAGAAAAGAGGCATTACACTGACTGGTTGTTTCTATATACGTGTGACTAGTGGGAAACACAGTAGTAAAGGAAAGGTAAGTGTGATTCTTCTAGCCTGCAACGGACAAAGAGTACACAAGTTGAAGGACTGCACTTAAAACACGAAATGAGAAATCTTAAAACATTGTCAAGTACCTAGGGCATTCAGCGAAAATTTAAGAATTAAAATGTTTCCTAGAGAAACTAAAAGGACAAAATACTCTTAAAACCAGTCATAATAAATGTTCACTAGTAAAGTTATCTGTAGGTGAAGGTCAGATAACGATTACATGTTTTTCTTCTAAGTGTACAATAGCACTTGTAACAAACAGTTGCCAGCTCTAGCTTTGAAAAATAGGTAAGACTTCTGCAACAGAGAGAAAGTAGGAAATAATAATTAATGCAATGTCACTATGCCATTCTAAGAAGTAGGCTTACCTGATTCATTCTGCTTACAATACTTAGCAGAGGGGGAAAACCCACCTGAAAAAAATCAAGTTGGAAAATGCAAAGAAATTACTATAGATCTTTCTGTTCTCATTCGGAACATATTAACATTTTAATGCAATGCTCAGACTTTCGTAGTGATTTTGAAGTCTGTTCTGAGCTTTGGAATCTATTTAAAAAAAAAAAAAGTTCTCCAAGTAAGTTCAAGGTAAGGTCCAGTCACATTTGGTATCGAAGACCATTGCTTTTACTGTTCTTTAGTAAAGTTCTAGCTTTTTTTTCAAAATGATGTGGTGGTGGGCATGTTTGTAGCATAGCAGGTATGAGGAGAGGAATGACATATCCCCATTCAACAAGACACTAAAGCAGACTATATAGAAAGTTTTTCATTTGGTTCATTGAGCAACAAAGTAGCATGTTGTAGTTGATGAGGGACGTCTTCAAGTTTTTGACTGAAGGGAAATACTTGGTTTCTGCTTCACTAAGTTTCCACTTAAAAGAGAAGAAAAAGTGTTCTGGACTCACGGGAGCCTACTTTTCATTTAGCAAAAAGTAGTAATAAACAGTAGGATCGTTTCTGGCAGTTATTCTTGAAAATAGCAGCTGCAGGTTAGATAGAAGTCCTAGACTCACCTTTATGTAATCAATTCCTAGATTTTCATTATCAGATAGCGTATCTATTTCTGAGTGTATTCTTTCACCCAGGCAAAACTTCTTCCAGCCTTCTTCATCTTCTGATTTTGGCTGAAGTAAATAAAAGTAAATTAAAACTCTGAAATACCACTATCTTGAAGACACTGAAGAAAAGACTTGATGATATTCACAAGTAATTGTGTTAAACTGTAAAGCAAGATTAACTTAATCTTAATCATAGGAAAAAACATCACTTTTATGACTACTACTCACCATGGTAACATTGCTGTCCAAATGTTGTGACCGCCAGTGATTTCTGTGCTTGTTCAGGCTCTGAGTAAATAAAAGCAAAATGAGTTTAATTTCACAGTTATTTTATCCCAGCCATAATTGCTCTTCATTGTTCTTAAAATGTATAAAAAGTATATTTTATGATGCTCTATAAATCACTAGAGACATAACTGGCTGAATTTTTCCCATGCTTCTTACTATAAATCTAAGTTAAGTTATTCATGCTGGGGTTTTGAAGCCTGCTACATAAACCTTGAAGTAGTAAGCTTTCATAGTCTTACAGAATTTTCTTGGTATAACAAGCTTTAGAAAAAAAATAATCACTGTACTCCAAAAGCAGATGTAAAGCCAATACCATTTCCAGCAGTGGTGTGCATCTGTAGCAGATGTCTACAGAGCAGTTAGAAGGCAAGCATACCTAGTGTATTTCTTCTACCTGACAGGGATGCCATAGAAGACAAACTGGCCTGCTTGACAGTTTCCTGTACAGCAGTGTAGGTTTCTAACAGAAGAAATTTTTCCACAATCCAATTGTTAGTGTAGCAGTAAAAGTGACCAGTAGAAATGCTGTAGGTACTGGTAGCTGATGAGCAAATGTCTCTGATACTTTTTTTTTTCCTCTCTCTCAAGTATTTTTTAAGATATTCTCTTCACAGTGTTAACTCTGTCACAGATGAAAGGACAACTAGATACAGTATACAAGGTGATACTTTGTAGAAACAGGGCTAGCTCAGTTAATGTTTACAATGTAGCTGCAGTAGTACCGATCTCCACCTTCATCTATTTACTTCCCTGAAAAAAACAGGGTCAGTGAGCTCAGGCAAAGTTCAATGCTACAGCTGCCTCACCACCGTTGGTTGTACTTCAGCTACTTCAGGTATTCCTACAATGGCCAGTCAATGCACTGTAAACATGCCTTCTGCAGTACTAGAGTCATGAATGACCTCTATCCACATCTTCATTCTGTTTTGCTCTGTTTGAACAGAGCAAAGAGCGTATCCCAAACGGACAGTGTGTCCTGGTGGGTTTGAATCCACTTGTTTTTCAGTTAAGACTGAGTTCTGCAGAACATTCCTGCTAGCACTAGGTTTCAATATAACCACATAACATCATAGGGATTTTGTCCTTGCTCAGCTACTCTATCATTTAGTCTAAATACTGACGGGTATTTTTGCTGAAGTTGAAGGAGAATTATATTAATTTTTAAGACATAACTCTTGAGTTTTATCAGAGGCTTAAAAGGCACACAGTATGCACTCAATTCTTTTTAAAAATCTTAAAACATCTGCCTACAAACATCTGTCCTCCCATAAGGTGATAACATTTCTATAGTAGATAGGAGGGTGTCCCTGGTAAAGCACAGGTGTGCTCTACACAGTGTCAGTCTCCTCCCACACACTGTTTTGTACCTGACGAACAGCTGAGAAATTGGCCACTTGCTGCTGCTGCCACTTCAGTGTTGGACAGTATCCTTCAGGAGCAGGCTGACAACCAGAAATCTAAGAAAACAGTAGCAATAATTATAATGTAAAGAAAGTTTTATAAGAAAAATCCCTAAGAACAAAAGGATCAGTAAATGCTTATTATCAGGTAAACAATATCCTTTAAATCTTAATTTAAGAAAGGTCACTTCATGGTCACATCCAAGACTGATTTAGCAGCTGGTTTAGATAAAATTTCTTATGCTTGACTCCTCTCATGTTATCAAGAATTATTTAAGGCCAACCTTTTAGCAGTTGCTCTGCCTTAATTTCACCATTTATAAAAAGCAGGGTGCTGTTTCCTTATCTTGGACAGGTTTATGAAGCCTAGGCATTCTACTTGCCAAATAATAAGTTGAGGAAGATGGAAGACCACAAAAATATTTTTTAGGAAATTAACTCTGATATTTAAGTAAATATAATCTCCTTAACCATTAGAATGAAACAGTTACTTAAAAAACAACAAACAAACAAGTCTTTTGACCTATGTTTAAGAATGCACTACAAAGAGATGAGACGAAGAGAAGGGTCACGAAAGTTTCATGATCATATATCAATACTAGAAACTTTTCTTGAGGAATTTAGTAGTGAAATTTCAAAGTTTTCACCAGAGAAAGGCAAACTTGGTGTCTTGAACTATTCAAAAGTAGCTTAAAATCTGAGCTGGCAGGGCAATGTGACAACAGAAAAATCTGCTTGAGGAGTAAGGGAAAATTCCAATAAAATACTCCACCAAAAAAAGGAAAGAAAGGGTGCTAGAATTTAATCTAACTTTGGTTAAACTTAGGTGCGCTTACTGCCCTTACCCTACATAAGTATTTAAACCGAAGTATAGGAATGGAGATATCTTCTGAAGTTTATGATTAAATATTTGTAAAACGCAACACAACATTTGATTTCCTCACATAGTAAAAGAGTCTGCTGTGTATCAAACAGTATGAATATTACCAATTTAAATCAGTTTTAAACACTGCTGCCAGCAGTCGAGCAGGTGTTTCTTCAGACACAGACATTTGATTCTGTAGATGCTTTTAAAATCCAGCAGTGCTATCTAGTTATTCCAGCCCCTCCCCAAACCCAGCACAAAATATTAACATCTTCCCCCCTCCTTTTTTTTTTTTCTCCTCTCAAATAAAAGATGTGTAAAAGCTCTCAAACTTACTGAAATGTTTACTGTCTGCTTCTTTCTCAGTTTTTTAGGGTCTATTTGTGCCACAACCACATCTGGGCATCGAGCTGCTTCAATCCTGCAAGATAAAATCAAGCGGCTACACTTTCTCCTTTCCGTAAGAGGGGGCGATCCGCCAGGTATCTCTGAAACTCTGGGCCTGCGGAAATCTTCAGGAACGCCACACACTGACTGTGCCGGTAATTCTTAGAGAAAGTTTGACTCGGGAGTTACAGGCCAAGCATCTCGGCCTCCCCTCGAAGCCTGCTTATGTCCTAACTCGCCCGAAGCGCAGCTATGCTTCCCGCAGCCGGGCCTGTGGAGGCCACCACTGCTCGTACGGAGAGCCAGGAACCGGACCTCCATCTTACTGTGGAAAACGGAGCCGCGCGGGCCCCGAGCAGCGGATCGCTACGGAGTAAACAGCCTGCCGAGGCACGCGTAGCAGCGGAGCGGGACGTGCGGCCGGCGGCACGCAGCCCTACAGAAGCAGACCTACAGGGCAGAAAGCGGATGGGTTTAGACCCGAGGCCAGACGGGATCTCCTGGCTGCTGCTGGCAGGTTAACGGTAGCTCTCGGCACGACACAAGCGCCCTCAAGCACCCTAGTACGAAGCTCGGCCCGGCCAGCACCCGCGGGAGGTGACAGCGGTGGGCCCGGCCAACCGGCCGCCCCGGCCCGCGGGAGCTCGGCCCTTCCTCCCCGCCACTCACTGGACGCGCTTCAGATACTCCTGGGGCGTCCTGGGAGGCACCGTGGGGTCGAAGTCCTCGGCCAAGTCACAGTCATCCACAGGCAGCAGCCGCGGCATCAATTCCTCCACGCCGGGATCCATGTCCCCGCCGCTCCTGCCGGCCACGCTCCGCCCCACGCCTGACCTGGGCACCGGCGCGGGCTGCTCTCGCGAGAGCGGCCGCGGAGAACGGGAAGGCGTCGGCCCTAATCGGGGGTCGGGGCCTGCCCGTCGGTGCCTCTCTGCGGTACCTTCCGCCTGGCCGGCAGAGGCGACCGCGTCCCGCGGCGCTCGGGATTAGTGGCACAAGGAACGCGACCCAGGAGCGGTGCCGACACCTCAGGGCATCCCGTCTCCTCACGGTCCCTGCGCGTGCGCGCTTGGGGCTGTAGCAGCGGGAGACGGGCTGCCCCGAGCGGCGGCGCGCTCTGGGGGCTGTAGCTGCAGCTGCCATGAAAGCCCAGGGAGAGAAATAAAAGGGTGTTTGGCCGAAAAAGCCGTGCGGAGAGTGGCTGTGCCAATTCGCTGCCTGTTGAACTAGGCCTGTTTCTGTAGCGGATCAGTGTAAACCTGCAATAATGTTTTTATTAGGCCCGGTGCCGTTAATCTGATGTACTGAAGTTTTTACAAGGGGTTGTTTAAAACTCGCCCCGTTAGCATTTTCTGTTCTACGTGTGGGTACTTGGTAATGTTACTTGTCCCTTGCCGCAAATGCTTTGACATCTCTGATGGAAATCGCTTCCATAAAGGTTAATTGCTACACACTTAAACAGGGTGGTTTCTGGAATGTTTTATTTTGTTATGTAGGAGTATCTACTTGCCAAGTCAATAGCAAGGTGGCATTAGGATGAAGGGATGATGGTTCTCAGTTAAGGTAAAAAGTGGAAGGATAATGCTGTAATCATTTACATTGTCTGTTAAGAAATTCCTATTATGCCAAATTGCTATTATGTATTTTTCCTACCAGTTCTGCTGGATGCAAAGTCAGTGCTACCCACAGCCCCGCTAGTAGATCAGAGTAATTCTAATTACTGCAGAAGTTAACAAAAAAAAAAAAATCTTTTTTTCCTGCAAGGCTGTGTTTTAACAGTTCTGAACAAACATCTCCCCTAACTCCTCCTCTCCCCTGTCTTTTGTTTGTTTTAAGGTGTTTCCAAAACCACCTACGTGTAACAGGGAGTTTTAATTCTCAAACCCGGATCTAACGTCCTAGTTGAGCGTGCAACAATTGCAGTTACTGCTAGAAATAAAACCTGGTTAGCCCAAATGACAGTGATATCTCTGGAAAGGCTGGCCAATGGTCAAGACAAAAACTTTGGTGAGTCCAGCTGTAAAAAGTTGTCTTCTAATGCTTTGGTAATATGATTTTTTCCACTGGTTCTGAAGTCAAGAACTACGAACAGAAAGAGGATCCACATACGTAAATACACTTCAATTATACTTTCTATCTTTACTTTCTCTGTAACTTTCCATTGAAACTTTTAAAATGAAGTAACATTTTTAATTATTACAGGAAGGCTTCCACAGATAAAAAAAAATCTTACTAAGGAGTTATACTAACCACCTTGGTGCAGTAATTAGGTGGACGAAGAGAGAAAAGAAACTGGAAATGAGTATTCCTTCTCCTCAACTGCCTAGGCATTATGGAAGAGTACTTTCCCAAAGAAAGGGTGAGTTGCCATCAGATGATGTGCACTGCTGACTAAAAAGAGTAATAAGCCTAGCACATAAACTAAAAATTCTGCATGAAGAAAAATGAAATGCTTTCACTGCATGTTCTAATACTGGGACATAAAGAAGTCTTTTGTTATTATGAGTACACACCGTGTTAGGATCCTATTTTCTATTTTGCTTTTTTCTTTTCTATGGGGTTTGCACCATTGTAACAGCTGCAAGGTATTTCTTGATGTTTAGAACGTTAGACTGAGTCATTATGTAATGAAATTTAATTGTGCTAATGACTGATTAAAAATACTGTATGCCTTTTATTTGCGGTGAACTTTCAGATTAGTTCTTCCTTCTTACCTTTTAAGTGTCTTTTGGTGTCAGTTGCTGCTTTTTCTCTTGTCTGTGGAGTCCATCACACAGTTTTGACTTTGGGACTCGCCTCTTTTCAGTGTAACTTTCTGAAAATGGCTCACAGCACTGAATTGCTTGCTGTGCGTCTGTTTGAAGTTTGCCTTGTTGTGGGTTTTTATTTTATTTTTATTCAACTGAGGAGGTTACATGTCCTTGGCAAGGTCCTGCTTAATACTCCCTCAACTGGCAGTGAGATTGGTGGACGTGGCAGTTTAAAATCCCTCCCTGAAGTTTTGCTGTTGTTTACCTCCTTATGTTTTTAGGCTGGAAAGGAGTAACGAATAGTGGACATAGTAATGGCATAGACATTCTATCATAATTACATTTGAAGTATAAGAGAAGAAGATGTTTTAGTCATTTATGTTTGGTTAGTAGTCACAGTGTATTTTCAGAGTTGGAGGCTGTGGTAGTCAGCAGAATGATTTTCCAGTCGTGCCCTATGTCTGGATTGGTTGCACTGAGATATCTCAGGAAGGACAGAAGTAACTGTTCTAGGATTTTTTAATTTTTTTTTTTTTTATGGTGGGGGTTTATTTTGTTTGTTTGTTTTGTGGCAGGCTAGTTTCAAATTATTCCAAAGTGTCCTGAAACCTAAGTGTCTTGTAACCTGGGTTTGGGGGGCTGGAGATAACCACACCAACAACAAACCTCAAAACTATACAGTTATGGCTGTGTGAAAGTTACTGTGGGGATAGTGATGAAACCTGTTACATTTCTAAGTATTTATAAATGCAAGTATTGTTGCAAGCTACAATAAACCAGGAATGTAATTTCAATATTTTTTTCCCCAGGCAGCCCTAAGAATCACGTAAACAATCTTCCGGCTCAAAAAGCTGCCATAAATACGTGTGTATGGAAGAAAGGCAACAAGCAGGGTGAATTCAAGGACTACCGGGAGGAGCCCGGCTGGCTCCATCCCCAGGATTTCCCAGCAAAAGCTCCCCGGAGGCGGAGAGCTCAGCAGCTGCGGGGTACGACACACACAAGCGGTGTGAGGGCGGCTCCGGTAACCGCAGAACTCCCCCGGTGGCCGGGATGCCTCCTTCCAGAACGCTTACTAGGAGCGGCGAGATTGAGGCAGACGCTCTTCAGAAGGAGTCTGAAAACCGAAGGGGGAAAACACACGCACACGGGCGACGAGGAGACGTCAGGGCGGTGAAGCGAAGGTCAGCGGTGCGGGATGACTGGCGCGGGGTCTCCCCTCTGCTCTCGTCGGGAAGAGCCGCGGGACGCAGAGGGACCGTGACGATGGCTCTCCCTGCACCGGGAGGGGTGGCGAGGGAGCTACGGAACTCAGCCCGCCCACGGCCCGCCGCTCTCTGCCCCTTGACGTGGCGAGGACTCTCCCATCAGCCATGTTGCCTGCGTCGGCAGCGCTGGGGCGGCTGCGTGCGTGCGTGGGAGAGCGAGAGGCGGCGGTAGCGGCCGGGACGCGGGGTGAGCGGGCAGGACAGGGGCTGGGAGGGGTCGCGGAGGGCCGCAGGGGACCGGCTGCGCGACCTGGGGTGCCGTGGGGAAGAGAGTCCTTCGTCGGCGCCGTGGCGGCAGACCCGTTCCCCGCGCTACTGGGGTACTGGGTCACCCCAGCCCTCGGGCCGTGTGGCCCCCGCTCGGCTCCGGGCCGGGGGGAGCATAGTGGGGAACTCCCTGACTGCTCTCACAGCTTCGGTCGCGTACCCCACCCTCCGTGGCGATGGGGAGGGAGTGCTGGGCGACCTGAAGCTGCTCTCCGGGGCTCTGGACGGCCCTAAGGGGCCGGGGATAGCGCCGGCGGCTGGTCAGTGCTGCCCGCGGTCTCCCAGATCAGGGGTGCCTGCACCCCTTACGAAAGGGGAGGCGCCCGGCCTTGCCGCCGCGGCGGAGCCGGGCTGGGGCCGTGCAAGCAGCCGCCGAGAGCCCCGGGCGCAGCTGGGGCTGCCGGCACTCGGGTAGGGCCGGCGGAGCAAGGCCTTTGCACGGGTGTAAAGTGCGGCTCCCTCGGGCAGCGGCTGCAGGTCTGGCGTGGAGCTCTTCTGTACCCGCCTCGCTGTGCTACTGCCAGGGGCTCTAGCCCCTGCTAGGGGTGCCTAGCGTTAGAGATAAAGCTACGTGAAAATTGTGTTCAGGCAGGCCCTGCTGCATTTGGATGTGTTATCTTTTACTTTCGGTGGGCTTCTATGTGTGAAAAGAAAAGCCTTCGGTGAACAAAGCTGGGAGAGCAGGTTTGAAGGATGGCTCTGAGTAGTGAAAGTGGGATCCTTATATTGTCAGTTTGATAACTTGGTCTTGCTTTGGTTAAGTACTAAGTTATTCTCGTATGTTTCAGTTCCTCCTTGGCTATCTGAAAGGCTGATTTTGGTATAAAGAATAATTAAAGGTTTGTTATTAATATCTTTTATTTTACCAGATTGTTAATAGGATGAAAGAAGTGAAGTGCACAGTGAAATGTGCTAATTAGTGGTAGTAAAATACGTAGTTACATGAGGGACTCTGATCTCTCTATGCTGGAGCTCTTAAATCACTATAGAGAGAAACATTTTGATTTTGTTTGTGCTTCCAAGGCTTAGGGGTTAGTATTTTGGTGATCTTCTCTATTGGGTCACATTTATGTGGAGTATGTACATGTTTAAAGGTGTTGGAGGAGGTTTTAGAATAATCTGTTTTGAAAAAAAATATAGTTACTGTTTGCAGTTGCTTCTAGAACCATTTTAAAATAGCATAATTTCATGGTAATGTATTTCAAAACTGTTTATTCGGCTAAAGGAAAGCTTTCCGAATGGTATGTCAAACATTTGATGTGTGTAAACCCTAACTGTACTCTTGCATCTAGACAGAGCAATTACACAAACACTATAGTTTACTTGAGAATCAGGTACAGGCAGCCTGTGACTCTTCATGCAGTTCAGTTGTGGCTTCTTTGTGTGACGCAGAGTAAGATTGCCATGGTGCAGGGATACAAAGTACATTCAGCCTCAGTGGCAGGAGGAAGGAAGCAAGCCAGGAAAGAGTGCTGGTCGTTTCTGGATGTCCTATCCTGCAGCAAAACGAAAGTAGTGACATCCCACCATGGGAGCTGTTGCTATTCAGCTGTCCTGAAAATCACTTCTCTGTGGTTTTCTGAGGTGGACAATGTGTATTTTGTGGCATTCATGTGTATGAAGTTTGGTATGCAATTTGTAGGTCAGGAGGGTTTGCTGTTCTTGTCTAATGTAATACCTCTCTGCACCTATCTCAGCAACTGTGCCTGGATAGCTATAACAATGCTGTCGAAACTGAATGTAACTTGTTAGACCGTGAATGTCACATTTGGTATATGATGAAATATGTGGGTGGAAGAAAAGGTGGAGTAAAACTTGATTTTTAGCAGTTTCTGCCTTTTGAATAGCAAATACGCACCTTACTAGAAAGTAACTGTTTAACTCAATCCAACAACTCTTTGAGATATATATACACACACACATTATTTGTCACTGAACACTGGTGTTTGTACGTTGGCCCCTGTGGAGCAGTAACTGAGTGTCAAATCAAGTGTAGCTAGAGTAAAACGTGGAGAAAAGACTTAAAATTTCAGTACAGAAAGTGGGAGTTCATGTTGCATTGTGTGGAGATGGAGTTGGTGGACTTTACCACAGATGCTTATGGAATGACAGAAATGACTTTTAAGTTGCAATTTTTCTGTCTTTTCAGGAGATTGTTTTAAAAAGAGACATTCGGTTTGTGGTTGTAACTGAGATTGTTGCCTCATGCAGATTGTTGTGTCAATACCCCATTTTTCAAGGACAGTATTCTTTCCCCTTTTCCACACAAAAGTGATGGATTTTGATGTATTGGGAGAGAAATTTCTTAAATTCTAGGTCCCTTGACATACCAGGCTGTTATTTTCCCTCTTAGCTTAATTATGGTCTGTGTCAGATCCCTCTGCTAATTACGACTTTCAGATACTCTGCCTCCTTGTGTTTGCTCAGGTTTGTCCCCTGCCCGATGGCCCCGTTTAGCCTGATGGCCTTGTAGCAACTTGAATAAAAGTGATGGTGGAAGTGTTCTTTTGTAACCATATGGCTCCCTGTGTTGCAATTGCCATGACACATAGATTCGATCCTAATATCAGTAAGATAACATGCCCATTAAAATATTGGCAGGCTAAGTTATCATAGTGGGTTATTTTTACACTGTGGAGATAAGTGGAGAACAGTTTGCAAGTATAAATGATTGAGTAATGAGCAGAATGAATATTTAAATGAATTAGTGAAAGGCCTTAAAAAGGGGTGTATTTTTGTGTGTCTGTGTGTAAGGTTTTTATGGCGCGTTAGTGTGCTGCATGTTGTCTATTTTGGCCAAGTGTAGAATTACTGCATTTCTTGCCCGAGTTTGTTCCTTGAGTCAGGAAGTGATCAGAAGAAGACTAGTGTAATACAATGTATTTAACTTGCACCATCTCAAACACTTGTTATTTTGAAGATGCTGTTGTTTGTGTCCTAGGAGTCTTTAATTTTCTCTTTCACCTTGTAATTCAGTGTGTGCTTTGGGATTTTAGAAGCCTTATTTGGTGTTTATTGATTGTAACTCAGTTACAGTATTTAAATGTGTGACTGTTGCTAAGTACATTCAGTATTTTATGGTTAAAAATGTTTGCACTTCAACATTCTGTTAACGGTTCTCTCTTAATTGTAGTGAAAAACAGAGAAGTTGACCATGACAACCTTCCTGGAATTTATCCAGCAGAATGAGGACAGAGATGGAGTTAGATTCAGCTGGAATGTTTGGCCTTCAAGTCGTCTTGAAGCCACAAGAATGGTAGTCCCGGTGGCTGCCCTCTTCACACCACTGAAAGAACGACCAGACTTGCCTCCTATTCAATATGAGCCAGTTTTGTGCAGCAGGACCACGTGTCGAGCCGTTCTGAATCCTTTATGGTAAACCTAATACATACATTATGCCAATGTTTTTCCTTACAAGGCATCATTAGAATAGTGCCAGTTAAGCTCTGCAAAAAATCTGGTGCGTGTAAGTTCAGGTACTCATATGAAGAGTGTACAGCTCAGACTTCTGGATCACAGAAGTTTCTGCACATAGGCTTACATATGTAACATACATACCTGGAAGATAGCTTTCATTTAACTAGTCTTTTCACCCCACTTGATTAATGATTAGGTATGTTATTCTCCTGGAACCACACATCTTGTGAGTCAGCATACTCCTGCATTTTGCTTTTAGAAAATAACTAGGGTAAGAAGTTCACTATGTTATATCTTTTTAACGGTGGAGCCCTAATATATTTTAATTTTCAAGCAAAATAAACTATTAATTACTGATCTTAGTTTGTAGACCAAAACAGAAACTGAAAGATGTGACAGATTGGCAGATAGATAAATACATCATAAGTAGGCGTGAAAGCTATTTAAGCTAAAGGGTGATGTTGGTACAAGCACAAATGGTTGTGGAATAGTCATGGATATGTACAGGTTGGAAGCAGAGGAAGTGCTTCGTGTGTCATCTTGTATGGTGTGGAAAAGAAACGTGGCAGTTTCTAAATGTGGTGGTTGAGCCCTGGCCAAAGGCCAGATGCCCACCAAAATCAGTCTGTTACTCCCTTTCTTAGTTGGACAGGGGAGAAATAATATAATTGGGCGGCTCAAGAGACAAACTCGTTAATGACGCGGGCAAAACAGACTCAACACAGAGTGCTGAAGAGAAAGTTATCTAATTTATTACACTACACTAAAGAGAAAACAGTGAAAAAAAAGAACCAGAGTCAGGAGTGCAACCAACAATCTTGAAACAAATGCAAACACTTTTCCCCCCACCACTCCCTCCTTAGCAGGCTTTTGGTTAGAAGTTTGCTCCCTTCTTCCCTCCTGGTCGCAGCCCAGGAGGGGCAGGGACTGGGGAAAATGGGGGTCTCAGTAACACCTTCCCCCCACCCCTCCATTCTAAAGCAGACTTCCCTTTTAGCCATGATTTTGCTCCCTTCTTCCCCTCTCCTGCTCGCAGCACAGGACAGGGGGGCAGGGACTAGGCGATGGGGGCTTTGGTCAGTCCCTTGCGTGATGGTTTCCTTCTCGGCTGGGATGGGGGCATCCATTCCACACAGCCTCCCCCTGCTGCACTGTAGGATCTCACCCATAAGAGCCAGTCCTCCACGAACTTTCTCCAAGGCAATTCTCTTCCCACCGGGCTTCATCTCTGCTCTGGCAGGCAGCAACAAATCACAGTGTCTCTCAGTCCCAGTCCTCCACGGGGCTATAATGCCTCCTCCAGCAAACCCATTTTGCTCATCTCTGTAGGTCGCTTGTGCTGGCAGGGGCTCATCCCAACGAAAGTCACGGCATCTTCTCTATGTCTCCACCGGGCAGGTCGGGTTTCCGCCTCCTCCATGGCTCCTTTCCTCCGGCTACTCCACGTGCTTCAGCTCGGGCTGCAGGGGCAATCTCTCGCCCGGGTACCCGGGTGCCTCCTCCCCCAGCCTTCCCGGCCTTTTGTGTCTGTCAACTGCTTATGTTTATACGCAAATAAGCATCTCAATGCTGGTAACGGGCCAAACTTTGCGGTCTTCCTGGCACTCCGTGTTCTGGTGGAGTCTTTGTCTCCTATATGTGATTCTCAGAGGCGCTATAAGCAGGCCTGCAGAAGATTCCAGCAGCCATTTTCTGCAACCCCTGGCCCTCTCTCAGTAGCCAACTATGCAAAACTGCGACACTAAGGTGGAGCCTTGTAGGCGTGGGCAAAGGGCTGAGTGATAGAGAGAGATCAGACATGATTGAAAAGATCCTGTAGAACTCGCTGCAGGGCTGGATATCCTGCAGCCCCTGAAACTGGTATACATTGTTTGATCTCAGTAGAACCGTGTTGTGTTTACAGCATGCTGGGATTTATCCAAAGATTTGATATTTTTAAAAGACTTCTGTCCTTGTAGGCAGGACAACATGTGATCACAAGAAATGTAAATTAAAAACATGTGAAGTCTACTTTCCCTTAAGTTGTGAGTAGGACTTTGTAAGACATCTTTATGGCATGAAGGTACAAGCTGCATTTTTTATTTTAACTATCAGAATACTAATAAAATATAGATAAAAGGAGCCAGGTTTGTAAGTTGAAAAAGTATTATTTTCACTAGAGAGAGAGAGAGAGAGAGCTGTTAAGTTTGAACCAGCTTTTTTTAGGGCAGATGTATAGATTCAGTATAGTCTCAGACACTGACACCTAAAAGGCTTATGCTGAGAAAGGAGAAAACCACAAAGGTAGAGAGATTTAAAACATGCAAGTTGTTGAGTCTGTATTCTTAAATTTATATGGTTCTTTTCCTTGAAGACTGTTCTTCCTCTGTAAAGACAATAATTAGCCTGATATGTCTGCATTAAACTGCACTTATTTTGAATTTATAATATGGGCATTTAGGAGACAGCATATTAGGAGGAAGCTTTTTTCAAAGTCAGTGTGTTTATAAACGATAAACTTATTTTAGGGTCAGTGGAGGAAAAATAAATGTTTATGCTATATAATCTTTTCTTCTTGTGTTTTTAAAGCCAAGTGGATTATCGAGCAAAACTCTGGGCTTGCAACTTTTGCTATCAGAGAAATCAGGTAAGAAAATTAAGGATTCAGGGCACACAAAATATTTTTTTAATAAGGTAAAAGTGAAAATCTTAGTTTTTCAGGTTTTAGTTGCAAACTGAAATTGATGGTGGGACCGTGAGTGTGCAGGTGTATCTTCAGAGATTGCATTGAGATTTTTTTTCATGACAACAATAGTGAGTGTCTGTTGCTGGGGAAACTAGTCTGTACCTATGCTTTTGTTTTCTGTAGAAGCTGTAATCTTTTGTTTATACTTAATTTCTGTGGTTTTATTTGCAGTTCCCTCCTACCTATGCTGGTATATCTGAAATGAATCAGCCAGCTGAACTTTTACCTCAGTTCTCCAGCATTGAATACGTAGTACAGGTAATATCATTAAGTACAATCTTGAACATCTGTAACCTTGCAATATACAAAAATAATTAATTTCAATTTCATTTCTTCCCTCTGCTTTGGTGATCGTTAATCTGTACGTGCTTGTTAGTAGAGTGAACATATTACCAACAATTGGAAAACATAACTCTTTGTAAAAACAGAATGATGGCTAGTAGGACCTTTTAAAAAAAAAAAAAAAAGGTGATTTTGAAAGGCAGTATTTCTGTTAAGTGTGTTTCTTTACCAGGAATTAATTTGTGTTTGTGCTGGGAGTTGGCTTACTGCTGTTGCTTGCTCAAACAATTTCAGTTCAAATTTGCCTGACTGGTGATTCATTTTTCATTAATGACTTTGTAATAATCACAAGTTAATTTTAGGGCTAGCTGGTTTAGAGAATACAGCTAATACATATTCAATTCAGGTGTTCAAATTTTAATAATTTTTTTTAGGATAGAAGTTACTTGAAATAAAAAATGAACCCACAACCCAAGATTGCAGATGTCTGAAACTGCAAATCTGTATCTCTAAATTCCCTTGTTGAGGGTTAAGATGCGTAAGACTTCAGTGATGCATTCAGATCCTCAAGAGTGGTGCTTGAGCAGAATCTCTGCGTTTTGCCAACTTTTGTAACAAAGTAGAGAGTATATTTGCTCATAGTACAGCAAAATTAGTTTAGGAGTAATCAAAAGAACTGATGATACCTAGAGTAAAATTATGAGGTGAAATGCCACAGGATGTTAACACATTTGGATTATTTTACAATTATGAACAGCTTTATTCGTTTGGAATAATAAACTTCATTTGGAATAATAAACTTCATTATGTATGAAAAGATTTATAACTGACACATGCTTTAAAACTATCATGCAATTCTGAAAGGATTTTTTTTTTCTTATTTCATAAGCATTTTATTTTTGTGCAGAGTTCTTTAGGGCAGAGGTTTCATTCCCCTTTAGCCCCAGATACTGATTACTACTTGGAAGGGATGTAAGTTAGAGGAAGCATTGACATTATTCCTGTGATTGAAATGAAAGCTTTTACAAAATGTACTTTGTTTGATTTTGGTCCTGTAAATATTGCAAGATTCGTTTTTCATGCAATTATGTTTGTGTTTCTCAAAGCGTGGTCCTCAGATGCCTCTGATATTTCTGTATGTCGTGGACACATGCATGGAAGATGAAGATTTGCAAGCTCTGAAGGAGTCCATGCAAATGTCTCTTAGTCTCCTGCCACCAACTGCATTAGTAGGTCTCATTACCTTTGGCCGAATGGTGCAAGTTCACGAGCTCGGCTGTGAAGGAATTTCCAAAAGTTATGTCTTCAGAGGTACAAAGGACCTATCTGCAAAGCAGCTGCAGGTAATGCACAAAAGCAGACAAAAAAAAACCCCATCAAGATGATGGTGATGAAGAAATTCAAATAGTCTGTAAACAAACGCCATAATAAAATCTTATGCATTTGACTGCAGGAAATGCTAGGGCTTACAAAAGTAGCTGTCTCACAAGTCGGTCGGGGTCCTCAAGTGCAGCAGCCACCACCTTCTAACAGGTAATGTGCTTAAAACATCTAGACCTCATACCTTGACTACATTGATTTACTGTAAAAAAATAGGTTTTATGGCAATGAAAACAATAACTGACAGTCAAACCTTTTGATCAGGTGTGGATTTACTAGGAGACTAATGGTTATAGCTTGTTTCTTTCCTATAGTTTGTGCTGGGAAGAAAAGACTTCATAGGTGATAGTAAAATCACTGGATGATGCTTTGGAAATCTTCTGAGAGAATGGTCTCTAGGTATATTATAGATAAGAAAATAATGATGCCTCTCTTGGTTGGCATACTGGAAAGTGTTAACAGCTGCTTTAATGCCGCTTTCTTATGTGGATATCCAGTTTTGCCTTTGCTGTTTTCTCGCTCTTCTACTCCCCTCCCCTTCTGTGTCTCATTCAGAAATTGTGGGTTGGTGTTTGATTCTTCTGTGTATTCCACTGTCACAGGAGAAATTGATGATAAAAAGAGACAGTTTTGCAGTCTCTGCCTTCCCATAAATAGCAGCATATGTAGAGAGTCTGTAGCAGAGAGCACAAAAAATATTTATATGTTAAAAATTCTTTCTGTGTTAGTCTGATCTTTGATTTTCGGTGAAGTAGTGAAACTTGAGTTTTGTTTTGAGATTGATAGGTCATCATCTACTGTGTTCTTTTGACTAGATAGGGTTCTGTGTGATTAGTGGTATAAGTTAGTAAATTCCTGTTTTACAAGCACTTTGCTGAACTTACTAAGCTGAGTGTGCTATGTGTGTAGTGATACCAAACTGTGTTACATTTGGTGTCCTGGTTCTGGCCAGGCTGGAGTTAACCTCCCCAAGCTGCCAGCCCAGGTGAGCTGAGTTAGCCCTCAGCTAGTTAGTTAGGCTGTTTCCACACCACCTGACATCACTCCCTCATAAGAGGGGCTGGTTGGGGAGGGGTGCTCCTGGGTGCCTCCAAGGCAGTCTAAGTGAGGCAGAGTAGTGGGTCACTAAGGTTCTGTGTGTTATCACTGGGTGTAAGTGAAATTTGGTGTTCCTGTTTGTTCCCCTTTCATGGTGCTTTTGTCAGTAAACTGTCCTTATCCCAACCCACAGAGGCTGTATCTGTTTCTTCTCTGGGAGCGAGTGGCATTTGGGCTGAACCACAGCAGTTGGTGAAGCAGGGACACTGCTCTGAATCCAGACTAGAATCTAGAATGAGACATTGCGAAGATACATCTAGTGTATTTGTAGCAAGCAGCTAGTAAACTTTTTTACATAACAATTTGAATCTAAACTAATTCCATGCATTTTTTCAGATTTCTGCAACCAGTGCAGAAAATTGATATGAATCTTACTGATCTTTTGGGTGAACTGCAGCGGGATCCTTGGCCTGTTCCACAAGGAAAACGGCCCTTGCGTTCTTCTGGAGTGGCGCTCTCTATAGCTGTAGGGCTCCTTGAGGTAATAGCTTTGTCTACACTTATGCTGATACGTAGTTCGTAATTTTGTTTCAAAAAGAGCTTTCACAATCGATGTGTAACTACCTTACTAATGGATGATTTTGGTGGCAATCATTCCTTACATACCTAGAGCAATTGTAGGTGCTTACACATTTTAATGAAGAAAAATAGAGACACTGAATTTACAGTGAATTTAAGTTTTCAGAGGGGGAAAAGGTATAATTGTTGTAGAATGCTATCAATGTGATAAATACCTATGTAGCTATTTCTTTTGTTCAATTTGTAGCAAACCCTGACTGTTTTCTTTGTCTTTTATTTTCCCCCAGTGCACTTTTCCTAATACTGGTGCACGTATAATGATGTTCATTGGAGGACCAGCTACACAGGGACCTGGCATGGTTGTAGGGGATGAATTGAAGTTGCCTATAAGATCCTGGCATGACATTGAAAAAGACAATGCTAAATATGTTAAAAAGGGTACTAAGGTAAGAGGTGATCGTGAGTGATATTTTAGGCATCTTACCAGCAAGTAAACATTTACACTGCCTGGCTTTGTAAAATACTGTTAGTAGTAGCAGATGTATAAAGAAGTGAAAGGTACGTGGTTTTATTTACTTGTCTCTGAATGGTGGTATGTCTTCAAGAATTTCTTCAGAGATTCTGGTATATTAAGTTTGTCCAGCTCACATGAATGTTCTTTGGAGGGTTTCTGGTTTGAGACAGAAAAGATTTGTGTGACCAAATGGTGTATCTAGAGTAAGGCTGTCTGCTCCTAAGACAGCTGTTCAAAAAGCTGTCTCTGTAGTTGGGGTAGTTTAGACATAGTTTATTTCATCTTAAATGCACATTTGGGTGGGTGAACTGCATCCAAAACCTGTTGAATTTATCTTAACTGATTATAATGGAAGCTTGAACAGTCAGCTCGGTCATGGGCACCTGTTGTTAGAGACACTTGAGGTTAGCAAGGTAAATTCAATTCCATGTGTTGGATGTAGTACTTCATGCAAAGTTTAAAAATAAAAAAGTGAAGGTATCTTTCTAGTTTAAGGGGCAACCAGTGGTCTGTCTAGTGTGAGTTGGGTTTTTTTTCTGACCAGCTGAGAACCTAAGTGTTGAAAATTCCAGTCTTAATTTTAACTTCAGGAAAAAATATCTTTTAGCATGTATTAGAAAATCATGTGAATGAAGTCTGATAATGTTGGTTTAGGAGAGTGTAGAGTTTAATATGAAGGTGAAGAGAGTTCACGTCCTGAATTGCTATGAACTGTATTTTCATCTTGAATTTAGCATTTTGAAGCCTTGGCTAATCGGGCTGCAACAAATGGCCATGTTATTGACATATATGCATGTGCATTGGATCAGACTGGTCTTCTGGAGATGAAGTGTTGTCCCAACTACACTGGGTATGTGCCTGTTCATTTTTAACTAGTATTTGAAGATGCAGGGGTTTGTTCGTTTAAATTGTTTAACAGGAACCACTGAAGTACTTACCAAACTTTCTGTTACTTTCTAAAAGCAAGCCTCACAAACTCACTCTGATAAACTGTTATGGTTGGATTTGTCCTGGCATTTCTTGGCCTCTGGCAAATTTGTCACCACAACAGTGGCTTTAATCAGAAGGCATTTTGCTGTTTTTCTTTTAATATGAACTGTTTGAGGCTTAAATAACATGGATATGTTTTAAACAAGCAATTTATCCTATGCACTGTAGCTCTTTTATTTTTTCAGTGTATGTATATGTAAGCTGTAGGTTTCTGTAATCACCTAGAATCACAGAATGTTAGGGGTTGGAAAGGACCTCAAAAGATCACCCAGTCCAACCACTCTGCCAGAGCAGGGGTATTGATAAGGACCTGTCATCCTTCTTTTTC
Source organism: Hypotaenidia okinawae (assembly GCA_027925045.1). Classification (NCBI taxonomy): domain Eukaryota; kingdom Metazoa; phylum Chordata; class Aves; order Gruiformes; family Rallidae; genus Hypotaenidia; species Hypotaenidia okinawae. Next base: position 42,409,498 of record BSDF01000006.1, on the reverse strand, counting down.
TTGCTGTTCAGACTGGTACTAATCCCTGTGTTATTCGTTGTCCTGTTTATGCTGTTTTTCTATATACTGCTGTTCATAGGTTCAGTCGCTGTCTTAAGTGATTATCAGGTACATCTGCTGCTCCTGATTTTTGCTCTCTCTATCCAATCTACATTTCAGACATGGTCTTGTGTTCCCTCCAGCTTGTCTTGCCATGATTTCACTTGAATAAACCACTCCCCTGTTTTCTGTCACTGTGGGTGACACCCCCACCCTTCCTATTGTGCAGGTCTGGGATAGCTTTTTGATTCTTGCTCATGTGTTAAATGCCTCATTAATTTTTGTAAATCCTTCCAGCTCTTCCTCCATATTTTTTCAGACTGTCCTTTTGTTTTTGGAAAGTCCTTTCCACACTCATAATATTTCATTTCTGCTGGTATAGACACTTGCTTTATGTACTGCTTCATTTTTAGGTTAGAGTTCTATATTGTCTGGCTTGTTTTTCTTGCTTGTTACTGTTAGCTTTGACAGTATCAACTGCAGGTAAAACTAAATGAGGCATATTTGCTTATCAGTTTAATAACTGGTATATCTGTGGGTAATGGGCCTGTCAGCATGATCATATGATATGGTTTGCCTAGATATGCAGCATGTGCTTGGGAGACTAAGAAGAAAGAGAGATGCAGGCGAAGGCTGTGATGAGTTTCAGGCCAGCTTGGTTGTGCTAATCACTGCTGGATTCCTGCTTTTCAGAGATGGGTGTGTAGCATTAGCTTAGGAGCTGCCACTGCTTTTCATGGATCTTCATGTTTAAATTTATTACTTTTCCTGTATATTTGACTTCTGTTTCTTCTCTGCATCAAACTCAAGCTGTGTTTTTTCTGTATAGTGTAATTTTGCTCTTTCTGTCAGCTCATGTGACTCATCTTACCCAGTTTCTGCTCTTCCAGCAAAACTAGCCTTAATTTATAGTTTGCTTAGTTTTCTCTTATGGCTGTTCCTATTTTCTTTGTGGTTACATCCTGCATACAGGGAGGATTTTCTGATTCTGTCCATATCTATTTTCTTATATTTTTGAGTATCTACCTGAAAGTGGATTGCACCACCTTTCAGGTGTAATGTTTGACCTACAAGCATATTTTACTACTATGATTTAATTAATATTTTTTTAAGAATAAAAATAGCATCTCACATTACTGTCTCCTGAATGCAATGTATGGTATTTCTTAATAAGAGGCTACTGTTGCAGTTGCATCCATAGAATATTGCTATGCATAAAAGTAAATCATGCCTCTTGAGCAGAGATTCAAGCTTGGAATAATGAGTGAACTACACAAAATAAATTGGTGTAGAAGTAAGTTTAGGATATTGAATATTAGAAGTAGACTGACTTGGCATGACAAGCTTATGATGCATTCTTAGGGTTGAAAGTCCAGTGTAGTATTTTCCGCAGTGAAAGATTTTGTTGCATATTATAATCACAATGAACTTAAAATGCTGATTGGGCAAGAAGCTCACTTAAAAATTTCATCCCTGACATCATAACAAAATAATGGTTTAACGATAGTCCATTTTAAGGAGGCAAAAATGTGCTTCCCAGTGAAGTGTGTTTTAGTTTGTCTTTAACAGAAGCAAGCTCTGTAAATCCCATGTGCTAAATTATTGCATAGTAAGTAATCTGTTTTAACTGGAGGGGTTTGGTTTTTTGTTGTTGTTGTCTAGAGGCTACATGGTAATGGGAGACTCTTTCAATACATCTTTATTCAAACAAACCTTTCAGAGAGTATTCACGAAAGATATGCAAGGACAATTTAAAATGGGATTTGGTGGCACATTAGAAATAAAGGTAAGAATAAAGACATACAGTGTTTTAGTTAAACACTGAAATGGCTGTGAAACATGGAATAAACCATTTGCCCTTCGAGGAATTTTTAGGAATATGCTACATTGTTGTGTTAGGGTAGGCTTGGAAGTAGGTGTGACTGCCCACCTATCTTTTTTGCAGGTCTGTGATTGTGTAAATGAGAATTGGGTATAATGTTAATTCCTTCTTACCCTGTGTTCAGTGGCTAGGAGACTAAGCTAAAGGGACACAAAACTAAAATAAATATCTCTATTAGGAACTCAGAACGCTGCACGTGTATATCTTGGTGTCATTAGTTGAGTGTTTCTCAGTTCTAGGTCCAGGACAGTTTTCCTTTTGTTTCATCCTCAACGGAATCCCCTCTGGCACTTTAACAGTACTTGTTTTCACCTCTGCTCTTGTGAGAAGCTTAAAGCTGAATGTGCTGTAGGTTCAGGTCCTGGCTTCCATGATGTTTCCTGCAAAATATTTCAATTGTGTAGAAGAATATGGGGCTATTTTCTTGTTCAGTAATATTCTGTGTAAGACTTTACTAGTAGGCCAAATAGTTGAACCACCTTTTTTTGCATGTGTGTGCTTGTGAATTTTGCTGGTAGATCTTAGAAAATGCAAAAAGAGATGAGAGGAAAATGACTTTGGAAGGATATACATAGCCAGATTTTGCTTTTAGCCAAGTATGTCTAGGAGATAGAGTATAAATTGATTGTAGGTTACGTACAGACTTAGCTTGCCAGTTTCATCTTGTGAATATTTTTATTACTTTGTTAGAAAGTAGACATTATCCAGTGTACTTTCTAGGTTCTGAGGATTACAAATAGCATCAGATTTTCTCCATGTTTTCATTTATGTTCATGCTATGGTTTTAGATGTCTTAATTGGTACACCAAATATACATAATTTAAGTGTAGAAAGTGAGCACATGAAAAGTTTCTCTGAACATATCAAGCACTGTTACAAGTATAACCTTTCCTAAAGATATTAAGGATCTGATATGCATTGAGGTTTTAATTAAGTAATGATAAAGCACATGCTGCATTGTATTGAGGTTTTAATTAAGTAACGATAAAATAAGGCTGAAGTCTTCTTAGTGTGACATATTAATGTATGGGTTTTTTCTTCTAAATGTGAAGACTTCAAGAGAAGTAAAGATTTCTGGAGCGATTGGGCCCTGTGTCTCTCTCAACTCTAAAGGACCTTGTGTCTCAGAAAATGTAAGTACACTTGGCTGAGAATGAAGGTAATACCCTGCTATGGAAAAATAGGGTTTAGGATTTCTGGACTTGAGAAGAGGCTGGAACTTTTCCATAAATGGAACTTTTAACCAATTTTAAATTAAATACATGCAAAGGGTGTTCTAAAACACTATTTGTGGAAGGATATCACTCACAACTTGTAAATCCTAAACTTGTTTATATAAGCTCCTGTTCCCTACTAGGTTAGATTCAAGTTGTATTAGACCTTGCGGATCCCTTGTTACTTGTTCAGGTTTGTCCACTGTGTAGTTGCTTTGAAGTTATTACAAAGAAGTTACATGTTGGCATAGCAGAAACCAAGCAGAGAGTGAGTTAGCCTGCTTTATAGCTAATGTCAGAGCTATGTCCTTTTATCCAGAGGGCGTAATGAAAGTACTTTGTCTAGAAAGACAGAGAGAACAGGAAGGCACAAGTAGATGGAAATATCCCTTTTATCTTGACCCTGTCTTCCCATTTGTGTAGCCATTTCACCAAGTGAAATTGATTGGCATATCAACTATTCAAGGCTCCTGAAATAACTCCTTCAAATTTGTATCAGACTTAAATCACTTATTTTTTTATCAGATATTATTATATTACAGCTTAATTTTACATTTGATTACTAATCCAAAACAATTACTGCAAGTAACCAAAATGTATTGCATTTGAAAAGTCTCACTGTTGTTCCTGACAATCTGCATAATAGAGACTTTAACCAAGCATTTCTTTGTGCCTAAAATTTCCTTTTATTTATGAACTAAAAATCTCAATATAATCAGCATTTTTTTCCTTAGTGATTTGGTACAGATTTTCTTATTTCTTCACCTAGCAAAAAAAATCCACAACAATTAAGTGTCCATCTCTCTCTGTTTAAGCTATATATCTAAATCATCTGAGTTAATAAAAAATTGTGAATTCATGTCAGTTTCCTTGCAATTATATAATGAATAATTTATATTCCAAAACCCTTTTTCTTGAAATTATCTGAATTAAAACTGAACTAAAACACTGACTAAAATGTAGACGCATGTGGCTTGTTTGAATTTTAATGGGATGTTTTGTTTCACTGGGTCCATTATACACAACTAATTATTTTAATTGGTTTCTCTGGGTATTTATGTTGTTTGGATAACAAAAAAGGAATTGTTACTTGAAATTCACCACTCTGTATAGCTAACTTGTTAGTTACTAGAGATATTGTAACTATGTGCTATATACTATGTAAACTATCTATTTGAAGTTTTCCTGGTGTGCTTTAGAAGACTTACTCTACTTAAATGTTTGTGTCTAGTGCTTTTTCCCATTTCTGGCTTGCTGTTTCCATTTTTCTAATGCCATCTCCTTATCTTTCCAATGTTTTAATCTCTTGCAGCTGTCTCCTCTTTAAAAAAATATTATTCCTGCATTCAACACTGCACTTATTTTGCAAGAGTATTTGTCTGAGAAATTTACAGAGTAAGCGGGGAGAAAACTTGTGACAGAGTAGTTGTAAACAATTACTAATAATGGCCAGATGTACTTCACAAAGTAATACTTCTGGGTTTTAAAAGTATTATAAAATCTTTCAATAGGAGATTGGAACAGGAGGTACTTGCCAGTGGAAGATTTGTGGACTTAATCCTACTACAACACTTGCACTGTACTTTGAGGTGGTCAACCAGGTAATAAATATTTGTCTACTAAGCACAGTAATTTTACATGATTACTGAAGCCTATACTTTGTGTGGTTCCTTCAAGCACAGTAGCAGGAATATGAGTGGTGTTGCCATTTTCTGTTGTCAAAGTTTACAGACTGTTACTAACAGGTGAATGAGGAGCTAACTACTTGAGTATGATGAGAACCAAAGAGCTCTACAAATTCTGTGTAAAGTTCATAATCCAAGTCTAATTTTTCTTTTCAGTGTTACTTAGTAAAATGTATTTTACTTGCAATACATAAATATATAGATCAAAGTATTTTCAAAAGTGCTTTTCAATATTTCTCCGATGTTTTAGATACAAGGTAATTACTCCATAATGTTACAGTTTAAATTATGCTTTAATTGCTCAGAATTTGCAAATAAAGATTGGCTTCATTGAAATGCACTTGAGGCATATAGTCTGGTTTCCTCTTTCCCTGTGGGTCTACTAGGAGAGTGGATGGAAACATGACAATCAAATGGACTGTTTCCTTCTTGTACTTTTCCTTCTTCCAAGTATTTGAAGCTCAGAAACTACATGAGCTGGCTGTAGTTTCTGTATAGCCTATACAAGGGTTTGAAAACTTGAACTTACCTCATTTTTAATTTTACTTTTTGCATATTTGTTCTGGTCTCATTTTATCAGTAGCTCTAAAACCGGTCTGGTCATGGTGTGTAATAGTTGATTTCAACTCTTACTCTCTTTTGGAATTACTTACTGTGCTAGCAGTACATAAACCTGTATTTATACTGATGAGAGTTCTGAAATTTCAGTTGACACTTGAATTCCAATCTTTACATTTTAATGGCACTTCCTGGGATTCATTCATTAACATTTTAGAGTAGTATTAGTTTTGTTGCCCTGTAATTCTAGTGAATCATGTGATGTTCAAGTAGAATCTCACAAAATCAGCAGTTGTAACACAGCCCTTTTGCAAGTAATGTCTCTGTAAGGGTATGTGGAAGGAGAAAGCATTGCTTGGTGTCATGGTTTTGCCCCAGCTGAGAGCTGGGCACCTCACAACCGCTTGCTCTTTAAAAGGGAGTTGGAGGGGGTGGGCGCAGTTGAGGGAGGGGGAAAGGGAAGGAGAAGAAAACCCAAGGAACCAAAACCTTGTGGGTTGGGATAAGGATAGTTTACTGAGATAGCAGAAATATATGTATAACAACAGGGCTTTATAGCAAAATATATGAAACTAGTGATACAGTTTCACACGGTTTCTCACCAAACTGCACAAACTCAGGCTGTACAGCTCAGAGCCGTCCCAAAACCTCCTGCCCTGGAGCTGCCTGCTCTTTTACCTGCCAGCCCCCTTTTATGCTGAGCATGATGTAATTGGCATGGAATACCAATTACATGGAAAATAAGAACAACTGAAAAGTCCTTGATTGCTTGGCAACAACTAGAAACATCAGTGTGTTATCAGCACTGCTCTCACCCTAACTCCCAAAGACTGGCATTCCATCTGCTGCTAGCAAAGAAATTAACTCCATCCTAGCCCAAACCAGGACACTGGGTTAAGGGTATCTGGTGGGGACAGCAACTGCTCCTATCATCCATTGACCATCTCCTAGGTTTATTGGCTGTGTTTAGCAAAGGTACTCAATAAAAGCACCAGAAAATGCATTTATATAACTCGAGCTGCCTACTGCAAATAATTTTATTATTTTCTAGTAACTTGTTCATATGTTTTTGAATTATACTGTAAAATATTGAGATTCCCCTCCATGTAATTTTCTTTTCCTCCTGTACTTAGCACAATGCTCCCATTCCTCAAGGAGGACGTGGTGCAATCCAGTTTGTCACTCAGTACCAGCATTCCAGTGGACAGAGACGTATCAGAGTGACCACAGTTGCCAGGAAGTATGTTTTAACTTGTGATGAATCATTTCTGAAAAATTAGGATATACACTTGCCTTTCAATCTTTAGGTTTTTAACCAGTCTGTTGTTCTGGGATATGCAGTGCCACAGGTGATGAAGACATGATCACACCTTTGAGACAGTTGCCTCTCTTGCTCTGTGAGCTGTCTGCTCTCTTGGGAGGTTGCAGCTGTGGTATAGTGATGACGTGGAAGTGGTCTGTGGTAACCAAGTGATTTTTAGATTAAAAGGAAGCTTTGAGTGAAATTCTGTGGCTTAAACTGAGGAGATGGCCAGGCTTAGGGAATGGCAAAGATCACTCCATAACTACACTTGAGTGCTAGCTGCAATTCATGGGGTTGTAAATGCCCATTACTCTTACCTGCATTTACCTGTGCATTACTCTTACCTGCAGCTTCCCTGATTCAGTTTACTTCACAATTTTAGAAAGCAATGTTTAATATTGTGCAGGTGTCCAATGACGTGTTCTTTAATAAGGAGATTATTTATTGGTTAATTTGATGGAAAATGCAGTTTATCAAGAAAGTATTGCTCTTGCTGTTAATATAAATGTTTTGTTAGCTTACATTAGATGCCAAGCTTTTACAAATATAAAAGGACAGATTAATAGTTCACCATGTAAATTGAAAAGAAGTAGCAAAGGTGCACAAGAAAACTGCTGGTATGGGAATGCATGATTAGCTTCATGGACAGTGAACTGTTTTATAAGCGGTACTCCATTTTATTTCACTGGTTGCATGGCATCTGTCCAAATAAGAGACACTTATAAAAGAATGGTTAACTGAGAGCCGCTCATTTTATACCTAGTAGATTTTTGAAGGTCCAGCAAGAGTTTGTTAAACTGCTAACGCTGCTTTCTTTGCCTTGATTTTGAAGGGGTATTCTGAGGGTGGACATCGTTCTCCTCACTGTGATGCAGATACTTGTATTTTTCTTTTGCAGCTGGGCAGATGCACAGACACAGATTCAAAACATTGCTGCATCTTTTGACCAGGAAGCTGCTGCAATTCTCATGGCTAGATTGGCAGTCTACAGGGCGGAGACGGAAGAAGGGCCTGATGTGCTTCGGTGGCTGGACAGACAACTTATACGCCTGGTAAAAAGCACTACATTAAAAGAGTTGGATTGGTTTTCTTTGAAAAATAAACCAAACAAACATAGAAGAACTGATTGCTTCATTTCTAGAAGAGGGTATGGAGAATTGACGAAGATTTTCTCTTTTAAATGCAAAAAAGAGTAGATATGTTTTTGATTTATTAATGCTGTCAGTCCTTGGCAGTTGGCAACTGCCAGCAATTTGAGACATTCTAGCAGGAGATTAGCAGAAATTAAAGCTTTCTCTACTTTCTGCTGCCAATAACAATATTGTAGACGAAGTATTTTTAACAAAAAAAGTCCAAATACCTAGAAAACCACATGAAATATCTTTATTTTTGAAAGTTGTGTTTTTATAATGTCTTGTAATTAAATAGTTATTAATAATTTAAATACTTTCTCTAGAGCTGTTTAATTATACAACTCTGCTTAGCAATTTTAGAGAAAAAATCCCCAAAAAGCAATTAAAGCCTCATACACAAGGAAATAGCTGCTTGAACTCAGGTCAGTGTTTTTGCTAGGTTTCAAAGTTGTAAGCACTTGGAATCATGCGTCTACTAAAACCAAACAAGCTAGCAGTAATGACATGACCAAGCAAGTATGTTTCTTAATTTAGATAAATTTTTCTTTTATTCCAGTGTCAAAAATTTGGTGAATATCACAAGGATGATCCCAGTTCTTTCAGATTTTCAGAAACCTTTTCACTCTACCCACAGGTGAGCAGAAGACAGGCATGTCTTTAAGGGGTAAGGAGAGAACACTTGGTGAAGAAAGAGGCGCTGAAGCCCAGAGTAAAATAAATCTGCTGGATAACAGAATGGGAAGATCCCCTTGCCCCCAGCTGTCTGGCATGCAACATTAGCCAGATCACTCTGTTGTCTGTGCTGCTGTTGTCCCCTTTTGCTCTCTGTCTTTATAGCTAAATTTTCTCTAACTGTGTGGTTTCTATTTCTCCATTAATGGAATCTTTATCTTACATGACTTTGTAATTCAGATAGTGACACTTTTTTTTAAAGGGATGTTTTAAGGATGAAATTCTGAAAACATGAGAAAAGATGTGATCTTCCTTTGTTGTTTCTTTTCTATATGTTTTATAATACTGACCTGAAAAGAAACACTTCACTGGTGAAGTGAACTTGAGTTTGACTATATTAAAATTTGAACACTTCCTTTGCTAAAATTCCATTCTGATAAATTCCTCCATGCTGATAAGTCCCAGTATCTTGGTTTTGGATGCTTCCTAGTCTTCCATGGCATTTCTGTTGGAGTTTTCTACTAATCTGTCTCAATGTGTTAAGTGTTGTGGATAGATTAAGTCAGCATGTGGAGAAATGGATTCAGCAAGGAAAGAACTTGCTTTTTCCATTTTATTAATGAAGTTCAACTTTGCTGTGGTTAATGTTATTTTTTCTGCTCACTCTTGTCTTGTGGGAGGAGCACAGCAGCCTCCCTCGTAGGAACAGTAGCACTTAAAGAAATGGTTTGGCAATATTTGGTCATAGTACTTAGCACTTAGCACTGGAGAAGAAGAAATCTTAAACTTTTCTCTAATTCGAAGTTCCTTTATAGGTTTATCCATTCTCCCTTCTTTGTCTCACTCTTGTCAGAGTATCTAAAAAGTGGCAAAGGTGCATTCACAAATTAAAAATGTTAGAGGACTTGGAGTTCAGTTTTGTTGGGGTATTCTTCTCATGCAGTTAGTGGAAACATTCCTCTCCTTGTACAACTCTCCTTTTTATCTGTGAAAGTTCAAGCAAATGTTTTTTTCTTTTACAGTTTATGTTTCACTTGAGAAGATCTCCTTTCTTACAAGTTTTTAATAACAGTCCGGATGAGAGCTCATACTATCGTCATCACTTCATGCGTCAAGATCTAACCCAGTCACTTATCATGGTTCAGCCAATTCTCTATGCCTACTCCTTCAATGGACCTCCAGAGGTATCATTATATATAACATGATAATTGGTAAAAAGGTGTGGTTTTGAGAGAAAGGTGATTGTCATCCTCGCTGTTACACATTAAACAATGTGGTGTTTTGAAATTTATTGCATGAGAGAGACTGTTCTTTAATATAAAACGTTCTGTGAGGCACACATCAGATTTCTGATGTAACATAGTCTTGAGAACAGAAGTCAGGTCATGAAGACATTATGTTTTAAACTAAGGAATGGTAACTTTTTTTTTGTTAGTTTGAGAGTTTTAGGAGTTTTGCTTTTAGTTTTGTGGTGCCAGAGTGTAAACATCAACAGTTAGTTACATGTGTGATACAAAGGACGAGAGTGATCAAGCAGGAGCTGACAACACTGTGTAGAAGGAGTAATAAAGTAATTTTAAATTTTTTTTTATTCTTGGAATAGTTACTAGTTTTGGTGTCCCTAATAAGGTTGATCCAATTAAGTTACATGGTACCAATTCAGTTAAATCATACAGTATAATGTCACTGACTTTAAGAAGGGGAATTAAAACCTTCGTACATTGGATTTTGTAAATAATGAGTATTTACTGTATACAGTATTGGTGGGCACATGAGTACAATAATAACAGCTGTAAGGATAAGACAAAAAAAACCCCAAACCAGATAACCCTCAACTCCTAAATCTTCTACTCAAATAACTACTGAATCTTTATACATTGAAATGCAAGTAAATGGCACTGTATAGGTAAATGCAAAGGCACTTGAAAGACTAGAAAAGTGCATAATAATGAAAGAGGTTTCAGTTCTGGAATACAGTTTTTATTGCTTCCTTGAAGTTTTACATTCAGAATCAGGCTGGGTAATGTTAGAATGAGATGGTGTGGGATGCAGGTGTATAACTTACTAATGCTCCATATTTGCTTGTTTTTAAGTGGTTGAAAAAGTTCCTAAGATTGAGTTGACTTGGTTGAGTCAGGAAGCTGGTAATGATATCTGATTACTTAGTTCTGCATCAGTTGCTAATTTTTAATTTATTTTTAAATCTTAGCCTGTTCTTCTGGATAGCAGCAGCATTTTACCTGATCGCATTCTCCTTATGGACACCTTTTTTCAGATTCTTATTTATCATGGAGAGGTAAGATCTGTACATACATGTTCTTTTTCTGAAGAATGTCATGCTGTGTTACTAAACACAAGCCTAAGTTCTGAAGCATTCCAGTGCTCAACATGTCGTCTGTGTGGCTGATACTAGACTTGTAATTCATGTCTGTAGTTTGACATTACTTCATGTTGTAGAACTGGTTGTTATGACAAATTTAAGATGAATTAGCTTCAATATGTGGATTATTTTGTTTAAACCAATATTTTCCCAACTTGTAATAATGCTTTTGCCTGCGCTCCCTACCCCCCGTAAGTCACTCATTTGTTTTAGACCTCTAAATTAGTTCTTTGGGGATAGTGAGTCCCAATTTTATAGTCCCTCTTCCTGGAGGAATGAAACTGTTATTGGCAGTTGAGTAGATAGACACTCACTAGTAATATAAATGCTTGTGACATGCTGGTGCTCTGCTGCCCTTGAGGAATTGAGCTGCTGCTTTTTTCCGCTTTCCAACTGGTAAGCGGTTTCCAGCTGAGAGTTTGAGAAATACTGTTAAGGATCACATCCTCATAGCTGTACTGTTTAAGGTAGCTATTAAACCCCAGCCCTTCTTGAGTAGAAAAACTGTAGCAGCCGGGGGATGGGCAGCTGCCTGAGGGAAGGGGAACAGGGAGCAGAGTGTGGTTGCAAGGCAGGCGGCAGCCTCACCAGTGAGGACACGGCCCCACTGTGCCTGAGCAAGGTGAGCAGACCAGTTTGTGGGTGGTCACCAGGTTCGGCCACCAGTTCAGATCCTCACACAAGTTGATGAGAATGAGGCAGATCCCAGTTCCAGCCAGGTAGTCAAGCCCCTGAGTCCAGATGTGTGGCCAGGTATAGGCACAGCTGCAGCGGAGCTCAGACAGGGGCCAAGCCTCAGCTTAAAACAGTTGCCAAGCAGAGGAACAGGGAGCCCATACTGAGAGTCCCTCCAGGTCTTTTTAACACCAGCCTGATCAGTGAGCTGACCTTGGGCAATCAGCTTCACTTCTAGAAGGTGGGGAGGCTCTGCTACAGCCCTGAAAGATAGATGTCAGTGTAAATATTTGTTTTGTGTTATAGATATGTATATTTAAGAATTGCAAATAGTGTCCCTTGACCTGATGAACTAAATGTTTAGCATAGCAAAGGGTGACACAAAAGGAAATGCAGAACAACCACGCATTGTTTAAAAAAAAATAAATCTAGTGACATGTTACTTCCACATCTTGGCTTTTAAAAATTAACTTGCGTATTGTAGAGCAGAAAGGGGTGAGTGATAGAAAAGAGGCCAGCCATGGCACATTCTCCTGTGAAAAGCCCAGTGTATCCTCTAAAAAGATTGGTGAAGCGTTCTAAATTTCTTTCTTCCCCCTATCTCCAGACCATTGCTCAGTGGCGTAAATCAGGTTACCAAGATATGCCGGAGTACGAAAACTTCCATCACTTGCTACAAGCTCCAATAGATGATGCCCAAGAAATTCTCCATTCCAGATTTCCAATGCCCAGATACATCGATACAGAGCATGGGGGAAGCCAGGTATGGTAAAATATACATATTATATAACCTAGGAAGTGATGTGTTAGGGTTTTCTTTGGTAGTAGACATGCATTTCTGTTCTAAAATACTTGTAAATTGCAGGTGAAGCTTTTGATTTTTAAAGCTTTTACAGAACCATGTATTTAATAGTAGCTTTTTCCCTAATTTGTGAACTATGTAGTTTAATGCTATTTTTACCATACTGACCTGGACTCTCAGATTCCTTGTGTGACATAAGACAAAAGTTAGTACTTGTTCCAGGGTCTTTGTAACAATGCCAGAAATAGTCTTTGTGTTTGGTTTTTTTTTAAGCTATTTAACTTTTTATTGATATATTTGCTTTGCTAGGGGTTGGAAAAAGACAAAATCTTACTTTTTGCTGCATTGAAAAGTTTTTAGCAGTTTTGCGTTACAGCTGTAGAGTCCAGGGAGTGGCTCTATTTATAGAGGTGCTACTTGCTTTTCTAAATAGATGTGTGTGCACATTTTTATCTCCAAATAATAGAAATGGTTTAGTTCACACACATGTAATTTTTCTGAGTACAAGAAACTTTGAGAAGATTAATTTTTTGCCTGTGTTTTGTTTTTTCAAAGGCTCGTTTCCTGCTTTCAAAAGTCAATCCCTCTCAGACTCACAACAATATGTATGCATGGGGACAGGTATGTATGAATCTGCTGACAAAGCTTGTTTATGTGATTTTATGTTCTCTTTCCCTATTTCAGAAATCAAGTGGCATGTTGCATGCATACAGTTAATAATGCCAGGTTTTGAAACTGAAAAGAAACACAGTTTTGGTCTGCTGCCTCCAAAAAGACAAAAAGAAAAATGGGTTTCATTTCTTCAGATAAAAACGATCTGGTTTGCTCTTTTAAGCTTCTGTTAGGCTACTTTCATGTCCAGCCTTCTTTCTTGGACAAATACCTTCCAATTCCTTAGAATGAGAGCAATTAGCACTCATAAAGACTAAGGGACAATTTTTGCAATAGGGGAAATAAATTTTGTAGTCAGCTCTAAGCACAGACTGACAAGTGCACCGGTACCAGTGTGCTGATGTTTTCCAGAATTTTTGTGGTCCCAGGTGACTGGGAATCAGTTTTTCAAGTCTTGCTAAATTTTAGGAAGGAAGTCACGTAAGAGTTTAAAAATTAAACTTTCTGGAACATCCTGTGTTCTTGAACACTTGTATCCCAGTTCCATGTTCTCCTCCCCCATTCAGCTTTTATAGTGGGAAGAGAAACACTGCTGTGGGTGAATGCCAGTGCAGTGTAATTTTCTCACAACAACATAATGGTGTCAGACAGGTGAAGCTGCATGTTACCTGTACTTTTAGAGTACTTTGCTACAGGCCATGCAGTGTTGGGATTGTCAGTGAGAGAGCTCTGTATCAGTTTTGTGGCAGTGACCTTTTTGTCAGGTAAACTTTATCTGGGTATGTTTTCATAAGGATGTATTGGTTTTAATGAAACTTCTGGCAGAGAAGAGCACTGAGATCCAGAGTGAAAATACTTGAAAACTGTACTGAGTCAGGGACAGCGTGATTTGAACCCAGCACTCTTGCCTCCAAAGTCAGTAACCTAACCAGAAATCTGTTAGTGTCTCTGTTCATCCTGTTTCCTCTGCAACATCCAAGCAAATCCTGCAGTTAGAAAAGTCGTGTGTTTTATCTAAACATTACCAGGAAGTTTTTGAGCTTTTGATGTTTCCAACAGTACAGGACAAATGTTTGCTGCTCATTTAATGAGTGAGCAATTGAAACTGTATTCCACATATAAATGCAAATACAAAACAATTCTTGAACTGATATCTAAGAAAATTGTCTGTGCTGTGGATGAGTAAGACTCCTTGGTACTCCTCAGAAAAGACAAAATTTCCCTTTTAATGCTGAAAAAGGTTCAGTTCTAGAGTAACATAAGAAATGGTGGGTTATTCTCTGCAGAGGTGCTGCTGCATGTGCGCTCAACATAATATCCTCCTGTGTTTGCAGCGATTTTTGTGAACAGAGTTGAACCAAGTACAAATTATGAAATGAGAAATGTCACCGTTGGGAGAAAAATTTAAACTGAATTGGTTTTGCTCTTGTTTTTTCTCATGAGCTTCCTGGGTGGTTTCATATAATTTTATTTTGTGCCTAACTGAAAGCGTTGAGAACAATTTGTTGAGAACAGTCCACACCGACCTGAAGAGGGCACCCACACACCACTGAGACCATGTTTCAGGAGCTGGGGAATTGATTTTGAGATTGAAAGTAAAGATTGTTGTGTTTTTAAACTAGAGCAGGTAGATGCCTTATGGCATAAAAAACATTTTCAGAAAATGATGGTAAACTTTTACAGCTGTTGGTTAGTCTTTGAAGATGCAGTTGAAACTTTCAGGTTGTGGAGATGACATTTATTTTCAGTTTTATTTTTGTCGTGGTAAATATGGAGAATTTGCAATTTGAAACAATATAAGAGTTCAGTGGCAGAAATCTTAACAATTCCCCAACTAGCTGTCACCAAGTCACAGTTAATTAAATTTAAGTTCTCCTTGTATGCCTTACATCAAAACTTTTCATGAGCAGAAAACAAAACTCAAAGTGGTCTGTGAAGAATCAAAGCTAATTCTTGTACTTTTCAGACTTGTAAATTGTGACCTCACTGCTTTTCACGTAATTCCCCAGCAAATTAAATACTCTGCTATCTGTTACCTTACCTGCACACAGGGCTTCCGGTCTTCAAAGTAGAGCTGCTGCTGTTGGTAGTGGTGGTGGCAGCAGCTGCCTGTGTGTGCATGTTGGATGAGATGCCCAGCTTCAGGAATCCATTCTGCGGCCGTGGATTGCTGCTAGCAGCTATTGTGAGGGGTCTCTTAGAGGTCTTGTCTGCTCCTTCGGTGGTTTATGCGCTAGAGGAAGATGTACTGTCTTTCTCTGTGTAAGACACAAGGTGGCAAATCTGCCCCAGAATTAAGCTTCTTGTAATTCCCTTGTGGCCTCTCAAATACAAGAGCTCAGGTTTAGTATTTGGTGGATTTGGAAGTAGAGAACATCCTTTGTTCTCGTCTTGTCACCATCAGCTGATAGGTAATTTAGTGGGCCTTCTCTGAGACGGGCTGTGCATTGCATCAAGTGTATTGTAGTGTTCTGAGAGCTCTGAGGTGTACTGCTCTGTGGTTTGTCCCTTGAGCATCAACTGAGAAATGTTTCTGGTCAGTTCTTGAAAAAGGGGCGTGGATTCCAAGCATCCTTGTTGACACTTTCATGCCTGTTCTTTGGAAGGTTGTATAAAAGATCAGAGAGCTCTGATTTTTTGTTTAGAAATATGGGTGCTTAGTGCCTTCAGGAAGGTTGAACTGTTGAGATTTGTAGAAATTCTTCCTACATCTGTAAATGGAAGTGATGGCAGATTGGTTTCAAAGGATTTAAGAGAGTTACTGTGTGACATTTGCAGAGTTGCCAACTGCTGTTTTATTTAGACTGTCAATTTGCTTAAATAGTGATTGAAAGAACCATTTTGATCTGCTTGGATTTTTGCACAATTACTTCTGAGGTCAAAAAGCTGCAAAAAATCCACCCAAAGGGGTCTGGGTTTTGGGTTGTTTCGGTGGGGTTGTTTTAATCTTTTGTGATCTGATTCCACGGTTCTTGAGATGTTGGTTTTGGTGTTTCTCTGAGGTGGCTGTAAGAGAGAATATGGCCAGCTTTCCTTGAGGAAGCTAGCTGACCTTCACTTGGTCTCAGATCAGACCCTTAGTGAATTTGTTCCCTCCTCTCGCCATTTGAGAAGTCTGAGCTCAACTTGACAGATACTGATTTGTTAGTTGTGTTGCTTGCCCGTTCCTGTTTCTCCCACCTTTGCCTGCTCCCCTGAGGTAGGAATGATACAGGAATTGTGGTGTGGAAGGTTTATTTACTTATAAAAATTTGTAAGCTAGTGTTTGGCAGCTGTCAAAAACTCAGAGGTTGGTATGGTTGATGTAAATATCTCGCTGTACTGCAGCTCATTGCCATATGCATTAATATGGAAGAGAGTGTGGTTTATGCCTGAATTTATGTAAACATATGAAAATTTATGTAAATATACAGTCTGCTGTTTTTTGTCAGGATTCCAGTGATGATACACTTCTAAGATCTTTCTAAATTCATAAAGTGTTTATTTAATGCATCATATTGTGGCTTAAAATGGTTTTTCTTCACAATGAGCATAATCAATTATCCTTGTTTCCTCTTATTTTATAGGAGTCTGGAGCACCCATTCTTACTGATGATGTCAGCTTGCAAGTATTTATGGATCATCTGAAGAAACTTGCTGTCTCTAGCGCTGCCTGAGATGCTGCAGTGCATTAAAGGCACAGATAAGCTGTAGCCATATTTCAGCTTTTTCCTCCTTTCCCTTTTCCGTGTCTCTTGACAGAATGCTCTGATGTGCACAAGCTGCCTGGATAGATGTAAAGCAGTGTTGCTCTCAAAGAAAGGCTTTTGTTATCAAGCATACATTTTAATGTGAACTGCAGTTTGTAAAAACAACAGGTAGTAAATTAAGTTATAATTAGAGGAAAAGAACAGTCATTTTGATTATTGTGATACTGTAATTGCTTTGAGATCATTTGTAAAAACTTTGAGGTGTGATTTCCATTTCCTTTTTAAACACTGAGGTTGATTCTGCTCTGCACTACAAAGGCACATTGAACAATGAAGAAAATCTTTGGTGATGTCAGGCCTTCCAGGCTGCCACGTGACTACTTTTTGCTTACTCCGGTTGAGCACAGAGTGAACAAAGCAGCAACAAAAAGCATATAAAAATAGTATTAAGTCAGCCTTTTGACTTAGGCTGCTGAACTTTTCTTTCCTTCAGAGAGATTATTGTTCATGCATTGTTCATTTTAGGAGTATTTAGTTTCAAATATTTCTTCCTGCTTACCCTACTTGATTCTGTAGGAGCAGAGATTTTCTTTATTTCCACATGAAGAATTTGAACTGAAAAGGAAAAAACAATAATCTGTTATTGCCCAAAATTGAAATCCACATGTATTTTTGACAGAAGTACCTATTACCAAACACAGTAGCAGATGAACATGTTCAGTAGCTAACACTTTTATAGCTTGAGCTAAGAAAAAATCCTGTGCTACCAAAATGAACTGTCTGGGAGTACAGCCTTGATTTTTGTCTTGGCGAGTCTACTTTTACAAAAATAAATATCCTTTTTTAATTATTGCCTTATAATGTTATTACACTAATGCATGACACTGCACATCTGCTTTGTGTTTCTGCATCCTTTTTGTTGTGAATTCAACAGGCTCCAGTTCTTGTTGAAACAGTATTATATAGAATATGATGTAATTCATTTGATATGTAGGTTGTGTTTTTTCTTTTGGTGGATAAATTAGTAGGCTTTCCCATCTACTTGCTGAAGTTTACACATAAAACAGATGTTTACATAGGTAACGTGACATTTTGACAAGCAAAGATGTGAAATGTTGGAGTGGGCAAGAAAAAATGGTGCCAAGTCTAAAGAAAAAGATAGTTTTGACATAGGAAATTCAATCATATACTGGTGTGATAAGCATGAAGGTTTTTTGTTTTCTGTAAATTCTCAGAAACTTGATTAAATCATTTGCTCTCCGTTTCTTTGATCTAAATGAGATGAGCTCCTTTTGCCTCAGTACAAATAAAACACGTTTTTCTCTCTGTATTTATTGTGCTGGTTTCTGTTGGTGCTTGAAATGACAGGTGGAAATAGAGGTAGTAATGATAAAATTGAGAATAACTTCACCACTTTTACTCATTAAATAATTGGTATAACGCTTGTTCAACGTCCAGGGATAAGACTAAACTGTTCATGCTGTGGACAGCTTAGGAGACAAAAATCCAGTAGTCCTTCTGACTTTGTTTTAGCTAATAAACAGGTTAATTCTTTCTCATTACACTAAATATATCCAATTTATTTGGCAGTTAAATACTGTTTGAATAATAAATCTGTTCATCACCAAGTCATGATAATGGCTGAGGTTTTTTGTGCTTTCATCCCTTCCCTTTAACCAGCTCTCACCCTCTTAATAGGCTCTTTCATCCAATCTCTTGGCAATGTTACCTTCTTTTGCAGCTTAAAGTATTTCACTTAAAAGTGGAGATACTGAATGCCTCCTTCGCTTCGGTCTTCGCTTCAAAGGCCCCCTGGGACCCGCAGACACTGGATGAAAGAAGTAAAGTTTGGGAAATGAGGAGCTTCCCTCTGGTTGAGGTGGGGGAGGTCCAGGAGCATCTCAAAGGGATTAATGTACACAAATCCATGGGCCCGGATGGGATGCATCCACGTGTGTTGAGGGAGCTGGCGGAAGTGATTGCTGAGCCGCTCTCTATCATCTTCAACAGGTCCTGGAGAACAGGAGAAGTGCCTGAGGACTGGAGGATAGCCAATGTCACTCCAGTCTTTAAAAAGGGCAGGAAGGAGGAACCTAGTAACTATAGGCCAGTCAGCCTCACCTCTGTCCCTGGAAAGGTGATGGAACAGCTTGTTCTGAATGCCATCTCCAAGCAATTGGAAGAGAAGGTGGTCATGAGGAGTAGTCAGCATGGATTCACCAAGGGGAAATCGTGCTTGACCAATCTCATAGCCTTCTACGATCTCATCACCAGCTGGGTAGATGGAGGGAGAGCAGTGGAACTCATCTACCTTGACTTCATCACTGTCTCCCATGACATCCTGATAACAAAGCTGAGAAAGCATGGAATAGATGAGTGGACAGTGAGGTGGGTTGAGAACTGGCTGTCGGACCGAGCCCAGAGGGTGGTGATCAGTGGAGCAGAGTCTGACTGGAGGCTTGTGACTAGCAGTGTTCCCCAGGGCTCGGTGCTGGGTCCAGTCCTGTTTAATATCTTCATTGATGACCTTGATGAGGGAATAGCATCCACCCTCAGCAAGTACCTGATGATACAAAGCTGGGAGGAGTGGCTGACATGCAGGAACACTGCGCTGCCATTCAGTGAGACCTGGACAGGCTGGAGAGCTGGGCAGGGAGAAACCAGATGAGGTTCAACAAAAGCAAGTGTAGAGTCTTGCACCTGGGAAGGAACAACCATTCGTTTCAGTACAGGCTGGGGGATGACCTGCTGGAGGAGAGCTCTGTGGAGAAGGACCTGGGGGTCCTGGTGGATGACAGGTTGGCCATGAGCCAGCAGTGTGCCCTGGTGGCTAAGAGAGCCAATGGGATCCTGGGGTGCACCAGGAGGAGTGTGGCCAGCAGGTCAAAGGAGGTGATTCTCCCCCTCTGCTCTGCCCTGGTCAGGCCCCACCTGGAGTATTGTGTCCAGTTCTGGGCTCCCTGTTATAAAAAGGACAGGGATCTCCTGGAGAGAGTCCAAAGAAGGGCTACGAAGATGATTAAGGGCCTGGAGCATCTCCCCTATGAGGAAAGGCTGAATAAGCTGGGGCTGTTCAGCCTTGAGAAGAGAAGACTAAGGGGGGACCTAATTAATGTCTATAATTATCTTAAGTGTGGGATGCAGGGGGAATCAGCCAGCCCCTTTTCAGTGGTTTGTGGAGACAGGACAAGGGGCAATGGCTGCAAGTTGGAGCACAGGAAGTTCCACACCAACATGCGGAAGAACTTTTTCACAGTGAGGGTGACAGAGCACTGGGACAGGCTGCCCAGGGAGGTGGTGGAGTCTCCTTCACTGGAGATATTCCAGACCTGTCTGGATGCCTATCTGTGCAATCAGAGCTAGGGAGCTGCTTTGGCAGGGGGTTTGGACCCGATGATCTCTCGAGGTCCCTTCCAACCCCTACAATTCTGTGATTCACACTGTCAGAGACTTTTTGAAAACCCAGATGTGTCTAATGTAGTACTTTTTATCCTCCTTACCTCTTCCAAAGACTCTATGTGGTTAACAAGGCAGGATTTTCCTTCACAGGGAATGTGCTGACTTACCCCAGAACTACCTGCTCTTAAGTCTCGTTCTTTTATTGCAGATAGTCTCTACCACCTTACCAGGTGTAGCGATCAGATTCACCCCTCTGTAACGTGCAGGACGTCCTTCAGAACTCCTGGGTGAAAGCCTTCTGGTCCTGGTGACTTGTTCATACCTCATTCATTGGTTTCATCTAATACCTCTTGCACATTTACGTAGGTCAGATGAACTGTTTTGGGGAAGTAAGCTGTTAGGACTGAGAATTGATCAACATTTGAAATCAAAATAATCTGTTGTAGGGTTGTGCCACAGGAGAAAGTAGATTAGAAAAGATAAATTGCAGCTGTTTGCTGTCCTTGCTTGCATCTGTAGTACTAGGTTTCTTGGTGAGGAGATGCTACGGTCTGTGCAGTAATATCCATGGCTCACAGCAGTCTCATTCATCATAAAGGTTGACCTATTTAATTACAATGGCAGGTTTTGCGATGATTTTTAAAAAATCTTTTCTTTTTGGCTGGGCACAGATTGGAAATCAGAGGAAGATTTGGTAAGATTTTGTGAAAAACACAAGGTCTCAGACTTGGAAGAAGTAGCTTTCTGCAGGACATGGGATTAAAAAGAAGCTGTTGAATGTTCTATTAAGGACAGGGACATTAAAGACAGAATTACCCATGGGCAGTCAGAAGTAGGGGAGCAAGCAGTCAGGTGCTGCTTCCTCTGTTTTGTTAGGCAGACTGTGGGTTTGAGAGCAATATAAAATCTGCACTTGGTAGAAACTTCCTCACTGGGCACATATGTGTCTGAAGCATTGCCATCTGGGTGGTATGTGTGTCTCAGAGCGACATAGGTGGATCCGAAATTAGTTTTGCCAGGATCATGAAATCAGATGGAGGCTCACAGCAATCTGACAGCTGTCCATGTTCTTAGATACTCTTGTTGCTGGTGTTTTGACATGGTACAGAAAACCCCCTTGTGATTGGCACTCTGCGTAGTATCTGGTCTATAAGGTGTTGCTTTCTAGCCTGATGCCTTTTTCTCCAGATGGATTTTCAGGCTGTACGTGCTGAATTTTTCTTCTCATTGGTTTAGGTCCTGTACTTACAGCCCATTTATTTGTCCACAGCCCATCCATGGGTTCATATCAGTCCACACCACAAAGCTATTACTGCTGGCCTAGTAAAGATGAGGCAAAGGTTTTCTGGACCTTGTAAGCATGAGAGCTGCTCTTCGTTCAGGAGAAGAGGTGGTGGTTAAGCTGTATTTTGGAATAAGCCATTTTGAGCAATAGAAGCTATCGCCATGTGGGTGATGAGCCTGTGTTTTTATATATAACAACTTCAAACCTCTAAGAGTTTCTCGCTGAACTTGAAAACCAGACTCCTTGCCATCCACACAGAGATGTAAAGAACACCCTGAGACAGCGCTCTGCCCTGTGAGGGCGGAGACAGCAAGCCTCTGACGTGTTCTGTGGCAAATGCCCTGCCTTGGCTTCTCTTCTCCCCCAGTTCCCACATCTAGGAACAGGCACAGACCGTTTCCAAATAACCTTTGGAAATACTTTACAATAATTGAATCCGTGTTACATTACTGCTTCAGGATCTCCTCTTCTGGAGGGTGAGGATTTGTAATTTTTTTTTAGCTTGGTTTGTTTAATATTTTCTGGTTTTGGTGGGGTTTTTTTAATGCCAACTGTCAATAGTTTGCTTTCCTCTTGCTTGGGAAAAGGGAATGGATTGCTAACTTCAGACTTTCACTGTGTGCTTGGATGGGACTAGCTCACAAGGTACCAGGCTTAGACACAGATTTAACAAGCTGAACCAAAAGCTGAAGTTAAATTGCCTAAAGGCATGTGGATTTGCCCTGAAATACAAATACTGTCAACTTCCTAGAACCTCATGGCTTGGTCTGTGAGACTGCGACATGAATGAGTGGTGCTGAGCCTGCCTCCAACACAATGGTATGTTTGGAAAATTGCATTTCCCAGTATTCCCTCTTTTCCTCAGCTAAAAATAATAGCTGATGAGCAGTGATCAAGAGCCTATCCTGTTCTTCTACCAAATCTCAGGCAAACAGCTGTATTATCCCCCCTGTCAGATTGCAAAGGGCGATAGAATTGAGCTCAGTTTAGCTTTTGGCATTTTGGGTTCACACAAAAGTTAAATGTTACATGAAAGCCAACAAGCCTGAACACAACAGATGGAGAAATTAATGAAGTTGTTGCTCTGCTCTGAATTTAATGTAAAGTCTTGTTTAAAATAGCAAATTGTGCCTAATAGTATAGGCTTCTGTCTGAAGAAAGGGCTGCAATGCTAAAAGATAAATAAATCAACATCCATAACTTGATTTTTGGCAAAACGGAAAAAAAAATAAATCACTGCACCCATTAACAATGGAGGCTGTCCCTGAAACCTCAGATTGTCTTGTGTTGTTTTCCTTCTTCCATGACTGCCAGGAGGTATCCTGCTGTGTTGTGCCCTTGCCAGGAACTGGGGTAGGAGTTGCCTTGGAAGCTGATGTGTGTGGAACAAGTGATAGGCTGTCCTTTGTGTCTCTCAGGCAGAGGTGTATGTGTTGTGTCTACAGTCGGCTTCACGCATTGGAGGTGTGCACGTGCAGGGGTGTTTCTCTGGCTAGAGAATGGCCAGAGACCAGCATCTTACTAGAGAAAGAGCCTACTCTCCTAGAGCCCTGGCCCTGCAATTTTCTCCTCTTTCCCTAAAAATAGGAACAGCCAGCCACTCAAGGGATTTAGCTGCTTTCAAAGCATGCATATAAATTATGCTGTCAGGGTAACTTGGAACCAGGGTAACTTGGGTTCAAAATAGCAGGGGGGTGGCCTCTGAGGTCCCTGAACATGCGCTCCCTTCTAGGTTAGGACTCACTTCTCCACTGTTGCCAACCTTTCAACCTCAGGAGAGATGCCAGTACCTTGTGGGCCAGTTTGTAGTCTACAGATAGCACGTGGAATGGTGTTGCTTTCATAGGGTCATTAAAAAATTTTAGCAAGGGACCATAGCCATGTGAGCAAAATTGAAGCTAGGTGGAGAGACAGAAAAGTTCAGGTGACACTAAATTGGTATGAAGTAGCCTGTGTAATTAATAAGGTACCAATGAAGAGGAAATGATATTTCTGGGATTCAGCTGTGACCTCCTCCTCAGCTGCACGCTGGAGGCCAGTACATATCTCACTCTTTTCTGTAGCACTGCAGATGTGTTTGAGCCTTGGCTCTGAATGGACATGGACCTTTAAAGATCCCAACCTGTATGACCTGGAGAGAGTGATACTGGGGAGAGGGATTTTTATTCCTTTTTTCCTTCCCCCCCCCCCCCCTTCTTTTCTCTCTCCTAAATATGTCAACATTACAGGATGGCTTGAATTACTGATTGAAACAAGTGGACAGTTTAAACTGAGTTGTCCTAGTCTGCAGACATGTCACACCTGGCTGATGAAGTACAGCTGTAAGTGGTTTATAGCACTGCTGATATTGATTCATCCTGGAACGTAGGTACTTTTGTTAGCATTGCTTTTTAGAAGGGTTTGTGTGGAATTTTTCCAGAAAGCTCACAGGAAATTTATAGGTGGGCAAAATAGGTGTTTCAGGTAATGCTACCTGTCTAGTTAGGATCAAAATGTGCCCCTCTCTCTCCCAGAAGCTGCTGTAATATATCCTCCCACTCTAGGTATTCAGGCCCTGCACGAAGGCAAAAATAGCCCAGATGGATCTAGCATTGCAGCGTGAGCAGTGCTACAGCATGAGAGGATATAACGTCTCATTTCAGACTTGCTCCCACTCCCTGGCAGGAGGAGGAGGTAAAAGGAGCTAACGCCCTTTAGATGATGGCACTGAACCAAACAATGGAACTGTACTCTGTTTTTGTCACTGTAAAAGCAGAAAATGAGAGAGCTAACTTCTTACAGAACTTAACTGAATGTGTATTTTGTCCTTTGGAAAACAAAGATTTTATCACAGACTCTTTGAAGCTAAAACTGTTTGCAGAAGGTACAGTGTTTTTTCACTGAAGTGAAGGCAGGTCTGGAAAGAGATTGCCTTCAGAGTTAACTCCCTCAACTGTACCTGTGTCATGGAGACCTTGCTCTGGCAGGTCTGCTTTGTGCTGCCTCTGTGAACGAGCTGCCAGCCACAAAAGATATTTTAAAAGCCT
Source organism: Hypotaenidia okinawae (assembly GCA_027925045.1). Lineage (NCBI taxonomy): Eukaryota > Metazoa > Chordata > Aves > Gruiformes > Rallidae > Hypotaenidia > Hypotaenidia okinawae. Next base: position 42,385,144 of record BSDF01000006.1, on the reverse strand, counting down.
GCAGCAGAACTAATACTGCCCTTGCCAAAATGTAAGATGAAATTTGTGCCCTGTCATGGGAGGAAAAGCAGCAGAGATCAAAAGTCTGGGGTTGTCTGCAGTAGCAAAGAATTTTAAGTGACATGCCCAGGTGACAGGAGGAAGTTGGTTGTGTAAAATGCAGTACCTTGGTAGTCCCTGCCTACCTAATAGGAGCAGAAAAATCCTTGCCAGCTTCCAAATGGGAAGCTAACTTCATGCTAAATACCAGCAAGACACCTTGGACCTCTCATTTGATGATGTGCACCAGTTTGGCATCCTAGAGCAAGCGGTGGCTAGTGGCTGTTTCCAAGGAAGGCAAAAATGCCCCAGAAGCAAAGTGGTGCAACGAGGGGGTGGAGGAGTGGGCTACTGCAGCCTTCACAGAACACGTTACCCAGCATGTTCCTGGCCACACAGGTCCTTGCTCAACTGTATTTTCCGATTTTCAGCCCATCAAGGGTAAGTTGAGGCAAGCACACTGTGATTGATTGCTATTTTTATAATTTGCCTGACTAAAATTAAATAGATGGTTGTGCTGAAACTTTAGTGCATAAATGTTCTGCTGTGACTTCCTTTCCTTTGGGAATGGCTGAAATGACTTCACTTTGTACTTCCCAGATGTGTTAGTCACCTGTCGACAGGATGCTTTTGAGCATAGATGCACAAACTGATGGCTGCGCCTTCCAGACTGAAGTGATTGTTTAAATGACTTAATAACACAAGGACCTCTTTCTGGTTAAGGGTTATGAATGAATTTTCCTTGAGGAGACCAGAATACAGCCCTGACAGGCAAGTGCAGAAAAATGAGACAGATTTGGTAGTTGCATGTGATCTGGCAAGACTGCAGGATGGAGAGTCCTATTGCTGTGAATGTTACTTTTCACAGAATCACAGAACTGCAGAGGGTGGCAGGAACCTTTGGAGATCATCTTATGCAATCCCCCTGTCCAAGCAGAGCCATTGAGAGCTGGTTACCCAGGACGTTGTCTAGATGGCATGGGCTTTTTTACTTAAAAAGGAGTTGAAAATGTACAGATTTAAAGATAGGTCCCTGCACAGGCTACTTGTTATCCAGTGGAATTGTAGCCCAGATGGAAATAATCTCATAAACTGCAGGAGATGGACCGAGACCTCTCTGCTCCCTGTGTCTGTCTCTATCTTATTCCAACTGTGTAAAACTACAGGTATAAGAGAGAAAATTTTAACTGAAAAGAACGTGGGCAGGGGACTTTCAAAGGCTACATCCCTTCTTAACCAGCAGACTGAACACAGATCAAACAAAAAATGAAATTCTTCTCTGTATGTATCTGAAATTCATGAAGTGACAGGTCCTCATAGTAGGTCAGTTGCATCTGAATGAAAAATATCCTTTGTCCTAGTTAAGTAATGTGTAGAAATAAGTCTGGATTTATTTTTTTAGATGATATATTTGGCAATGTATGACATAATGCCACTGTAAGCAGAGCTTAAAATAACTTGTAATTAAGATGAGGAGAATAAATAGGACATCTGTTTTACTCAGATTTCTGCAATGTGTCTTAGACACAACTGTCTTATTTGCTAATAGAAATACCTATTTAAAATATGCATTATCTGAAACATACAGCACTGTGTTTTGCAATTGACAGTTCCCACATCCTTACAAGAAGGAAGGAATAGTTTCACGGCTTCTGCCTCAGACCTCACAAAGAAATGGAATCATTTGCTGTTGCAAATTTCATTCCAGTGGAGTAAGTGGTTACTTTGCTGCCTGCGGATCAAACATGTGTGCTGATCCCCTGCAGAATCAGAGCATTGGTTGGCGGAAGATGTTGTCTTCTGAGATGAGTAGTCAATGCTAACAGATACGTCCTGCCACACTTCGGCTGCAATTCCATGTTTTTTTGTAGGATTGCAGAGGCAGGCCAGCTAAGAAGAAAATAGTAATATGGATTCACAGCTTCACATCCAGTGCCAGTATTTTAATTGCTAGAATTACCTTTGTCAAACCCCGAGGGGGCAGTCCATGCATGAGGCTTCTGGCCTGATTCTGGTTCCAGCCATGCTGGTGTCATCAAGTGCCTTTGACTGTTCCTCTTTTACATCCGTCTTAAGTGTGAGCCCAATAGTGTAGAATTTGAAGGTAAATCTACCTTCACTTAGAAAACCACAGCGATATTTTTCTTCTTTTTTTTTTTTTCAGTTTAAACTTTTAAGATAAAAAATAAGGACAGTCCTCAAAAGTAAACAACCTGTCATAAGCATTTGTGATGGTTTAAGAAATAATCTAGAAAGAAGACCTACAAAGAACTGATTTAAACTATTTTAATGGGATAATGTGACAAAGGATCTTTTAAAAACATGAACTTGTAAGATAAAATGTGCACAAATAAACACATTCAGCAGAAGGATCACCTTTTGATCATCATCTTCTAAAAAGAATACAAAGTAAGCAGAAACTAAATATACAGATACTGATTTTTTTTTTCCTCTGTAAAAAGAGAAAAGCAGGGTGTGATTTACTAAAGGAAATGAGACGTGTCAGAGCTGTATGTCTGGACAAATACTTGCCCAAAACCTTCTCCCAGTTGGCACTAATGTAAGGAGACAATTATCTTGGAGGTGTAACATGTCCAGAAGTTTTAAGTTAGGATTTCTAATGTTGAAAGAATGTTCTTCTGATAACGCCAGGTTCATTTAATTGGAAACACATACAGACACACACAGAGGAATATAAAAGGTATCATTAATTCAGAGAACAAGAGGATCAACACACCTAATCACTGTCCTAGGTTTTGAACAAAGAAGTTGAGCAGCTCTGCAGGATACTCAGCCAGGAGCTCCCCTGTGACAGGAAACAGCTAAAACAGGCCAAACTGAGTGAGGAGTTCCAAAGTGTTGGGAAAGAGAAGCAAATGATCCTGGATGGCTGGAGCAGATGCAGGTGTCTGCAGCTCTGGAGAGGTACTTGAGACTCGCAGGCATTGCCAGAGAAGGTTTTACAATGATAAAACTGGTGGCTTTGATGTGTGGAGTCATTGAGTGCTGTGCATCATATTTGCCCTTGCCCACATAGCACGTTATTTCATTAGAGAGAGTGATCAGATTGGTCAGAGCTGATCTGCCCTTTGTAAATCCACACTTTTCCTCATTGGCTTCTTGTCCTTCATTTGGTTGAAAAAAGATCCTAAGGAGATGTGCTGCATGGTCTTTCTAGGGACTGAGTTGGAAGCTGGCCAGCATTTAGTTCCTCAGAACTTCCTCTCCACCCTTCTTAAAGAGGACAGTATCATCTAGTCCTTTTCCATGGACCTCTATGGATCATCGAATATTCTGAGGATGATGTGGCTTCACAATCACATCACCCAGATTTTTCATCATCTTTTCATGAGTCCCATGGACTATCTCATACATTTGCGTTTCCTCCTTTCTCAGACTCTGCAGGTGTGTATGTTGGTCTGGAAACTTTTTTAAGACTGGGGCAAAAAAGTCATTGAATAGTTCAGCTTTCACTATATTGTCCACCACCAGATCATCTCCCACATTCAGCAACAGCTTTGCTTTTCCTTTGAACCTGGCTTTGCTGCTAGCATGCTTAGAGGATTATTTTTCTTTTGCCCTTTATGCCCTTCAGCAGCTTGAGCTCCAGCTGGGCTCTGTCTTTTCTGATGCCTTCCCTAATTGCCTAAGCAGTGCTTTCATACTCTTCCTTTGTTGCTGGTCCTTGTTTCTGCTACTTGTATGTTTTCTTTTTTGCATTTTAATTCATTAACAGCTCCTTGCTTTGCCAATTGGGCATTCTGCCGAAATTTCTGGTTGCATAAAAAATCAGCTCAGCGTTTAATTAGAATTAGAGGGTGCTTTGTTAGTACATCTATCTTTTTATTATTTTTAGACTAAGATCTGCCACTGGCCATCTTGCAGAACTTGTGATCCAGTTTTTATGATAATCCTGCCCTTTAGGAACTGCTTTAAATCCAAATTATTCCCTTTTGTTATCTCTTTCAGTAATTTGGAGTTTTGCCTTATCACAATCACAGAATCACAGAATTGTAGGGGTTGGAAGGGACCTTCAGAGATCATGGAGTCCAACCCCCTGCCAAAGCAGGTTCCTTAGGACAGGTCACACAGGTAGCTGTAGTTAAGGCAACAGTCACTTGTAACTTTTGCAATAAATCAATTTAGCTCAGATCCAGCCAACCTATCTTCATTCAGATCACTAATGCTTGCTCATAGTATTTCCATAGTCTGCAATACAACACACCAAGGAGTGTGTTTATTGTACATGCAGATTGCATAAGGGCATGCCTTTCAGTGGGCTCACCTTTTCATAAAACAACACTTTTCTCTTTGAACACAATATTCAAGGAACACTAATTGGGAAGAGGAAGTCTATGTTCCACAAATCTCGGAGTGCCTTTTGTCAGCTTGGAACACTCAGGTCACAAGGCCTTCATTTTGGTAGGGGATTTTATATATGTGTGGATTTTAGACACCTTGTGAAGTTCTTCCCGTGTCAAACAGAGTTGAAGATATTTTTTTGGGGGGGAAAAGAGGCACTGGAGGTCAGCATGCTGAGTAGCGTGAGGGCAAGACTTGTTCCATACCATAAGAGTAAAGCAGAGAGTGGGCAGTGAAAAAAGATGTGGTTTTGACTGAAGGAAAAATTGTTATGAACAAGGTGATAGTGGTAACTTGTGATCACTGAAGAAATTCTCATATTTATTACTAGTAGTAAGAATAGGTTGACTTCTTTCTAGGGAGTGACACAAAATAGACTGGAATGTTGCTTTTTTTGTTTGTTTATTTGTTTAAAGGGTCATTGAAAACAGAGAAAATGATGTAATAAAAAAAACCCTACCCCAATTAAACAAACCCAAGCAATGTAAAAATACCTTTTACTAGGTATTTACAGATGACTCTGGTGAGGATTCGATTTCACTTCCCAAGCAGCTATTGCATGCAAAAGTTGGACAGCAGAAGCTGCTGCAGCCGTGAAACAGTCATTCTTACAGTGCAATTGAATTAGCTGATTTCATGAACTGTGACTGCAGCTGTAGAGGCTCAAGCTTGAATTCCAGCATGAAACATCTGTTAGAGGGAGTGAGCTGTGAACAACCAACAGAGCTATGGGAACAGGCAGGAAGATGGTTGCTTTGTATTATACCCCATTCCTGCTTATCGTATTGCATCAAGAGCTCAGTCACTTGTATGTTGCTGCTGCCTAGTAGAGCTTCATCAGGCAGAGAAGGTGGGCCTTGTGTAAGCTTATGGTGAATGGAAATTTCAAGACAATTGCAAGAATTTTTCTGCATCAAGTAAAGGTAAATTCAGCGACAGACAACCAAAGATTTCATGTGGTTTTAATAGAAAAAAAGAGAAGATTGTGAATTTTAGAAATCCTGGCATTTGCTACTGGCCTACCTGCTAGCTTGAGCTACCTTGGGCAGTGGAACCATCTGAAGATTTTGTTCTTCAGCATCCAGTTGTGGTCACTGCAACAACCTTGCTGTGGTCATGGCTGCTGTGTTTGGTCTCCCAGCTCAGGCCTTTGTGCACCAATAGCCCCCTTCTGAGGTACCGTTCCTGCAGCTGTTGCTCTCTGGCCTTAAGCCCCCTCACTCTGCCACCGCCCTGTCCCCTGGGCTCCTGATGCTGTCTGCCCTGCCTGTGGTCTGGCTGTTTACCCGCTTGCCTGCCCTTCTCTCTCATGTGAGGGAGGAACAGGCTTGGCTTCCTGGGCTTCACCTTGAGGTAGAAGGAGCATTTGTTGGGGCATCCTGTCAGAAACTGAGATATTTGGCTTCTTCAGTCCCTCACAAAATGCAGAAATTCCCAGTGCTGCACCACACCCCATGGTGGATATGCCTGACATGCACCAGCTCCTGCCCCTGACATAAGGCTGAGTCCTGGGCTCCACATGAATACCGAATGCAAAAATGTCCTCCCTGTTGGCAAGGCTATTGTGGTTCCATGCCAGAGGCTAAATGCCAGGTCTCTTCTTTAGGAGGACATCTTCAGGTACAGTACATCTTCCTTGCTACTGAGGTGCTGGGGCAGTCACTTTCTCCTGAGAGTGCCATTGCCAGTCTGCCCTGCTTCAGGTGCAGCATCATGGTGACATGATGAATGTCAAATGTGTGAGGAAATGCAGGATGACTGTGCATTTCTGCTGAATCCAGACTCCTCTAAATGTACTGGCAGGACCTGAGAGAAGGTTCTATTTCAAGCTGCCTTGTGACTTTACAGTGCGGGGGAAGTTAGTATGTCTGTAAGGTCTGCATATGGTGCTGCTCTTACGCTGATGCCACCATTACTCACCTAAACAACAGGTCGACCCAGCTCAGCTCTTCACAGTGAAAAAAGAGCACTCAATTTGTTATTTTCTGAAAATAAGGGCAGCGTTGGACATTATCGTATAACCTGAGAAGGAAGTAAGTTATCCAGAGGGAATTCCATGCTTTTTAAACTATCAGTATTTTAACTTCTTTGTAGTTTTTGTACTACTTTAAAATGTGTCACAACTGTGGCCTGAAGCAACACAGGAGACTTCCATGCAGTGCTGGTTTTCCTCCAGTGTGGCTCCCTTATTCAGTATGACTGCATCCTCAAATGGAATTAGGTGACAGCATGTTTGAAGTGGCATGCTGATTAAAACCAAAATTATCTATTTCCCTGTACATTGGTTTTGGGAACTTAGCCTGACCTGACTTTAAAAAAATTAAATAAAAATCAGAGTCATCCCATGCAGCTTTGAATTGCCATTATTTAGGGTATTCACCAGTTATAAACAACAGGAATTAAGATGCTTTTGAAATAAATGAGACAAAGCATACAAAAACCAAATAAAAGCATCTAGTATTATAGACCTGTTGTCTGCCTGGAGCTATTGCTCTAAGCAGGCTATAAGCTAGAAATAGAGGTTGTTAAAAAAAAAGGTAGAACTAAATGATGTTATGTTGCCTCTACACTCTTTCAGGATAGAAGATAGAAGTAACTGAGTACCTGTGAGGTTTCTGATACAGATGGGTCAGGTCAGCTGGTAGACACCTCCTTGATTACTGTTATTCCTTCAAGCAGTTCAACTAATTGATGCCACATGGTCCATGCAGTGATGTGTTATTCCCTTTGCTTTTTCAGATGTGTGAGGACCAGAGGCAGCTGTAGTTGGAAAGCTCTTAGACATGTTGCTGGCTTTGTTGGGGAGCACTGTACAGGTAAATTTTCATCAGAATTCTGCAAATTTGGGTGAGATAAAGCAAATAGTGGACCTACTTTTGTTATTTGACAAGTTGTGGAATTGTTTTTTTCCAGGAAGAATTGGAAAAAAATTATCTGAGTTGAAGTTCTTATTTCCTAACAGGACAAAGCTTGTTATCTTGAGATCTCTGGTTTGTAGAGGCTGGACGTTTTAAGAGATTGTTGTAGTCTCTGGACTTAATCTGGATGTTTGTTACTGTGGTACAGTACTTGGTCAAAGGATTACAGACCTGTGATATAGGATTGGGTTGTTAGTTGTGTAGTGATGAGTTGGTCAGAAATATTCTGGGAGGAAGTGGTAGTGAATGCTCTTTGCTGAAGGAGAGAAACTTTGAGTAGAGTTTCTGACTGAGGGGGCTGCACCCTTCCATGAATTAAGACTAGCTGAATAATCAAGGGTACTATATTGTCATTGAGGATCTGTTAATGCCTTAGTGACCTGATTTTTGCTTTGGTAAGAGGTAAGCACTAACTTCAAGACTGAAGTCCTTGTTCTGATTTTTTTTTTTTTTAAATTTTTTTAAATGAAATGAGTTTTTCTCTCCAGATTTAAGCTGTAGAATGTTGTACAGGCTTAAATTGTAGAATGTTGTAAAGCACTTTCACACTGGAATAACTGCTGAAGGGATGGATTTTTTTGTTTTGTTTTTTTGTAGTTATACCACTGTGTTGAAACAGTCTAAGTCATTAAAATGTGTATGACATTTATTAAACTTATTGAACCAATTCCTTTGCCTGCTTCTAGGTAGAAGTATTTTATGTGCTTAAACAAGAGAACACTAGGGCTTACAATGTTGCTTGCTATGTCGCATCACTTCTCTATTTTTTTCCCCTCAGTAAGTACATGTGCTAAAACATATGACAAACCTTTGTTAATGTGTTACTGTTATTGTACTGCTATTTTATATAATAAACGCTGTTGCAGAAGAAAAAACATAAACACATACATTTGATTAGGACAGGAGCTGATTATATAAAGGCTTAATTTACATTTCATTTTATCCAGTAGGTTGTGCAAAATGTCACTAGCCCAGTCATTTTTGTGATATAGAAATCCTGTGCTTGGGCCGCAAAAGCGATAATCTAAGGCTAAATAAAATCACAGAAGGCTGGAGATTCTGGTGAGAAAACTACAGGTGTTTTCTGAGTAGTTTCTACTGCTTTCTGTCTGAGTGTTTACAGCAACAGCTTTTTGAAAGAGGCCCAGCCCTAGGTTGTTTGCACTGTCACCATTTTCACCTAAACAATCCTCTTGAGTTAAATGAAGTTACAGAATAGCAAGATTAGCATAACGACAGGAGAATAGATGCCTAGAATAGTAGATTAGGTACTGTTATGGCTCAGTACTTTTGTATTTGCTCTTCTGTTTTCACTCCCGAACCTTACTTAGAATTCTCAAAGCAGTATAACTATCTTGGGTGCCAAATGACACTGGAAAGACAAAGGGAGACTCCTGAGATGTCTCACTGGTTCAACACCTAGCTGAAAGTAGTAGTGAGTCTACAGCTTCCAGTTATGACCTAGGTGGTCGGTGGACAGAAAACATCAACATCAAAGGTATTACAAATGTTGATTGATGTGTTGTAACTTTCTTCTGATTCTAATAAGGGTTATTCTTCCTTCATGGAAAGTGATTCTGAGGGCTTTACAGGAGTCTGTACTACCCTGAGGTGAACAGCCACACGGCAAACTTGGATAAAAATATAGGTGGATAATTGAGATTCTTACTGTGAAATAATATAGATAGGTCTCTTCATAGTTTTTTAAGAAACACTACCTCGCTTCTAAACATAAGATAGGTGTATAAACATGTGGTTTAATCGTCTCATTCACATTACACAAGTATTTTTCATGATGAATCCTCAGATTGAATCTTTATTAACTGTTTATTAGGCAACTCTTAAGAACCACCTTGAATCTCCTCTGTTAGCAATTATTTGTGCCTAATTTAGTCAGAGACTATTGACTGCATATACCAAGCTGAAAGAATGTCACAGGTGGTTTCCCATTAAGTCATGAAATAAATTGTGCATGCTAGTGTAAATGGAATATAAAATAGCGAGGTGCTGGCTGTACAGCTAGATTGTGTTTCACAGCATTTTGTAAATGATAGTAAATTACTTGCATGGGTACAAAAATAGTATTCTCTCCATTATAATTTTCAATGGGTGTGTTTATTAGATTTTTTTTTCCCTAGGGAAGATACTGTAAAGCAGACAGTGGTAGTTTTATTTTGTATGATGTGATAACTTAGTTACTGTATTATTGTTAGCAAATCCAATGATCTTCATACTAGAAGAAAGAAACAAGCTCAAATAAATGACCTGTTCATATAAGTTAGCTAAAAGGGTTTGTGATCTATTTGTGTAAGGAGAGAGGTTTTTTAAAAGCTTTTTGGAAAAATGTATTGTTGGTAATAGGTGTGATGCTAAAACAGCCAACAAAAAGACAGTGATACAAAGTGCAATATCTTGGACCTTGTGACACTAGCAGGAGGTGTACTGACCCCAAATCCTGTTACTTTACTCGGAGGTTGAAGAGTGAAGTTGACTTTGGCTTTCTTGAGTGGCTGACCACTTCAGCGATGTAAGAGAACTAACTGCAGTGGCTTCTCCTTAAACCTTTGGACAATGAGTCCAAAGAATGGAGTACCTACTTGTGGTGTTAAGAGTATGCTTTCAACTGCTGTAGTCAGCAGTCTTGCTGTATGTCTGCTCAGACTTTCTCTGGCAGTTCAGGAGCATTTATCCTCTTTCAAAATCCATGTTTTAGATTCCCTGAGGGCATCCAATTAACTGCGAGGGATAAGAGACAGCACCTCTTTCATCTTCTATCCATTTTAAATGCATGGAGGGGCCTTTAGCAAATAGCAAAATGTGTTAAGATGCTTCAAACAATCAGCTTGTGTGGAGGAAATGGGAAGGAGAAGTTGCCTGTTGCATAAAGAGAGCTTGAATAATGATGATAATAATAATAGTGATGGTGATGTATAGCAGGTTTCTTTGGGCTTTTTTTGGGAACCCGCTAAGAGAGCTATTTAGAGAAGTAGTGAAGTGCAATCAGTCCTACTGGATTTGGGAGGTGGACCGTCTGTTAATAGCCAAGCACAATGTGCTCCAGGTGAAAAGATATTGGTGCATCAAGTCACGTGTCTCAAGTGAGGAAGCTTGAAGATACAAAATCAGTAGATGTAGGTTCTACTTTCAACTATTTGTTATGTTGTTTCTTTTTGGATGCAATTATTGATGTTTGTCAGTTGATGTGTTGTTATTTTCTTGTACCTTTTAAAAAAATCTTTAGATGCATACTGCATCTTTACACTGAGGTGATCTCACGCTGAATTTAAACGTTTCTTCTGTCACTAAAGAACACAGTTGGCAAAATGTATACTGAGCCTTTAGCTCTGGGGTTGCTACAATGTGCACCATAGCTCTGCTCCTAAAACAGTTTATCTGGAATTACAGCTGACCAAGTGTACCTGAAACCTTACCCTACTGTGGATGTTGGTGATATATAGCACCATTGAAAGTCTTTTGTAAAGCTGCAGCTCAGATTGCCATAAACCTGGCTCTCCTGTACTATATCTGTTGCTATACATCAAGCCCTTTCATTTTATTTCTTTTGCCATGAAGAATTCCAGTAATTTATCAAACCAAGTATGGCCAGTGCAGAATCTTCTTGCTGTTGCTGCTGAAGTGTCTCAGTACTGGTTTTATCTTTACACGGTTAGTGGCCCATCTCAACAAAGTGTGAATCCTGATTGTAGCTACGTGCCATGGCTATCTAACAGCTAATGGCAAGTACTGACACTGCTGTGGTTGAGCAATGCCTTTTTTGAAGCTCTGTCTTTTGAAGTTGGGCAATATTAAGCAGCAACTGCTCCTTTCCTTGGTAAAAACAGAATATATTTCAATTTATCCCTGAGTTCTTTATTGAAGACTTACCTGAGAGTCTGTGCAAGAATACTGTAATTTGCCAAGACTGTTTGGCCCTTCCACTTGATGAAGTTGGTACTTATTACATGAAGAGAGGGTTTCAGTGAACCACGGACACTGGTAAAATGAGAGAGCTGGTAAGAATTTAATCAAATGTGAATCTGTGCGCTGATAAAAGGCACCCACTGCTACAAGCAATGTCAAACCTCTTCTGACAATAGCATATATAGATATGCAGTTTTGAGAAGCAGGTGGTCTTGGTCTGTATCTTGAACTTGATAATTTTGAAAGATCTTTGATTATTCATCAGCTTTATCAACCTTCTCTTCTACTGAGAGCTAATGAACAATATCCCCCAAGTCCTTTACTTGTATTATTCTGGTTTTCAGATAAACCAGACGTTATCTGTGTTTTAGGCCTAACCTCCTAAAAAGCAAGAACACTGACAAAGCTGCAAATATTGCTTGTCCTCAGCAAGAATGTCTGTCTTCTGGATCCTCTTTGACTACTCCAAACACCAGATTTATGCAGCATCCAAAAATTAAATAAGGAATATGGAAACTTGTTCCTAAACCTATGCTATTACTTTCTGCTGCCTTCTCTGGGAGACTCATAAAGGTCTTGCAGAAATAAAGACTATGAGCACAGTCACTCAGAACTCATCCCGTTCTGTGAGACCTGTCGCTCTTGATACAGATGAGTATTGAGTACATCTCGGAATGAGTTCTGGGTCTGCGACCGCTGTGGCAAAGTCCTTGTAGTTCTGCCTGTGTGTGCATGTGTGGTCACTGGCTGTGTATACTACAGTGTGGAAAAAGGTTTTTCTTCAGGCTGTCAGGATACACAGGTAGCTGAAGACATATGTATGTATGAGTTCTGAGTGTCAAGTTGCATCCTTGTTTCTACTCCATAGGCCATAACATTTGGTATTCCTTTTATCCTCTGCATAGTAATCAGTTTTCATAATACTTTTCCCAGTAGAAGTGGAGACAGGAGTCCCAGTCTACAAAGACTTTTGATGCCTCTTTTTTCCCCTGAGCTGCAAATCAACCAAAGTTTGGTTTGTGTTTTTTTTTTTTTTTTTTTTTTTAGCATCAATGTAAGAAAACAAACCTGTTTACCTTTTTCTACTTCAAATGCTACCTGGAAGTTGCAGAAATCCCAGGACTATTGGTCCAATACATATGTCATGGACATGCAGGAAGGTGAAAAAAAATCATAAGGCGCTGCAGAATTTGAGTACAATGGATTTTTTTTCCCCCTCCAGCATCAAAGAGGACAAAAAAGCTACTGGTTCACAACTGAAGTACTGCAATAACAAGGAATGAGGCTGAGATAACTAAGGAACAAAAGCATCTGTGAACTTGGGGAAATATGAATGAATGAGTATATGAATCAAATTGCTTCACCTATCCAGGCAGGCTTGCGAGTTTAAACAGTGTTCAGAATACTGTCTATTTTCAAGTTGGCAGCTAATTGTCTTAGATCTCTGGTTTAATAACTTTATGATTTCAGGTTACCTCAAAAGCGGCTGAGATGAAAGTCACTTTAGAGAGGGGATAAACTACGATGTGGGGCACAGAAGGTTCTTTGGACACTGAAACTTCTCCAACTTGTGCTTCCTTTGCTTATGCCAGTGTACAGCCTGCAGTTAGCATTGGTGAACCTTCTCAGTCTTATGCAACTTAGAGCAAAACTACCAGAGAATGGTCTGAAATGTCATGGTCAGCCTCCAATGTTCCAAATGCAAATCTGGACTTTGGTGGTTGAAGATATTCTTGTCGTTCCTGTCCTACTTCCTTCCTCCCCTTTTCTGTTTCAGATATTTTGGGGAGTTTTATCCTAGATGAAATTTTTTATCCTAGGTGAAATCTTCAAGCCAGATTTAAACAGCCCTTCCCTCTCAAATTGTCAGCTGTACTGACTTCTTCTAACATGTCTCACGTATCTTTGTGACAATTCAATGTTCTGGCCTGATGTGCATGGCGATATAGTAATGATCTTCAATCCACAAACCCAAAGCTGGATACAATCTGCTGCAGAGCTTCCTTTCCAAATATGCTCTCATAATATTTTTTTTAAGAGAATGGGCTAAATTCCACCACTGCCTGAAATGGCACGGTCCTAGAGTATGTCCACTGCAGTCAGGGTGTAGCTCAACTGATGTCGCTGTAATAATTGAAAACTGACTGAGTAAAGGTATACTGTTGGCTTGTCTGTTGTCAAAATGGGTCTGTAGTTGCACCTAGACTGTAAATAGTGCCATGGCCCAGACAATTTAGTTTTACCAGGTGCTAGTAGGAGTACATCTTGTGATACAATTTAGCCATACCAGGCCTCAAGCTTTAAACTTATTTCAGGGTTGTTTGGGTTTTTTTTTTGATGGGGTGTGTGTGTGGGGAGGTTGTGGTTTTTTGTAGACATACCAGAAAAATGGTTTTAAGAAACTTTTGTTCTCCCTGTCATTTGGCTTATTATTAAGTGACCACTGTCCTGACTGCAGAAGCAAAATCACCCAGCGTGGGTGTTGCCTACCCAGTATTTTTGTGCTTGTTTCAGTGAACTTTCTCACTGCCTCTTGTTTCTTAACTGTTTAGTTATGTAGCAATTCTTTTAATTCAGTAGCTCTTTTCCATGTTATAAAATGATGTTTTAAACTGTTTCATATTTGGAAACTTCAGACTCCTCTTATTGTGCCATGCCTGTATAGACATCTTTTAAAATTAAAAACATTATAGTTCCAAATAACTCAGTAGTTCTGGAGGGACTATTGCATGCTTGGAGAGTCATAAGGACTTCACAGAATTGCAGAATGTTAGGAGTTGGAAGGGACCTCAAAAGATCGAGTCCAACCCCTCTGCCAGAGCAGGATCACCTAGACTAAACCACACAGGAATGCATCCAGGTGCATTTTGAATGTCTCCAGAGAAAGAGACTTCAACAGAAAATGGGTAAAATAAAAAAAGTTGGCTTCCAGAACACACCAACATAAAAATATTTTGTTTATTTAGGAACCCTTATTACAAATGCAGCTGTACAACAGCAGACTTGGCGGGTGTGAAACAGTTTTTCAAACATACAGGGATTTAAGTTGCACCTAAGGGTACAGGTTTTCTATCCAAATATAATCTGATCTTCAGTACACTAATCTTTCCAGATGAGTTTTCCAGAGTTTGGGTGGGAGCCCAGATTTGTTATTGTACACTATGGGTAAGGAACACCATCCTCCAGTCTAAGTGAAAATAATCCTAAAATTACTTTAACTTGTGCTTGGATTCAGCCTGGCTCTCCCTTTCACTAGCTGTCAGAGTTGAGATAAGGTGAGATAAAATGTGTGTTATTGTTCATACCAACAAATCCCCTAGGACCACTTTATGTTGCTGCCACATTCCTGAAGATCTCTTCTCTGTCTATTCTGCAAGAATTTCACTAATGCTGATAAAATTAAGAGCTGAGGTCACTGTGTTCAAATACAGCCCACTTTTCCGAAGCTCCCCAGCCTCAGATCTTTTCCTGACTAGGCTTAGTTCATTTGATATTTAACATTTTAATTACTCCTCAGTAACCACAAAGTGTTTTCGGTGATACAACCTGCGTGACTCCCAAATCTTATGCCAAACTTCAGGCTATGACTTAAAATATTCAGATGATAAGTTCTGAAATTGCTTATATCAGCAACAGTAACTAATTCATGACCACAGCTCTGTTGTATAAACTGTTGTGTGAAGTTTTTGGGCTAAAGGTTTAGTGAGTGAGGCAGACCTGATTATTAGCTAATCCCGTGACAAACTGCAACAAAGGTAAGAAATATATGACAGTAACATTTTCATTTAAAGGCAGTATTATAAAACTTCCATTATAAGAATGCATCTAGATCTAGGACAGTCTTGCAAAAGTAAATAGCAGTAAATAATTTTTGCTGTTGTAAGTCTTTCAGCCAAGTCCCTGTAAAAGTGGCTGTTTGTTTTTTCTTTTAGCTGGCTTAAGCAGGACAGATTTCTGACCATCTTGGCAGCCTGAACTGAACCCCTCCTGTGGGGAATATGGGAAAAATCTCTTGGTTTTTTAGAAGATGGCAATAAAACAACATTGCCAGACAAGATCTCTCTTCTACAGTAGTTGGCCATGTATAAATTCCCACAGGAAAAAAAGGTGGCAATCTTGCCTATGTG
Source organism: Hypotaenidia okinawae (assembly GCA_027925045.1). Classification (NCBI taxonomy): domain Eukaryota; kingdom Metazoa; phylum Chordata; class Aves; order Gruiformes; family Rallidae; genus Hypotaenidia; species Hypotaenidia okinawae. The sequence goes on along the minus strand of BSDF01000006.1, from coordinate 42,369,777 downwards.
CTGATCAGACTGAGATCTAATAGATTAGGTTTTAAGTTTACTATACTGACTGAACTGCTTTAATAATGTTCTTTTCACTCTTTCCCCTCTTCTTATCAGCTCTTCTTTGTATCCTTAGAAATGGAAGCATAATTCTAGGTACAAAGTACACAGAGTCAGACATTTCTAAAGTATGCTGTTGAATGGGAGCTGGTATGTTTGACTAGGAGTTAATTACTATGGTTGGGAGATGGCTCAGTGACAGGCCCAGTGCTAGCAAAGTTATTTTGCCAAGTAGATTGGTGTTGTAAGTGATGGCATATCTCTGTTAATTAATTTACAAATGATGTATGTTAGAATGAATTGTGTTTGAGTAATAGGAAGGATTTTAATTCTCCAATTAATTTCCTTTTGGCTAACACAATGGCATGTTTTGTCTGGCACTGATTAAGAACATATTCACAAAGAATTAGATAGAACTGCTATTTTTGTTCTCAGAAGAGTTCTGTGATGCTTATAAATATTTCCTTAGCTTTTATTTTAATAAATTGATTTCAGATATAAGAGTGGTGTATCAAGTGAAATAATCAGAAAAGGTAACCTGTTTTTCCATCACTTTTCAATGAGTTCACACATAAAGTATTACACAGCTTCCAAAATGACAAGACTTGGAGCTATGGTATCCTTGATATTACTGGTATGTGTGTGTTTTGATAGTTGAATGCTCTTTGGGAGGTTTCTGGACAGACCTCGGTGGACTGATTCAGAACCTGGAAGACTTCCAGATGGTGAAGTCAGACTTGGCACTTCTAGCACCTTCAATTTATTTGTTGCATTTCTGTTGTTAACTTTTGTTTCTTAAACTAGCGCTTTCTCATCCACCTCATCAAAGGAGGCCAGTTGTCCCTGCTTATCTGCATGACTGGTTTCTCCCCATATGCTGCCCCCTTCCCTCTACCCCCAACCCAGTTAAGAAAGTGACCTTTTTATTCTCACTCTCTCTTTTTCTATTAGAATGATCCCTCTCAACATCTTTGACTTGTGGCTACTGTAAATATGCTTACAAAGCAATGAAAATAATCATGGATTTCAAGGTGACTTGGGATCAGTCACTTGAAACGCTTTTATTTTAATAAATTGGTTTCAGATATAATGGTGTATCAAGTGAAATAATCAGAAAAGGCAGCCTGTTTTTCCATCACTTTTCAATGAGTTCACACAAAGTATTACGCAGCTTCCTAAATGACAAGGCTTGTGTTTACCACAGTGCAGTCTCACTTAAGAGTAATGAAAATGAGGCAGCACTAATTCCATCCCTGTCTGTTTTGCCATTTTGAGATGGAAACCAGAATTCTGTGTTTATTTTGCTCACATAAATCATTTATACTTTGCATGGTTTTTTCTAGCTTAGTAACCTTCAGGATGGCTATAGATTCTGCTTCCTGCCAGGGTGGGAGATGTTGGCACCTATCTATACAAAATGACATTAATGTTTTTGGGTGCAGTGAGTAGTGAGAGGGAAATGGAAAGGGAGTGGAAAAAATCTCTGTCTGTAGGTCTAACGTCAAAATAGCCTTTAAGGTGGCTGGCACAAGAAGAAAGAAATTTCTTGAATGAAAGGAAGATGGAAGTGTTTAATCTTTCTGTCTGTTCATATAAAACTACATTGCCTATATTTTAATTTTTTATTTAGTATTTAGAATAACTTGTCTTTAAGGGTGATTTTTCAATGTAGCTGCAAAATATTGATGCAATATATCAATATTTTATTGTGGGTGGTTTTTTTATTTTTTTTGTGGGGAGGGAAGTGCCAATATAGGACTTGATAGCAGAAGAATCTCCATGGTAAACAGATTTCCTCTAATTGACAGGTAACACCAGGTGAAGTGGCAAGCAGAAGAACAGTGGGGAGGAGAGCTTAAATTTGGGAGCCATTTGAGGAAAATTTAGTAGGAAGCACTAAGAGAACTGATGAAGGAATGTGGGTTGTTGTATCTCTAATAAACTACTTAGCCCATCTTGATACAGGCGGTTTTAGGATGGAAAAGCATTTGGGGAGTATTGTAAGGCTTACTTGCTGAATGGGTGTATCCTCTGCTTCCTAGCAAGTTCTTAATCAAATCTAGATGGGGACCCACTTATTGCTGAGCTAATACATCCCTCAAAAGCAGAGATTATCTGACAAAACTGCTTAAGCAAACTATTCAAGAATATAGCGAGATTCTTGGCTTCATAGTTTTTTGCTTACAAGCTTTACTCATTGTTTATTATAATTTACAATTTTTATCTGCATATGTCACGACCAGAATTCATTGCTTCATTAGAGTCCCATGTTGATCTGTATTTTAGGTTTCACCATAGATTAACAAGAAAGGTAATGTTGAAAGCTGCAGCCTCCCAAATAACACATTCAATCTATACTCTGTGACCTCCACTGACAATCTGGGAATTTCTCAATAAAGCACAGGGAGGAGTTGTAAAGCAATTTTTCTTCATTGCCACTTTCATTGAAATATTTAGGTTTCTCTCTAGAAAGCCTGAAATTGCATATTTAATTGAATCACCAACCTCAGGCAGATGCAACGTAGTATTTTAATGACACAGAGTTCCAGTTTATCCAGGGAGTTATAACTTGTGTCCCTATGCTCTTTTTTAAATTTTTTTTTAAAGCCCCATGCACTCCCTGGGACTGATGAGTTTTGGGCTTTGTTCCCCCTGTAAAGTCTCTTTACAAGAGGCTTTACAAGAGACTGGACCTATTTGAAAGGTTTGACCTGTAGAAATGACTGAGGGTATGGAGTACCTGAAATACAAGTATTATCAGATGTTATGAGCCACACATGAGAGAGAGACCTTTTGAGTGGTCATCCATTATAATGTTCTCTTGATCAAACACACCTGCCTTAATTCCTTGAAATTTTATGGGGTGTGACACCTGAGCAAAGCTAGGCAATTGATGAACACTTCCCATCCAAGATTTTCTGACTAGAGCAATTATGGCAGAACCCTTCATGGAAAAGGAAGAGGCAAATCACCGAAAAGCTAATTCCTCAGGGCTGTGCACACCAATGAAAAACCTTAGCATTGAATAGGAGGAAAAAAAACCCAACCAAACCACCTGATCTCCCTTCCCTGTCAACAGTAGAAAACCAATTTTATTATAATTCAAGGACTTTGCTGTGTGGTGTGTCAGAAGATAGGAAAGCCAGACACTAATGTTCTAGCTCATGCCAGATTGGATTGCAATTTAACATTTAAATGGGTTAGTCTGTCTATAAATCTATTTGTGGCTATTCCTGATCTTTCTTTGAGAAAAGCAAGGAAAAGTGATCTATAAATCACGCTGTTACAAATGTCTTACTTTCCTGGTTGGTTTTAGGAAGAGAAAAAAGGTGTATTTGTTTCTTCATTTCCCTTCACTTACGCTTAAAAAACAGCTTTGGTTTTATCTTTGTTAAACAGAAACGACCTTTCTGTTAGTAACCAGACTGATAATGTTGTGTAAGCGTTTGGCAATGACTGTGTAGATTGTGTCAGAAGTGAGTAGGTCTATTCTATCAAAGCACCAGTAGAAATGTAACTGCATGTTTGTGTGGCACTGTGTAACAGCAAGCACAAAGGCTTACCTGCTCTGCCCACTGCAGCAGCCATGACTCTGTGCTGCTGCTGGGGAGTGCTGCGGGTGGAATTTCTGGGGTGCCAGGCAGGATTGGCATTTGCCTCCCTTATCAGCAGCCCTCTGCAATTTCCAGTAAAATGGGTTGGTTTCTGTTTTTCATGCATCCCTATTTCGCTCCTCCTGGCATGCAGTAGTACATTATTCCTTCTGACTTTTACAGTCATCAGTGTTAAGAACCTGTATTATTATGGCATAGCGTTAAACTGCTCAGTTTGGAAAGCAGAGCTGTGTACTTGGCAGACCCAGGGGAAACAAGCTCTTGATGGAGCTGTGAATAATGGAATAAAATCAATATTAATTTGTTTAAATATAGTCAATAGCTCAGTAATGCCAAGCTGTGTTGCATTCAGTCAGATGTGCTAGAAGAGGTGGACTGAGTTCATCTTCCCCACTTCCACTGTGACCAGTCAGAGACAGCTGTCTGGAGCCTGGAAACATTACATCATTAGCTGGAGCTAGCTGGAGGAGAGCTTGTCAGAGACTTCTTTTCTATGCTAGCACTGAAAACGCGGTCAGCTAAATATACATTCCCCAAACATAATTTGCTTTAAGTTTCAAACTTTAAGCTCTGTGAAGATGGATGGCAGTTTTCTTTCCTCTGCATGTTTGGCCTTTTTTTTCCTCTCCTTTGTTTTAGGATGGAAAGTTTTCAGGTACTGGTGGGAGGAAAAAGGAAACCATTTCTCTTTAAAAATTCTATTAAAAGGAGGAAATACTCTAACCCTTTGTGCATTTTCCATGCTGACATTTTAAGTATTGGCTGGCCAGCAACTGTGCTTAATCTCAGTAGGAGCTCACTATGTTTTTCCTTTGGTACAATAGATACTTTTGTTTTAGAAGTGAATTTGTTTTATTATAATCATAGGCAAATATCTTACATATGCTAAGGAAAAAGCCTTAAAGCTTTTAGTGAATTAATTCAGTTTGTTATATGGGATTTTAGGAGTGCTTCATCAGCTAAAGACCAAAACAATGAAGAAAAGGACAAAACAAACGTGGATATTCCTTTAGGGAATTGAATAGCTGAGCTGATGACAGTAGTAAAGATAATTGCATTGGTCAGTGCAAAACTGCAACAGTTCACCTGAGACCTGACAAAGAAGTTCATGACATAGGTGAAGAGGAAATATAAGTGGCAAGAGAACATCGCATCTGTTTTATTTCCTGTATGTTGAGGGTGTAGGTGAAAACCAGTGTGGGAAATGAGGACAGCATCTTTGAATGAGGGGCAAATCTTGCTGATTTGCTTGCCTTTCTGTTGCAAGGCTGAAGAAATCTGAGCCTATGTCTGTTCCAAGTGAAATGGAGCCAGGACCTGTCCTAAGGCACTGAGACAAAGAATCAGCACAGAGGTATTTGGATGACATAGTGCTCGCCATAAATCTCTTGCAAGCCCTTTGCAGAGCCTCTGTGCCATGAAAACATAACCCAGGGTGGAAGTGCTGAGCTCAAAGCCTCTGAAATGACAGAAGTCTTTGTAGCGTGAAAACATGGGACTTGACATGAAGGCATGTTGGTATGTGCTTTGGGATGCAAAACTGCCTGAGATAGCCTCAGAGGATGAGAGGAAGACAAATCTTATGCAGTCTGTCCACACTGCCAACTGGGAATGAATCTTGGCATACATGTGCCAGCTCTGAGTTACGTCTGTGCATTGTACTGGAGAGCACTAGTTCCAGTATGCTAGGACTGTGCCAGGGTGACAGCAAAACACCAGGGGCAAGCTGCAGTCCTGTACAAGTGCTTGTCTTACAGGCTCCTTCTGGACTCCACAACTCTGCTGCTCAAACAGACGTGCAGAACGTCAGCAAGGTCAGCACATCAGAAATGATCCACAAATCCTGAGGCTTTTATCTTGTCTGTGAAGTAGCAAGCAGCTCTGTTACTGTGCAGAAGTAGTGCAGTGTGATCATAACAAAACCCCCCAAACCCTGTGTTGAGTAGCACAGACTTTCATTAGTTTTTCTGGGATTGTTGCTTGTGTGTATTACTTTCTAGAAAGAAACTCTTGCCATACTGAGAATGGATTTGGAAAAATATCAATTAATTATCAAGTAGCAGAGATAGGGAAAATTGATCTGTGCTGTCATCTTTTCAAGGTGTGATTTGGCTTTTACTCTGCAGAAGTTCAGTCACAAATACTACAAGATATACAGGATGCTTCATAGCGGAAATGTATTATTTTGAGACTTGCTGCACATCTCTTCCAGGACTTCTATGAAATGAGAGAGTTGTTCTTGCAAATTATTCCCCCATGAAATCTGAAGGGTTGGGACTTTTTCATTGGTTTTTTTTGGGTTTTTGTTTTGTTTTTTAAAGTCAGGGTTCTGTGTTACTTTGTTTGGGTTTTGTTTGTACAGTTTTTCTAGACATAGTTACAAGTAGAAAATACAGCCTGGTATTATAAAACAAGTGCAATAAAGCAGAAGTAACTTGATGAGGCACTGTGAGGGTTACAGCAGATGTTAAAAGAACTGATTGGTACAAGAATGTTTAATAAGCAGGTAAGTTCCTAGTAGCTCTCAAATGACCTTCTTTGCAACAAGCAAGTTCTGATTTTACAGCCAATGTTTTCTAGCTAAAAATTCAGATCAGAAATGAGCATGATATATTTGTTATCTAAGGCAGAAATGTTCTAAAAACATGTCTGTTCTCTTGCTTGAGTCCCAAAAAGGTAACTGTTTATGTCAATGCATAATTGGTCTTCATCCCACTTGGCCTTCCTGTCTTTTCCTTTCAGTTAGTACTGTTAGCTGCGGTTGAGTTTTAGTGTGTGGTGGTGAAAAATTGCTATAGTTGTATGTGGCCAAATTTTTTTCCAAATATGATGAATAGGAGAGTAAGTAGTCTGGAAGATTGTCTTAAATTCATAGCATAATTCATAGCATAAGCTTCTGTTGCCCAGAGGCCTATGAAAAAAAATGAAAATCCTACTGAGCCAGAAACTATGAAACAAAGGAATCATTATTTCTCTAGCCTAGAATCCCTACAGTTTTGGGTTTTTTAGTGCCTGTGTCATAAATTAATTTTCTTTCACTTGGGGAAGAAACAGTTGGTTTTGTAGGTTTGGGGTTTTTTTTTTCAAAAAATATGAAAACACATATAAATGTGAAAGAGGGAACAAAGCTTGATGGCCTCTAACTATGAGATTGCATATTTCCAGAGTTGTACAGTGAGGCCCATGATGGAAAATATGTGCTAAGCCAGAGAAGTTTATGATAAATAAAGATTGGAATGGGAACTGTAAGCAACATAACTGGTACTGCATCATATCTCTGATAGTATTTAGTATTTAAGGAATAAATATTCTAGGAGAGTTTTGATTTGCTACTTTACCTACAGATTCCACCCCCTCGCCCACCGTCTACCCCCTCTCCCTCCCCCAGTCTTGATGCTTCTCTAACTCTGGAAAGATTAGTAAATTCATCACTTGGACTACTTCATTCCTATGACATGGTGACTCATCTGTCAAATGGCTGCATTATGGCAAGGCATGTCATTCTGATTTCCTTTCAGGGAATAACTAGATTTGCAAGGCTGAACAATGGTGTGATATGCTAATTAGTATAATTCTCTTCTCAAATCTCCCTGAAATGGATTTAGATTTTTTCCTCCAAAAGATTAATAAGTGAAGGTCTGGGAGGAGAACTGAAAGTAACATTTTATTATTGAAACAGGAAATTTTGACTTGATACTAATTTGAACTGGTATCAAGATTGCATATGTACTAGTTTTTCTTAAATGCAGCTTTGCTTAAAAAACCAAATTAAATCTGGTAGGTTTTTTTTTTTTTTGAAAGAGTGCTTGCCAAGAATCTAATCTAAAATAGTTGAAGGGTTAGTCTGCTGTCATATGTTTTACTCAAACTCAAAGCCATACACTTAAAACAGTTAAACTTGTGTGTTCTCAGGACCTAATGGCTGGATAGAAGAGGAGTAGAGTCCTGGTAAATGTCAAGGAGCTGTAGTCTAACAACTGGCAAATATTTGACTTGCAGTTTAATGAGTGAAGTGTCTGTTGTTGCTCTAGAGCTGATAAATGGAAGTTTATATCTGTTTTGCTAATGGTTGCAATAATACAGAAAACAATAAATTGTTTTTTAAAGCAACTTCAAGGTGTTTCACTGGAATAAACTTTTACCAAGATCTTTAATGACTTACAACAGCAAAAAATTTGGTGGTTCCAAACACAGTATACACTTCTATTTTTAAAGTTGAGTTATGGCTCTAGAATATTTTATTTGGCTTAACACTTCTAAGCAGCAATCTTGGGGTCCTTGAACCATAACTGGTCCTTTTAGCCAATCTTACAAAATATTCTCACAATTTTTCCAGTGAGTTAGTGTGGCAGTTATGCTTCTGTTACATTGTGGTGGAAACAAAAGCTCTGTACTACTTATTGCAATGCAGGCAGTAAGACATTATTAGCTTTCCTTTGCGGATAGACTAATGATGACTCAAACATAAGTCTCTTCCTAGAGTAACTGGCAGAGGATGCAGCCAAACGTATCTTCCCATTCTTGCACTGTGAAGTCCCGAGTTTTTGTTATCCTTGCAAAATAATGTAGAAGTTCCAAATCCAACGTCGGTTTTTTGGGAGAAAGATGTTAAAATCAGAATGTGCAAATGCTTTCTTTTGCCTAATATGCTGGGAAAACCCTATTTTTCCAGTATACAAAACAAGTTCCAACCTAAATTACGCATGCCACCACTCAGTTGTGGTATGATCATCCCATTCAGAAAGTGGGACCGTATAGATGCATGCACCTTGCTGTAGAGGTGTAAGAAAGCATAGGTAAGAGTCAGATGGAGTAACGAAGGAAAAAATAAAATGTAAGATATAACTGTAGAATCCAGAACATCTGAGAGAATTTTTGAGTTTGTGTTGAGGTTTAGATATCATCTAATGGAAAACAAAGCCGAAGATTTGAGAGAGGACTTTTTGTTTTCCTTTGATTCCTCCTGCACTCTAAAGAAACAGGACTTTACATGTTCCTTGTAAACATACTGGAGTCTTAAATAAAACCATCCCATATATCTCTGTTATGTTGGTCAGCTTTCTGGATCAATGGGTTACAGTAATTGTAGATATTTGCTCAGAAAAAGCTCCTTTGCTTGTAGCTGTACCACTTTTCATTGTGTCTCCTTTTTATTCTGGAAAGCATAAACAGAAACCATTAGTGACTTCTGGCAAGTCTGTCACTTCATTCTCTAAACATGAAATGAACAGTGATACCCACTGTGACAAACCCAAGCAAATAAATTCCAAAATTAAAATCAACTATGTAATGAAATATTGATGTAAATGTGTTATCTCAGAGGAAAGTAGGAACACAGGGCCAAAGCTTCCATTATATTAAAAGAAAAAATGGGTTAGCACAAAGGAGGATCTGTTGCTATCAGCAAAATGTGTAATCAGGAATCTGTTTTGTAGGGAGTTTCTTACATAAAATAGAAATATGCAGTTACTATGTGGAAAAAATGAAAATCAATGAATCAGAGGAAAAAAAGTGGTTCTCTGGCATAGTGAGAGAGGCAGCTATGTGAAGGAAGCCTTAGGATGACAGAAGAAGAATATATAAAGGAAGGGAAAAGTAAATGTCACAGAGAACAAGAAAGTCAACACATACAAAAAAGATTGAACACCTAAATGTATTGACTATTGAAAACTGAGGGCCATAAGAGGGTTTGGAAAGCTGACTTGCAATGAAGGTACCCTCGGGTAACCACTGTCTTGCATTTAATTGTGTCAGGTATCCACTGTCTAGCATTTAATCTCTGCTAAGAAACAAACAAAAAATATTAGGAATTATATGGTCATTTTGCAAGGACATTCAAAAGATTTTCTTCACGTTCAGACCTTCCAATGGCTTTTGAAAGAATGCAGTGATCCTTGGTCACTACTTTCCTTGTGAGGAAGAATTCCATTTTGAAGAATGGTTTATGATGTGTTTTGAGAGACAAAATACTATAGAAGTATGATAGGGCCTCCTAAATAATCTCTTATTTATAGAAATGAAAGCTTATAAATGGCATGCCCTGTAGGAAGCTTTTTAAAGGAAACAGTAAATACAGAATAAACCTAGAGGTGAAAACTCAGGTTTTAAAGGTGATTTCCTCTCCACACCCCATACCCCCCCCCCCCATGGTTGGACATCATCAGATAGTCAAAATATCAGCTCAGTGCTTCTTTAGGTTTGTATTGAATGTTTAGTTTTCTTAGTTACCACATAATTAATATGCCTAGGTTTCTTTCTTACCACTTTGCAAAACTCCTGTTACAATCTGTGTCGTGTTGCCATTCTCCTTTCCAGATTGGAACCAGGGGAGGTTTAGATTGGATTATTGTCAGTTAACCTGGTCAGCAGCTAAAACAATAACACAACAATCTCAGTCCCCCAGCCTCAGTGGGATAGGGGAGAGAACAAAAAAGAAAGGGAGGGGAAGTAAAACTTTTATGTTGAGATAAACAATTTAATAGAATAAAAAAAAAAGCAATGATATACAAAATAAGTGGTGTGTAGTACAATTTCTCACCACCTGAAGCCAATGCTCAGCTAGTTCCTGAGCTTCAGTTTAGCCTCCTTGGTTAGTTGCCCCTGTTATGTACAGGGCATGACAGTATATGGTATGGAACACCCCTTTGGTTATTTAGGGTCAGCTGTCCCAACTGTGTCCCCTCCCAACTCCTTGTGCATCCCCAGCCGACTCTCTGATGGAGTGGTGTGAGAAGCAGAAAAGCCTTTTCTGCTCTGTAAGCACTGCTCAACATTACCTAAAACATCTCTGTATCATCAAAGCTGTTTTCAGCACAAATCCAAATTACAGCCCTGTACCAGCTGCTGTGAAGAAACTTAATTCTCTCCCAGCCAAAATCAGCAGAGATATTAGGGAAAACCTTCAGCAAAAATTTTTTCAAGCACTGGAGCAGGCTGCTCAGGGAAATGATGGAATCACCACCCTTGCAGGTATTTAGATGGGTAGGAGTAGCACTTCATGGACGTGGTTTAGCGAGGAACTTGTTGGTGTTAACAATTAGACTTCATCACCTTAAAGGTCTTTTCCAACCTAAAGGATCCTGTGATTCTTTTCTATGATGATCTTTGTTTGAGAAAGCAAGTGGTGCTTGGTAAAACCACAAGAAGAAACAAACTTAAATTGGTCTTTATATGCTTGCCACACTATTTCTTCCCTAGGGTGGTACAATGACAATGGTTTGATACCTCAGCAGTTTGTACTATGAGATGTTCAAAGGGAAAGGCTTTGTGTCCTGCATCTTCCATGTGCTGTTTTACATACTGCTCTTGGAGAAGCTTGTACACATGCCATTTTAGGCCCCTGGGATAATCCTTTACCACTTTGTAAAATGTCAGCAAGAACGAGGACTGAATTATCACATTCTAGCAACTTGCAAGAATTGTTCTTTTCAGCAGGTTTGTGTTGCAGATTTTTTACTTGTTTTTTTCCTCTCCTGGAAGAAGAGTGCAATTCTAAGGGTATTTTTTTTTCAGTGATAAGGAATGGGCTAAACTTGTTTGTGATGTGTACAAGTCATTGAAATTACTGAGGTTGAACTCATGGCTGCAGAATTAATCTCTCTTGAGTGTAAATAGTTCAACATGAAGCTTGGAAATGAACAGTGAAATTAGTAAGCAGGAAAAAGTGACATGATACAAACTTTCTCAGGGTTAGTGATTCCAAACCAAAATCTTGTGCCTTGCAAACGTGTGAGAACTCCTTTGCTCAGCCCCCAGACACTAAGACTGTTTGGGTTTTGTCCAGAAAATACGAATGGCTGTGTAATCTCTGTGGTGGAATCTTAGTGCAAGCAAGAAAATTGACATGAAAACAATGAAAAAGCAGGGCTTCACAAAGGAAGCTTAAATTTGTTTTGGAAATATGCATAGGCTGAATAAAAATGTTAGATGATAAAAGGTATTATGAGCTATTAAAGGAAGCAAAATTGTATAAGCTATTTTACTGTGAATCTTGAATACAGATTATTCTTATCTCTGATTTACTAGATCACCCTGAAATGTTTCAAACTATTGATACTTACACTGGCTCAGTAGGAAGTCTTTCATTTTTCATGAGAAATGAAGAGAAGACACTAGCAAATACATGAAGGTGTATCGCCTTCTTCCTTCTTGCCTACATGAATGTGAGTACAGTGAAAATGATGCCTTGTGAATGCAGTCAATCCAAAATGTATGTGTTGGCAGGAATGGAGAAAGTAAGGAGCAGTACAGAAACAGTATTCTTCTGAGCTCCTGTTTCACAGAACGTGGTGACTAACATTTTATTGGCTCTCTTTGGCCTGTACACTTTCACCTCATCCATTCTCTGTTGTCCAAAGTGCTCTGCTCAGTGGGTAGGGTACGTTGACAATGTGCTTCTGCGGGAAGCAATGGGACAAGGAAACAGGATGGAGTCCTGTGTACAGAAGCATTCTGGACAGGTTGCAGGAAGCATTCCCTGTTCCAGGTGAAATCAGAGGCATTCATATGTAATACAGAGAAACTCTATTCTCTTCTATCCAATTGAGAATCCTCTATCACAATCCTGACCTCTAATTTTCCTCCCCTGCTTCATGTCATGTTGTTCCCTGGTTGGTAGTTATGGTCTAAAACTTTTGTTAACCACTTTCTATTTCTCTGTCTCTGCAGAGTTCAAAAATATCTATGTGCTTTTTAATCACTAAGTACAACTTAATTTACTGGTTCTGTGGACAGAACCATACAATTTTCTTAAAGACAGTACCTTTGTGAAGGTGAATTATGTTGTTTATCTGTTCATTCAGCTTATAAAATGGACTGGAGATGCAGGTATATTTTTAGATCATTCATTCAGTAAAATTGAACTTGTGAATAACTCTTTCATATAAAATAAGAAAAGAAATAATTGGACTGAATAAATCTATCTGCAGTGAACAACTGAACCAAACTGTCGGTTATAGATATTCAAAAGCTTAAAAAAGCAGCAAAAAAGTTTATCTAGTTTAAAGAAAACAAAATAACACCTACATATATCCCATCAGGAGACCATGGCCTGCAATCTTTAGAGATCACAAGCTTTCTTAGCATTCCTGATGCATTGGGATGTGGGAACCATCATTTCCATGATGTCTGTGTTTAGACAATATGTCTAAAGGCAGTATCTAATATGCATTAGGATTCCATTTTTATATAAGTAACTTCACTTTAACCGAAGTTCTTAGGTTGGACAGTAACAAATTACTACTTGTGTCATAATTTAATACCATAACATCTATGAAACAGATTCACACAATTGTAGGGGTTGGAAGGGACCTCCAGAGATCATTGAGTCCAGCCCCCAAAACCTTAGATGCTACTTTAAAATATCAAGCAAATTCTATATTAAATGCTGTTTCATGCCCTGACTGTCACAGATGCAGAAGCTGGAGCCAGCTACTGTCAAATATACAGTGTTGGTACCAAAGTTGTGTGGGAGGAAATGCTATCCTGTATCAACCCTTCAAAGTTGCAATTACTTGCTGTTCTGCTGCTAGCTGGAACATGTTTGCATTTTTAGCATGGTCCTTTGCATATTTCTTCAGTGAACTCTTCATTGTCCTTACAATCTTTCTGCGGAACGGATAGATGGTGGTTCTCATCCTGAACTTCACCGCCCACCTACCATTCAGCTAGTTTAGGTCATATGCATTGCAGTGCTCAAGTTAGGAACTGGAGGTGGGGAAAATTTAGAAGTTCCTGTGCTTCAGTTCTCTGATGGCTCCCACTTACAGCTGAGATGTGCAAGATGGGAAAAGGATGAATGGTTTTGGGGAAAGAGATAATCTCATGCTGGAAGGGATATGTTGCGTTGTTTGCTTCTGGCAACTAAGACAGGTGTCAAGGCAGAGCAGATGTAAGTAACACTTGTGTCTGTCAGTGCTTAAGTTGGAAGATCCTGACCTGTCTGAGCCTACTCTACAGTCTGTACAAACTCTCCTGTGTAGACAATAAACACAGCTACAAGCTATGAAATATTGCCTCTCAACAATTCATTTGTCACAATATAGAATGCATTATTTGTTTGAACAGTCACAGTAAATGTTATAAATGGGTCCAGGCAGCAAATCTCATATCCTGACCTTGATTATCTGCTAGAAAACCTGGTTTGGTACCATCCCTTGAAAGCAGTGGTAACTGCATTTAAAAATGACTGCCTGTTTGTGAATTAAGACTAATTGTGAAATTGCAGCCAAAATTCTTCTCACAATGTTTTTACTCCCCCAATCAACAAGCTGACCAAACCCAAAGTCATTCTTGTCCATTTTTTAAAACTGAAATAAATGTTTTTAGTAATTGTTTACTTCGCATTCAGTTTCAATTATTACAACAGCTTTTTCTTTTAATTTGCATGTTCTGATCACTTGTTTTACTTCTCTGAATATCAAGTACAAGAAAATGCTATTTCTCTTTTTTGCAGTGGGTAGCTGATAATTGTTTCAATACCTCTTAAAAATAACAAAAACACACAATTATTTAATAAGTTTCTTTTGAAAAAAAATCAATTGTTACATGTCTACATCTTTCTGAGATCAATAACTTCTCCTCAGTACTTTTTCATCATGCTGCCCACCATGATTTGCTATGCAGATAACCATGTACCTGCTGTAAGTGAAAGCAAATATTAACACTAATGTGGTAGTTTTCTTTTAAAATAGCAGAGACTCAACCTCTCTTTTGTCTGTGACCTTTTCTGTAGTCTGAAATAGAATCCAACTCTTCTACCGAGTAATCAGCATGAAGAAATAATGAGGCATACACAAAGAAGTTAATATAATAAAGACGACTTATGAAAGCAACTGACAGTGATAGAAGTCTCTTGCATATGTGTCTGTTTAAATGGATTTATTGTTGTGTGCTTACACATGACATGCTCGGCACTAGTCAGATTAAGCAAAGTCATCGGTGTGTAACCTGAAGAGCATAGCATTATTGACATTAATGAAAACTTAGTTGCATATCGCTAGCTCGCTAGTTATCCTGTAATTTCTTTTTTTTTCCCTAAATGCTAGTTGTACATTGGAAAATCTCAAAACTAAATTCAGCAGAACTTCTACAATTTCCTACAACGGTTGCTGAACTGAGTTCTTTCCCCACTTCTTCCTCCCCCAGGAACATAATTCTTGTGATTCTTTCTCCATTACAAGGAAGCTTCTTCCCATCTGTGAAGAACAAAAATAGGTCCTTCAAATGAAGATGGGAGAGTGAAACTAGTGAAGAAATGACAAAATTAGGAATAAAGTGCTCTTAGCAGAGACCATGTAGAAAATGGTTGTCTTTTCTGTATGTGCAAAAACACACTCCTCTGCACCGGACAGAACCGTAGACACATAGAATCCTCTGTCCTTGCAGATGGAGCTTTCTCATAGCCCAAACCACCATTCCTTTTCAGGTGGGGAACATACATTATGTTCAGAGTCTTTTAGGCTGGTTTAAGTGGTTCCTGTCTTCTTGCACAGAAAGGATCAATTTTCACTTTTCTTAGCAAAGTTGATTGTGTCTGCATTCATAGGACTTCCTGCTGATAAGCAAAGGAATGTAATGTGTGAAAGAGGATTGAGTACGATTGAACCCAGGGGTGATGTGTTTCAATCTAAGGGTAATGACTATTAAATTCCTGTTGCTGTCTTTAAAATGAGAATGTCTTTTTTCAGAATACTTTCAAAGTCAACAAAGCAAACATTATTCCAGATTTATTTTGATGAGGTTTTTTTTTTTTAAAAAACATACTTTGTTCCAAAGAAAAGCTAACTACTTAATCTGAATGAGGTTATACCTTTCCAGATCTTGCAGTTAAATTTTAACTTGTTTTATCCCTTTCTACTTTCTCAGAGTAATACAGGATATTATATGCACCATATGGCAGACCATTTATCCTAAATTAAAATAATAATCTTGATGATTAGAAGGATGTATTCAGTTGCTTTCTCTTTATTCTGTTTATATTTTTTCCTTTTTGTACTTAGCTAGACACACTATTCTTAAGTACCACAACTTTTAAGTTTAACACATTTGCTTGTAGTCTAAACGCTGTCTTTCACATTTGGTTGATTATATTGACTAATTTTCCTTTTATCTTGATTACTATAGAGCTTATATATTGTGTTTTCCCATATCTCTTCCCTGCGAAGATTGGTCTTGAGATTTTTTTAGAGTAATGGGTGATTTTAGTAGTCTTTTCTTGCATTTTTACTCTAGGTTAAGCAGTGTAATACCCAGGAAAGTTTTAGAGATGAAGTTTTTAGCATCACAGAGTGATATAATTTTTGAGACTGATCCATATATTATGCTAAATGGAATTATGAATTCATCGGTGTATTATTAAACTTTAATTTTAAAGACCTCCTGGGGAAAAAAAAGTTCTGTATGTCCTTCCTATGTTCAATGCATCTGAAAGCCTGAGCCTATATGCGCTTATTCTGGCTCCCATCAAAGCCTATAGCAATTTTATAATGGGAGCAAATTTCCTGCACTGCATGGTAAGGGAGAGACGGCACCAGGGAGAGCAGTTTTTCACCATGGGACTTCAGCAGTATTGTGAAAACACCCAGGACAGAAGTTCCAAGACAGCTAACAATGATACACAATGAAACAGAAATTAAGCAAAAGCAGGATTTTTCATTTCTGTTGACAATCAGCGATTTCAGAAAAATTTTTGGTATTGTAAACACTGAAAGGTGGTGTTGTTGTTGTTGTTTCATTTTAAAAAATTTTTATTGAAAATTTTGAACACAATCTAACATGTGTTAGCAGAGATACCCAGAGTAAGACATGCTGGACTTATTTTGCCTCAGGTTTCCTAATGTGCATGACACACAACACATATTCTATTAACTTAATTTTAGAGCACATAATTCTTCCAATAAATTCAATATAAGTGTGTGAAATCAGGCACTTAGAAAATAAGGAAGAATTTTATGGCTTCAGAAGCTTAAGGTTTGCCTGGATTATCTGTGACAGAGGCAGGGATGGACACTTCAGAATGTAAATGACTTTAACTATAGCACCAATTTATCTCTTTGGGAGTGTACTTACAGTATTCAGTGTGCATTTTTCAGTTTCTGCTTTAAAGAACAGAAAGAGAAGTTCTTCAGACAACCATAACACATTTGTTATGATTCATCATTTGTAGTAAACTCAAGATTTAAAAGGGTGATGTGTGGATGGAGGAGGCGATGAACTTCTGCTGCATAACAATATGAAGCCTAGAATTTTTTGAGATCTGTTTATTTGACTTTACAGTCTTAGTGTTCTGCTGACATATACTGGCCTTGTGTTTGCCTAGCCTCTGAACAATTAAAAGCAAATCTATCATGCATTAGCGTACTGGAGACTTTAAGCTGCATCCAGAATCTTGGACGTGTCTACTACTGAAAACTTGCTGGAATAGCTGATCTTCATTCAGACCTAGAGGCTTTCAAGGAACATTGTTTTATAAAGAGATTGCTCTGGTTTAACCTGGCCAACAGCTAAAACAGCCACAGAGCCCTTCACTCACCCCCCACCTCCCATGGTGGGGTGGGTGAGAAAATAAAAGATGAAACACTCCCCCTGCCCTCCCCAAGCTCATGTGTTGAGATAAAGACAGTTTAATAGGACAGAAAAGGAAGATAATAAAAACCAAAATAAATTATGAACAGTACTGTTTTTTACCACCCTAAGTCAATGCTCAGCAACACTTGACCTGACTTCTGGCCTGTCCACCCCCCGGTTATATATGGAGCATACTGTCATATGGTCAGTTTGGGTCAGCTGCCCTGGCTGTGTCACCTCCTAGCATCTTGGATCCCCACCGCTCTTCTCCTTGGCAGGGCAGTATGAGAAGCTGAAAAGTCCTTGACTGCTCAGCAGCAACTTAAAATACCAGTGGATTATTAACACCGTTATCCTAAATCCAAAACATAGCATTTTACCAACTTCTAGGAAGAAAATTAACTCTATCCCTGCTGAAACCTGGACAGAGATATGAGACAAGTTATTGGACGAGGGATCTGCATAGTTATAAAATCACAGAAACCATCTCTGGTATAGAAAATCCCTGATCCACAAATCATTTGTCCTGGGACACTAGGAATGAATTAAACAAAGATGGTATCTCTGTTTCTTCAACTCTCCATATTTTTCTCATTGCCACTTCTCTTGTCATATCACTCATCATTTTAAATTCAGATTTAATCATACTGGTCATATGTGCCCTTACCACAACCTGGCTACCAGCCATAAGAAGGCTTATTTTTCTCATTGAAAATTTCCTATGATATTCCAAGGCATGCGCTTGGTATAGGAAATTTTAGCCCAGACTCTTAGACCTCAGGAAACTTACAAGCATTGAAAACGGGACTTTCAGTTGGAAACCCTGAGGCAAGTATTTCTAGAAGTTACCATCTCTGCAATATTGAGAAGGGAACAAACACACTAGAATAGCAGTGTGTGGTGTCTGCTAAGGTATTTAGTGTCTCATGAATTGCAAATCTGAGAGGAATATTCCAAGTAAAATACAGTTATTCTATCGCAATCTGTGAAAGCTGTATTATTAACAAACTGCTTCAGGGCTTCCCGAGACCTTTATAGCTGTCTTGATATGTTCTGGTTGAATATTATTGCCTGCTACGGATTATCCTTTCTGTTATACTCCTCTTTGCTGTGAAGCAGAAATTTAATGTAAGTGTCCCACAGAAGGAAACTTTCTTTCCATGCCCGTTTTAGAATTTCCAGGTGTGAGTTGAAGAGAGACTCCAAATTACATATTATTTTACTCCAGAGATTCCCAAAAATATCAATGGCAGTGCATGACTGAATAAGTACAAGGAAACAAACAATTTTTAAAACACAAAAAGAAAAGGAAATTGTGCTCCAATGGATGTTGTTCCTGTTATGTAGTTGTTGCTATGAAAATAGCTGTACAGTGAGTATGCTTCCCCCAATGAGTAGTGGTTCAGGTGTGTGCTCATCAGGGAGGGCAATAGAGATAATTTAGTCTTGATTATTCCATTGTGATTGGTAATGGAAATGCAAAGGAAATGACTGCTCTGCATTTCAGGAGGGGAAAGAAAAGACAAAAAGTGTAGGAAAAATATCAGCTGCAAGGGAAAAGAAAATCAGAGAAAACTAACCGAAGAGACATTTAAAGAGTGCTCATGGATAGAATCAGGAAGGAAGCACAGCAGAAGGTTTGGGTGGGTTGAAGTTGTTTGGGTATGCTTTTGAGGGAAGGTCTAGAACTAAGAAGGTAAACTGCTGAAAGCCTAGTAGTCAGAAAATATCCAGAAAATATCCAGGTACCTGAAGCAGAAAACTCTAGCCATTTATTCCAGTCCTCCTTTGTCTGTTCCTTAGCCAGCTCTTAATGTGTGAGAACACTTTCCCTTTTGTCCTATGGTATTTTTAGATTAAGAGCCTTAAAGGAAGAAATTAATAAAGGGGAATGAAAAGGGAGAAGTATAGAGACATGATTAACAACGTAGAGGAGTTACAAGTAGACCCTAGGGAATATCAGGGCATAGACATAATAATTTTATTGTGCTCATATATAAACCTAGGAGCTGAGCAATGATGTAGCAAAATTTACCTATAACACAAAATCTTCAAAGCAGTTAGATGAAGGATGGCTGTCAAAAGTCACAGGTTTTGTGATATTATCACTTTCTGGGTATGGGTCAGGAGCTTTCAGATATCTATTACGATCCAGGAAAGATATTTGCATCAGTATTCTTTACACTGTGAAAAGTCACTTCAGGGCTTCATGATAACAAAATAAATAACAATGAAAGTACTGGGGAATAGTAGGAAAATGTAAACAGAAAATATCAGGTTATCTTTATGCTGTTTTCTAAAGCTTTATCTCAACCATCACACAGTTCAAGTCCCCTCTTCTCATAAGAAAAGTTTACACAGCCTAGAGGTCTTCAGTGTGGAAGAGAGAGGAGTTAGATACATTCGGAACTTTTGATCCCTTTCTTGTTATAAAGATGTATCAGCAATAACCATCCACTGATGAGTGTAACGACTGTCCAGCAGCAAATTTAAATGAACAATGACAAAATGGAGTATTGCTATCTAAGCAAGATTTTCCATGGGACTGCTGAAATGAAGAAAGAGTAATTGTACAAATTAACATTAGAAAAAAATTTCTCAAATTCTTTAAAGTGCAATGCTACAATCTCTGGCTTGGGAACCAAGAAGGTATCACACAACTCGCTGTATTCTTCCAGATTCTTCCCTCCTGGGGGATAATGGGCAGAGGTGACTTTTGATGCTTCGGTTAATTTCCACTTAATGAATTAAGGTGGAAGAAAATGAAGAAAACCCCCCTCATTGTCCTAACTGATAGATCTAGTAGTAGAAGAGAATTCTGCCTTTCCAGATATTGCTGTCATGGATGCCATTGCACCTTTCATGTTAAGGTGAATGGAGTGGGATGATGTTATAGCCAGGTAGTGTATGACCTGTGTTCTTGTGTATTTCGTCCTATAATGAAACAGCAGAAATATCTTAGAAAATATGCAAAGCCTATCTACATGTACCTTTCTGTGTGCATCAATCAAAAGCTTCCGGAAAACTTGAGCTATAAGCTAGGAAGCTTGTACCCTTTGTGCCTGCAAACCTAAATTTAAATTATGTCCCTATTTTTTTTAGTCCAAACCCGTGGTGAAATTTACATTTCATGAAAGCATATGGGTGAGAGAAAAGAAAACTGAGCCTCCTGCAGCTTGGAATTGTTGCATCCAGACCTGCAGTGCAGATGGGTCAGTTAGTATGTCTGTCTGGTGTCACTCCTTTCTTTACAGAACTGAAGAGACAACACCTCTTGCAAGAGCAATGGGTGCCCAAACCACTGAATGACCCTTCTTGCCCATTTAGGATTTTGGGAAGGGGCGGAAAATGGGCTTTGCAGTCAGCAGGAAGGAAAGAGTAGCTACTGGCTCTGTAATATTTCTGTGGGCTTCAGCAGGATGGGGGTTTTTTTTTGCATCAGGCCTTAGCAAATATAAGGAGGGAACTTTGCTTGTCACTGAGGCAAGGTACAATTGTTGCTAGGACCAGACAATGTAGCTTAGTTGCCTGGTTCCCCTGAATCCTGGGCATAGCTGGATATTGTTGCTGAGGTCAGACCATGCTGATACGACAGAGTGAGAGGAAGGCTGTGACACACAAGTGTCAAATTAATTTCCTCAATGTGGAGAGAGGTTATTTGCTCACTTATAAAACACACAATAAAAAAGTAGGTTACTCACAAGGGAAGTGGTCTACTGTGCCGCAGACTAATGCAGGGGAATTGGAGGGTGGGGAAGGATGGGCTTACAGGGTCAGGGTCTAGGGGAACAAACTGCATAAAGGGTAGCAAGAGAGGGACAGGTTTGAAGCAAGCAAATATACACCACCAGACAGAGCTAGTGTGGCTAGGTCTGAAAAGTACTTTTTGGCTGTTTCAGTAGCAATTCCTCTCTGTGTGTGCTTCCTACAGCTGAAGAATAGCAGCTTAGTGCCCCAGGCTAGGCATCTGCTGAGCAGCTATGAATGCCAGAGGTGAGCAATGACTTTGCACATGTCCATGCAGAGAGCTCCTTTCTGATGTTTTCTTGGTAATCTGTCTTTCTGCATAGCTGCTGAGATTCATATATGGAGGGTGAGTTTTGATACTTGCAAGAGTATATAGCAAAGTGGTTTTTTTAAAGAAAGTAATCTCTTTCTCTGTGCTGGTTCTATGCATATACTCTCAATTAGTGCTGTAAAGAGAAGTAAATGCCTACAAGGATGTACTTAGAATTTCTTTTTAGTGAAAATTGCAGTGCAAAGTAGAAATAACCTCTTAAAAAGAATGGTAGTAAAAGCTGCTGAAGAAAGAAGTGATAAAATTCTTTGCTAGCTTTCACAGATGAGAAAAGGACATGAAAAATAACCAATGAAAACATGTAACACTTCTGAAGAGTTTTGTTTTTCATCATCAGAAGCCAAATTGTGGTTTATCTATTGCGTGAAGATGCTCAGTCTTTCATTCTCTTGCTTGTATACTGTGTATGTCAGCTAACACATCCAAGAGGAACAATCCGATGACACGTTATGCAGCGTGTAGCGGTTTCTCTTGTGTCAACACATGCAGTACTTCCTAGTGGCTGCTCGGGCACTTTCTCAAGTCCTGTTTCTGCTTTCCCAAACATTATTAACTTGAGGTACTTAAATTAAACCCCTGACTTTGCAGACTGCTGAAAGAGGACAGCAGGAGAGCCATTGTAGCCCTCTATGTAGTTGTAGAGAGCTTTATTTCCTTCTTCTGTTCTATTTCCAGTCTACTGAGGTTGGCAGAATCCTGTCTGCTCCCCTGTCTGCAACAAGAGCTGTGTTTCTGAACTAGCAATTAACTGTGTGCTGTGCTGGCCTGTGGCTTTCTCCCTTTCATGAGAGAGCTTTCTGGCAGTCCCACAGGCTCTGCTGCAGCCTTGTCAATGGCATTTCTATTCCTCTTACCTACAGGGTATTTCGAATTAGTTCGAGGGAGAAATGTGGATGAAGAAATGAGTACGGAGCTGGTTAGAGAAACTACAGGAGTTTAAGTGAATGTGAGGCCTCTTTGGAGCAGAGAATTTCGGTTGGCCTTGTATTAAGAAGAGTAGACTTTGGCATTTTGTGTGTGTAGATGCTATGGAAAACTGATGGTGAGAGACTCTGTTGGAAAACTCAAATTTGGACTACAGCATACGTGAACATACTGTCTCTCAGCAAATAAATTAGTGCTCATATGCTCTATTTATGACAAGCAAACTTGTAAATATTGGTAGTATATAATAAAATAGTTTCAGGGAAGAAAGGCTGGCTGGCATGTTTCTTGTTGTTTCACTGGCAGAAATAATGAAACATTAATTAATCATAGTTAAAGTTTCTACAGAATTGATTGGGGCAGTATTTAACTTTTAAAAATGTTTCATTTTTTCTGCATTATTTGACATAAACTTCACATACTACTGCAAAACAATGAGTAATTTTGCTTATGTAATGCCCCTTCAAGAGTAGATTTGAAACTAATTTTCACTAGTGCTACAGCAATTGTAGTAGTAGTACATGCAAACTGCACAGCACTCTAGCTAAACTTAGTGAAATTATCCAATATAAAGATCTGATCATCTTCAATAGTAATTAAAGACCAACATAGATAAAAGCAACTTAATGTTGATCCCAAGTATGCAAAATAAGGTGAAGTTCAATGAAAACTCAACAACTGATCATGTTATTTTCCAGCATGGTTACTCAACCATGCAAAACTAGTATGAAAAACCTCCAGGTTGGAATTGGGCTGATGTGCGACTTGGCAGTGCTGGTTCTTGCAACACTTGTTCACCTTAAAGACCGAGACAAACAAAACTCATCAAACAAATCAGTAAACAATTAGCAGGATATTCAGAGTGCACCTAAAGTTGCTCACACTCCAATATATCTCTTTCTTGTGGAATCTGCTTAACGACTGCTTTTATTTCGCTGTACTTTGGGCATGTATCTTTATGTGTGCTCTTCACCTGTGCAATTCTTTCTTAGGAAAGGACCCTTGTTCACTTAATTCTCTTTCTCGTGGTGTTCTGGAGGCTGTACTACCCACTGCTAGTGCTGTGCATTACACCAGTAGCATTTTTTGCTCTATTACGCTTGAGTTGACAGGTGCTATTTAGAGTCTGCTAGAAGTTTGAAGCATCAGCTACGCTTTAAAAAGTAGAGCTTATAAATATTTCAAAACTTCTTGATCTACCAGAATTATTATTAGCATCCCATGGCCCCTTTAGAGACTACCCCAGGGAAATACTTTGTTACAATTTGACTGCAGTTCCTTCCCCATCCTCCTCCCTCAAATGAAAAAAACAACTTCTAAAGAAGAAAGTTCTTCACTGATCTCCTTTGCTATTGAGTCATACTATATACCAGGCAGTAGCAATTTTTAAACCAACACATCAGACAGACTGTAATTCTATGATAATTTCTAGCCCTGAGTTTTCCCAGGAATAGTCTTATTCATGTCCAAATGAGCGTGTCCTATATTACTGAAATCTTTGATGCACCAAGACACAGTAAATCACAGGGGTCGAACTAAGAATATTAAATAGGGTACCAAATATAAAAAGAAATTGAGCTGTTCTATAATGGGATTTCAACGGGAAGAAAAAAATCAATATCCCCCTCATCCATATGTTTTGTAGAAGCAGTAATTGGTAATAAAATATTTGAGAACACTGCATATATTGCAGTCTTTTAAGTATTTTAACCTGTTATTTTTTTCCCCTGTATTTTTAGAAGTTCTATGTTTTATCTGATGATTGGCCCGTTTGATTTTATTCTATCTTGTCAAATGGAAGCTTAGTACTTAAGCAGATCTTACAACCTCTCATGCCATTTCTCTTTTGATGGGTTAAATCACAGGCAGCTCCCCAATTATTTCTCTGGATTTGGATTCCTAAAGATAGTGTAATGCATTCAAGTGTTATCCTGAGCCAAATAATAATGATGATCATAATGATGTAACATGTAACACAATAAGTAAAAATGAACCGTGCCAGTAAAGTACCTTTTTCAAAGCGAACTTCTTAGACTGCTTCAAGTATTGTACTCTGCTCTTTCTTAATCTTGCAAAAGTTTAGTTCACATATAATGAAACATGTCTATATGAGCCCTTTTTATTGGTATTCTAAGCTATTTACTGACAGCGCTCTTCTCCCCCTTAAAAGCCTAACTTAAAAGAATTTATTTATAAAATATACAATGATGCTACTTAAAGTGTTAATAACTCTCGGTTATGTTTATTGTCTGCATGTGGGATCTAGGTATATGAGCATTTTCACTCTTAATTTTGTGGAGTCACTCTTTGGGTTGATATTAACTTTAACATATAGAAGGGCCAATGAATAATCAGAAACTGGAAAAGGGAGTTGGGCAGTAGGAACAACAGGGTCAGTGGGAGGCTTTCTTAACACTGTATCAAAAGTGAATTGTCTTACATGAAGGCTGAAGCCTGATCTAGCCCTAACTCTTCCTGTAGGAAGAGAAGGAATGATATGAGTTACCCAGGGCTGATTTTGTTTCTACTGCTGGGAATGGGTGAGGAAGAGAAGTTGGTTACTTTTCCTAGGAGTAACCAGCTAGATTCTGGCAGTGACTGCTATTCCACATATCCATACTACTCCAAAATGAAGACCTGTACTTACAAGCAAATTGCTTAGTATTAGAAGTGCAGTGTACCTAGCAACTCCCTCTAGAGCAAAATGACTGGTGGACCACATAGAAATCTTTAAGGTAGCTCTGCAGCATATTAGATGATCTTGTTGATTTGATTTTAATTTCAAATGCTTTTTTGTTCTTGCTGCTCTTTAAATGAGAAAGGCAATAATTTATACTTGATCTTTTTAACATTGACAGGTTTTGATAATGTCAAATGCTCACAGAAAATTTAAATGTATAGCTAGGGCTTTTAACATTATGATCCTGACTGCTCAATGTTATAAACATCTGACCCAAGTTTGGGTTTTTTGCTAGAAAACAAGTGTAAAGGACTAAGAGGAGAATGCAGACTAATTTGCAGAACTGGATCTTGCTTCAGAGACCACTTTGAAGAAATTCTAGTTAAATGGAAAATTAAACTTAAATAATTTTCTGCTCTGCAGAGAATAGAAACGTTCCTATTGGCAACTTAAATTGCAACTTCTAAACTACATTTTATGTACTCTTTCCTCACATAAGTAATGGTTAAATTTTGAAAGACAACATACAGAAATTGATATAACTCAACTTGTTGGCCATGAGCCAGCAGTGTGCCCTGGTGGCTAAGAGAGCCAATGGGATCCTGGGGTGCATACGGAGGAGTGTGGCCAGCAGGTCAAAGGAGGTGATCCTCCCCCTCTACTCTGCCCCGGTCAGGCCCCACCTGGAGTATTGTGTCCAGTTCTGGGCTCCCTGTTATAAAAAGGACAGGGATCTCCTGGAGAGAGCCCAGAGAAGGGCTACGAAGATGATAAAGGGCCTGGAGCATCTCCCCTATGAGGAGAGGCTGAATAAGCTGGGACTGTTCAGCCTTGAGAAAAGAAGACTAAGGGGGGACCTTATAAATGTTTATAAATATCTTAAGCATGGGATGCAGGGGAATTAGCCAGCCCCTTTTCAGTGGTCTGTGGAGACAGGACAAGGGGCAATGGCTGCAAGTTGGAGCACAGGAAGTTCTGCACCAACATGTGGAAGAACTTTTACACAGTGAGGGTGACAGAGCCCTGGGACAGGCTGCCCAGGGAGGTGGTGGAGTCTCCTTCACTGGAGATATTCCAGACCTGTCTGGACGCCTATCTGTGCAATCAGAGCTAGGGAGCCTGCTTTGGCAGGGGGTTTGGACCCGATGATCTCTCCAGGTCCCTTCCAACCCCTACAATTCTGTGATTCTGTAAGAATTCAATTTTGTATAAACTGTAAATAGAACACAAATGGTACTTTATATTTGTTCACTAGCATAGATTCAGATAAAATTTGCTATCTTACTATCACAGTCTTCAAATTCGTAAAACTAAACCTGTTGTAACACACAGAGCTGCTAAAAGGTGATAGGACAGATACATACTGCAAGGATATTCCGATCAAATATCTGTATGGGCCCATCTTGGAAAAGTGAAATTAAACTGAATCTTCTTTTGTTTGAATGGTCACCTGCTGATTTCCTTTATTTCTCAAGTCTTGCTATGAAGGGAACTACCTAAAGCTTTTAATGTATCCTGCTTTTGGGAGCATTCTAGGCAATTTTTTTGCATTATCATTATGGTGCATGCTGTTACAGAACCAGCAACAGTGGTACAGTATAGGCACAGGGAGTTGTCTGGGTCATTAGACCATGTGGTATAGGCATTCTCAAAAATATCAGGCGTAGGCAGTGTGGAGTCCTTGAACAGTCAAAGGGCAGCTGCTGCTGTTGCTGCAGTGTGTGGGAAGGTGGATAATGCTTCTTCCAACCACCACAGCAGCGTGCTTCAGCTCTCCAGGGCTTTCCTGTTATTCACTGTCACGCTTCCACCTTTTTTCAAGGCAGAATTAGCCTACTTTAATCTCCTCCTCAAGGAAGGTTCTTGTTCTGGGCATGCAGCTATGGAAAAACATTAACAAAAAGTCTCTAAGGTATTACAGCCTGAATGCCTGGAAAAATTCAGTGTGAGACTCAGCTAGTGATAAGAAATGTCATATCCGGCGCGGACTATGGGATTTCGCCATCTCTCAGCTTCCCTCTTCATGAACACAGGCAGGTTCACATAAGCGTTCACATACTTGTGTCTTAACTGCGGCTGCTTCTCAGTCTAAGGAGTTCAAAAGGGGTTTTCCTTACCAGCCTTCTCAGCAGATGCTCCTGGCACAAGGATTTGGGAGCCTTGATATTTTGAATTAGTCTCTGCCCCCTCCAGTATCTTTATAATCTCAAGATACCAACTTGGTATGCAGAATTTCACTAGCTTCTTTCCCCTTGTGCAATCATCTTCTCTGTTTATACTCTTCAGCCTTAGGAAACGGTAACACAGTTTTTGCCACTATTTGTAAATACATTGATTGCTAGTAAAACAAAAACTGGCCTCAAAATCTTGTTGTTTTGGTAGAAAAGGCTAATATGGAAAGTTAAAACAGGTTTAAGCAAGGTTCTGCTAAACTTCCCCCTGCAACCGAGCAAAGATAATCAGTATATCTCAGCACATGCTTTTCTAATACTGCCATAATTGGAAAATGAGATGTAGCAATATAAGGGATGGCAGGTAACTGCAGGAACCTCTGCAGAGAGAAAGGTCCCCGCTACTCTCTTCCTTTTAGCCCTCGTAGTCTTTTGCCATGGGTGAGTAAAATGAGTGTTTGTGTTGTATCTATTGACTTTGATCAGAAATAAGCCTTATTGTACTCTCTGATGATGTGTGTTTCTAGTTAAGGTAATTGTTCTGCTGTCTGAAGGAATTTACTACTCTCAGCATCCTCAACCCCTATTTTTTTTTCCCGTTTGATTGATGTAGACTCATGGCAGCAATCTTTGAAGCGAGCTCGATACTTTAGAGAACAATAAACTACGATATGTGTTGGAATGAAGGTCACAGTAATTCCGCAGTATTTAGTTACGTTATACATACTTATCTAGGAGGTGTATCTCTGAATAATACCATTTAGTATAGTGATGTGGGTAATATAATCAGTATCTTTGTTCTTTTCACAGTTAATTTTTTTCAGTACTTTTTGGACAAGTCTCCTCAATTTGTGAATACTTATGATTTCCACCCCCCTAAAATTCACTTGAATCAATTAGTGAGATTTTCAGTGGAACATGCTGTGGATGTAGAATCTTTGGGGTTTTTTTATAAACGGGATAAAATAAGGTCATATTATCCTTACTTTCTTTCCTGTAGTTAAGTATATGAACTTACTGGGAGCTGGAGCAGGTGAATGACTCAGTGTTAGACCTCTGTTTATTCTCAAAAGGCACAACTATAAAGTATGTAACTTTTGCCTCTATAAAATTCCCGTGAACTGCAATGAATACTGGGAATGTGCAGAGTAGCAGAATCAGCAGTTATTTGCACTGGGTAAGAAAACGTTAATTTACTAGACTTTTGAAATAGTACAATACCAGATACCTTTGCTATGAATAAAAGCTTCCTAATTAAGCATATTTCAAAAACAGAGCTTTGGAAATTGAGTATTCTCGTGCTGCTTAGAAGTGTCATAAAAAAAAACCAAACCCAAGGGATTAGCTTCATACTCTCAAATAATAGGGCATTTTTATCACCAGGGGGCACTATCCTTCCAGGCTAAGATTTAAACATGGTTTTACGTTTTGAGAGCTTTTATATTTGAAGAAAAAAGATCTCAGACAATAGTTAGTTTTTAGTTTTTTGTATGTACAAATTCATTTAAATAAATATAGTCTCCTTTTCCTTTTTTTTTTTTTTTTTTTGCATGTATAAGGGAAGAATATCTGGACTGACATTAGATTAGTTTTCAGAATCCCCAAGTAGTGGAATATGCAAAAGGTAAATGGTGTTGCACATCAGCAGATACCTCTTTGTCACAGTCCTGCTGCTATTATGGAACAGACCTGCTTTTGAAAAACTGCAGAGTATTCCTTCCTGTCTCCCTCCAAGGGGAATCTTTAGGCTGCTGGTCTGTTTTCCTTCACTTCCATTGACCTGTGCTTCACTAAGTGATCATGAAGATGTCCCAGCATGAAGCAGTCCTCTTTGCTGGTGTCTCCTGCTGGAATCTGTCCCTCGCTGACCGCTTTGTTCCTGCACTGCGAGGACTCCGGTTGATATTTGCCCTCCTCTCAGGGAGGACTCTCAGAGGCAATATGGGAGAGAGTAAAGGTCACATTTGGTACAGTGGTGGCCACACAGCAGCAGTAGGTTCCAGTATGAATCCAAGGTGTTGTTTCCTTATAACACACAACAATATTTTGGCTTTTTTATGTAGCAGTATGTATTAGACGCAATCATTCATGTTACAAATACATATAACATATCTTTAGATGTTATATTTGTACATTTCCCTATTTTCATGTCATTCTCCTATTAACCATTGGACTACAGATGTTTTCAACCAGAAAAGACCTCAACTGGACTACAGACATCTTCTTTGCTTGTGCCTTTACTAGCTGTGTGTCAGTCCCTCTCAAATTCTGTTAATCCAGGTGTGTGGGTATGGCAATAAAATATCAAATCTCCTGGATTTGCTTATCTTGCATTAACCATGTTACACATTGAATTGAATTTTCTTCTCAAATATTGCAAAGACAATAATCTTGAACTGAAAACATTATACCTTGCCTCATTCCTAGCAGTGATGAACACTTAAAACAAGATACTTTGACCTGTCAAGTTATCAATCCAAACTTGTGGTTGATGGAAAGAGAGAAAAGATCAATGTTCTTTGTTGCTTTTCACTTCAGTGTTGTGTGAAATTCCAGATAGTGATGAAAACCACTTCAAATGACTTCATCCCTAGCAGCAGGCTATGTATCTAGAAGGAGTGCTTGGTGTAGGGCCATGGGAGCTTCCACCAGGGAGTTGCCACCTGTGAGGTGATTGCTTTGGTTTCCAGTCCTGCATGTTTATTTTTGATGTGGAGTGTTGGTGGCTTCAAAACCAGGATGATGAAAAACTCTGCTGTTGGAGATTTCTGTAATTGTGGGTCATCGTCTGGGTGAAGAACTGACAGTAAGGAAATCTATTATCTTGGTTGATTAGAAACATGGTCCTTCATTTAAGTGCAAACCTGTTTACTTTGTGGAAGGGACTTGACGGGAGGAATAATCTGAAATGTAAAATCCCACATGAAATGAAAGATTAGAAAAATGAAATGTAATTAACCTCTGCTACCCTGTGAAGGTTCCCATGGTGTTCCTGGTGTACCTTCCAGCAGATTGGGTAAAACTACCTTTCCTCTCTTCTCTGTGTCCTGTTAGCATCAGGCCTAGGCATATCCTTTATTCCTGGTTGGCTTCTGTGACTGACCCCATTTTTCCCTGACCTGCTTGATCTGCTTTTGGCTGATCAGAGCAGTACCTCTAGTTCTGGCTGCTAGACCTGCCATGAATCACCATGTACAGTCACAAGGAACCACTTGCACAGAGTGGCACGTGATTTGTTTTTCCATAGGAGTCTTGCAAGCAAAAAGATTAAAATAACAAATCCTTAGACACATAGAATCTTATCTAAATTTGGCTATTCTTTTCAAGCTTAGGCAGGTCCTTGCTGCCCAGTTACAATCTGCTTCTCTGCAGATATTCTTTTTTCCCATGTTGTAGCTATCCAACTGTTTCCAAGTTCTGTTTGAAGTTTCTGCCTAAGATTTCCTGTTCAGGAATTTCTCTCTGTGCTTTTAATCTTCTTGAAGAGGAAGCTGTAGGAAAGTATCAAAGAACATATAACCTCCATATGCTGTGTGATTACAATCCATTTTCATCCAGGGGCTGCTTCATCTAGCTTTCCTAAAGTAACTCAAGCTGATGCAACACTTTGGTTAACCCTTACCTGATTGTTGCAGTCACCAAGACATTAGAGAGATAACATTTGTTGAAAAAAAAAATTAAGGTTATGTTTCTCTTAACCTATCAGTATAGCAAAAATAGGAGGTTGTTTTTATCAGTGTTTCAAGCTATGATGTTGTCCTGGCCAGGCTAGAGTTAACCTCCCCAAGCAGCCAGCCCAGGTGAGCTGAGTTAGCCTGGGATGTTTTCCACACCACCTGACATCACTCCCCCATAAAAGGGGAGGAGTGCTCCTGGGCAGTTTGAGTGTGTCCTCATATCATGCAGTACTCTGCTATCACTGAGTGTAAGTGAAATTTGTCCTGGGCAGTTATTGTTACCCATTTACAGTGATCTCCCCTATGAGGAAAGGCTGAGTAAGCTGGGACTGTTCAGCCTAGAGAAAAGAAGACTAAGGGGGGACCTTATTAATGTTTATAAATATCTTAAGCATGGGATGTAGGGGGAATCAGCCAGCCCCTTTTCAGTGGTCTGTGGAGACAGGACAAGGGGCAATGGCTGCAAGTTGGAGCTCAGGAGGTTCTGAACCAACATGCAGAAGAACTTTTACACAGAGAGGGTGACAGAGCCCTGGGACAGGCTGCCCAGGGAGGTGGTGGAGTCTCCTTCTCTGGAGATATTCAAGACCTGTCTGGATGCCTATCTGTGCAATCAGAGCTAGGGAGCTGCTTTGGCAGGGGGTTTGGACCTGATGATCTCTCGAGGTCCCTTCCAACCCCTACAATTCTGTGAATCTGTGATTTGTCAGTAAACTGTCCTGAAAATCCCACTTAGTGTCTGAAGACCTTCTAAACAATATCAAATGTAAATATTACAGTACCTGGCATGATACCTTACAGTATTAATGTCCACAAAATGTAGCAGTTAATGACTGGTATTTTCCTTAGCAAGGATGATGCTGTCTTCTTCAGCAAAATATCTCATAATTGGCAATGTGGGTTTTTAGTGTTTGAGAACATATCCTTTGTAATTCATAGTAGGACTTGCAGGATCTTAGCAAACTGGCAAAAGAATGTTGCATTTTTAAAAAAATAAAATTAACACACCCCCCCCCCTTTTACAAATGTATTCTTGAACTCTGGCATCAGTATGTGTGCAGTTACATAAAAATTACCTTTCTTGCTTACTGAAAGTAGAATTGTGAGGTTACGTGAGTGAAAAAAGAATTTGGTGAAAGTCCTTTTGCTGTTTAAATGTCACATTGAGATGGGCAGAGTTTAGGAGGAGAGTTCAGTTCTCAAAGACAAAGCAAATTCATTAAGCAGTATTGCTACTTTTCTTCCCCCAAGAGGACAGCAGTGTTGAAGCCTGCTTGCAGTTTTGTTTTTAACAGCTCAACAGCAAAATTTTAATTAATTTTGAGTTCTTGGAGTGACCTGGCTAGAGTATGTCACAGAATTATTATGGATTTGAATACTTACTGATGGAAGTTTTCTTCTGCCTTTGTGTTTTCCTGTGACAATTAGATATTGATGATCTGTAATCTAACCAAGGGAAAAGCAGCTGTCTGATACCGTGCAGCTTTTAATGTTGTTTATAGATGCCCACCCTAGCTTTAAATGAGGTAACTTGGGTATTTGTAGAAATCTTGCTTGCAGCAGCACAAGACTTACCACGGGTAATTTACTTTTCTCAGAAGCAGTATAGATCATCCTTTGCTGAGCATCATGTGGCTGAGCCTGGGCAGATTCTCACACTCAGACTCTCATTTCAAGCTTCCTCAGATCCTTATGCCACATTGTAGTCTGTGGGATAGCTATAGCCCTTTGATCCGAATTTTAGTAGAACTAAAACTGAATATCAGAAATGAAGGGTTTTGAGTGACAGTCAAAAAAAGCAGCAAATGAGAGGTTGTTGGCAATGAGTATTTGCTGAAGGAAACTTCTCTGGTTTTACAGAAGGCAACTGTGCTCTTTCTGTTGGACCTCTACATGGAATAGCTGCTCTGTGTGTGAAAGGCATAATAAAGCAAAACTCTGGATAATCTAGCTTTGCTAGGCAAATGTTTGGGTAAAATCTGACTGTCCTTTTTTGCCTACCTGGCAGTTAACATTACACAGCCTTAAGGGAGATGGCTTGGGTCAGAACTTCAAATTGAAATAAATAGTTAAGGTTATGGAAGCTGAAAAAGAAGAGAAAATTGTAGAGAAGCACTGCATCCTGCTGCTAGTGCTGAACTCCAGCTTGTGATCCACCCACCTTCTGGATTAGCATTCAGATCTAATGCTTTATATGTCTCAGGGTTTTTCTCTCCTGTAAGTATTTTCAGTTATGTAGTAATAAGTATTAAATGGAATCTGCATGGCTGCAGAATTGAATTTGTCCCAGTGCTGAAGAACAGGTTCATGTGTAAACGTGCATACCGCTCCCACATCTGTTCCTGTGGTCTCAGCAGTTGCTGCATTGCCCCTGTGTTCTGGTCAGCATGTTTAAAAGATAAGCTCTTCAAGGGCTGATACAAGGTCTGAACTAAAAGTTCTGGTGTTCGTACAGGTGATTCTTTTGTGATTTACCTGGGCTGACATGGTGTTAATAACTGCTTCTTCAAAAGCTTAGGTGAAAGGAAGACTGACATCAACTCTTCAGAACGTTGTTCTTAAATTTCACATGGCTGCACAGTATCAATTTACATTCAGATTTTCAACACTTGTAGAACAAATCTTGAAATTAATTGGATCTTACAATATCTTGTGAAAGCAGAAATAGTTCTGGATGTTTTCTTTAAAACAGGGCCCTGATTCCTCCCTGTCTTCTGCTCATTCAGTTATTCACATCTGCATGGGAAGAGAGTATCCAGCAGTATTGGGCAGCATTTAGTTGAATATCCATCTAAATGATTGCAGTATGTGAGGCTGTGGAAGATCAAACTTGTGGTACTGAGACGGAAACCTAAAATTCTGGAATAATGTTTCTATGACTCATTTTTCCACCTGCACAGCTGTCAGACTGTAACACATACGAGATATTTCTTTTGCTGCCTCTAAAATTAGAAAAGAATATGTGCTGAATGTCAAAAGGTTGTAGAATAACTCCACTAAAGTGTTCAGGGTGGGAATCTCGGTATTTGGCTTTGGCATGCTACTTCTAGTCTAAGGGCTTGTCTGCACAATCATATTTATCCTCTACTGATTTTTTTTTAAATAAAGTAGTATTGTCTGTGTGGGGCAGTTCACTCATAATGTAGTAACTGATGTCATACTGTGTTGCTTGGAAGCATCAGTTAACTTACGATCACATCTTCTGATTTATTATTGCGTGCTAGTATTTGCCTGCATTGCACAGTGCTTTGACAGGTCTCCTGGGTTGCTCAGACCACCTGGTCTGCTACCCATGTGCCTGTGTGCTCTGCAACCACATAGATAGAGCATTTGTTCCCTGGTTTTAGCTGCTCAGGATCAGCAATGTTCAGTTCTTTTGTGCTTTCAGGCTTTAGCAATTTAAAATTACCATGCCTTTATTTTCTAGTCTGCATCCAACTGGTGCCACAAAAAAACCCCACAATCCCCAGAGGACAGAGGCAGGGAGGGGAAGCAGTTCCCTCAAATGCAGACATCATAATGCAGCAAGGATGCTAATGTTGCTAATGGGAGTGCTGTAACCGTTGAGACCTAAGTATTTATGTGGTACTGTGTCAGAAATCATGGATGTGGCACCATCTTGCAGGAAAACTGCATCTACTGTTTTGAAGGGTTCAAATTCTGCTGGTGAGGAAGTAATGCCGTTTTGGTACAAGGCTCTAGTAATTGTCTGGTTCACCTTTGGCACTGCTGGTACTCAAAAGATGGATGGGATCATTAGTTTAGATTGCCTGCTAGTCAGGGAGCAGACAGCACCCAAACGTTGTCCGTATCATAGCCCCACAAGGCTGCCAGGATGCTGTCAGAGGGACCAGTAAGCAGCATGGCACTGGCTTCTGCTGTTACTCCTACAACAAACAACCTCAGTTTTCTTCCTGAAGCCAGAGGCATGCTGGATTGCCCCATAGCCTGCCAGCCACAGCACCTTTCACGCCAGCTTTCCCTCTTCTTCCTCCCAGCAAGTCCTGCCTGGCTGCACATTGTGTTCAGAAGCTAGCTGTGCTGGCACTAATTGAAGGAAATCTTATAATAGAAATGTGTTCATCGAGGGCATGTCATTCTATAGCTCTGTAATAAAATATGTAGTACATAATGTATTTTAATTAAGCCGGAAATTAATTCAATTAATCAGTACAAGTCCACCCACCCTCTCCTCCCTAATATCCTATGTTCCAACAATAAGGAAACTCCAGATAGGAAAATTGCACATTGTCATTAACAAGACAGTAACACTGTTAACCTTCAGTATGCTGGGCACTCACTGAAAAGCAGCATGTATTGAACTGAGGCCTCTGATGGGTTAAAGAATGAGATTCTTAGACTCATAAAGTGCCTGACTTGGCCCTGACTGTAAGACCAGGATCTTTCTATGTCACAGGAGGGAAGCTTGTTATCTCCTCCTGGATACCAGGGGAGGAATGTTCCAGTGACTTGTAGCAGCTGGCCTTGGTCTTGCTCATTTGCTTGGGGGAGTCATGTGCAATTTTTTTTTCCTTCCTGTTCCTGGTCTTAACCTGTTACTTTGTGGGTAGGCACTTTTTTACTTTGCTGACTGATGACACAGAACAAGGATTTGGCTTCTAGTACTAATGGATCTGTGTGCAATTAATTACTTTTTTCCTGTCTTCAGCATCTGTGTCACTCCTAATAGCACTGTCAATATCTAGGCTATGTACTCTTTAAAGCTGTGGCCACAGAATCATTAATGTGAAATGTGGTTTAAGAGAGTAGTCATCCACCATACCCTGAGTTGAGCATGACAGCTACGCACCTGACTGTAATAGTGTGGGTGAACTAGAAAGTTCTTCATATTGTGGATGTGGCAGGCCCAGGTGTTCAAAGAAAGTGCCCATTCCTGTTGGTTAAAGTACAATATTCTGAGAATCAAGAAGAGGAAGTATTCAGTGAACCTCTTGAGTGCTACAAAGTGCAAGGTATGAGATGGTTTCTCAAGGCTGAGAGACAGGAGGCAAATCCAGAGACACCAGAGTCCTGAGACAGATGAAGTTATACAGAAGATTTATTTTTTCCTGTGTACAGGGAGAGGAGAAATAACACCCAGTGACAGGAAAACCACTGGAGACAGTAGAGAATACCAAGGCAGATGCTGGAGATGAAAGTGCAGATGTTATCACTAGAAGATACATTCTGTGGATGCTGCTCTTTCAGTGAATGAAAATGAACTCTTGTTGGGAGACAGGCTCTGGAGAATGGTCTGTTCTGAACCCCAGTGCCCCATAGCCAGAGTTTTGATTTTTTTTTTTTTTTTTTTTTTGTGTACATTTGTTTTCTTAAGACAAGTCACTGCACAGCCTCTTATGTAGGTCTCCTATATGGAGTTGCAAAAGGCAGTTTATGACCATCATAGTTGTTTTACAGATAACTGTCCTTCTGCCTCAGTGTCCTTTGTAATGAAATCTTTAGCTGCATGTTTAACAAAAGCTTTTTGGCACACTAGCTGTGAGTGAATGACAAAAGCCATATGGGATGTCTGGGGTTTGGGTTCAGGCTCCCCAAGAAGTCTTCTGTCTCTGTCTTACAGGCTGCTCTTTGTGATAAACTAATGAAGTGCTGTAATACTAAGGTGTGTGTTAAATGCTAAGGCTTTCTGGGTGCTGAAGGGATACTTGGATGGCACAGAAACACCGTAACTTTTCCTGCAAATGAATTCTGCAGTATAATTATTTCTCATTACTTCTAATGTTCCTACGCATCTGTGACTTCCTATCCAGTAAGGGCTTACTTGGAGCTGTGAGTCAAGAGATGCAGTAAGTCACAAGCTGCTGTAGGGTTGTTATTGTAGGTGCCTGGATCAATAAAAGCTAATTACATATCTGCTTCCTTCTGCAAAGCAGAGCCTAACTGAGTGAATCTTGGAGATAGCTTTCTGTGTGGCATTTACCACATCTTTGGTCTATTCTTTGTTTAGATGTGTCTGACACTTAGTGTGAGCAGAGTGGGCTCTGCCTTGCATGCTCTGAACTCATTTCCTCATCTTAGAAACCCTCCAGCCTAACAAAAAACTGTTTGAACTACACAGAGGAAAACATTGTAAAACCTTTTCCATCTGACATATCATTAACTTAATTCTGGCTAATCACAGCAATAGCTAGGTAGTTTTTGTTGTTTTTTATTGGGTTTAGTGGTTGGGTTTTTTTTCTGGGGGAAAACAGTCACTTTTTTGATAAAGAGGTCATTTAATAAATGGGTTAATGGTTAATGAGTTCACATTAGATAAGAGATAAGAGATAAGGATTGCAAACAAGGCATAAGCCCCCTTGATTTCATAGCTGTTAATAGAACTCCATAATCATCCAATAAGTTGTAATACAAATCA
Source organism: Hypotaenidia okinawae (assembly GCA_027925045.1). Classification (NCBI taxonomy): domain Eukaryota; kingdom Metazoa; phylum Chordata; class Aves; order Gruiformes; family Rallidae; genus Hypotaenidia; species Hypotaenidia okinawae. Next base: position 42,332,649 of record BSDF01000006.1, on the reverse strand, counting down.
CGGACAATTTTTTTTAATTCAGTATGATTTTTACTGACTGAGCAATTTATTTTGTTTCCATAAAACTAGATAAATATTAAACAGCAATAAAACATTATTTCAGGGTTAAATTTAAGCATGTAGAATATATATGCAGCTTCAGTGATCAAAGAAGCACATGGGAATGCTTCATTGGGAGGTCAATTAACTTGTTAGTACCTGCTGTTATGATAGCAGGTACTATCAAATTTTCAAGGTTGGTGTATATAATTTGTAGAGTGCCCAATGATTATACAAACACCATCGAACAACAAAGCCAGAAGGTGAGCAAGGGACAGACTCTGAAACTTTTTGAAAACTATTCTTTCAATTTTTCCCCCTGATCTTTATCTAAATATTTGTAAAGAACAGGCAGCTAAAACAGAAAACCAGCTTTTAATAGTACTGGCTCTGGAAGTTGCAGTAACTGCAAATACTCAAACTTGACTGAGACACCTGGCTATCATGCTTTGAGCTGCTGCCACTTGTAACAGCAGGGAACAGTTAGAGAGAACTGTGTTGCTCTACTAGGATTGTGGGTTTTGCCCTGAAATATTTTTAATGATCTTTAACTTGCTTCCTAATGCTTCTATTTATAAAAACCTATTTTTTAAAATAAAAAATTACCAACTATAATGATGTCTTTCTGGTTGTCTAGTTTGAATTAAAAATATCAAGGACCTGTCAAAATGCATAGTTTCAGCACAGCTGTTAATCTCTGTGTAATAGTTTATTCTAACATACCTACTGTAAAATAAATACTAAAATGTATTGCATTATTGTATCTGACTTGAGGGAAAGGAGAAAGAAGTTTGTGAATTATGTTTCCTTAAGGAACCCTGATATCTGAATTTTTTTTCACTGTTTTCAAACAATGCTACAAGTGTTTGCTATTTGCTATGATGCTGAAGATAAAAAACATTAAATGGCTAGGAATGAGAGCAACAATAAGAGGAAATGGCCTCAAGTACCAGGAGAAGTTTAAATCCAATATTAGAAAAAAATTATTCACTGAAAGGGTTGTCAAGCTCTGGAACAGGCTGCCCAGGGAGGTGGTTGAGTCACCATCCCTGGAGGTATTTAAAAGGCTGTTTAGGTATGTGGATTAGTGGTAGACTTGATAGTATTTAGGTTAACAGTTGGAATTGATGATCTTAAAGGTCTTGATCTATCAGTGATATATTCAATAACAGGAGGATTTTTTTTTTTTTTTTTTTTTTTAATGTAATTGAAGATTGCTGTTGAGAAGAAGTTGCTGGTTTTGGTTTTTTTGTGGGTTTTTTTTTTGTTTGCTTTGGGGCGGGGAGTTTTCTCTTTTTTTAAATTTTTTCTTTCTTATTTTTTTTCTTTTTGTACCTATTCATCCCTTTTGAACTTGACTCTGCAGCTCTGGAGTAACACAGACCTGATGCTTAATGAAGAGGGATAACAAACTTCCTAGTTTTCCCTTGTGTTTCCTAAGAGCAAATTGACTTAGTGTGTCCAAACAAAGATGATTGACTTCTTGCTTTGTAAAAGACTTTTGACTCTTCTGTTTTCCTTGTTGTCCTGTTACTCCAAGGTTGTCCTGACTTTTGAGGTGCTCAGACATATTGGAAGGCAATGATAAGGTATAATCCTATCACCTCTTTTGTCACTGGATGCAAAAGGACTGTAACACAACTGGGATACTCTGGCACATCCATGCAGTTATGTTGCAAGCCCCATGAATGTAGAATGTTCTGTCTGTTTTCATTATGAAACAAATTAGGGAGTCCAGCTATTGTGAGGCATCTCATCTCTTGAACTTTTTATTTTGTTGTGACTGTTGTGCTTATTTTTCTGTCTGCCTGTTGGAATGTACATGGTGCTGACTAAAACATGCAATTCAAACCAACACCAGAATAATTTAATTGGATCACTCCTTGTAAGTTAAATAAAACAAGTTTGTGGCTTTATTCTCCGTTTTACTTTAAAAAGTTTACTGTTATTTGCAGTTCCACTCTTCCTTTTGTGATCACTGTTCTTACAAATGAAAGAGGAGGCTAGTTCTGGTCTCCTGGCTTTACTTAAATAAAAAACAGCCAGGAAAAGTCATTAAATATGCAGTCTGATTTCCACAGTGAAACATGTCAAATATATTAATGATGAGAGGTGAATTATTTTTGTTATTTTCACTGTTCTGTGTCATTTAGGGAGGAGAATGACAATGCTGTAGAGTGGATGGACAAGTCAAGACATGAGTGCACAAGGCTGTGTGGTGAGGAACTTTAATGATACAAGTTGTAGCATCTTATAACGTGAGCTGCTCTGCTGCTGTTCTTGTTACATCCTTGGCTTATGCTTCTCCTATACTTGAGAGGAATCGCTGTTCCCTTCCCTTGCTCCTTGCCAACAATAAATATGTCAGTGATTAATAGTTTTGTCAGAGCAGCTAGAGTCCAGATGAAGTCAGTCAGCACGAAGCATATGTCTAAAAGCTTGTGTGCAGCAGAACATTTATTAGAAATGCATTTGGAATAAGTTAATTCAAAATAGGCTTATTAAAATCTTTAGTTTCTGTGTAGATGATGCCATTCGGAAAGAATAAAGCCTTAATGTTTCTCTATTAATTCACTTTAAATAAAAGGAAAACTTCAGGTGTTTGATTCTAAGGAACTAGAATCGGTACCATTTCTGTTAGTTGGTAGAAGTGAAAGCTATAAATACATCTGGTGTTGTTCCAAAGCATCGTCCTGAAGTGTACTGTCTTAAAATATCTTGAGTTCATTAGTCCTTGGGCTGGCTTGGGTTTAGGGTGGTGTAGGGGAGTTTTGGACTTAGTAGCAGTTACTCACAGCTGCTTATGTCCTTTCTGAAATACAGATGTGCTGGCTGTGTTCATGTGTGGGCAGAGGGAATAGATGCTTTTTAATATCTCTGTCTGCTAACTGGTAATTATCTTCAAAAGGAGAATAACAACCAAATACAACTAGAAATAGGTACACTTTAAAAGTCTTAATTTGTATGGATCAGAGCCAAGAGAAGCCATAAGATACATGCCTGCAAAAGCACATGTCTCTACTGTCCACTAGACACTGATTCTGGGTGTCACATGGGTGTTAACACTCGATATGTTTCAGTTTTTCTCATTTGTTACCTGTTTGGCTGCTGCATCCCTGTCCCTGTGGTTTCATTCTCAGTTGGTCACTCTAAATTTCCAATCCTATATGCCAGTTTATGTAGAACTATTGTTATATTGGTATTAAAGCTAAATAGGATTTTGCTGGCTTTGCCCTACCTCTTCCATACTTTAAATAGGCACTAAATGAAGGTGAAGGTAATTGGGTTAAAGAGCAGAGTGCGGTCTGTGCTATACTCAATGCTACTACGTCAACTGGTGCAGAGCAGAGGTGCAGCAAAGGGCACTAGTGGCAAGTCCCATGTGGGTCAGGCAGTATGACTGAGACGCTTCCAGCTCAGGACTGAGCACATCACTCCCTGCCTTGTCTGTGTGAAGTCTGGGTCCCTGGGAAAATGGCAAAGGTGACTTAAGCTGAGGTCTGAAACAGAGTAAAAGTGCTCATACTACTGTCTGTAGCTGGTAAGTGTTCTAAGAAACTGCTTTTTACTGCTTTCCAGCATAAACACAATACCTAATTGTGAGAGTGTGTATTGATTCAGCACATACTAATGCACACAGTGTGGATGCAAAATTACTGGTTTGGGAGGTATGCCATGAGGGAACTTAATTATACAGACAGCATAATTACACTATTGTTGCAGATATGCCTGTAAAGCACAATTTACAACAGAGGGCTTCAAATACATACTGCAGTTCTTTTTCTCTTTCTACCTTCTGAATGGAAGGCAGTATGAACTAATCTTGCATTTTTAAATGTTGGGGAAAGCATTCGTCTCTTTTATTTGTCCATTTCTTTGGCTTCTGTACTTACTCATTTAACTGGGTGGAATTTCATCCAGAGTGGCAGATAAAACATTTATTAAAGTGTACTTCCAAAGCATGGTGCACCGGGGCCTTAAGCAAAGGCTATAAATGTTAAGTACCAGTTTGTAGTAAAAGTCTTACGGCCTCTACTTCCTTTCTGATGCAGAGTGCCTGCAGTCAGTGAAGGCTCAGGAAATAGTATCAAGCAGTGATAATCTGAGTTTTCTAAAGCAAAAATTGTGGGTTCTTGTAATTGAAGCTCTTGCAAGATAAGGAAAAATGTTCATTAGCTGTAAGAGTAATAAGGGCGTTTTTCATTTGTAGGTCTGGTTTTGAGAAGCCATTCATCTGTGGGTCTGCTACTCTTTCCACTTAGGGTAGTAGAAACTGACCATGGGACATATTAAGATTGAAGCCAGGGATGTGCTTGAGAACACGTTAAGATGGTAGGGTACATTCCTAATACCACAGGGATATTTTTGTAATTCAAGCTACTCCCTTAAAACAAGGGATGATCTGATTCCAGCGGACCAGTTGCAGGTTAGGGTAAAAAATTAAGAGGGGGGGATGGCTGGAGGGTAAAAATTTCTGCTGTACTTCTAGTAATGATTAACACTGGCATTTAAAAGAATATTATTGAGGGCAATTGATCCACATTATATCCCAATGTAATCCTCTGCAAATAAGTGAAACCAGCACATTTCTCCAGGCTTATTCTTTCCTTTTCTCTCCCAATTAAAGCATCTGAGGCCAATCAACACTTGATCAGACTGCCTAGGAGAATGCAGCATTTAATCATTATGCTGAAGGGACAAATGTAAGAAGAACAAACAATTAGATAAAAAGGGGTTGAAATTCTGGCAGAGAGGATCAGATATTCTTTGCTATGTATAAAGATTCCAGCTGCCATTAATTTAGTTACATTGTCTTTTCATTGCAGATGTTTAGGGATGGCTTTTCTAAATTACAGAGAATAAAAGCATTCATGCTAGAAAAAACAAAAGTTATAAGAAATATAATTTGTAGTGTCATAAAAGCTTTTGATACTGAACTATCTGACAGTAACAGGAAAAGTAGAAAATTTTCACAAAGACATCTAATGAAGGGTGAACACAATGACACAAATATATTTCCATTTATGTTGCCTCTGAACTGAAAATGCTTAAGAACAAGTTATTGGGTTGAATTAATATTGTCTGGTGACATATTGGTACTCAATCTTGAGTTGTTCATTAACTCTGGTGCTGCCGGTAGTGATAACTAGTTAGCACCATGAAAGCTAAAGTGGCATAGTTTAGGAGCTGCATACATCAACATACTGATTTAAAAATCATTCTTGCAAACAGATCAAAGCAGATGGAAGAGTAACATGACCACACATCACTTTATGATGGGATTTTCCTGTCTCTTAGTTGTTGAAAATGCAACCTTCAGCAATGGAAAACTGTCTGATGGATTTAAAACCTTTTTGTTTGCTATTTTGGCTGTATACATGATCTTAAAGTAAACTAAACCCCACACTTAAAATTTATTATCCTCTCAAAAAAACAGGACAAATGGTAAGCACAGTGTCAAAACTAGTGTCTACAAGTATACTCAAGTTCATGCTCCTCAAGCACAGACCTTCGGGTGGGTAATTTGCTTTGCTTTGAGGTGCTGTGTCTGATACTGACTGAACTAGCTTATTTTGGATTGGTTTGGAGTTCTTGAGTTACATGCTAGCATGCAATGTAGGTAAACTGTTAGTTTAAGATTTATCCTAGTTATTTTATTGCTAATTCTTTAGAAAGGCTCATAAATCTATAAGTATAGATTATGGTTAGGACTGCTCTGGCTGTTTGTCAAGATTCATTTGCTGGTATGTCCACTGCCTACCTTTCTAGGACAAATGGAAGTTGCATTGGAAAAATTACTTTTACTAGTAATATAAACTAGTATGATACATATCTTTTTACGATGACAGAACTCCCTTTGACATTTAATATAAAACTATGAAAAAAATCATAAACAATGGACTGCAAAAACTTCATTTTTCCTTTGCCCCGTTGAAATTTTTAAATAAACACTAACAGAAGAGAGGTTAATAAACAGATATTCGGTCCTCAAGCTGTTGTTCAGTGTCCTTAATCCTGCAAGCCTTTAAGAAATGTCTAATGCATCGCGTTTATCATGCTTAACATGAATTAGTGGAGCCTCTGTAAAGAGAGGTGAAAGCAATCAGATTGTAGGTGTGAGTTCACCATGTCTGCTGGACTTTCCCATGCCACATTCTACATGCAGTAGGATGAGCTTGACAGTAAAGCCTTAGGGACACCATAGTGTTTCTGCACGAGGGGATTTAGTGTGCTTTCAAGCTGAACAAGAGAGGCTTGTAACCAGACCTAGTGTGTTGAGCTTGAGAGTTTACACCTGGCTAAAGGGAATGGTAATGAGATTTGATTCTGGTGACCATCTCCACTTGGTGTGTGCTGTGCCATGTAGGCATATGAGCAATCTTAAGGCAAGACTGGAGTTTTTCCAGTGTTTTCCATGTGGTTCTGTGCTGACAAATGTCAGCAGAGGAATAATGAGATTGTTGAAGAAAGTAGGTTGAAACAACTAATCTACCTCTTTGGGCACCATCTAGCTGGAAACTTTAAAATGTAAATATCATCAAGGAATACTGGTTTTGGATCATACATGGTAGAGAGAAATGTTTCCTCAGTATGATCTAGGGATCTAAACCTTCTGTTCAGAGCTGATCACATTTTCTAAAGAAGGCTTGTTTGTGTTTTCCTCTGAAACTCCTTGTGAGGGGACAAAGAAATGAGCTTTACAGATAATTTAAAATTCCCTTTTTTTCTTCCTTGCTAAATTAAATAGACACAGTTCAGTATCTTCATGTTTTCTCTTTTTTTCCTTTGTCTATTTTACCTCCGCATATTTGAAACTTAGACAGTAATGTCACTGTAGTAGAATGGAACTGCTGAGAAAACTGTGAAGTTACATAATTAGTTTCTGTATTTTATTCTTTTCTACTTGAAATTCTCCTCGAAGTAAAAAAAAAAAAAAAAAGAAAAACCATGGTGACTACAAAATTCACTCTACTTTTTGGTGGGAAAACATCTATTTTGGAAATAGAAAATTTCCAGCTTTTAAAAACTGAATCAGAATGAAAGGTTTAATTCTAAGTAAATGGAATGCTGCGGTTTGATTACAATTTTCTCTTAATTAGTTGAGATAGTCGAATAAAACTTTGCTGGGGGAAACAGAGGGAACTGATAAAAAAAAATACAGCCTTTAAGGAGCATGCTTTGAAAATCATGGTTCTGCTTTACCTCATGAATTCCGTCTTTTTGCTGCAGGAGGTTATTGATACCTTGACCTCACTTTTGTTCCTTGGAATACGTAGTGGAAATAATGAAGTAAATAGCATGAAGGGTCACTTGATGGTACCTGCTAACATTTGTTATTTGTTCTATGTGAGTCTTTGCACAGACTAAAATCCACATTAAAAGTGTCAGAAATTTCCACAGTAGACACAGCAACAAATTTGTTTATGGCAGGCTTTTATATATTTGAGTCTATTTAAGTTTCCTGCTCAAAACCAGCTTTGGCGTGCTGGTTGCTGTTGTGCTTTGGTCTGCTTCATTCTGGGTTTTAACAAGCAGGAGTCAAACTTAAGTCCTCTATAGGAGATGTAACAGTAAGCAACTAATGCTCAGGCAGATACAAGGCAGATTTATCCCCCCACATGAACCAAAAAAGTCTGTAGCTTGTGGACGTTAATGGAAAGATTATTTTTTCTTCTTAAAGAGTATTAGAAGGGCACTCAAAACCAGTTCTTAAGGGCCTTTTTTCACCCAGCATCCCAAAAAACGTTGTTATATAACTAAAACAAAGGGATTCTTTTTTTTATTTATTTATTATTATGGTGTACTGCAGGTTGCTTAGACCTTGGTCTCCCACTGAGAGAAAGAAATATCTTTCTGATTCACATGAATTACCAGCAAACTTCATGAGATGCAGTGACATTTTATTTCTCTTCAAGGACAATCTGTAAAACTGAAAAAGGTCACATTTTGTTTTCTACTGAAGTACCTTTGTTTCATAATTTAATGTGAACAACTTCTAACTCTGTGCTGAAAGACATATGTATGTCATGGATGTTGTATCTAGTTTCAAGGCAAAATGTTAATTTCAAGTATGCTAGACTTTAGATATTCAAAGTATGTTTTTCTCAATTATTACTCTTCAAAATGTATTTTTAAATACTTGTGTATAATAATTTTCTGTCACTGAATTATTCCTATCATGTTTTTGAAAAAAATTAAAACAATTGATTAACTATTGATCTCATGAACAAAAGCCTATGTAATTTGACTGAAAAAGTGAAAGCACGTAACAGTCATTAGAGCCATGTAACATGACAAACCAAAATATGATCTTTTCCTGGAGGTACGCTGTACATTTTGTGTTAAACAGGACTTTCTACAGCTTCATTGTTCTGGCAGCACAGGATCACCTGAGTGAGAGACCAGGGAAAGAAACAGCAGATTTTGTTAAGCAATCTTGCATTATCCTGCTGTAGTTATCCTCGACTTCAGTGAACGCTTTTATTTGAAGAGATTTCATTTGCTAGTTTAGAATCTGTAAATCTGAAGTTACTGATTTTTTTCCCTTTTTGTCGATCTAGTTGCTACTGGTTTAGGATATGATTTTATAAACACTTGAATGTAAGAGTCACTTTATGAATACAGAGGTATTACCTTGGGTGGTTATTCACATGCAGGGATTACTGTTCCTGGATGAAGAATATTTTCATTAACTCCAAGACAGTTAATCAGTGCAAAATTAGGAGAAAGTGACTGGTGACCTGATAATGTATATTATTTTAGAAAAAAAAAATCCACAGAAAAATACTTCATGCTGAATGTTTACTAAAAGTTACACGCTTTGCTATGTTTTAATTTTTTCTTCTTTGTTGTAGAGGGCCATAATTCTGACAAACTGTCCTGTCAATCAGAGAAATTTAAGAATGTAATAAGGTTTTTTTGTTATTTGCTGATAACTTCATTTGTAATGGTTAAGGCAGATGAGCTGACTCTTTCAATGTCTTGTGGGATTCAGTCTAGGGTTAGACTGAGACTTTTATATGTACATTCCAGGAATGAGACAGCATGTAAATACACCACTTTGAGGGGAATGTGGGGAAAAAAAGGCCATTAGTTATGAATGGATCCTCTGCACTCTTGAGAATCAATCTGCTGCATACTCTTCACCCTTCCTGCAAGCTTTCCACTCTGTTGTAGAATGTGCTGCAGATTCAAATCTTCGAACAATTCAGGTGAGAAATGGGAGAAGTGAAAGGTAAAGAACAAAATATATTTGCCAATGAAACTTGGAGAGAAGAGAGGAAAATGAGGTAACAAGATACAGTTAGATTGTTCCAGATGGGAAAAGACATGGAGTAAATGAGCCTTGCCAGAATTGAGAGAAACAGAAAAGGCTTTTCATTGCCTCCTGAGCACTAATGCAGAGCAACTGGCTTTTCTCCTACTGACTTAGTGCTTTTTATGCTGGCATGGTGGAAATGCAGTTGGTTATCAAATGTGCAAAACATAGTAAATCTGGACCAATGTGTGGAAGGATTTGAGCACCCACTGAGAAAAAGAACTTTCTTGCCTTATAGTGAGAGCAGGAGCAAGAGGCAAATTACTTCTCCTGTCCTGGAACTCCGTTTATTAGTAGGACAGGAAAAAAATCTTTAGAACTTGCAGAAGTATACTTGCCCTCCCACTGCATATCTCTTCTCTCTCTTTTTGTGTGTGTGTGTGTTTGTGCATGTGTGACACTAGGTAACTGGCTGGTATATTTGGTTACTTCATTATGCACAGACTGAAAGTCATATGCATCTGATGTTCAGTTTCAGTTATAACTGTACTTCACTGGGGACTCCTCTGAAATATCCCCATTTTCATAAGCATAGTTTCTGTCGAGATAAACCTCTTTTTTTTAGCTGCTTCATTTGATTAAAGATAATCACTTTCAGACATTGAAAAAGAAAAGTGTTTGAAGGGTTGTTTGAAAATATCTGTGAGAAAGATGTCTTGTTTGGAGCTGTATATAGCTGATAAGTGTGTGATATTATTTGTAGCCTGATAGTTTGGTAAACAAAATGCTGGACAATTTAGCTACTTTACAGAAAGATCCTGCCTTCACAGCTGGCTAATTTAGACCATTTATTCCTCTCTTCTACCTCCATCTTTTTTCCATTTTCATATCTGTGTTTAATATCTGTGTTTCAGATCTTTCAGATATCATTGCTTAAAAAAACCCTCATTTTTAAAGGCAAGCTTTTCTGTCTTGGGATCAAATTCTACAAGATCTAAAATTATAACAGAAAGGATATAAACCAGTGGACTTCAGATTTTTTTTTTGTTTTAAATCTGTCAGTGATTACATCAGGAAACCATGAGTGGAGGCTGACTCCTCGGTCTTGCTCACTGCCTTTTTTTCCCTGGTAAAAGGCAATAATAATATATTTGCTCTGCTTGTATTAGTATAGCATTATTCTCCACATCTTTCTCATGGGCTAACCTGTTCTTTTGTATTCTCAGTCTAGAGCTTGCTTCTTTCTCTCACATTTAGACTGGGGTTGGGAATGAGATGGGAGGATTTGTTCAAAGCTCTTTAAAATTTTTTTGTTAATGAACGAATGCATGTAAATACAAGAAATGAAGAAGTTGCCAGAATGACAGGTGTGCAGTTACCTTTTTTTTGCAAAAAGGGATTAAAACCAAAACCTCTTGAAAAGAAGGTTTTCCTTATATGGCTTCTTGTGATCTGGATTTTCACTGGACTATGCAGAGGGATTTAGTGGCTGCAGAATATAGTGTTAGAGCATAGGGTTCCAAGGAAGATATCAAAAGTTGAGCAGGAAAAAACTAGGCCTAGAATTTAAATGAGAAGCTTGGATGGTTTTATTTTCAGTACATCAGTGCATTCCTCCTCTAAATTCTTTCACAGCAGGTTATGCAAGTTTATTGACCTATTCATCAGTACACTTAGGAGTATGTTTCTTGTCATCTGCCCGGCTGTGCTCTGTAGTTTGCAACATTGAACACTTGATGTTGCACAGCCTCATAAAGCAAAACAGCCATTTCCAAGCATTGTTCTAGGATAATGGCTGAGTGGATAAGCATGGCAGTGTAGCAATGATGCAGGCATGCAGAGATGGAAAGGGTCTCAGAGGAAACAAGTTTCAAATGGAAAGAATTTAGCTTGTTTAGTGAAAATGCTGAGATCTTGTGGGCTACCATGATTTGAGGAGGCACTGCCTAGAGCAGCACTATACTGGCAAGTAATGGGTGGCCTCCTCTCACAGTATGTATTTCCCCTATGCAGTTTTTTAGGATGGAGTTGTTTAAGTGTCAAAAGCCATCCTTAATTCTTGTTGCTACTGAATTAGAGTATGAAGAACTCTCCAACAGTCGCTTAAAATACAGACTTAAGATGTGTCCGGCAGTTCCCTTAAAATCAGAATGATCAGATCCCCTGCATCTCTCTTAAGTTTGTTTCTCAGTAAAAAAGAATTTGGTAATTTCAGAAGATAGAGATCTCAAACCTCTGTAGTAAACATTTCTATTTTGCCACTTGGCCTTTAGTGTCCTAATACAAAGCCAGATGTAAGATTTCTGTGTGAATGCTGCCACAGGCACCGGGAAGATACAATTATTTCTGTTTATTTAACTTCTTTAATTTGCAGTCTGATGTTTCTCAACTGCACTCAGAGCCAAAATTCATTTGCAGTCTTAAAGTACCACTTTATTTTTATTTTTTTTAATGAGTGAAGAGATATTATGGAACAACTTGAGGTTTTTACAGATTTTTTTAAATATTAAAATAATGAAATTATTCAAAAAGAGGATGTACAGTAGTAAAAAGCCCCGCAGGAGGGAAAAGTTATTGAAGTTTAAGTATTTGCTAATTTTGCTTGAGAGTTTGGATTGTCTTTTGTTTGTCCTGAAATTCCTTCCTATAGATGCTGAAAAATCCTCTAGTACTTTATTTGGCACAAGAAACGCCCCCTCTGTGCAATCCCCCAAACCCATTCTCAAAACTCAGAGTCTTAAATGGGTCTATGCCATCTGTTCTTTGGCAGCTCTGACTTGACATCTGGTAGTTACAGAACTAAGTGTGAGCATGTAATTGGAATTCAGGGATCATGACAGAGATCTCATGTTCCTTGTTTTAATAAAAGTCCCCTCTGTGATGTTGTGGAGATGTATCCAGTATCGGAATACTGGTGTTTCCAGCATGCTTGTACAGTTTTGATGAGTCACCCAGAGTATGTAGAAAGAAGCAGATTTATAATTATTTTTTTCTTTTTATTTACTTCTTTCAGTTGTGAATAGAGCATGCTTCAGTGATGACACTAGAGTTATTTTTGTTGCTTTAATAGCCTCACTATTTCTGTAATCTTTTTCTGGATGAACAGGCAATATGACTTCTTCCAGAGAGTTCTCTGCCAAAGGGTAGCAGAATTAATCCCTAAGGAGGTACTCTGTTCATTTGTAGTATATGAAATGGGTGAGAGCCTCTAAAGAGTAAAGCCCAAAGTATTTGGGGACTGGCAGTGTTATGAACCTTGAAATTGAACCCAGTTGCCAACAGAGAAGGGAGGGGAGAGAAAAATAAGACGGACCGGTAGAAATTGATTCAAAGATGATGTTACCTGGTGGGAGAGGGAGAAAGGAGAAAGGTATGTGTAAGAGAGACTAGAGAATCAGTTAAGGAGTTGTACTTCTTCTCTTTTCTATAGGCATTTCTTTCCCTCTCCAGACAGGATTTATGTCCTGAAATCTTTGATAGGCCTTTTTTGCTCATTTACCCTTGTTTTTCTTTGTCTCACCAGTGGAAATCATTTGGGGTGTATATCCTTACTTCAGTGAAGAGACAGTGATTTGGCTTTTTGCTTCAGTTAGCACCTTGAGCTCAGTTCTGCAGGGGATCCTGAGAGTGAACTCGAGCAGCTGAATTTGACTGAAAACGCAGGTTAATGTGCTTCTGCTGCCATTTAAATCCATGCTGTTTAAGATGGTTAATAATTTCTAAGAAATCCTTCCCACTCCCTCATCCCTCATGTCTCTGTAACCTTCAGTCAGTGAGAATGACCTAAAATCCCTTCTTAGATGCCAGGTACATTATGCTTTTTGGAGGGTGATGTTTATTTTCCCCTGATTATATGTGATACTGCTTTTATGAAAATGGTGCATTTTCTTTTAGTAACAGCTTTTCATTTAATCCAGGCTTGGATTTGTTTGTATCTATTACAGTCTGTTTCTCTGTACATTTCTTATGTAGCTCTAAATTTGAAAGAGAGCCATTATCTTGACATTTTATTTGGGCTAGATTTTGAATAAATGTAATTAGGCTTTGTCACACTTTTAGATAGTCAACACAAAGTTATTTCTTTTCTCTTTGATATAAAAAGCTCTTTCAAAATGGTTCCCTTTTAATTACTCTTGAAGATGTTCATATTAGAATAGGGCTGTAAATGTCAAGCCTTGATGAGTCAGACCTAAAATGTTAGAAAGCAAACTATCTCCTAATGTTCTCACTCTGGACCAATCTTTGTGAAGTGCCAAGAATTTTCTTGTAGGTGTTGAGCACTTTTTTCCAGCATCAAAGGCAGGGAAAGGTGAAATCGCCTAGCACCTTGCAACACAATCCCATATCAAGTAGTCTGCATTAACGCCAAAAACGCCTCATCTCCTTACAGAAGAGGCTATGAGACTTTCAAGATTTAAGTATCGTCTGTTAATTGATGTCTTCATTTTTAAAAGGCAGAGCCAAAACCAGGTTGCATTTCTTGTTTTTCCTTGCATTTCCTCATTATTATTTGAGGAAAAATAAATTAGGAAGAGCTACCTGTGTAGGCAGATGGTTTGGTACATGAAAAGAGAACAATAGAGCTATAAAGGTGTCTTTAGATAGGAGTACCTGTACTAGCTCTGTTCAATACTTTCTGCTCCCTCCCATCTCTTCTGCATTGAGCTGCATTGTGGCACATTAGCTAGAACTCAGTTTCAATTGGAAAACAAACGTATCAAACTCTGGTAAATGGAGAAAAGCAGCAGACCATGTCCCTGATTTTAACTTCTTCAGTTTCTCATGTTTCAGTATTTTCAGAACATTAGAGTATTATTTCTATTCAGAAGGCAACATGCTTTTTCCACAAAGTCTTTAATTCAGATTAGTGTTTACCCAATTTGATTCATAGCTAGTGACTATTCATATTGGAGTCTGGAATTCAGCACTAACTTTCTCTCACTTGGTTCTGCTGTGGCTACACCACTGCTATGAGTTTAGCATTCTGAGATGTCTGGCTTGAATTATCTCTATCTACTCTCTGAGCCTGTGCTAGTGACCTCATTAGTGTGTCAGCTACAGTCCCTGCACTGACTCCCAATCAGAAGTCTTGCTAATGTTCCTGTACCAGCATGTTTATTTTACTGATGTGCCAGCTATGAGGAGGTTTTACAGCCTGACCTCCTTAGTATTGTGTGTGGGATGGTAAGAAATTAGTCTATGGGTTTTAATGGGTTGGCAATTTTCATAACTGTGCCCATATTGGAAGAATAAATTGTTTACCTTCTCCATGTTTCCTATGCAGCTGTACTTGTGTTTTGTGCTACAGCTTTACAGTGCCAACTCAGGTTTAATATGCTATTCACAGTAACTCTTGCCAAACATTGTTTTCCAGGTGACAGACATTTGATAGCTTTGCTTCATGTTATAGCTCTTGCTGCTGTTCTAATGTTCTGTCCGAGGTGACTCTTGCGTTACATTGCAAATTGTCTTTCTTGCTTTAGTCTCCAAAGCTTTTTCAGCTATTCCTCTTTTTTTAGTGGACCTGTAATTGTGACTGCATGTTTCATTTTGTTTAACAACATTTGTAAAATAAGAGTTTTCCCATAATCGCAGGTACATCCCACCAGTTCAATATAGATGTTCAGCATCTGTTTACTGCTTCATCCATTATGTCTGTATCATTATCGAGTTCATTTGATAATATGACTGGTGCTGTTTAACATCTTTGTTGGCAACATGGACAGTGGAATTGAATGCACTCTCAGCAAGTTTGCCAACAAAAACAATCTGTGTGGGATGGTTGACAGGCTGGAGGGAAAGGATGCCATCCAGAGAGACCTTGCCATGCTTGAGAGGTGGGCCTGTGCAAATTGCATAAAGTTCAAGAAGGCAAGTACAATGTCCTGCAGATGGGTCTGTACAATCCCAAGGCTGGGTGGAGAATGTACGGAGATCGGGCCTGAGGAGAACGACTGGTGGCTGAAAAGCCCCACACAACCCAGCAATGTGCACTTGCAGCCCAGAAAGCCAACTATATCCTGAGCTGCATCAAAAGAAGTGTGACTAGCAGGTTGAGGGAAGAGATTTTCCTTCTCTGCTCTGGTGAGATCCCACCTGGAGTACTGTGTCCAGCTCTGGGGCTCTCAACATAATAAAGAGGTATCAAGTCCAGAAGAGGGCTGAAAAGATCATCAGAGGGCTGAAGCACCTCTCCTGTGAAGACTGGCTGAGAGAGTTGGGCTTGTTCAGCCTGGAGAAGGGTCCGGGGCGACCTTATTTTAGTCTTCAAGTACCTAAAGGGACCTACAAGAAAGCTGGAGAGGGGCTGTTTACAAGGGCAAGTAGTGACAGGACAAGGGGTGTAATGGCCTTTAAACAACTAGAGTAGATTTAGATTAGAAATTCTTCACCCTGAGTGTGGTGAGACACCTGGAACAGGTTTCCCAGAGAAACTGTGTCTGTTCCCTCCTTGGCAGTGTTGAAAGCCATGTTGGTAGTGGAGGGTGTCCCTGCCCATGGCAGAGAGGTTGGGACTAGATGTTGGGAGCAGATGATTTTTAAGGTCCTTTCCAACCCAAATCTCTCTATGACGATTCTATGAATGAGATTTGTGACTAGAAGAGTCGGAGCATAGTAAGCATTGTTCAAAATGGTGATGTTTGCCACCTCATATTGCTGTGCTACATTTTAAAAGAAGGAAAGGTAACCTTTCTTCAAAAGGTAACAAGTCTGAATAGGAATGGGAATTGTAAAGACAGAAAAGGTAAAAAGACCCTGAATCAACATTCTTCATACACCCATTAAAATACGCAATAAAGTGAGCGGTTTTGGAGGAAGGACTAGAGATTGTTGAACTGTTTTGGCACTCTGACCCAGTAGATGCAGACAATATTCAAGAAATACTGGGACAATGGGCAAGACATCACTAACATTCAACAGAGCAGAGACAATACCAGAATTGACTTACACTTCCTGATATACTCTGCATTTTCAGTTGTTTCCAATTTTAGCACAGGATAAACCTTCAGGGTGAAGCTTTTCAAGTTGATTTTTTTTTTCTTGTCTTGATTTTCAGAATTTTTTTAATCAAATCTTTCTTACACAAGAAAAGATTTATTAATTTTTTAAGATGGAGGAATTAAAAATAGATAGTGTTGCTGATATTGAAAACTCCTGTCATCTGTTTGTTTGATTTGATATTATTTGGTTTAACTATTCAGTACGTTGCTTTATACAGGGCGTGGGTTAGGGGGAGATTAATGGAGGTTGTCTCTGCCCATGACAATGTGTTGAAACTAGATGATCTTTAAAGTCTCTTCCAATCCAAACCATTCTATGATTATGTTTATGTATATTACATTTAATCAGGATATATGTTTGGTACCGTAAGGTTTTTTCTTGGCAGTCAGCCCTTGCATTTCATAGCATAGTTCATCAGCAAATTGTCTCACACAAGGCTTAGTCTTTTCTTCCAGACTGTTTATGAATATGTAAGAGAGAGAATGGGTTCAGTACAGATCCCTGAGATTTCATTAATAACTACCTTCATTAGAAAAACTGACCACTTATTTCTTTCTCATTTCCTACTTTCTGAGGAGTTTTTACTAATTTATAATTAGTTGGTTTTTGACCCATGTGAAAAGTTCTGTCTTGCTGCTTAGCTTTCTCAGGAAATGCTGATTTGATTCGCTAGATTGTTTTATTCAGCCATGGGACAATTTTCACATCCAGTCATGCTCTCTGGTTGTTTTGTAAAAATGTGATTCTCTGGACAGATGAGTCTTTTTATGTAAAATCTCTCTGTGATTCTCTGAACCAGGTCCTAGTTATTTGGCTCATCCAGAGGTAGGGTTTAACATTGCTAGAGCTTTGCTGCTGTCTCAAATGGGAGGTCAGGAGTTCTGAAAGGATTGTTAAATTTTGGCTCTGTGTGCAGTTGGACTTCACGTGCCAAAAAAGCCAAAGAAAGATTTTTCTGCTCTCAAGACTGTTGTTTGAGATCATGTAATCTTGCTGCTGGCCTACATCTCTTCGCTCTGTGTGCATACACACAGACATACTTAAGTATATATTGCAGTGAAGTGCAAGAAGGATGACTCTATTTAGGGGCCAGTTTATTCTCTGGAATAAGAAACAGAGAAAACTAAGTAGTGCTGGGTCAGGGTGTCCCCACACAGCATGATCCTGTGCTGATATATTAATGTGGGTCCTTGAGGCTGATCCCTCAAGTCCACAGGGCAATGAACCTGACCTAATAGAGTCTGCTGCTTAAGTGATGCTACAAGAGGGCAGCTAGGATGTTTCTGGTTCTGAAATTATCTTAGGCTCCCCTAGGCTGAGGTTCTTTGCATAGCGTTCAATTTTATAGTGTAGACATGCACTAGGATTCTGAGAATGGCTCCCAAAAGTTACATTCTGTTCCCAAATGTAATCCATCAAAAATAATGTAATTTTCTGTCACAGAAAAAGGTAATTTATTCTTCTATATGTCTTTCTAAGGTAGAAACTATGCCTACATAGAAATTCATACAGCTCTGTGATGTTTGACTTCATCCATATCAAGCAGCGTATTGTACATTTATCCTTCATTCATAGGACAGAATTTATTGTGATAGTGCAATGTAGTGCAATAATACATGATCCTTCAGCCATGTTTTATCCTAATGTCAGTGTTTTCTCTGACATACTCTGTTTCTCCTAATCACCTGAAGAGATTAGTTCTGAAGACTTCTAATACATAAAATACATGGAAGTATATAGAGCATACAGCCCTATGAGGAACTTCAAGTGCAGTTAACTCCACATTTTCATTCACCACACATTTCAATGCTTGTGTAATAGAGAAGAAAGACAAGGTATTTTCATAAGGTCTCTGACAATAACTCATGAAAGGAATTAATCAGAGACAGTTACCAAATACATTTTAGGGTGAGCTGTGGACAGGGCTATAAAAAGATACCTGTCAATAGATGCAAACACAGAATGACAGATCTCTTAAAAAGGTCTCTTAAAACAAAAATAGTTCAGATCATGGTAGAGAAAAAGATTTGGTGGAATGACTGATTTACTTCCCTTGGGTTTCCAGAACTGACCTTCACGAGAACACAGCATGGTCTAGTGTTTCTCTTTGGAGCTCAAGTTCTGATTATCTTTTACATATGTAGAATGCAACATGGAGAACCAGAGCTCTTGTCTCAACTGTAACCCAGAGATGCCTGAAGGACAGGAACCTGAGTTCTGGAATTCAATTTTTAAGCATCATAGAGACTGTTAGCTGTGAGTGAAAAATGTGTATTAAAGCATTTTTTTGAGAAGTTATGAGGTTAAGCTGTGGGTGCAGATGCAGCCAATGGGAAAGCAATATTTAGTGTTTTTTCTGAGTAAATGGTGCAGCATCTGCCATTTTCATAGCCAAACTCTAGTAAAATACTTGAAAAAAATAACCTTTGGGGGGAATATTGCATCAGTATGAATTCTGGACAACCTGAATAAAGTAAATTGTATAGTAAGTATGCAGATCCTTCCTTTATAATGAACATGTGCTGGGAGGCACTGGTTCTTATAAATGATGTTGTTTTGTGCAGAGTTGTGCAATTACTCACCCAGAAGAGACTGCTGCCCTTAAAAAAACATGTATTGTGAAATGATCAAAAAAGATTCTTTTATATTAAAAGCTGGCTTGATTTCTTGTTGCACCACACAGCTAGGCATAGCTCTTCATCTTTTCAGAGTCATGTATTTCTGATGGTTTTCTCCTTTGTTTTTTCATATTTGGTATATGTGAAGTCATGAAAGTGTATTTTGTTAGAGACATGTCAATCGTCAGTCTTTGGGGTTTTTTTCAAAAGGTGAGACATTTGGGTTTTTTACATTTCTTACTGTAAAGGATTTTCCCATCCTTTCATAATTCTCCAATCTTTTAGCATCCTGTTCTAAAATATGGGCAACAGAACTGCGACTCGGTGTAGTTCATTGATAATACTGGACACAAACACATTACCATTTTACTGCTCACTTTTCTTTCATTTATGAGACTCTGGCATTGAGATTAGAAACTCCTATTAAGATATTTCTGACCTCTTATGTCAGAAAGTTAATTTTATTCTGTTTCTTATATGTGTCATTGCTTTTGTATTGCAAGCGTTTAAATAATAAACAAGCTTGATGACACTGTATGCTATTGTTATTTAGTGGATTACCAAGCACTGGGGCGTCTACACTTTTTTTTCAAAGTAGTTGTATATCTACATTTGAATCCTAATTATTGTGTTGAAAAACACCAACTCTGAAAACAAACCCCAAAGAATCCTACTAGTGTACTGATTTATAAGAAAAATGATGAGGTAGATGCTTTTGGATACCTGACTATTGAACAGTTCTCAGTTTATTTCACGTGGGACAGATTGATCTTTTGGAGTGCTAATTCTTAAAATGAGATTATTGCTGCTTAGTGGAGATTCAAATATCTTTCCAGGCTCCAAATACCCACTTATCTTTATAACTTTTGTAGTGCCCTACAAAATGTATCAATTTGTCTGCTGAAACATATCTTCTGTAAAACCATTTTGGCTGGCATAAATTATTATTCTGTATTTATTAATTGATTCTCATATCAATTTTCCTTTTTTCTTCAGTTTAATGGCAGGCCAGCAAGCCTATAATTATCTGGGTGAGTGCCATTGCTCTTGTTGAGTGTCAGAAAAGCACTAGTATCCTGCCAGGCTTCTTGCGTAGGGACACTGAAAGCAGAAATAGGCTTATCCAGCTGTTTTGGGGTGTAAATTACCAAAGCCTCAATTTTAAAAGTATCTATAATTCATAGGGCTGTTTGACATTTCCAGTTATTACTGAAATGTAAATTACTTCAACATCTTCTTTTGACTACTTCATTCTCCTTCTTTTTTAACCATGTAACAGAAAATTAAACAAACACTTTTACTTTTCCACATTATTGCAAATACTGAGAATTATTCTACAGCGAGGCTATACCATTATTAAAATATATTTTACTATAGGTATACTTCAAAAAGCTTTCATTCTTATTTGCTCTTATTGCTAGCTTTCCTAGGATGAGTTTTCCAAGAGATTAACTACCCTAAACATTTTACTCCTTTTTTTCAATTTGAGTTATAAAAACATATATTATTTTAAATATTTAAAAACCTGCTGCTTCATTAAATATCTCTCTTAAGCAGCTATGTACATGTGGTCGCATCTTTTCTTGATTATTTTCCTTCAAATTAATGGTCTTCAGATTTAGAAAATTGGCTCTATTGAAGAACCTAGTTTGCATTGGTACTGGGATCTGTCTTCTGTTATGAAATTTAAATCATGTTGTGATTACTGATTCTTAGATGTCCACAAATTTTCAGTCCAACAATGAATTCATCTATGTGCATTGTGTGATTCTGATAAGAATTACATCATGCCTGGTATAGTGCCATTTGCATCAGAAAATTATCATCTGCATTATTTAGCTAAAACTGTTTCAGATTTTTGGATCCAATTATGGAACATGGTTAAATTAGTCATGCAGAAATGTTTTTGATGGAAAATACACAGGCTGGAGACCTGAGCCAGGCTGAGATAAAAATCTGAGTTATCTGCCATAAATCCTTTCAGATTTTGAAGTAACAAACAGAATGTAATTCTTGTCTGGGATTAGAAGTGTCTGAATTCAATAAATTGATATTTTGACTTATTTTGAAAATATGATTTATTTTTATTTGATTGTCTTCAATTAATATATGAAAGCAACTGCGTCTAACTGTTCTTGAAAGGTCCAACTGTCACAAAACAAATTATAAATATCATAAATGGATGATATTAAAAGTACATTTAATCTATTACTTATTTTTGCATGTTCCTTTAGAGCAATTGCTTTGGATGGTTATGGTTGCCTTGACAACCAGATGCATGTTCGAAGTTTGCTAATTCACTTGGACAGTTGAAGTCTTTTCTGTTCATTGTTTGTGACCTTTTCATAGGGCCTCATCCCAGGTCCCACTCCCTAGTCACTCATCTGTTGTTATCAGTCTGTGAAGCCAAGAAAGGTAAGGATAATCAGAGGTTACTGCCAAGTCACTGAGAGACGCTGCTGACATTGGGTATGGACGACAGCTTTTAAAGGCGTTGTCTGTGTAAGTGGATTTATTGAAGCGTGTGATGTGCCTCAAGAATGGAAATTTTTGACAGCATACCCATGCTTTCGAGTCCCCAATCACTGTAGTGTGCTTAACATCTCAATTATGTACAAAGTGAAATAAACCATAATGTTCTTTTGCTCTTTTATGTACTTGAAATAAAAAAATGCAATGACAATCTAAAAAAAAATGTGTAGGCACATTTACACATTCATAATAAACTTTACTGGTTAGAATGGGATGTTCCAAAGGAAATCTTCTTTTTAATAACATCCCACTGAATTTACTAAATTTAACAGATCTCACAAACAAGTCTAGATTCCTTTGGCATGAAAAATATTATCTATATCAAATACCTTCAAAACAACTCATTCAAGTCTGTTTCTTTAGGGCTTTTTTTCTATGGAATAATTTTTTGTCACTGGGGTTCTCTGCTTAATACAAAGTGGATATTAGATTGAGTTGAAGCAATTTTGCAGTGAAGGTAAAGCTCAAGACTCCATTACATCACTTTTTGTACTTCAGAATTGTTAAGTAATATCCTCAAGTGCTCTTTGTCTTCTTAACTATTGTCCAAAGCACTAACTGATGTAAGGATAATGAGCTTGATTTGTCCTGATTTCCTTCATGTATCTGTTTTAACTAGAAAGACCAAAACCAACAATAGAAAAAGAACTGTGTTGGTATTAAAGAAAAGGCCACTCTTTGATTAATATAGAGGTAATGTAGATCAAACCTGGTCAAAAGATAAGAAAACCTCTAGAGATATTTAACTAGAGTTTATCTGTAGTAGCAGCTTTAGAGAACTAGACAGAATTGTTTTTAAAAGGAATACTAAAAAAACAGTGGCTTCTTCTATAAGAAGAAAGGTTTTCTTGCCTATCACTACTTATATTTTGGACAGAAAAAACAGTAGTGGCAGTGTACACTGAATCCTAAGGATTGATTTGAGAAGAATACTCGAAAATGGTAAAACCACAAGGCCTGATTCCCGAATGAAGTCGGGGAGGCCAGTCAAAATTTCAATAGCTTTGAAAGGTATGCAATGTTATACCACAAACTATGGTGGAATATGGATTACTCCACAGGGCTTTGCTATCTGTAAAGCTCAGACCCTTCCCAGATTGTAAGGAAACAAAAAAACCCAAACCCCTGTGGTTTATAAAAGAGTATTAATAAATCAAATCCTAAAATTAATTTCCTCTGCCTCTAAAAATCCTCCCTCTCTTAAAATCTTCTCCATTTTATCAGTATTTTCTTTCTCTAAACTATCACCCATCCACTTGGGTTTAGCAAACCTGCTTGAATTCCACATTTCCCCTGGCAGAAGGGGACCACATTGGGCTCTTTAGATCTGTTCTTTCTCCCTGTGTGAAGCTGCAGCCATTCATTAACCCCAGGATGGAAGGGGGAAGAGGGCAAGAGGAGGCACAAACCTTCTTGGGGAAGAGATAATCCACTAATGATCACAAAGTAACTTGTTTCAGTAATCACGTGCGTTATTGCAATGATAGGAATAGTGTTTGCACTGAAGTCTTGCTTTGATGCTTTGAAATTCCCTTCTGGCATTGTAACCTGTCAGGACAAAAAACCACATATTCTACTGCCATGGAAGATTTGTTTTTGGCACAAGTCTTGGGTTTCTAATTTTTTAGCCTAATCAGGGATGTTTAAGATAGCAGCTGCTTCCACATATCAACAATTAACACTCAAGTATATCTAGGGGAAGCCTGGGATTTTTCATACTGCAAAACTCTGGCATGAATAATGGAATATTGTTCTAATTTTAAAAAGAGATGTCTGTGCTTCTCTAGGGAATTTTTCAGAACATTTAAATTATCCTTCTGTTTTGAATTGTCCTTCATGGGAATCTGCCTCTTCTATATAGGGAGCTGAACCAGCAAAACACAAGGAACTATTGAAATTTACTGCACCCCTTTTTTTGGTAATTATCAAATGATTTTCATTTGTAGTAGTGACTTCAAAGAGCTGTTCTCCTTATACAGCCAGTGTCACAGAAATGGGGCTTTGTAATTATGCCAGCATTTTTTCCCTAGTTAAATTAATACTTTATGTTATTGAGTTGGGTTTAAGAAATCCTCTGGGTGTTTTGGGGTTTTTTTCCTAATGTTTTAATTGGGCTTTTCAATTTCTTTTACTTGGTTCGAATTAGCTGAAAAGGAATACCTTAATTTGAACATTTTGGTGCAGTTTTATTAAAGCTGTATTCTTAAAGATATTACCTTAAAAGGGGTTGTAAAGGTTTACAGTATATAGCTCAGAATTAGCATAGAAGAGGTGGGAGTAATTTTTCATTTTTATCACTCTTTGCCATGCCTCACTTGCCTACTAAGTGCAGTCTGTTCAGTGCAGCCTTGATGGATGAAGGAACATACTTGTAAATAACAGATATATTTATATTGCTTGCTGAGCAGGGAAGAAACACACCATTACCACAACCACGTATCCATAGCAGCTTTAAGACACTGCCAGTGCTCTCAGATCAGTTTTTCAGTTTGTGTCCAGAAAGTTTTGAATTTCCATATATTTACAACACAATAGCAAACACGATAGGGCTATAAGATGACATAAAAGTTAACCTTGCTATTGAAATTTCTGGGGATTTTTTTGCTGGTTTCTATTGAAAATATTTTCACTTTCTATACAACAACATGGGAAAGCTTGGTTAGAGCAAAATTTTGGTCTCATCAATATACATTTACGTGTCAGTAAACTCAGTCAGTTGTCTTAGCCCAGTAAGAGAAATCTAGAGGACACTCAATCAGAAAACCTAGATCCATTTGCAAAGACCAAGATGTTCAAGGTTGTGTCAGTAATTATAGCTTACTAAAATGTAGATTTTGCAGTCTAAATCATGCGTGCTACATTTCAGGTATACTAAGGAACTTATTATGGAATCATCAACTGAAATTTGTTAGCAAGATTTTCCTCTGTGTATGTGCAAAGAAGCAGCCATTTTTCAGCATAGGAAAAGAAGAAAGAAGAAAACTTTTCTACTTACGGCAGTACAAACTCACTAAAAAAAAGATGAAGGCTCTGAGTAGGGCAGAGGAATGCTGTCCGAGTCAAAGGGTGGAGAGGTCTACTATTATTTGGGGTGGGGAATGGGATATGCACACATACAGCTGTCTGTGAATGTCTGGGCTTGCTAGGAGACTGTCTCTTACCTTTCAGTGCTAACAGAGTCATAGCACAGCTAGCTGTACCAAGGAAGTATTCTTCAGCCAATGTCAAACTGTTATTTGAGTTGAAAACAGGTGATCTATTGCATAAATATATTTCCTTTAAGACTATGGGCCAATGTATTTTTCTAATACATTCCTGGACGAATATAAGGAAACAAAGATTCTTACCTGACTGGGTCTTCTGAACTGTGTTGACAGTCTCGCCAACAGCTTGCAAAGGAAGGGAAATGCTGAAAGATTCTTTGAAATAGACAACTCCTCAAATCATCCAAAGACTTTAGGAAATTAGACCTATTGGCTTAACAATGACTATCCCTACAGTGGTGGGTATTAAATTTGTCATGGTTCTAACCATGCTGTCCATGAGAATGAAATAGTGTCACAGTTTTGCTACAGAGTCCTCTTGAAAGAACCTAGTTGGCCCTCCCACATGGAAAGAGTAGGGACCCCAGAAGAGATCGTAGACAGAGCCCTCTGTTTTGACTGGGACAGGTGGTCGAAGGAAGACGGTCTGGTTGTAAGCTGATAGTAAGCCAAATGGAAAGCCTGAGGACTCTTCTTGCCAGCTTGATCTAGAGTTCTGAGGGAAGGACTGGATCACAACCAAGGCCCAATCTATGTTTATCTTTGACCCACTGGGACAGTTGACTTTACAGTTCAATGGCCTTTTTTTTTTTCCTTCACTTTCTAGTGTTCTTCATGGTGTTATTTCAGTCCATCTTCTTGTCTCCTCCCAGGTGGCATGACCTATGCCTTGATATCTAAATTTTCCATTGCCAGTGTTGAACATCGCTGTTCTCTTAGAGTGGTAGGGAAGACCATCACAGAGACAACTTTTCTTCAGATGGTAGTAATATCCCAGGAGGCAATTTCAATACGTATGTTGTGCTCCCATACTATTGGAATTTCTGTCTTGGGAGGGAGTCAGTGATGATTCATTTTAAAGCCTCTCAGAAGTTGAGTGGGTTGTCTGACTTTTTTTCCATTTAAAGTAAAAATCCTTTTCCATATGAAATTTAATTATTTATTTGATTAGAATTTTTTGATCCTCTGACTCCGGAGAATAGTTGGTGTCATCAGAGATTTCAGAGATTTTTGCTTTCAGTAGTAACAAGTGTGAAATTTCCCACTTTATCATCACATTTCAAGATTTCTATGGACAAAATGTCAGGCTGTTGATCTCTGGGGAATGTACAATTTATGTTTGGATCAAGAGCTTGGTTTGAAGCAAATCTGCTTGTTCCCCTTTATGCTTTCGTTCACCCTTTGAAACAGTCTAGGCTGATCATTTCAGTATAATTTTTGGCTTTCTTTTGGATGAGACTGAGTTGGGAGATGTGCTCCAGATATACACTGTCATTCAGTCCAAGGGGCCTGGCTAGAGTTAGCCCAAGTTTAAAAAGCAAACCCAGCCACCACTGGAATGAGTATAGTGTGGACATTAAATCCTTATCGCCAACTATCTGGCTTTACAGAGATCCTCTGTGAATTGTCTGCATTGTGTTCTAGCTGGACATAGTTCTCATGAAACTCTGGGCTGAATAAACAGTGCTTGCACCACTGAAAGCACTATCTTGACAATCCCGTCGTATTTTATTACAAGCAGATTCCAGGGCAATGTATATCTGCAAAAATCCAATAGCATACCTGTATTAAAATACAGTTGTGTTTGTACTGTAGCATAAAAGCAGTCAGAGTGCATTTACTTGGTACTTTATAGGGGGAAATAGTTAATAAGAGTATGCTAATATGAACATTGATCTATGTTTCTGCACTGCTCACTAGTGATTTAAATTAGTGGGTTATTGTGATGAGTTTTGAGGTAATGTGTCATATTAACAAGGGAGCATTTGGAAGTTTTAGGTTCATAAAGGGTTTATAATTAAGCCATGAACATTAACTTAGCCATTTATAATGGCTTGTTAATTATTTTGCTAATAGGGCTGTCACTTCCAAACTCTCTGCAGAAGGTGAACATTAGGCTAGTTCTGTCTCTTGAGGTTTCAGGGAGGTTTATGACATTCCTTATGAAAGATATTACTGTCCAAATTATTCTTGTGAAGAGAAGTCATCTTTCCTACCAAATGTTTAAAGGTGATTTTTGTGAGTGCTGATGATTTCCACTCTGCCATGCTTGCTTTTAGCATCATTTTCTGGGTAATCAATGGCAACTTCTCCCCCACGTGGCACTGATTACTACGAATACTTGAACAAAATGGAAGTAATAGAAAATCCTATCTGAATGATGGGATAACCTTACTGTACCCTGAGATTGGAGTATACAAATTACCTTTTAAAAGAAGATGAATTTATTTTCTTTGGAAAAAGTGTATTCCAGAAATTAAGTTACTTTTATTACAGAGCTATTTAATGTAAAATATTATGCCAGCAGTACTAACTCCTAAAAACTACTGTGGATGTTAATTCAGGTCTATTCTGCACAGACGTCAGAGTGTATAGAATGCAATAGTAGTTTTCTGTATGTTTCATCTATAACTCCTTCAAAATGACAGTGAGATGCTGCTTCAAAAAAAAAAATCATTCTGTTTTTTGTATAATAGAAATATTGTCCCTCACCCTCTCCCTTGGTTTTTGGTGAATGCTATCTCTGGTGGCATTAAGTGATGACAGCTATAATACCACAACATTAGTCTGAACAGAGCTCAGGCAATTGACAGCTTAAAGATTTTTGATTGATGATCCAGGCTTCTTCAGACTCAATCTGCCATTAAGGTGATTTTAGGTCCATTTGTATAAATTAAGTCTGTCACTGTAGCCTTTAGAAGCTTTATAAAAATTCTAATTAAAACATTAACTCTACAGACTCCAGTTACAGCACAAGACTTTTTTTCCTGTTGTTAACTTCATCTTGTTAAATCACATGAATTGAGTTAATCCAACCCTGGACCATGAGATAAACTCAAAGTTCAAGTGATTCGAAGTATGTTGAGGTACAGCTAGAAGGTATGTTTGCATTTTTAATACAACTGTAAATTGCTTTGTCTGGTGTTTTTGTCAAAATATTTATTTATATAATCACTGACCATAGGGAATCACTTCAGTCACATTTCATACCTGGAATTTCCTGACCTGGGTTTAACCTCATATTTACTTGGTCTAGCATCAAAGGATGAGGCACAAATATATTTACTTTATAAAGGATGCCACTGGAGTGAAATGGGAGACTTCAAAGCAGAGAGTCATTCTAAATAAGAACTCTACTAAGGAAGAAGGGTTGGTTGTTGGACTGACTTTAACAACAGAATTTCAAAAGATGGCATAGATGAGAGCCTGTCTAACCAAGCATATGCAGTTCTACCTTATTAATTCATCCTGTTTGTTTTATGGACGTGAATATGCCATTCTCTGTGTTGTAAGTAGGTCTGGTGGCAGAGTGGAGAAAATAATTAGTGTTTTTTCCTCTTCTTTCTGTACCTGCTGTTAGTGCTGGCCTAATGATGGTATTTGTATTTTATTTTTGTCATGGCTGTTTAAAGCTGGGGGAGAAGAAATTCCTTAAGCATAATATGGAGATGATGTTAATGAATTTCCTTTCAACAAATTAAATATATTTATTCAAATTAAATCAAATATATCAGGTTCTATAGAAGTCTCAGTGCAAAATTATTAACTTCACAGAAATTAATAAAAGTAAGGAGTGAAAAGCCTGGAAGTATTTTGAGCCTACTTTCTAAGGCTTCATATGTTTACTAATTTTGGATTGTTTTCATAAGGGAAAAATTACCATTTTAGTAAATTATTTTCCCACTCTGCCTTTATCCTAAAAGAATTGATGCTTTTAAATTACTTTTCCAAAGACTTATGTAGTCTCACAGGAGGTGATCTTGAATTCTTTATTGGTTTCTGAAGAACTAGTCTGAGAAGCAGACATTTCCTTCTATCTTTTCTGTTAAAACATAATGACCTTCAGAGTGGTAGAGCTATGAATTCAGAGAACTAAACTGACCATAAAGTACACTTACAAATGAAAAAAGATGTAGATCTCAAATACTCTGAATTTCAGGTATGATTATGGGGACAGCTTGAGAAAAGGAACATACTAACGGCAACATTACTTGCAATAGGACTAAACTTGTGGGCTTTTTTTTTCCTTTGGTTTTCAATGAAGGTTTGTTAAAATGTACTGGATAGGATTTCTAATGTTGTGCTTTGACCAAAATGCTTGAAGAAGAGCTGATAGAAAAAGATGCTAATGAAAGATTCAATGTCCTTCCATCTTCTGATGATCCAGTTCTTCTGATGATCTCCAGTTCTCAGGCTGTTCTGTGACAATAAGCCAACTGGCTTGTTAAATTATTGATATTCAAGGTAGAACCTTAATCTCCTTTATTTTCTGGTCTATAAAACAAATGATTAAGAATACTAAGGTACATAAATTCGGGTTTGCTAAAATTCTTTAAAAGCTTCAATTAGCTCTTAGCCTAGATTTGGTTTTAACTTGCTTATTTAGAAAAATTTATGAGTATTGTCAAATGAATTTAACAGATTAAGAAAAATCTTCATACTGAGAGTTGATTCAGATTGTTTGGCAAGAAAGGAAATAGTTACACAAATCAATAAGAATTCTAAACCATGGAAATTATAACCAATAACCTGACATAGTTAGGATACTTTCTGGATTGTTTATTTTTAGCTGAAATCTGCTACTCGTGTTCTCCTGTGATAAGAAGGTTTAAAACAAAGTATTGTTTACTCCACCAAAATGAGGAATGCATATTACATATGCAAGACTTACACCTGTTTGAATGACACATTTATGCCTTTCCATAGCTGGAAGGATGACTTCTGCAACATTCTTTGCAACATTCCCTTTTTAAAAAGTGAGGCGCAGTGTATTTTTGAGAAAGTGGACATATTTATGTTGTGGGAGAGACACTTTCTCTGTGTTCCATGTTAGACACTGGGGTTGCTCATTTCCAATCTCACTCTCAGAATACTCTAATTTAATAATTAGCTTCCTACTTTAAGCAAAGGCAGTGTGTGATTAGAAAGGAGTGAAGAAAAATAAAAAGCATGTAGGGTGTGGAAAGAAGAAAGTTTATACAGCTCTTCTTTGTTTTGCCGTTCTTTCTTGTTCCTGCTTTCAGTCATTGCTCTCACTACTTTGCTTACAGGTTCTGGTGGTTCATAACATTTTTGCACCTCCTTGCTTCACATCCTTGTATGCCCTTTGGCATAAGAGAAGTTAGTGGCCTTTTGGAGTCTTGGCTGTTTTCTTTCACACAGAAATATTTGATCATCAACGGGCTGTCATATTTTGCAGCAATCCCCCTTATAATGCCCAATATTTCCATAGAAAAACATGTGTGCAGTTAGCTATTTTACTTCAGGGTCCAAGCTTTTTACCATTCAGCACAATGGCCAAAAACTTCTGATGGCTTTCTTCATCACTATCAGTGATTCTCATACCCTTGTACCAGCATTCATACTCCGCACCAGAGAGATCTGTCCTTCTGTAAAACTTGCATTGTGTCTGTGATGTTGGAAGTGGCTCCTATTGCCTCAAAAGCTTTTGCTCCAAAAGGAGTTTAGCTGCTGCTTATATTTGTGGTTTAACTTTCTTTTACTGGAAGAAAACATAATATGTAAACCACATTACACTGAAATTAGGTATGGCAGACTGACACTTCAGTGTCTATATCACACAGCTAGCCAATATGCCTTATATTTTAAGGCCTTGGATGAAGAACCTTGCTGAGGACCCAGAGGTCGAATGCAGTTCCACAGCATCCTCATCAGAGTGGAAAAATCTCAAATCCTCTTTTCATTAAGCTAAAATGTATTTGCTATGTGTTTTTTCATAGTCAATTTAAACTGTATTAAAAAATATCAAAATTAAATCTTGAAGTAGCTTCTACTGTCTTGTCAGTTGTTGTGTAATTCCTGCAGGAAATGGTCAGTACACTGTCTGAAAGAATTTTAGTAAGTAGGTTATTATAAAGATATAAAGTAGCTGTTTTGATTGTAACTTAAGTACATTGCTACATTAAGTTTTATGCTGCTAACATGGATACTTATATCCATCACTGAAAAGATGATGAAAAGGTACCATGTAGCCTTTAAATCCTTGTATCAAGCATGAATTTAGGAGGAAGACTAAGGCAGCACTTAGAAGACTTTAGGCTACTGACTGAGCCATAATGGACTTTAGAAAGGCAGTTGCTGTGTATTGAAACAAGACATTAAGGAGGGTAAATGGTTTATATTATCTTATATTCATTCATTGATTACTCTCTGTTACACCACTTCTACACCAGTTGTCTAATTGCTCTCCAATATTTTTAGAACTCCATTGTAAGGCCAAAACCCCATTAGTATCTGAATTCTTCCTAGGCCACCTGCATAAACAAGGTGTTTTGTCTATGCAGGCCCCATCTCTTTCCAAATCCTCTCTAGTAAGCCTTCTATATTTTCCTTACTCGCATGCAGTTTTACTGAAAGATGCTTGCAGCCCTTTTTACCTCTTTCTGCAATTTGATCCCCTGTATTTTGTCTGTTGTGGATTCTCTGGCTTGGTTCTTTGTATTTGTCCCAGATATTTTCATCTCCTTTTACAGCAAAGCCTGGCAGGGATTTTTGAACTCTCCATATCATCTCTTCACTTGTTATTAAATCCTTTTAATACCTGATCTTTTTACTGAAGCACTTGCTTTCGGAGACATTTTAGGTATGACTGTACTGTCCTAGACTGTAAAAATCTTACTTCCTATTGCAAAGATCAGCTTTCACAGTGTCATAATAATGAGATGGACAATTACCCATCACTAACATAACTCAATCGCTACAATTCCCCACTACACCTTCCTCCACTACACCAGTTGTACATGGAGAGGATGCAGCGTGGTGATCTTGGGTTCTGCTCCTTCTGTGCACCACCCAGTGACACTGGCAGTACAAGGGAAGGGGAGGAAGCTGCTCTCATGGCTTTTGCTGGATTGAGTAAAAGTAGAATGAACAAGCATTTATGAAAGGTTTCTTTTTTTCCCCTTCTCTGAATTATTAATTTGTGAACTCATTGAATTAACATTTTCATCTTCTAACAAAGGAAACAATAGCTAGAGGCAAGTAATGAGGATATTTACAGTAATCCATCTGTAAATACAGCATGTGTATGATATAATCTATTTTAATTTAGAAGCAAAATATTTTCATGCTTCATTTACACATGTGTTCATATGCAGCGATATTATTTTTATTTCTCATTGACAATATAAACATGGAGTCCTTTTGCATAAACATTCATTAGTAAGCTTTTTTTCCCTATATGTTGAGATATATGTCTGAGCAAAGGCAGACCATGGCCAGTAGTGTAAAATGTTGGCTGGGAGCATACAGTCTACTTTGAATTGCTGAGTTAAAGTATTGATGGAAACTCCCGTAGCTGAAATTTTACAATTGTTGAGAATGAAATTTGATTTCTTTGACTGTCAATAAAATTCTATTCTTTAAAACTGTGCTGGCATGCAAGACAACAGCGTTCTGCTCACATTGTGTCTCGTGCATTGTTCACTTAGTGATTGTCCTTTTTTTAGGTTGTCTTTGTACCTGCTATGGCGATCATAGTAACATTACTTAGAGGCAAAACAGATGGGGAACGTTCTCCTTAAATAGCACAGAAATAATGATTTAAGGTCATAATGTGCCATGTGATAGGGATCTAATTTTGGTCCAGATGGCAAATTCTGTTTAAGCTGTCTCATGAATTAAATAGAAGAGGCCAATTTTTGTTGTTACAAACAAGATGTCTCTCAGCACAAAAAGAAAGTAAAATATGGTTGTGTTTTTCTTGATAACTACTCTGAAATGTTTATTAGGAAATGCTTGATGTTTCTATCAGGAAAGGTTTTCTTTCCTTCTCTCTGAGAGGCAATACATCTCCATCCATAGAAAGCAAAGAACTACTATATTCCCCTTTGTGATCTACCTGGAATAGGGCCACCACCAAGGCACAGGTTACTTTAAGGGATCATATTTATTAGCATGCCTTTTTTTCCTGGTCCTAAAAGAGAAGCTTGTTAGATCTGCCCTTGAACAAGACTGATGCCTGGGCTCTGATGAAAAGCATGGAAAACCTCCCTTTTTCTTATAGCAATCTCCTGAAAGTTGATTTTATTTTCAGGGTGACAGAAGGGTGTCCAACTCCTTCCTTGAACCTCACTTTTGCCTCATGAGCACACTCCCCCCTCTATATGACTTTTTATTATCCAAAAGGGACAACTCTACTATAAGAGGGTTTGTTAAAATTTATGTATGTAGCAAAGTCTACAACCTCTGAGATATGCATACTTTGACAGAGCAGTCATGAGAATCCTGCTTATGTAGCTTTTTATTATTCTTTTAAGTAGGTGGAAGAAGAAACTCTTTGAACTACTGAATCAATACTGCTAATATTTATAAACATATTTCCATCGTAAGCAAAAAACTGTCTCTAGTAAAGATCCCTGAAACAACAATAATTCATGCCAACCAGATAAATGAGAAACTGTCACACTATCTAAAATATCTTATACTTGTCTTCCAGAAACAAAAGTATATTGTAAAGGTCATCAGAAGTCTGTGCACTAGAATGCCTTTATTTTACTCTTAATATGCTTTTTTTCAATAACAAGATAAAATCTAATAAGCATTGTTTTATTTAGTGCTAGATTATACAGTTTTGTCATCACCTTTCTCAGTTACTGGTCCAAGTGCAGGGAATAAAAGTATCTTAATCAGTATAAAATTCCTTTCGAACTCATACATACAATGCAAACACTTTCATTAGCTCTATAGTCCATTTCTGTTTAAAGTAAGGAAAATGAGCAATAATAGTGACTTGGCTAATACATTAAAATATTATGTATTTAATTCAAATGTTCTTTTCCTGCCTTGCTGAAGTGTGTTTACTGCAAAGATTAATGAATTTGTGGAGGTTTCTGTTTACCTTTTTAAAATTAGAATTTCAACACCTTGATGTTTTTTAAAGAATAACTTTCTCTAGACCAAGCCTGTAGCCTTTATGTAGTCAAATCTCCCATTGGAAGATATTAGGCCAGAGGAAGAAAGGTGTGTTCTGTCTTTAACAATCAACAAATGCATAATTGGCTGAAATGGTACATTCATTCAAAAGCTGGTTTCTATTTAGTCTTGGTAGCTGAAAAGAGAGCTAGCAAAAAAACATATAACCAGTTGCTATTTCCATTAAATCCTGGGTTTTAAAATGTCTGCTCCAGTCCTGTGCCTTTAAGAATGGGAGCAATTAGATTTTGAAATTTGAGCTCAGGTTGTTCCCTCTGGAAACATTCCAAGAGATGAATGGTGTCAGTCTTTCTGAGTTTCTCTTTAGGCTTTCTGAAGTCTTTGTATTGTCTGTTCATCTTTACTCTGTTTTAATGAGACATGCATACTGTTACTTCCAACGTATCTATTCTACCATTGATTCATGTGTATTCCTACAAATTGTCACATCAGAAAAAAGTAATCCCATTCCTATCAATGAGTCACAGATTTCCTATTAATTTTTCCTCTCCTGCTGCAGTCCGAGACAGATGACCATCAGATTATTTTTTTGAACATTTGATAAAACCAGTGTTCTTTAAATTTATTGCCCCTGTCTCAGAGGAGCATATCTCAAATTCTTTTCAAGAAAGGTAGTCTCAGAGGACCCTTCACTGCTATTGCTCTTGAGGGAAAACTTCCAGCTCTTAAGTATGTTTGGAGATCTAGGTCAAAGGTTTGTAATCCTGACTAAATCCTTGTCTATCTCTAAATTCCTCCTTTATCTCATTTATAGACTCCTTCTTTTTCATTAATATCTCTTAGTCTGTGATGGAGCCTCTAACTGTGCTTGGCTTCTGATCTAGTCTTATATTGATTTTGTGTATTGTATTGAGAGCTTATGTTCTCATCGTCTTTGTACTTACTTTTTTTTTCTCTCAGAAGTTCCTGCGTTTCACATGCTTTCACCTTCAGAGGACAGCAAAAGTGGAGGTAGTTCTAAAGAAAAACGTGGAGGGAGTGGAGGTAGATGTAAAACACAATCATCACGCAAGCTGTAACCTTCTTCCAGCTTTCACAGCCTGTGAATTATTTCTGCAAAGCAAAGTTTCTGCTATAAGGATCTTTGAAAGGAGGATCTTTTTCTGTCCATTAGTGACAAAAGACAGAGATTCAAAATCGAGAAAACATTTTCAGGAAATGCAAGGTATATTAGCATTACTTATTCATAGTAAATAACATTAAAAAAAAAAAAAGACTAAGATGTATTTATAGCAACTACAAATGGACCCTGATTTCTCAAACTGAAAATGCAATTGTTTCTAATAAGGACAAAATTTTTGTTTAATTAGCCAAATTTGGACATTCACCTGAGGCTTACGGCTTCAGAGTAGATATAAGGAAGAAATTTTTTACAATGAAGGTGGTGACACATTGGAACAGTTGCCCAAAGAGGTGGTAGATGCCCCACCTCTGGAAACACTCTGATCTAGTTGCAGATGTCCCTGCTCACTGCAGGGGGTTGAACTAGATGACCTTTACAGTTCTGTTCTAACTCAAACCATTCTATGGTTCTGTGATTCTACACTAGAAAAGTAATGGGATAAAGAATCAAGTAAATTATGTATATGTAGACAGGTGGAGCTAGCTTACATTTTGATTTATAGCTAAGTTTGGGGTTTTTTTAGTCTCCTGCTATGCTGCTTTCCAAGTTAGAGGCCCTTTCTGATGTTTCACGACATGGTAGTATGATAGCTAGTAAAATTAAAAATGGAACAGGAAATTTGCGTATGATATTGAAGTACCAGCATGTCACTCCTTCCTGTGCAGTGGGAAGTCAATGGCCCAGGAAATCATTTAGCATATTCAATAAAACAGGCAACAGTAGAAAACACTATGCTGCTGTACAAAGAAAGATAAAGACAGAAAACTGTTTCTGACTAGTTCTGACTTTGCTTCTGGGATATAACAGCTGGGGTCATGTGTGTGAACAGCTGCTCAAAAAAATTAACAGGGAGAGACCAGGAGGAACTTTTATAATTATTTCTGTGAAGTAAATGTCAGCCTTTCTCCTAATAATTCCAGCATTCAACCCAGCGACTTCTCAGCACGTCTTTTGGGAAACAAACCACGTCATATCTTTTGGAAGCATGGCTTGTCTTGGTTTATATGATTAAACCTAATGTATCTAATTACAGCCTGAATGTTTTATTGTGCAAGTAGCCTGCTGTAATTCAAGTGACTCAATACATTGTACAGTTAGGGCAGATGAAAAAATGGAGAAGGGAACAAGTGGGGAATATCCCAAACTTGCAACTTATTTTTGAGGAAGAAGTAAGAAGCATTTGGACAGAGAACAGCTCATATTTTTGAGATCTAACTAGCAGATTGGAAGACTATACGTTTGCCTATTTAATTTAAAAAAACCTAGATTACCTTGGATGAACTTTTGAAAAATCTTTGAAACTTTTGAAAAAAGTATCTCTTAATTGAGAAAAAACCCCATGATTTTAAACATTTTATACTTCATTATTGATCACATCAGCTAGAGAACAGTAAATGCCTCTCTTTTATAAGATGACCCTTGGAACATATTGTTCCTCTTTGATCATAACAGTATTTTTTATTACCTGAAAAGACATGCAAAGAAAAAGATAGTTTGATTCTGGTTAGAATATAGAAAGTGAAAGCTTGTTGATGGTCATAAATCCTAAGTCAATCTGAAGAAATGGCCTTCTGGGTTTGTGTCACCTCAGCAAATGAACAGGAAACTTACTTTCATTGATGTACGTTGCTGAGTTCCTGTGGTGAGTTGACCCTGGCTGGAGGCCATGTGCCCACCAAAGCCACTCTATCACTCCTCTCCTCAAATGGACAGGGGATAAAAAATATAACAAAAGACTTGTGGTTTGAAATACGTACAGGGAGATATCACTCACCGGTTAGGGTCACAGGCAAAACAGACTCAGAAAAAAATAGTTTATTACCCAATCAAAACAGTGTAGAGCAATGAAAAATTAAACCAAATCTTGGAACACTTCTCCCCACACCTTCCTGGGCTTAACTTTACTCCTGATTTCTCCACCTCTTCCCAGCCAGTGGCAGAGGGGTATGGGGACAGTTCATCACACGTCTCTGCCACTTCCTCCTCAGGGGTATGACTCCTACTCTTCCCTTGCTCCAGCAGTCAGGAGCCTGCGTCAGTGCACAGGGTTACTGCCTCCTTCAGGTGCCTCCACCTGCTACAGCTTGGGAACTGCAGGTGGAATCTCTGTTCCTCATCATTCTCCATGGGCTGTAGGGGGACAGCCTGCTTCACCATGGGCTTCTCTGGGAGCTGCAGAAGAATCTCTCCTTGAGTGCCTGGAGTGCCTTCTCCCACTTCTTCACAGACCGTGGTGTCTGCAGAGTTTCTCTCATCTTCTTAATTTTCTTTCTCTCTGAAAAAAGCTGCCATTCATTTTTTATCCGGTCTAAATTCTGTTATGCCAGACACACTACCACCATTTACGATGTGCTCGGCTTTGGCCTGTGGTGGGTCCATCTTGGAGCTGGCTGGCATTGGCTCTATTGGATATCAAGGAAACTTCTGGCAGCTTCTCACAGAAGCCACCCCTGTGGCCTGTCGCTTCCAAAACATTGCCATGCAAACCCAAAACATTTTCCAAAAATGGCCCTTTCTTGTTCTAATACAAAAATATTTGGACAGAAAGGTAATTAATTTAATTTATGAACTACTGGAGAGGAACAGGTGATTTCACATCTCTAAGTGATGTGAAAGTGACTTGCCATTTAAACTGTCAGGACATGTCTCCTGTTCAGGTTATACACCCTCCCTATTCACACACTTGATTTTACCCTTGTCATCCATCAGTGTTACCTTTACTGAAGGAACAGCTGCAATTTGGTCTGCCAACGAGGCTTCTCTTTGTTCGGCTGTGTACCAACATGTAACTACAGATGGTCCATATAACCAATGATTGGCAGATCCTGCATAGTACAGGAATAGGTTTTTACTCTTTAAAAAGGCTTCAACTATAAAGATCGCAGAGTTTCCCCTAAACAATCTATTTTGGCATTTTGTTATCTTAGAAGGTGTTCTTAATAATTGAATTTCCTGAAAAAAAATTGCTCTTTATTGCTAATCTTGAGCAGATAAATAGAAGGTTTCACTCCCTTAATTTGGGAAGCTTTCTGTACATATCTTTTACATACCTGGACATATTATGTTGCCTTTTAGTTTTTCCTTTTCTAAGCTAAAAATGTTACCCTGTAATTTCTTTCCTAACAGTCCAACTTTCCTAGTCTTCTGATCATTATCTCTGGACTCTAGTTTGTTTACATCTTTCTTGGAGGCAATGGTAACAACAAGAATTCTCTTGCTGGAGCCTGAAGGCTGGAAAGATTATTTTTCATAACATACTGAGAGAATGCTTGTTTCTGCATCCCAACATGAAGGCATAACCCAGATGGTGTTCTACAGAACTGCTCACCTTTGTCTTGTCTTTACTGAATTGTGTGTTGCTCTTCCCTGTTTCTTTAGGTTTTTTTCTTCATCATTGACCTTAACTGCAGCCTTGGACTTTTCTGTGTTCATACAAACCCCTTTTGATATCTTCTAAACATATTCTTTGTTTCATCCAACTGGTTACTAACAAAATACTTTTTCCAACCCAGGAGACACCTGCCCTCAAGTCTGTCTGTTTTGGGAATGCTCTGGTGAGGACTATTGCTTTGCATGAGTCTCATAGTAATTCCATTTATACCCTGCTGCCTTATACCATGTAAAACTATGTCAAAGGGCCCCTTAAAGTCAGTGTGTGTGGTATCTACACTGTAGCCCTGGGCAGTTGCCCTTTTACAGGAAGAAACATGCACTAGATTAAAAGCTAAAGAGCAGGAAATTGCCTAAGTAGTTTCCTATTCTTTCCTTCCTTCCAGACCACTGAAGTAAGATATATAATACAACAAATCATCTCTTAAAATATTTTGTTGCTGCATAATAACTTCTCTATTTAATTAGCAGTGTGGTGGTCCTTTCATAGACTATCATATTTGTTTACCTGCTAGTACTGGCTCGGTTTTTTGACAAAAAGAATGTATGAACAATCAAAAAGAAATAACTGAAAAACTGAACAGATGTTTCTAAAAACATACCCTTTTGAGAAACAAATATCGGACAATATATATCAATGGACTACGTCTAGGAGCATGGGTAATTCTGCTTTGGTTACTGTGGTTGATTAGCCTGAAAAGGGGCTATGGTTGTTTAATGAATATTCACAGAAAAAAGGAGGAATTTCAGCAGAAAAAAGCTTTAAAACATAGTGTGTTATAAGGTGTGATCTCATAGTTTGCAACAGTTTTTAGAGAAAGACAATTTTGTTGGTATCATAAGTTACATATAAACAGTAACTTTTTTTGAAATGTGCCACATTTCAAATACAGGAATTCTCATTATTTTCAATCAGTATGCACATAAGGTCTGCAACAGTAGCTTCTCTTCAGTAGTTGACTACTTTTATCCTGCATATTTTTGTCAGTCATGATAATTTTATCTTTTCTGAACTCTGTCTTCAGTTCTGAAGGCCACTTCAGGTAAGCCACATTCATCTCTGAAGAGCATTGTATAGAACTTTCAAACAGTCCAAGTTCTGGCTATCTTAATTTTCAGATATTACATTAATTAGTATGAAACATGTCTTCTCTCTTCTCTATGATCATACCAATCCAATGTCTACTACTGTCAGTGAAAACCTTCATTTGACTTCGAGATGGACTCACAGAATCATAGAATATCCTGAGTTGGAAAGGACCCATAAGGGTCATCAAGTCCAACCCCTGGCTCCACACAGGGCCAGCCAGGTCAGAGCAGGGGACTGAGTGCATCATCCAGACACTTCTTGAACCTAGTCAAGCTTGGTGCTGTGAACACTTCCCTGGGGAGCCTGTTCCAGTGCCCAACCACCCTGTCAGTAAAGAACCTCTTTCTTGTATTTAACCTAAACCTCCCCTGTCACAGCTTCATACTGTTCCCTTGGGTTCTATCAGTGTTCACCAAAGAGAGGAGATCAGCACCTGCCCCTTTGTGCCCCCTTGTCAGGAAGCCATACACTGTGATGAGGTCTCCCTTTTAGTCTCCTTTTCTCCAGGCTGGATGAACCAAAGAATTTTGGTCTTCCCCTCTCTTCAGTAGTTTTGTGTCCCTTTTGTACTGTGGTGCCCAAAACTGCACACAGTGCTCGAGGTGAGGCTGCACCAGCCCAGTGTAGAGCAGGACAATCCCCTCCCTGGACTGGCTGGCAATGCCATGCTTGATGCACCCCAGGATGCGACTGGCCCTCCTGGCTGTCTGGGCACACTGCTGGCTCATGTTTAACTTGCTGTTGACCAAGACCTCCAAATCCCTCTCAGCACGGCTGGCCTCCAGCATTGGATCCTCCAGTCTTTATGTGCAGCCAGGGTTGCCCCTTCCCAGGGGCAGAATACAGTACTTGCCCTTGTTAAAATTCATGCTGTTGGTGGTTATCCAGCTCTCTAATCTGTCCACGTCTCTCTGTGTAAGGCTTCTCCACCCTCAAGAGAGTCAACAGGTCCTCCCAATTTTGTCTCATCTACAAATTTACTTAAGATACCCTCTATTTTGTTGTCCAAGTCGTTTATGAAAATGTTAAAAAGAACTGGCCCTAAAATGGAGCCCTGGGGAACCTCACTAGGGACTGGCAGCCAGTCCAATGTTATCCCATTCACCATCATCCTCTGGGCCCGACCCTTCAGCCAGTTGCCCACCCACTGAATGAGCTTCAATTAGTAAGTCCTGTCAAATCAATACCTACATGTTATTTACCCAAGTAAGGCCAAAGGCTGTGGGCTGGGTAGAGTAGTATTTCTTGAGGACATAGACTGAAGAACAAATAAATATTACAGTGCTGGACATGAATATGAGCAAAATGGTATTTTCTGGTAGTTGTTCTTGCATTCTTTGGCAACATGTTTCCCTTTAGAAAACTTCTTTATATTTCTCCCTCTCCTGTCTTTATACTGACAATGTATCTTAGATGTTATAAAATCAAATTTGACAAGAAATGGATTTTACACTGGTCCAGAGTGTGATTTGCTTTTTCTTTTTAGGTTTTTCTTAGGAAGTAGTTGCTAGGCCTTTCAGTGGAAGATCGTTGAGCCTGAGAACCTAAGAATAAAAGGTGTTATTTATTTCTGAAAATACATGAGATTATGTCATCCTAGTTCATTAATGGACACTGAACTCCATGACAATTTTAATTTTGAGCACGTTGAAAATGCTTGCCCTCTCTGATGTAAAGCTATGAGCTAGTTCAAAAACATTTATAACTATAAATGCCCTTCTTTTGCATTTATAAAAATAATATCTACTGCATCCTCTCATGCCAGTGGGCTGTATATCATGTCATGCTTATGGTTTTGTTCACAGAGCTGGAAAGAAATCCTGAGATTCTTGTCCCAAGTTTCCTTTCTGCTGTTTTCCAGTTAATTAGATGTTGCATTCTGCACATTTACATGAAAAATTCAATTATACTTAGCCAGTTAATGGCCACTTAATCCAACTGGTGCCTAAATGAATTCAGAACCCTGTGATATGTCACAGCAAGTGTCAAGAGATGACAAAGGCTTGAAGTAGCTTCTACTAGCACAGTACTAATAATGTCATACATGAAAGAGGAAAGTAAGAAAAAAATGTATGGTTTTACCAAGCTTTCCTTCTCCTCTGCACATGATGGTTGGGAACAGTTATTTTCAAAGGGGAAGCAACATATATCCTATTGTGAAGAATGTTTAACCTTGTGACTGCAAATGCATTACTTGAAATAGGAATGAAATCCACCCTAGCCAGCGATGGTTAGAACAGGAGTGAAGATGAAAGCCTTTAGCAGATGAAAGTGAAACTGTGCCTAGTATTTCTTTATCAGAGCCTGGGTCTAAAGAATTGTACTTCAGAGGGGATGACTTATTTGTCAGAGAGGACAATTCAGAATCAGCTTTTCAGTATACCTTGGAAGACAGTAGATTACTGAAAGTTTAACCCTCAGAAAAAGGAAGCTGAGTCTTTTACCATAGATGGATATATTTTAGCATGAGTCATGATTACTGGTGCTTAAATTAGACCCTTTCTTTCAAACAAAATATTTTTTAAGCATAGATTAGCATTTCATATCATAAACTTAGAGGCACCTGGGAATTTGATTAAAGTCTCAGCATGAATATGCAGTTCAAGTATTTTACAATATATAAACTACGCAATTGTCAAATTCTATAATTATTAGGGAAAAAAATTGCTAAGTATCTTATAGTTCAGTTTTCTTCCTTTAATTCCTAACAGTAGATAGGGTCAGTCAGTGTGTAAAAAGTTCCATTGACTTGTTAGAAGACACTACCTTTACCTACAAAGCTTATCTGGCTTGTATCCTTTGAATATGACAGCTATAACCCCACCACTATCTCATATTATTTCAATTCCTAACTGAAAGATGAAGAGGCATTTTGTTTCTGGTATGACTTCTCTAGCCCTGCTTTTAGGAGTTTATTTTTCAGAGACTGGATCTGAAACCAGTGAATTGACAAAAAACAACCTCAACCAAAAAAAACCCCAAAAAATCCCAAACAAAAACCTACTCTGTCCCATTGGAAACAACTTCCTTACTGTGATTACTGAAAGCATGGGTAGTGAATATTTAAGTTTAAAATATCATAATAACTTATGATAAGATCATCAATACCACAAGAGAATACTGAAGGAATAAAAAAGAAAGCATAGTTACAGCAACTGAAAGTGTTTTGGAAAGAAAGAGTCTAATAATGCAAAGATTTTAATCTTTTACTAGAAGCAATGTAACAATACAGGATTTAACAAAACTTTACCACAAAAATTTGAGTTAAAAGGTAAATAACTGTATTCTTGATGTGAGAAAGGCTCCCAATTCATTTCCCCAGACTTTCAGCGACTTATTCTATGGCTGGATTATGAAATCACTTTCCAGTTACTCAGACAACATTTTAATACCTTACTGAAAATGTCTTGCAACCACTCCTGCATTGTTAGTATTAATAATTCAGTATACTAATTTGGAGTACTTATGTTCTCCCTCCACCTAGTGTATGTGTGGTATGTTCTTGTTAATCTTTCCTGTGGATGTGTGCAAAATATGAAAATAAATTAATTGCATAATGAATTAATGAGCAAAGTACCTTAATTTCTTTTAAATTATTATTTTGAGAAAAAAATCTAATTAGGCTAATGTGGGTTTAAATCTTCATTGACTTGTTCTGCATGTTCTTCATGAAATGTTTTGCAATTTAATTATTCGTGAAAGACCACAGACGTCAACACAGCCTTAAAGCTTAAGAATCCTTTGGCTCAGTAAGACATTTCCAAGGACTAGGTCTTGCCTGTGCTTCATATGCTATATTTTCCCTATCTTCCATTGATAAAATTAGCTCTAATTTACCTTATAAGCATGGGGGATCACAACATGCATACCCAACTTACCTGTGTTGAAACTTTTAGAAAGAATAGCTCTGTAACATGGGTGGAAGAGAGGTGTGACAGCAGGATGAGACAGGGCTCTAGCATCATCTCAGAGATACACTTTAGAAACTCTTGTCTTTTCCAGATTTGAGCCATTGTGGTTTGAATGTGTGGTTTAAGATGTATTAATGTAACATTTAAGAAAACCCCTGCTTTTTATTATTTACATTCTGGGTTTTTTAAAATGCATATTTCCAAGTTCGCGCTTCAACTACAGAAGGTATGTCTTTTTCTATCACTTGAGCCTCCCACAATCTCACAAAGCTCTCTGGGGTTTAAGACTCTGAGGACAAGTGCCAAGTCTCTGAAACTCATGATAAGACAGTGAGAACTAGCAACTGTAGAAAACCCATGTACAGAAGGTCAGGTGTGTAGTTTACAACGTAAGACAGATGGCTAGGGATATGTGCTGCTTTACAAATTAGATATATATATTCTGTTATATTTTGGTCATAGTGTTTGTTGCTCTTGACTCTCATTTTGTGTCTGTCACTTGGATATGCAAAATAAAATGTTTTTCTAGATAAGTTTTGGGGGTCTGTAATGGAATAATAACTTGAAAATTTTCACTTGTACTCTTATTTTAATTGGATATCACCAGTGTAATGACACAGCTCAGGTGTGCTTGAGTCTCTGCTAGTTACTTATCTGTGACAGGAGAAAATGCCAGCCTGAGGATATGTACTACCCTGTCTAGTCATTTTATAACTTATAAGGTTCAGTGAGTAGATTGCTAACATTAGAATCTGTTTTCTTATATTATCATGTTTGAAAGGAGACAGATATTTCTTCCCCCTATATCCTGTGCATTACCAGTTCTCTTTTTTTCTCACTTTGTCTCAATATACTAAAATCACACCTTCGCAGCAGCTGTCATGATCTCCAGATGTCAAATTGTCTTTCAGACCTCTGCTAAGGGACACTGAGATAAATGATATAGTGGCATATTGCATTGCTAAGCTAGGTTCAAAAACTAATTAGGATGCAAACAAGAATGAATGCATAATGGTTTCATTCTAGAGCTGAGTAGAAATTTGACTTCAGTGGAGTTAAGCAAATAATTTCCAATGAATAATTGATTTCAATGTCACCTTTTCTGTTTATGAATTCTCCACTAGCTTATTACAGATTTCACTGGTTTGTTAATTTTCTCTAGTCTGTGCATTTTGAAATGATCGGTCACTTCTTGGTGTAAGTGAACATAGGCAGAAGTTTGCATGCTTCTTTTATGTGATGACTCAGGTAACTGACCAATATTGTGGAAAGTAGCAACTCTGCAAAATATACATTTGGCAGATATTTCTGGATTTTAGTATTTAAACCAAGAAAAATCTGAATAGTAAAAGTACTCATAATACTGCTGTGCTCAATTGTTCTTCAGAAGCTGTTCACAAAGAGAGTCACAAACAGAAATGAGAAGCAATTTTGCATCTGGGTAGATTTGGCTGAAAGTATCTACTTTTTGCTCTGTGCT
Organism: Hypotaenidia okinawae; assembly: GCA_027925045.1. NCBI lineage: Eukaryota > Metazoa > Chordata > Aves > Gruiformes > Rallidae > Hypotaenidia > Hypotaenidia okinawae. The sequence goes on along the minus strand of BSDF01000006.1, from coordinate 42,287,987 downwards.
GATTCACACCTCAAGCCATACAAATGTTACCCAGCCATTTTCTGTTAAAGACTGGGACAACAGTGATGTGTTGCATGAGAAAGGAATATAATCTTTCCTTAATGTCCAAAGCATTTTAATCATGTGCTCCAAAATGGGACTGCAGCTGGCTCTTCAAAGGAATTCAGAGGATAAGTAAGGCTGGGTAAAAGGCCTTGCTACTATGTGCATATCCAGCATCAGGGACTGATCTTCCTCTAATCCTTGCTACATATCAGGTCTCTCTCTTTGCCGATGGGATGTATACTAAAGGACAATTTCTCTCATCAGGAAGAAATTGGGCCACATTGGCCCCAGAAGTGTTGACCTCTTTGCTGTATGCATTGCCAAAATCAGACAGCTTTTCAGTGCCCATCAAGAGTACTCACAGGGTATCATGACCCTTAATTAACATGGCAGCTGGTGCAGAGTGCTGCTGCTGCTGCCCTATTTGCCTTCAGAAAGATGTTAAGCCAAATCTGTAAGTCAGTACAGACATTTTTATTCCATGCTTTGACTTCCCATTTATGTACATGGATCAAGCTGTTGACACTCTTTTTTCCCCTGTAAAATACTTGAAAGTATGAGATCTGTGCAACTGCCTCCTTCATCGGTGGCCTGATTTTAAATCTAACTCATCTTGCTTTTAAAGTGGCATAACTTCACTCATTTCAGGGAGTAACTCAGTTTCACATGAGTGAGAAGACAGACTCCTTTATATCTTCCAGAAAAGTGAAGAAGGGCTATGTTATTATATTAAAAACAAATGCTGTGGGTGGAGTAACATTTGACAAGGAAAGTCCTGAATTTGGAACCAAGGTGTGTCAATAGTCCTTTTTAAATTCATCCTATTAAAGTTATAAGGCACTCAGAATAATTGAGATTTTGTGGCCATGGAATATAGACCCAGCTGCCAAATTTCTGGATGTACATGCTAAATACAAATAATTCATGAGGCTTCTAAACCCAGTTAGTTAGGTGCTATGATAGTTTGACTTTCCCAGTACAGCTTTATAGGCATTTTTTTTTTGGTTATATTTAGCTGTTAGTTGATAAGTAATGTTGATTGGCAGACAGCATCTCTATCTCTTATTCTTTATGGCTTTAACAAAATGAAAAATGGCCTTGTAGTGGCTAACAACCTACTCTCTAATTCTAAAGCAAGCAGGGACGAGACGCATTAGCATGTTAATAGAACTTTGCACCCTAAGGTTCTGGTTTATCAGATATTAAGAATGCATTAGTGATTCACAAACAGTGATGGACAGGATTTGTTAGCATGCTAATGCTACCTGAAAATATATGGTTATTGTTGTATCAAGCATAAAAGAGTATCAGTAAAAAAATATTTTAAACCTGTTTCTCATTTTAGTCTTTCCCTGTAACCTTGTTTGATAAAGCGTGTTGCAAAGTTTTCAAAGATGATTATGATTTTAAGTATCTTTAAACTGAGATATTTTCTTAAGACTATTTGTAAGGGCCAGATTTTCAGAGATGCTTGTGTTTAGATTATATGTCATATCTAATCTAGTGAGTAGATCTTGGACATAATCTATATAACAAGTAACTGGTATGATGTGCTCATCTCTAACCATTTATGATTATACAATAATCATAAATTCACAACCTTTTTTTGTGAATTTACGCAGTAAGAATTTGGTTTATATTGGGTTCCAGCTCACTGAGAGCACTTCCCAGTATCCAGTCATATACTATGGTTTTGATGCATAAACTTCGGGATCAGGCTGTAGAAAGTGAGTCAAGATAGGTGAATTTGAGTTAAACTATATTTGGGGTTCAAGCTCATTGAAAATACAATATTTTTGCATTAGCCTTGACCTTGTTTGAATTGGGTTTCAGTTAGTTTAGTTTGTCTAATTGTGCAAGGGAATATATACATGAAAAACAAGACTATATTTCCAAGAAACTGGCTAGTCTGAAAATTCCAACTTTGCAATGGTTGATAGTTCTATTTGATTCATCAAAGTGCTTGAAGTGAAATTAATAGTTATCTTAAGTAGAAACAGGCAGATTTATCACTGTGCCTTTGGTATTTGCTCTGCCTTTTTTCTTTTTGCTACACTTTTGATTCATAGTGTACCTACAGCTAGAAGCTGACAGACTATTACTTGCACAGAGATCTGCTCCTCTGAAATACTTTTGACAGGTTTATGTTAAGGTGACAAGAAAAAATGCTAATATAAAGTATAAGCCCTAGTGTAATTGTTGGTAAAAATACAATTTTGGATGTGAAAGCCTACCAAGAGAGCAGCAAGGAACACTTCTGGAGCTATAGCTGATTGAACATATCTTCCTATTATGATTTTTTTTCCCCTAAGAATAATAATGTAGCTTTCACATTGTTTATGTAGATTAACAATTTCACTTGGCACCTCTCATAATTTGGAGTCGGCAAAATTCCCAGCCTTCAGCTGGAGTAATGCGATTAAACATGACGCTGCCAATGATCCACATAGCTCAGATCACAATTTAGACAGTTCTTGACACCTTAGAACAAGTTTCTATTTTTCAGTCACCATTTTAATATTTTGATGTATCAGTTTATCCTCATCTTCACACTCAACTCCCACCTGCCTCACCTCATCCTACCCTTGGTAAAGGCTCCTGGTGTTTTCTGATGATGTAACATTACAAAGTACTTCACGTCTATAGAGTTAGGGACCATACTACTTGACCTCTTTTATCTGAGTGGTGATTTTGGGTAGGTGTCAGTGTATAACCTTTCACCCATCAGTTGTGCTGACCCGATATGATTGGGTCAGTGGGGTTCATATAATGACAACATGGCAATGTCTCAGGAGATTCCTCCTCCCTAGGTAGGTTCTTCCAGCATTTACCTACCCCATTAAGTAATGATTAGAGAGAGCTCATCTAGATCTAGGAGTACTATAGCAGCATTTGAAAGGAACGATGACAACCTTGTTTCTAGGGTCTGTGGATTTTTAGGACTTGTTTTCACAGCTCTCTAGGCTTTCAAAGGCTTATCAGGTCTACCTGTCCCAGCTCAGATACCCGTAATTTGAATGGCATAGTGCACCTGTAATTGGAGGGGGTTTTGTGATGCCCTCCTTAACTTTTCTGAGCCAAATCGAGCAGATTTCCGACTGATCTTCCTCATTGAATTTAGAGTGCAATTTAGGGATGATGGGGGAGGTGAATCTCCATATTATAGGACATGTGAGGATGGCTTGTCTCTGGAATATAAGCAACAACTCTGGACCTTAACCAGCACAGAGCACTTCTACCAGTGCCTAGTAATTCAACATGTTTGCTGCTATGGGCTAGCATGGAAAAATCATGAGGAAGAATACAGATAAGCTTTCTATATTTATGCAGCTGAGTTAAAGTGGTTAGTGCTATCTCATGATATTATTTAATAGTGTAACTGTAGATCAGAAATTACTGTTCTCTACAGGGTAGGGTATTTTATTTAATCTTCCACAGTTAACTCTAACCATATATTTCAGTGAAATTACTGCTGTTTGATTTCGTTCATACAAGCGCTGCTGGTATTGCAACCTTACTTGGGAATCTCTTCTGGTGATCAGTGAGTCTTTTCCTAGTAAATTCCAAGCTATAAATTAATGTGAAAATAATGGAAAGTCAGACTCAGACAAAGAATGTTGTATTCTTTATAAAACACAGTACCCTTTAAAATATATTAACATATTATTGCTTCATTTAACACTCTTACATTGAAATTACCAGAATTTGTAGCCAGAATAGGAGGCCTGTCACACCATTCAACATAAAAAAATCCCAATAAGACATTTCTTCTTCCCTCAGGAGGCGCTAATAATCATAATTGGCTCTTACTAGTCATGTCTCATCTATAGATCTCAAAGCACTGTAAAAAGAAATGTAAAGGTAATATTAAAAAATAGATTTGAAACAGGTTTCTGGTTTATGTGATTTAAATGTTCCTTTCCTCCTTTCAGCTGACACTTTTGAAATTTCTCCCATACAAACAAAAGGTAACTGGATATATGCCACCCTGAATGTTGGGTGACTCAGTAGTTAGGACACTAGGGATAATGTAGGTCCCTTGCTGAATGAGGAGGGTGTCCTGGTAACGGGGGATACTGAGAAGGTGGAGATACTGAATGCCTTCTTTGCTTCAGTCTTCACCTCAAAGGCCCCCCGGGACCCACAGGCACTGGATGAAAGTAGGAGTGTTTGGGAAATGAAGAATTTCCCTCTGGTTGAGGTAGGGGAGGTCCAGGAGCGGCTCAAAGGGATAAATGCACACAAATCCATGGGCCCGGATGGGATACATCCACATGTGCTGAGGGAGCTGGCGGAGGTGATTGCTGAGCTGGTCTCTATCATCTTCAACAGGTCCTGGAGAACAGGAGAAGTGCCTGAGGACTGGAGGATAGCCAATGTCACTCCAGTCTTTAAAAAGGGCAGGAAGGAGGAACCTAGTAACTATAGGCCAGTCAGCCTCACCTCTGTCCCTGGAAAGGTGATGGAACAGCTTGTTCTGGATGCCATCTCCAAGCAATTGGAAGAGAAGAAGGTCATGAGGAGTAGTCAGCATGGATTCACCAAGGGGAAATCGTGCTCGACCAATCTCATAGCCTTCTACGATCTCATCACCGGCTGCGTAGATGGAGGGAGAACAGTGGATGTCATCTACCTTGACTTCAGCAAGGCTTTTGATACGGTCTCCCATGACATCCTGATAGCAAAGCTGAGAAAGCATGGGATAGATGAGTGGACAGTGAGGTGGGTTGAGAATTGGCTGTCGGACCGAGCCCAGAGGGTCGTGATTTGTGGAGCGGAATCTGACTGGAGGCCTGTGACTAGCGGTGTTCCCCAGGGCTCGGTGTTGGGTCCAGTCCTGTTTAACATCTTCATTGACGACCTTGATGAGGGAATAGCATCGACCCTCAGCAAGTACCTGATGATACAAAGCTGGGAGGAGTGGCTGACATGCAGGAACACTGCGCTGCCATTCAGTGAGACCTGGACAGGCTGGAGAGCTGGGCAGGGAGAAACCAGATGAGGTTCAACAAAAGCAAGTGTAAAGTCTTGCACCTGGGAAGGAACAACCGTTTCTATCAGTACAGGCTGGGGGATGACCTGCTGGAGGAGAGCTCTGTGGAGAAGGACCTGGGGGTCCTGGTAGATGACAGGTTGGCCATGAGCCAGCAGTGTGCCCTGGTGGCTAAGAGAGCCAATGGGATCCTGGGGTGCACCAGGAGGAGTGTAGCCAGCAGGTCAAAGGAGGTGATCCTCCCCCTCTACTCTGCCCTGGTCAGGCCCCACCTGGAGTATTGTGTCCAGTTCTGGGCTCCCTGGTATAAAAAGGACAGGGATCTCCTGGAGAGAGTCCAAAGAAGGGCTACGAAGATGATAAAGGGCCTGGAGCATCTCCCCTATGAGGAAAGGCTGAGAAAATTGGGACTGTTCAGCCTTGAGAAGAGAAGACTAAGGGGGGACCTAATTAATGTTTATAATTATCTTAAGCAGGGGATGCAGGGGGAATCAGCCAGCCCCTTTTCAGTGGTCTGTGGAGACAGGACAAGGGCAATGGCTGCAAGTTGGAGCATAGGAAGTTCCGCACCAACATGTGGAAAAACCTTTTCACAGTGAGGGTGACAGAGCACTGGGACAGGCTGCCCAGGGAGGTGGTGGAGTCTCCTTCTCTGGAGATATTCAAGACCCGTCTGGATGCCTATCTCAGTGAAATGTCCTAGGGAGCCTGCTTCGGCAGGGGGTTTGGACCCGATGATCTCTCGAGGTCCCTTCCAACCCCTACAATTCTATGATTGTATGACACTGGATTAAGATGCAGTTCAGGGCTTGTTCAAGTTCCTTCAGGCTTTTAGTCAAAGCAGAGGTTTGTGCATTTATAGTGAGCTCTTCGAATCATTCAGTGCTAAATGTAGTGAAACTCCTAGCTGCAAATAATTAATATGATCAGTTTCAGTCTTTTTGTTTTGTTTGTGCTTTGTAAATAGACCTTGGATCTCATTAATTTGTTTGCTGTCCATTATTGATTGGATGTATCACAAGAGCAAATTTCAATCTGTGTGAACAATGTTTATTGGCTGCATTTCCTATTCAGTATTGCTGCTCTCACTGATGTGTGGGATTGGTCACTGTAGCTCTACAGTTGTGTTTTTTCTCCCTTGACTGGTTTTATGGTCAAAACACAATTTCTGCCTTGGGCATGGGAAGGTAATAGTTGTGCTTTGGTATTAGAATCAAGGAACTCTTACTAAATAGTAAGAGTTGATAGATGGTTTCTATATGCAAAGCTGAATTAAGACACTCCAGACCACCTGCAGCAAAGGTGTACTGCCATTGAATGTGAAGTGGGTTGAAGTTCATGCTTCCATTTGCTCCTTTTCACACAGATGGCCCCTAAATGGTTGCCTGAAACAAAATGCAATCAGCTTGCACACAAAGCAGAAGTCTCTACTGAGGGAGGAAGGGAAGAGAAGGGATAGAAAAAGTAAAGCAATCACGAAAAAGCAACAGAAGAGGAAAATTATAAATATGATGGAGGAAGAATTAGGAGTTTCTTTCACTTCTCAAAACTCTCCTCTACATTTGTTTTCTTTTCTTTCCTCTTTTATAGTCTACAAGTGTAGACTTGTGCCTACACATTTAAGCCGTTCAAGTACATAGGTTTTGCCTGTTTAGGACTTCCAGAGTCTCCTGGTTTTGGCTGGGATAGAGTTAATTTTCTTTCTAGTAGCCATCATAATGCTGTGCTTCAGATTTCATATGAGAATAGTGTTGAAACATGATGATGTCTTTAGTTGTTTCTAGGTAGCTATAGTGTCTACACTAAGTCAAGGACTTTCCAGCTTCTCACACCCTGCCAGGTGCACAAGATGCTGGGGGGCACAGCCAGGACAGCTGATCCAGACTGATCAGAGGGACATTCTCTACCACAGAACATCATGCTCCAGACAGAACTGTGGCAGCTATCTGGGGCATGGGGTTGCTTTAAATTGCGATAAAGACAGTTTAACAGGTAAAGCGATGGGGCATCAGATTGTTTTTTTCCTTTTTGCATGTGGTGAGCAAATGCATTTATGCATCACTTGTGATGATCATTATCTTCCTTTGTTATCTCAACCCACAAAGGGTTTTTTTCCTCATTCTCCTCCCCATTCCCATGGGGCTAGAGGGGTGAGTGGCTTCGTGGTGCTCAGTTACCAGCTGGGGTTGAACCACAACACAGACTGACATTCTTAACACTTGAAGCTTTTATGTTCCTGTTGCACATATGGGCTATCATCATAAATGATATCCTGTCTCTAATGTCTCTTATAGGCAAGCTAGGGAATAAAACAGAAGAGTAATTGACCAAGTTTGTTTGAGCAAGCATAACCAATGTTATCCAGCTTATTTTTCAATTTAATTTGAAGCCATTTTTTTTTGGTATGTATATGCCAACCCTGTGACTGCACCAGGCCTCTTCATCTTTAAAACAAGCAAACCAAGCTAGATGATATACAATCTCTCCTTTCTGTGGCATCACACAAAACTGCATTAAGTACTTCATATTGGAAATTATGCAGGCAGGTTTCTGGAAATGCTTGGTTGCTTAGGTCTATTTTAACAGATTTAGTATCTGTATTGTTGCACTGTTACATGTATATCCAGATTCAAGTGCTGTTGAACTTGCTTGTGTTATCCATTTGCCTCTCACTAATAAAAACATTTTTTTCAGAATTTGGGCTGGCAAAGTACCTGAGACATAAAGTTGATAAACTCCAAAAACATCCATCTTCCAAGAGCAATGAATTTTGCAGCTGAACTTTCAATATTGCATGCTTGCCCAGAGATGGTCTATGATGCTAGGATTTCTTTGGCCAAAGGAAGAATAACTGTTTGCTCATGCAGTTACAGATCTATACCCAGTGTCTAATTACCTCCAGAAAGAGATGAGAGATGGGTAACTGTGTCCCAACTGTAGTGATACTACCACTGTACTGGTTTTGGTCCCTTGCCTTTTATTCAGGTAAGCATGTATCAGTTGGAGTGAATGAGCTAGCCTAGAAAACATAGTTATTGAACATATATGATTTGTTATGAAAAGTTCTTTTTCTTGTTCATACTGTGTTTACTGACATTACACAATTTCCTTCTTCAAGAGAAAAAAAAGTTAGGTTAAAGATGATATGCTGGCTGATGTACCATTGTGCTAAGCAATACATGACTAATATAAAGGTGGTTCATGTAAGCAGAAAGGAGTTGCCTGTAGCTTTGATGGTAACCCGTCTTCCAGTACCGCCTCCATGTGACATTTCTGGCTCAATTTTCTGTGCTATTCTGAGTCATCAGTGACAGTTCTTTCCTTTAACTACTTTCAGTTGCAAAAGGCATCTTGGCTAAGGAAAATAACAGAATGTCAGAGGGAAAAATAGTGTGTTATCATGAGAAACGTTTGGAAAATGCCAGCCATTTGGAAATCTACTTTCTAAAGTCTTTGAAGATTAAGTCCTCAGCTGCCATAAAGTAAAGGAACTGTTAGTTCAAGGAGCACTGCATTAACTTGCTCTAGCCAAAGGTGTCCCTATGTTCTAGAAAGGAAGCGTGCTCCCAAATCTCAGTAGAAGGTACTTCAGCAAAGACTGCAATTCTATTAACTGCACCCCTTGCAGTTTAGCAAATGTTCAGTCATGCTAAAATGACACTGGCTAGCTGTGTCCTGGGGGATAGCATTATTCAGTTTGAGGGTGGGAAAAGTCTTTTACAACAAGGAGATAAATTTAAATCTCTCAGTTGTTCAGCAAAAGGGCTAATATACTAGAGGGATGAAGAGGCTATCATAAAGATATATGGCATCATAATTATTTTATGTATTTAAATGCACCTCAGCAGCAGGACTCTGGTTACTGGGAATATTTAGAAAAAGCTTAAATTGCCATAAAGTCCCATGGTTGGAGCTGCTTTTCCATAGTGAACAGAAAATTCATGGGTTTTGAAAGCTGATCATGATGGTGTAACCCCAGCTGGCAACAGCACCACACAGGTCCTCGCTCACTCCCCCTAGTGGGATTAGGGAGAAACTCAGAAAAGTAAAAGTGAAAGAATGCATGAATTGCGATAAAGACAGTTTAACAGGTAAAGCAAAAGCTGCACGCACATAAACAAAGCAAAGCAAGAAATAAATTTACCACTAATGTGGTGTTCAGTCATCATATCATGGACAGCAGGGCTCCATCACACGTAAGGGTTACTTGGGAAGACAAACACCACAAATATGAACAGAGACCCTTCCTCATTCTTCCCTCAACTTTATATGCTAAGCATGACACCATTTGGTATTGAATATTCCTTGGGTCAGTTGGGGTCAGCTGTCCCAGTTGTGTCCTCTCCCAGCTTCCTGTGCACCCTCATCCTGCTCGCTGGTGGGGTGGTGTGAGAAGCAGAAAAGGCCTTGGCTCTCTGTAAGCACTGCTCAACATTAACTAAAACATCTCTATATCGTCAACACTGTTTTCAACACAAATCCAAAACACAGCCCCATACCAGCTGCTGTGAAGAAAAATCATTCTATCCCAGCCAAAACCAGCACACTTACAATGAAATGTGCTGCATTCCTTGGTTTGGAGCGTGAAGGTCCAAAGAGCAAGTTCTTTGTTCTCATGTATTCTGAAAACGGTAGAATTTTTTTGAAAATGTTCTTCCTGGTAAATTATATTACTGGCCCTATTTTAAAAGTTCATTGCCTATTTTTCCTTTCACTTACTTGTTTTGGGTTATGATGCTACAGGGCTTTTCTTTTCTGTTCTTTTCTTTTCAAAACTAGGGATCATACTGAAACTTTGTCCATTTGGTTATTCTTGGCTAATGCTCCAGGCGCCTCCTTCCTATTGAAAAATCACCTGTCACACTTTATGCTTTATTTATCTACAGCTATTTTTATGATGATTAGGTGTGCATTAATGTTGTAGCGGTGTCTTCCCTGTAAATAATCTTGTTCCCTTAAAGGAATAAGTTTCCACATTAGTAGAGTGCAATAATATGTTTGTGCACATCACTCCAATAATAAGCATGTAATAACCATACAAATAAATTCCTAGCCAACATTAAATTTCTATCAAACACATACATTAAAAAGATGGAATTTGTTTACTTCATCTTAGTAGGAACTTTTGAGTATGTAATAGAAGTGTTCAATAATTTAAAGAATGACTGTCTGTGAACCATTCAAAGCTTGGTCTCTTCTGAGCTCTAGAGGGAATGAAGTTCTTGAAAGTAGCCTGAAGTGCTGGGATATCAATGATTTTTCACTGGGAATCAGGTAATTCCCTCCTGTAAATTCTATTTGCAACATCTTTCCTTTTCCTGTATTGATTAAGACAGTCTCTCTAGCTTTAGTGAGTTCACAAACCAGGGGACCTAGCTCTTATTTGCCTATACTCCTAGTAATGAGATAATAATCTTCTCATGAAATAGAGCCTTATGTCCAAGAAACCTATGACAACAGCTCATCTTTCAGCATTTTCTCCTCTTTTGTTCCAAAACCAAGAAATTCAACAGAATGTCTACATCAGGTAGAATTTGATGCAACATAAATGGTGGAATCTAGTTCATCCATGAATTTGATTAAATTGTCACCTTGGCCTAGTCCCCGTTCATACAGGGTTTGAAATAACAATTCGTTTCTGCCCCTAATTTTTATATGATTATGTTATTAGGGCATGGCAAAATAAGGAAAAAATTAGTGTATCCTTGTTTATATTTTTTTGACACTTGTGGGGTCTCTGCCAACAAAAATATCAATCGGGGTGTGAGCTCATTACTGTCTTTGAGAGTCCTGCCAGATTTTGGGTTTGCCCTAGTTAATTTCCTTCCTTTCCCCCCACCTTTCTTTGCTGCTAAACTTTTTGAAACAAGAACGGGAACTGACAGAGTGACAGAGGACAAAAATAATTAAGCTGACCACTTGCAGGATTTAATGGGACAAAAAAGGAGAAAAATATTTTTTTCCTTTAATCTTTTACCATCATATTTTTTTCTGGGCTATATATCACTATTGCAAAAGATTCTTAAATAAAAATGTCTTAAGCATTTTATATGCATTATAAATGGCATATTATATTCTTAAAACAGAATGGATATAATTAAGTTCTCAATTGTTTTGATGCATTGCCAAGAAGAGTATGCACTGCTACTTAACATATTCTAATTTAGAGGGAGTCTTGATGAAGAATTTAGTGCATTGTTCTGTCCTGCCATGCATTTTAAATATCTGAAAAACTCTATTTAAATAATTGGGTACCTGTGCAATTAACAATAGCTGCTACATTATGCATGATTCTTGGCTACTAACAGTAAGAACCAACTGCAGTCTTCCATTAGCGGTTTTCAGTTTGCTGCTAAGCTTTCTTCAATTGACTGATTCTACTTGAGTTAGTCTACAAAGTGGCAAAACCAAAAATGGTGTGCTTCCTATCTCAAAGAAAACCCTTCTCCAAGGAGAGGAACCTTCCCTTCACAACTAGAATGGGAGTGGGCGAGAGAGTCATGCTAAATTTCACATGGTGGTCATATGTGATCTTTCTCTAACAGTTATAGCTGATCAAATTTCTCCTGAGTGATTCAGGAGATGTTAAGTCAGATTTTAATTCTGTGGATGAACTCTTTTGCACAGCCAAATGCTTCTTTGATGTCAACTCCGGGTTACTGCAGCTTTTTGGGAGCTTGGAAGTAATACATCCTTTAACTGTGTATGCTTAGGGTAGCAAAGCAATCTCTTTGCTCAGGAAATGAGTCCTGGTATGCAGAGCACAGAATTTCTCAAGCCTGACAGTGTGAATCAAAGGTTACAGCTACATGTAGGAATTATAATCTGGTTTCTCAGGAACAAGACTCAGTCTAAGACCAGTAAGGGGCAAGCTGCTAAAGCCATTGGGCAGTAAGGTCAGCTGCTGACAGAGTAGCCTGGGACCATTTCTGTGTTATTACAGGAATGTGATCAGTATATTCCTTCCATCCAACCACAAAAATACAACATCTTTTTCAGTTTTTTCATGTATTTTATAGTATAGTGGAGTATTAAGACATATGGTAGTAAAATAGCCAATTGCTGCTCCTTTCACTGGGCATTCAATGTGATTTGCAATGTGTAGTGTAGATCCAAAGACGTAATGTATTTTCTTCTGAGTTTTCTAGGTTGGCTGAATTTATGTTTGGGTTTTTTTTCAGTACTGTTTTTTTACATATGAGACTTTAAACTTCATATAAAATGGTTGCACAGCTTGAACAATGCTTGCTGTACCCTGATTTATCATTTTCTACTTCTGCCATGGGAGGCTTAGTTATGGTCTCCTGTATTGTCAGATCTTATTCAATCTTGAAATGGTCTTAAGTACAAGTACATTGTGTAACGATTTTCAAGCACCTGACCTTTATTCATTTCATTTGCCATACTTCCAAACTTAAATATAACTGTTACCTCCTTTAAAGCACCATTGTATTGTCAGGCTGTTACCTGATTTCTGTCTCTACTGGCAAAATTGATGGCGTTTGATTATATCACTGGGTAGAGAAAGTCCTTTAATGCCAGAAGCACAGTCTCTCATTTCTCTTCAGCAGCTATGAAGAAAACATGCAGAAAACACATTCTGATCTAAAATGCATAAGCAAAAGGAATAGTTTTTCCTCAGTGGCTTTTTTGGCATCGCAAGTAACACACTTGAAGCAATCTCATCCAAGTGTTTTAAAGGAGGCACAGGTTTGCTCCCAGCAGAAGACTTTTGTCACTCATGATATGGAGTTATATATATATACACACACACACATATATATATATATAAAGGACCCATATATATACACATACACACACATTATTTTCTCTGATCAACAGGGAAAAGGACAGGCAAGTCTATTGCACATAAAACTGCAGCACAGGCACAGCAAGTGGACATGAGCCATGTGATCAGAGCCAGGGCAATAATTCTGGTCAGTGTTCCTGATGCCAGGAATACACCTGGCAGCTGCTGTTCACCTGCAGATCAAATGTGTATACAGTACGTGCTGTACATCTGGAACATAATGAACTTAAGAGATGTGTTGACTGATGATGACTCGGCCTCACAGTAAGTTGCTTGTGTTCAGAAAACACTGAAGGTCTGTTCTGAGTACATTTCTTGTCTGCTTGCCAGGTAAAATAAGCCCGGCCACATAGAATGGTCCAGATTCACAGCACGTGCTACACAGGGTGTGCGCACCTATTTGCGTGCGAGACTTTCTGGGACCGAGACACTGAAGTCCAGCTCCTTCTGTTCTCCTTCTGCACCAATCTAGTAAAAAGCCTCCAGGCTACAAGTCTGCTTTTCCTTATGCAAATTATTATAGGAATTTTAATTTGCTTAAAAGTTAAGTACTTTAGCAAAACAAACATACTTTCACACTTGTGAAAGTAATTAGCGTGTAATAGATTACAAAGCTTGGCAAGGTGGTTTGCTTTGTTGAGACTGACAGATTCTTCATGTGCTGATGTGTTTTATAGTCATCACAAGTTTTGTGTGACATCAATTTATCCATACAAAGTGTGTTAGTGAAACAGGTTGGTTCATTTGAAAATATTTACTCACTATCCAACATTCCTCCTGTGCAATAGGCAAGGAGGAACTATTTAATGGAATAGAGAATTCATTGTAAAATATATGATTTTAATGGAAGATCCAAAACTCTTTATGATTAAAAGATCAATATAAGACAATTTTAAAAGAAAATTGTGTAAGAGGGAGGTTGTCTGACAGACAGAGCATCCAAATTATATTGGATACTTTCTTTCTAAAGCAAAACCACAAAAAACAACCAACAACCCAAAAAGTCTACAAAAGTATTTAATCATATTGAAATATTCTGATTTATTTTTAAGAAAATAATTTACAGTGTAGAAGATAGATGATTATAAAGCCAGGCAGTGCTCATACTGCATCGCTGCTGCTGGGTAGTGACGTTGCTTAGCAACACTTGAACATGAAGGAAGAATCCTACTGGATTGGCTTGTGGGGAGTGTCAGTGCAGGCTGTAAGATGCAGCCAGAGAAGATACATACTGGGCTCATGAGACATCTCAGTTTGTTCCTTGAAAACTCATTTTCTGTTTAAATAGGTATTTTGATTTCTTGCTTTATTTAGCTACTCACCAATGTTAGAAACTTACGTATTTCATGTACATGAGCAAAATATAGTACGTGACCTTTCGAAGCTACAGAAGTAATGGTCTATATTTTCTAAAGACTTTACTACCTCATTCTATGATATTTGCAAATATTCACTCAGTAATGTGAAATCTCACGTTTCCATTCTCTGCTTACGCCACTCACACCACACATTTATTAGCTGGTTTAGTGGAGTAAAAGTTTGCCCTTTTAAAATACTTAATTGTTAGACAGGCAATTTCTTTTCTTTTTTTTTTTCTCTTTTAGATGTATTGGACCCTTTCTATTAACACATAAAAGTAGTTCAAGGTGCTTATCTAAGAATAAAAAATGTTCTTGGAAACTGCCTTGCCTTTTATAACCTATTATAGCAGTAACGGTGAATGAGAAGTGCTTGTTAGTCCCCAAGTACTAATGCTTGGTTCAGTTCAATAGCAGTTGGTGCTTGTAATTTATACCTCTGCAAAATGGATGTAGAAAGCTACTATTCTTACTTCATGGCACCTTCTACCTGTTTTTGTAATTTATACCTTGCAAAGTGTCTGCTGAGTGCTATCAAACCAAAAGTCACATTTCATGTACTTTTTTCAGAGGTATAAATTTCATCAAAAATTGCAGGGCAATGCTAGATTGGACATGAAGTATCTTTATGGAGACTCATATGAAACAAAGATATCAATTCTGAAGTCTTTATGTGGCTAAAACTCCTACCAAAATTATGGTTACTTAAGGATTGTAGTGTACATCTTCCATTACCTGTGAAATGCTTTGGAAGTTTTAGTGCTAGCGTGTATATGTCTTGCACAGATCTACCACTCCCCTCCAGACTTACTGACTGTAATACAAACTGAACTGAAACCCCGGGTGATGGTCTGACAGAGGTCTGTTGCAGATGTCTAGCCATACACACAGGGTATCTAAACCAGAACTGTTAAATGTCTTCTTCAAACCCTCTCTACTTCCTGCTTTCTTACTCTCTATTGACAATAATAGCAGTCTACTTGTCATGTAGATCCATTGTTTGAGACAGACTTCTTTCTTGGTCCTTTGTCCATCTAACATTTAAGCCTTTTATCTCTGAAATCCAGAGGTATTTCAACTTTTATACCCTCCTTCCTAAAACCCTTGTGCAAAACATTTATGTCCTGAATATTTCAATGTCTCTTTTGAGGCCTGAAAATGTGGTCTGGCCCTCTCTCATCTACTCAGAAAGTTATTACACAAATCATCCTTTCACAGCTCTTCACTGACTGTGCCTCTTGTACCTGTCTGACTCTGAGATCATGTTCACTCTTGAATTGTTGATTTTCACCTCAATTTGACTGTCAATGAATTCTTCTAAGATGCCAGCAGATGTGAAGTTGCTAAAGTTATCAAACTGGCTCATTCATATTAGGGCTACTCAAAAAAACAACTAATCCTGTGGTTGCTCTCTGTGTTTGATGTCTTCAAATTTGACACTGAGGAACTGAACAAAGGTGTTGCGCTATGTGATGTAGGTGGTAGTATAGGAATTCTTGCTCTCATTTCTCTGTTACTCTCAATTCAGAAACTTCATGACAGCTCTTTCTATCTTTTGCTGATTTCTGGCCTGATTGACTGGCCTGATTTCTGATTCTGACTGAGGGACTGGAACATCTAACATTTGAGGCGAGGCTGACATATGAGGAGAGGGCTGGGATTGTTTAGTCTTGAAAAGAAAAGGCTCTGAGGGGATCTTATACATTTATATAAGTACCTCATGGGAGAAAGTAAACAGAGTCCAACTTTCCTCAGTGGTACCCAGTTCAAGAATAAGGCAAACAGGGAAAAAGCGTTCAAGAAATTCCCTTTAAACAGAAGAAATAATATTTTCTACTGTAATGGTAGTTAACACTGGGACAGGTTGTCCAGAGAGGCTCTGAAGTCTACATTGTGTAATTACCAGGCTGAGGGCTCTGAGCTCCTGCTCACAAGTGCAGTCTCCAACAGTTTAAAAAAACCTACAAAACCACCCCCCAGAAAATGTGTATGGAGCGTGGATCCAGGAAGGAGTCTTTTCTTGAGAGATATTTGACTATAGCCCCTCTCTGTGAGCAGAGGTAAGTGCAGAAACCATGGTTCATTGGTGGGAGCAGTAAGGTATCTTCCAGAAGGAATCATAGAACAGTTGCTGTGCTGAATTATGCAGCTGAAAAACCCTATATGAAGACATGGAGTGGGCGAAGCCTTTGGAGGTAAAGTAGCTTCTTAATAACCAATAGGACATGTAGGTGTCTAAAATCTTAGATGAATACTAGCCTAGATGTTGACCTCCACTGGGACCTGGGAGCAGAAGAGAGGCTACATCATAGTATGAGGCTGGGAGGAAAGGGTTAGCAGACTCCAAGTAAAGAGCTTGTTAACAGGGTGAATGAAATGCAGGTTGGGCTTAGCAGTCATGGGGCTTTCACCCTGTATACTTCTCATAGTTTCTAAGATACGGTGGCAATGCAGTAGCTACTTATTTTAGATTGCCAAAATTATCTCACTGAAAGAGGCAGTAATAGAAGTTCAGCTTTGTAATAATAACTTTTTTGAAAGACTTTTTTTGAGTGATTGCTTCTCTAGCTTGTTTTTAGAACATAAGTGCAACTACAAATTCTCCTGCAGTATTTTCTTTGGAGTTAATGATTTTATAATTTATTTCCTGAACTGTATGCATTGCACAGGGCTACTGGGTCTTATTTTCTTCTACAGTAGCAAACTTCATGCAGATTTCTTTCCACGAACCAGTTTTTAATTTTCTTCAGTTTCCTGTTCGTAATGCCTTACACAGTGTCACCAAATTTCAAAGGAAGTATTTGACTTTTCTGAAAGCTCTCAATGTTATTTCTTGAAAGATAAAACAGAAAGTCCACTGATATTTTGGCCTTCAGTTTCTTTAAAAAAATCAGTTCAAAGTCTTCAGCTAGACTTTGATAGGAATTAAACAGCAATGTCAGAATTGTATTTTCTTGTGTCTTAAACTCTTTAAGGGTTGTAATACTGGTGAGAAGAGAACATTCAACATTTCTAAGATCACAACACCTGCTGTAAAGACTTATAATATATCTGCGTGTTTGCTTATAATAGAATTTAGTACAATTTCAATCAACATTTTCTTGGCACAAATTGTGTGGGCACAGAAAACCAGACTGTTATGTTCATAGAATAGAGGAAAGTCTTTTGAAAATGTTGTCCTGTGGGAATATGGAGGAATTATTTTCTTTGTTCCCTTCATATAAGTAACTTGTAGCCATCCCAATGTACTTTCTCAGAAGTTTGGCATTATCACACCTTGGGTATGCACTGGAGGCAGATGAAAAAGGATGTGTAAAACAATCAAACCCAGCAATAAAAGAGGTGATCTTATATCATTTTAAATTCTTCAAGAATTCACAATTTCATAGCTGCTAACTATAAGCACTGTCATCATTACTGTCCAATCACATTATTTACATAAAGCCAGAAGTCAGTAGGTGAATGGGTTTTACAGAGACTGAGAATACTAAAATGACATTGTTCCTCCTTAGCATGATTGAAAAGGGCTTTTTTTCCCTTTTCCTTCCAAATAAAAGATGTGATGTAGCTTTTAAATCACTAAGCTGTGCAAAAAAGGGAAATTATAATCACAAAGAGAATTTGAGGAGGCATTGCTATATGTCTCGTTAATATCTCTGGCACTAGGTTATCTTTTATTGCACTGTAATGTACCTCAACTATAGCAAAAATCTCAAATTTTTCAATGCTGTATGGTAGTGTTTATTTGAATGCCACACTGCATGCAATGCTGTTTCTAAGCCTAGGATATCAGTTTTTCACAGCCTAGGGGAAAATTCTTTTCATATCTATTTTCCTAAGAAGCCTTATTGAGAAAGCATGCAGTATGATTCAGTTTTAGAAGTTCAGTTATTAGAACCACATTGACTAATGTGTTTTAGATATATTTATAGATTTTACTAATAAATTATTGAATAAGCTACTGTATTGAAAAAAACTTTGAAAATGACAGCATAATTTTTCCTAGGTGACATCTTGAAACCAATTCTACTTCAATAATATTGTTATCTGAAAGCCTAGGCATCTTCAGGGGGATTTTGATTAATTTTATTCAGTCCTCCTGCATATTGAAACCTTTCATCTTTATTTTCCAAACTGATAATGACACATTTTTACCCTTTTATATATAGTATATATAATCACTAAAACTTCTAGTTTCTCAGGGAAAATCTCAGTTTACACTTAGAGAAATTAGATAATAGTCATATAAAGTATTTCCTTTACTAAGCCTATATTTCTCAGTTTCAGCAGAATTACTCACCAAAAGACTCTGAAAAGGTGCTGTAATATGACCACGGAGTTCAAGGGTAAAAGTAAGCTGTGGGTTAAACACTTCAAGAGTAACCAGGCTAGGACAATAGCCCTTCCACAAATTTGCTTTGGAGAAGCAATGAATACATTTGAGTACTGATTTTTGGATAGTAAAAAAGAAAAATAAAAAATCCTGCTGCTTTCTTGGTAGAAAAAAAATACATAAAAATGTGTGTTTTTTCACCTCTTTTTCCTAAGATGTTTCCAAAATAATTTTTTTCTTTTTTACTATGATGCATGCTATATTTAAAAAGGAAACAACCCCCTCCACAACAAAAAAAAAAAGCAATAAAAAAAACCTAAGAGAAATAAAGATGTTTAAAATAAATAATGTCTAAGAGCCAAGTAGGTATTAATCACATCAGTTAATGACGTTTTTAATGGATAAAGATAGCACAATTTGTTACCAGTTTGGGGAATTTTATATTGTGTCATTCAGCAAGATACAAGCCTTTTAGAATCTTGGTTTTTTTCATTCCCTTCTAGGTACTTTTTGAGTCCTGCCAATTTCAAAATATTTGTAGCAGTCTGATAAAATAAGACAAATCCACGGAATAGATAAATTATGTTTCATGGAACACGATGAATCAAATGTTATTTCTGTCTGCTGGCATTAAAAAAAATAATAAACAAAACCCACAAGAAAACCCCAAAGTCTGAAGTTAAGACAATCCTACAAACAGCCTCAGTCATTGTTTTTTCCCGTGTGTGTAAAGACAGCTAGCATTAGCAGAATAAATATTCAATTTAGAAAACTAATTTGCCTTTCAGAGGACTCATGGCTTCAAATTCACATACCATTATAATTTTTGATCACTTTTGAATATACAATAAACTAAAATATGGCTCAGACGGGCAATTATTCAACAAATGTGCAGTATGCATTATGCTCAAAGGAAGAAAACCCTCAACGGCGGCCTCTCTTTACTTCAGTTGAAGTCAGTGGGCACTTCGCCATTCATTTCAATAGAGCATCTGAGTAAATAGTCTGCGCTTCTAAAACTCTAATACTTATGTCTAAAAAGAATCAGAATTCTGAAGTTTCTATTACCATATGCTATCAAATTCAGAAATGAGGCCATTTTAATCATGGACAGAAGATAGTAAAAATGTCAGTGAGCATCCAGATCCAAATAATAGTTCTGCTAGAGAAATACCACCTCCAAGGTTTTCTTTGAAAATATGCTGTGTTAATAAATGTAAAGAAAGAACAAAAAAACCCAAAAAACAAACAAAAAAAGCAAAACCCCAAGAGATTAAAAACAGGTTACTAAAGCTGTAATGAAAGCAGAATACTGAGTTCTAGTGGTGAACAATAAGATCAGTTACACTGATTGGAATTAAAAAATATTTATATTTATTCTAGTTTCTCTACATGTTATGTCTACATGGTGGTTCTCATCATCTGACTTTCAAAAACACTTAAAAAATCATATAAGAACTTTCGTTGACTCACCTCATTATGGTTAGCTCTTACTGCAGCCTTGAGAAAATCATAGTGTTCTGGGACCTTTGCCATATCTGTGCTGAATATAGGGTGTATAATTCATGGAGTGTGAGACTGTTCTACATTTCTTTTTCTTACAAAAGGTCTTACCGGATAGTCTGATTAATTTTTAAAAACTGGACACAAACTGGGGTGAAAAAACCCGTATTTGTATCCTTAGCAAACCTGACAATTTAATTCTGATAATGCAGTGTAGATTTATCAACATCTCATCAAATAGATTTTTGCTACAATATGTTAGATACTTTAAAAGAAGAAGCAGTAATGACCCCAGGCTGAAATTAAATATTTGGGTGGGCTTTCATTTATACATTGTGCCTGGCAGAGGGAAATTATCTGTTACCTGATAGTGTATAATCTAAGGATAAAAATGCAATTTCCAGGTTATTAAAATGTGAAAAGGTCATACTTCAGTAACTGAATAGCTATTAAAAGATTTCTGAGAGGACACTGTATATCAGTGCTGTTCACAGCAAAAGAGACAGAACTGTTTGGAAGAGGAAGGCTCTTTGCCCTCCTAAAACCAGAGCTGCTGTCTTTAATTTTGCATTACACCAATTCAGAGATCTACTCCTGTATTTCCTTCTAAGCAGTGAAACTACTGATGCACAGATTATTTTTTATTATTTTTAAAACCCATAATTGTTTTATTAAGTTCAGAAATGTATGTTTTCCATTTCTTAATGATTTCTTTAAATGTAAAGCCTATTGCAGCAAAGACAAATTTTCAAATTAATGAGACGTCTGAGTTTATTTAATCAAGTAACTTCCTTTAAATCATATTGATATTTCTAAAGAAGGCAGTTTAATTTCTTGGCTAGTAAAATGAAATCAAAATATTAAATAGAATATGAACTGTTTTAATAGAAGTCATCAGAAATGACCTTGAAAGCCAAGGACACATTGCTATTTTCTATATCTATTACAATTAATTCATTCATTTTCTTAGAGCAAATATTGTGAAGCATTAGGTAAGAATATCTTATGAAGATGGCCTCTGAAGTGTAGAGAAGATGTATGCATAATCTAGGGTTTGTTTTAGGATTTGATAAAGCTCTGCTTGAGATTTTGGCTGTAACTGACCCAGAATATAAAAATGCTCCCTGTCTGCCATGCAAGGCACTAACCCAATGCAGAAGGTTAGATAGAGAACCTGGATCTCACAGCTGGTCTAACCTTTTTCCGTCAAGTAAAGCCATGGAATAGCCGCCCCATTTCTGCTTGGTGGATCAGCAGGACGCTGTGGTGGGGACTGTGTTGGTAGAAACATCCTACAGGGCTTTACAATGATGAGCCATTTTCAAGTAACCAGCCTGTGCATCTGAATTGCATGGGCTGGAAGAAGTAGTATGTCAAGTTATTTTCTAGTGGCAATAGTGATGCTGTGTTTACTTGATGTGTTCACTGCACCTTTAAGCTGAGATTAATGGCACTGTTGCTGTTTCAGCAAATATCTGTTCCAAAGCATGGGCACCTTGATGCTTTTTCTTGTTCTCATTGGCTAATGGCAGAAAACAATTTTTAAGGGATTATGTGAGGAACCTTGAAGCAATACCACCAAATCTCACTGTCAAATATCAACAGCTGAGTGTCCTCCCACTGGCAACTTGCCCTTGAAGAGGTGAAGTTCTAGAAAACTAACTGAATGAGTGACATTAAGGACCTGGGTTACAAAATTCCCCATAGGAAGAAATACTTGATTTTGGAATAGAGCTATAGTCCCTCTGAGACACTAAATCCGGGCAGAGGCTGAGTAAATAAGGGATATGCTATGACAAGGGACATCTCTCCAACATTTTGTTAGTGAAAGCACACTAACCTCACTGGTTTCAGGTATCTACAGGAAGGCAGTTTGTCCCAGATCAATCACGGCTTTAATAACTGAAATTTTTGGTATTTGGATTTAGTACAGAGGTTCAGAAAGGAACTTGGACATTTGAAAATGCAAAAGAGAAGGTGGAAGTGTAAAAGGTGTTTGTGGGGCACTCTAGCATTAGGCACTCTAGCACAGTTTGCAATTGCAGTCACACTGACAGTAGAGGACTCTCAGCATGTATCTTGCCTAGGAGGGTTAAGTCTTGCCTGGCATGGAAAGGTTGTGATGGGTCTAAGTTTCTCTGGTATAGTGGCTACACATGAGAATTTGCAGAAGGGTAAATGTTGCATCTTCTGTATTTCTCCATTTTTTTCTCTCCCCTTTTACATGCTTATGTATTGTTATAAAGGGAAAGAGCTATAACAACTTTATGATTCTGTTTTTTCCTAATTAAAGGCACCTAAGGAAGTATTCTTAATAAATATTTCCTCACAATCAAAGTGAAAATGGAATATTGTTAAAATGAAATAATAATATTTTACAGTTAACATATTTATATATTCTAAACGGTTAAGATATTTTAAATTAAATTACAGTTAAACTTACACTAGAAAGAGGTTCTTAATGCTTTTAACTCTTTAATGTGGTAACAGAATTCTTCACTTCTAATTCTTTTGCTTATGGGATGCCTCAAGGAATATAACCAGGTTAATCAACTTCTCTGTATTTTGAGAGTTCAGGGATCTAATATATGTTGCAGCCATGCTTTGGTTTTAGTGGGCCAATACTGCAGTTCTTAGACCACAGAAGTTTCTAGTGCGGACTCTCTATACGAGAAGCAGACATGACAGTCAGGCTGTGGTCTTGGCTGAAGCCTCCAATTATTATGTAACATGGTAATAATGTCGTTAAAAGTGTTTGGACAAGAACTGCTGGTTGTTAGTCATAGATTCATTGAAGACTGCAGAGGTCATCTGGTCCAGCTTCTTTTGACAATGTTTATGGTAAAAAAACCCAACAACCAAAAAACTGTTTCCTTATATCAAATTGAATTTCCCATCTTACATTTCATGTCTGTTGCCTCTCATTCTTCTGCAGTGCACCTCTGAGAAGAGCTTTGGCTACGTTCCCTCTACACCTTCCCATTATGTAGCTGTAGACAGAGGTACAATCTTTGAGCTTGCTGATTTTTAAGGACTAAACCCAGCTCCCTCATCGTCTCCTCACACATCACGTCCTTCTGGATTTGATGTGTTGTGTTCAGCTTTCTGTTTTCAAGGTCCTTCAGGTCCTTTCACCCAAGATCTTCCACCGCCTGTATTGTTGCATGAGGTTATTCCATTCCAGATGCAATACTTTGCCTTTATTGAAATTCATGATCCTATATATGTGAGCCATTGACCTTAATGATAAAAATCGTTAGCTATAACACTGCCTCTGGACTATCAACTAATGTATCAACATAATGGGACTTTAAAAGCTCTTTCAGTTCTATGTGTTAATATGATTCAATTGTAATGTAATTCTGCATTTAATGTGTGTTCTAGCATGTGAAATGCTTTATCTTCTTTGATCTGGTTGGATCCTTTACCTATATGTATATGTTAGGTAATGCAGCAATGTTCCTCAGAGGGACAGCATATGTTAACTTATATACAGGCATATCTTACCAGGATTGCATGGTTTCTTTTTAGTTAAGACAGGAATTCGTTCAACTCTTTGCACATCCCAGCCTGTGCATTAATAGCTCATGCTACAGAGAAGTAATGTCAGAAACCCTGCCCCAATCCGCAACAGCAATGCAATTTTGGTGAGAGATCCTTAGGAAAAAGATACTAACTTCCTTTTAGAGGGCCCCTCATGTGCTTTCCTCTCTGCAGAGAAAATTTCTTATTAGTCATGTATGACAGATTTATAATTTTTATGATCAGATTTATTATATACTCTCCATCTACAAATGTGTTTTAATTCTATTCTTTCCAGTTGTGTTATCATGTTTTCTAACCAGTAGTTTTCTTTCTTGCATAGTGGAAGAAAGTTAAAGCCTTCAACATCACAGTGTTTTTTGAGCTGCCTCCAGGGGGGCACCACTCTGAAGGAATTCACTGTAGTTTTGTGATTTGTCACAAGACAAAAAACATAAAGATTCCTGACAATTCCTGTACATTATCAAAGCAAAAAATATCAGATCTGTTCTGTGTGTGAGGGCTGCAGTAGTCACATGGGCTTGTACTCAATGTCAAAGAGAGTGGAATATTGTCTGTGTCCTATAAGGTGTTTAAAAACTCTCCACTGATGGGGCAAACTCTCTAATATTAGTCTAGTGGTTTTAATAACTGACATAATAGTCTCTTGGTTTAGTAGAGTAGGGGCTTTAAAAACAACTTCAAAGAAAAATGTAGTTAAAATAATAAGGTAAATGCAAACATGCAGAAAGTCAGACAAACCTGATGTTTATTGAAAAGATAAATTACTTTTTAAAATTTTTCTCCCCCCAAACCTAAAATAGTGGCATGATCCCCATCTCTAAATTTCCAGCCACTGTTTGATAGGTTGCCTTTCAGGAATTACACTTATCAGTGAGATTATGCCCAAAGCTGTAAGGTTGAAAAGAACTGTCTCAAGGGATAAATATCACCTGATGGGAAATTATCACTAAATCTCTGTCAGACCAATATAAGAATAGTTTTCTGGGAGTTTTGTTTGTTGGGGTTTTTTTTAAACTTTTTGAAATATTCAAGTTATACTCATGGTCTCCATACTAACCTCAGGTATGGTCCTCTCTAGGTGAAAGAAGTTTCTCATACTTAAGTCATTTATTGCTGAGTAAGTAAGCATAGCACTTCAAAACTGTATTTTGTGATTTTTTTAAACTGTTATTTATACCATAACTCCATATAATGCCTGGGCATTGGCCCTATTTATCTCAGGCTGAAGAAATTACTAAAAGCAAAGATCTTATGGGAAGGGATTGTTCCATGCAGTAGAAGACAAGATGACAACTTGTTTCTGGATTCAACCTTCAGGATTAAGAATTCTTACTTTCCTGGTTCATATTCATATGTAATAAGAATTATATTCATACTGCACACATACATACATACATACATGCAATACAGGTATGCTTTCAATTACATTTGTGACTACCTAAAGTCAATTTTCCTTTTCAAGATTCAGTTTTGACTTAGTTGTTGATTCTCGGCAGTAGCTTCTGGTGATTCTGACCAACTCAGGGCTCTTTATGACAAAGATCATGCAAATACTGAATAAGACAGGCCCTGAGGTTAGGGTTCTAATCAGACGTGTTGCATTGTGATCTATAGTAGTGCAATATGCTGTCCTGTGGATCAAGCGGCACATTTAGGCTTTACAAAAGCACTGATAGTTCTTATTATCATGTTTCAATTCTGCATTAGGACTTCTGGGTCTTACCCCAAGTTCATATATGTATTTAATTATTGCAAAGGCCAACCCAGCATTAGGCTTTTATTTCTGAATTCCTGGGGTGTTTTTTTCTCCCCTAAATTCCTGAAATTTCAATAGCCTATATGCAACGACTGTCCTTCATTAAACTCTAAAAATGATCACATTATGAGATCATGTGCCAATATTGGTTGAGGAATATATGCTTTTAAGACTTTACAGGATTAGGTTGAAATATTTGGAAGAAACATATCAAACTTTAAAGTAGCTGTAGCTGTCAGTCAGACATGTAAAGAATACAGTATATGCCTTCGCATGAATCTCCAGCCCCTAGCTTTAAAATAACTGGCACTACATTCTGCTTTCAAAAGACGCAATGGTAACAAAACAGGCAACAAAAATAAGAGAGGACAACTTGTGCTTCTTTGTGTGAAAGACAAAAACAAAGATGCAAAGCGACTGGTGTTAGTATGCTGAGAGTCCATACTTTAGAAAGTTGAGCACTTCAGAAGGAGCAAAGATTCAAGCTTTACCAAAGAGATGGCTATTCATATGGGTAAATATACATGTTCCATCTGTCACCTGAGATAAACTGTCTCTTCGGCTTTCTTTCAGCTGTAGTCATTTATCATCAGGAGAGGACTGTCTTTGCTACAGGAAAAGGTGAGAGAATCTTACATATAAATATATGTATTTTATAGCCTCAGAATGTTATGCTGCTTTGTAACATCTGGCATAGTTATAAAGGCATTTCTGTTACCATTATTCTAAACAGATGCTCTTGGAATGATAACATTAGGTACTTATGTACTGGTACATCAAAGGCCTCATTTATTATTTATCAGGAAACAGAAGGGAAAACCTAATTTTTATGTAAATGCAGAAAAATATTAATAAAAAGTGCTTAGTGAAACTCTCAGTATTGCTATAAGGGTGTAATGACTAGCTTGACTACTTTTTTTATCTTACTATTTGCAATGTATTACTTGGGAGATGCTGACAAGTATTAAGTGTTAAAATCTGATTAACTCTAGCTGGACAAACAGAATTTTCTGATATGGAATGAAAATGAAAGCTGTCACTGGGATGCAGTAACGCAGAAGAGAATATATGGAGATTTTTTAACTGTATAAAGAAGTGCTGAAGAACAATCATGTATTTTGATTTGTGAGTCAGGATGGGGCATGAACAAGAGATATTCAGAACAGCAGTTCCTTGAATCTAAATTGTAGAAGGCTTGTGCTCTGTGTCAGGCGACACAGGAATATGAACTCGAATCTCTAAGAAACAAGTTAGCTACTATGGCGTTTTTTTTACCTAAAATTGTGAAGGGTTTAATTTTTATTTTAGAACAGAACAAATTATTGTTTCCTAATTAGTCTCTAAATTGCTAGTAATTTTTTCTCTGCCGATGTCTTCAACAGTACAGTAAGAATGGCTGTGTCAGGTAGCACATTCCAATTATTTTTGTGCTTGGAAAGCGTGCTCTTAGCATCTGATTCAAACCACTTATTAAAGGACAGTAATAATCTTTAAATATAGGGGGGCAGAATCTAATGCTATTCAGGTACATGAAAGGCAAGTTATCGTTCTTCTTCTGTTCCAACATGGATGTTAAAAGTGCTTGATTTCCCAGTCACTGCTCAAGAAAAGACATGAAGAACAGAGTTCATTAATTTTATAGTATTTATGATATTGTAAGAAAAATTCCTAAAATGCAAAAGAACCAGACCATAGAACCTTCCCTCACTGGACACATCACTTATCTGCTGTGACAGGAAGCCGTCAGTAATGTTTTACATAGTTCCTACATCTTGTCCCAGATTTTAATTTTACCTTCAGATTGTTTAAGTACCAACTGCTTATGGATCCTTTTGCCTCCTATGGCACAGAAGATGATATTCAAGTTATTTATGGTCTGACACCCTGACTTGGAAACTCCAAGTATCTTTTCTATGGGAGAGCCTGGAGTAACTCTGGCGGCATTTGCACCCAGAGCTCAGTGAAGGTCAGAAAGCCTGCCTTCTCAGAAAGCTGCCACTGCTGTCTGTCCCAGTCTAGAAAGAAAACCAAAGTATTTTACATTTCTCATGAAGCAATCAACAGAATACAAATTATAAAAGAAAAAAAAAAAAAAAAAAGGTAAAAAATAGAAATACATTTTTTTTTAAATATGCACCTTTTAAAAAACATATTACCAATGCTATAGGCATCCAGTAGGGCATGCTGATGTATTGTCTTCTTAGTATTGCATTGTAGTAGCAATATTCTTGCTCTTGTTTATAATATCATTCAAGCCATGCCAAAATACTTGTGTGCAGTGACATGAAATATAAAAATGATGGCGTTGCAGAAAAAATAGTTATGAAAATAGTTATCTGCTCAGAATCTTAATAAAACAAGAGCACTTCACAAAAATTCAGATTTGTCTCAAACTAGTAGTTCCAAAACTGCTTTGATGATCTCGTATTTAACAGTTCATTAGTCTGTCATTTAGTTACTGAATAGACCTGATGCAAAAATCTTTCATTGTAGTAAGTAATAGTTTTAAAGAACCTGTAGTGTTTTGTATTGCTCATTTGCATGATGTTTTCTGTTGGTCTCTTAAAAAACCCAAACTCTCTTTATTAAAGGACTTTTTTAGCAGATTAAAATTTTGGAGAGAGCGTGCTTCAAATTTATGTGCTTTTGTTTTAGCCAAAAAGCCAATAAGCATTTTTTTCAGATTTTCAGAATAAGAAGATACTGTCTGAAAGCTGTCTGGTGCTTTTCGTGAACCTCAGCTGAAAGCTCTGAGTGATGGTTTCCTGTAGCTGTCTAAAGCAGTCTTATTTAAAACCTCTTATATAAAAAGACTTAGAATGAAATGGGCTGTTTGGAAAAACAGCCTTATAGGAAACACACTTTCTTATAGAAGGAAAAGAGTAAAAAGCAGTTGTGGAAATTGTAAATACTTAGAAATCTTCACCTATTTACTCTATTTCTTTTTTGATATTTGCTGAGTTCTATACATAAGTAATTGCATTTGAGCTGCGGGCCCATGAAGACGAAAGATCAATGGCTTGAAATAAAACTCCCACTGAAAATTTTAGCTAATAGCTCTTAACCTCAGGACCATTAAGGCTGCATTTCAATTGCCAGGTTGGTTTACTTGTACCTTACTGCAGGTGCTCCATTTTTCCATGTCTCGTGCATCCTATGTACCTGTGGGTGGTCAGACTCCCAGCCAGTCGTTCTACCACCCCTCCTGTGGGGCTTTGCATTTTTGCATTTAGCCCCATGCAAAGAGACTGTGAGCAGGCACTACACATTTTACAAATATTAACAGTTATTTATTGTCTAATACTAGGCTGTTTCTCAAACTGATGGATGTGTAAATGCACTTGCAATACCTTTGTAGGCTTTCACAGTGATTCTTGAGGTTTCCTAACATCCACTGTACTGCAATATTACTACAGAGATGCAGTTCAACTGATCTGAGGATAGACTGGTTTCCTCGTGCCACTCATTCCCATTGTGACCAGATTCATGCTTTCTCTAGGGAGTGTCACATGTACTGACTTTTTGTGGAGGAAGGGAATGCATTGCCAAAATAATCTGATAGATTTGACTTGAAACAGTCTGGATTGCATCACTATCCCAATCCCTGTCTCAAGGGTTGATGTCTTTTCTGTGTCCTGCACACTGTGCCTTACTTATCCTACAACTCTTTTTTCAGACTGAATTGTTTTCCAGCATATTGAATGACCTGATTCACTACATGTCTTAGCTTTCAGCACTAATTTTAGAGTTGCTCCAGTTTTTCAACTGCTGATCTAACTCCTTGGTTCAAATTTCTAAGGTACTGGGTTTTCTGTGCTTTTTATCATGTTTTGCCTGAACTCACTTCATCATGGACTCTTTGGTCCAGGAGTGTGTCACAAGGATCAATGCGCACAGATCTCTCCATGGGCCCTGATGGGATGCATCCATGTGTGCTGAGGGAGCTGGCGGAAGTGATTACTGAGCCGCTCTCTACCATCTTAGACAGGTCTTGGAGAACATGGGAGGTGCCTGTATGTCACTCCTCCTTTCAAAAAGGGCAAGAAGGAGGATCTGAGTAACTACAGGCCAGTCAGTCTCACCTTTGTCCCTGGAAAGGTGATGGAACTGCTTGTTCTAGATGCCATCTTGAAGCAATTGAAAGAGAAGAAGGTCATGAGGAGTAGTCAGCATGGGTTCACCAAGGGGAAATCGTGCTCGACCAATCTTGTAGCCTTCTATGATCTCATCACCCCCTTGGGTAGATGGAAGGAGAGCAGTAGATGTCATCTACCTTGACTTCAGCAAAGCTTTTGATACTGTCTTCCATGACATTCTGATAGAAAAGTTGAGAGACTATGGGATAGATGAGTGGACAATGAGGTGGGTTGAGAATTGGCTGTCAGGCTGAGCTCAGAGGGTGGTGGTCAGTGGAGCAGAGTCTGACGGGAGGCCTATGACTAGCGGTGTTCCTCAGGGCGTGGTGTCGGGTCCTGTCTTGTTTAACGACCTAGATGATGGAACAGTGTCCACCCTCAGCAAGTACGCTGATGATACAAAGCTGGGAGGAGTGGCTGACATGCAGGAACACTGTGCTGTCATCCAGTGAGATCTCCTGGAGAGAGTCCAGCAGAGGGCTATGAAGATGATTAAAGGCCTTGAGCATCTACCCTAGGGGGATAGGTCGAAAGAACTGGGGCTGTTCAGCCTTGAGAAAAGAAGGTTAAGAGGGGATCTTATTAATGTTTATAAATGTCTCAAGTGTGGGACGCAGGGGGAAATGGCCAGCCCCTTTTCAGTGGTCTGTGGAGACAGGACAAGGGCAATGGCTGCAAGTTGGAGCACAGGAAGTTCTGCACCAACATGCAGAAGAACTTTTCCACAGTGAGGGTGACAGAGCCCTGGGACAGGCTGCCCAGGGAGGTGGTGGAGTCTCCTTCTCTGGAGATATTCCAGACCCATCTGGACACCTATCTGTGCGATGTGTCCTAGGGAGCCTGCTTTGGCAGGGGGTTTGGACCAGATGATCTCTTGAGGTCCCTTTTAACCCCTATAATTCTGTGATTCTACGATATTCCAGATGCATGCTGTTCAGCATTACACCTTTTCTTCCAGCTCGGCATAATGTTTACTTTTTTTATCCCTTAGCTACACTATGTTCCCATTTTTCCTCTCTCCAGAATCCCATCTCTGCTTTCAGACCCATTTTCTTTTCTTGCTCTTTCCTTGCTTTACTCTCTTTAATTAAACAGGCAAATTAGCTGCTACTGTCCACACAGCTCATGGCACCGAAGTTCAAATATCTGCCTCAGGTTTAGTGCTCTTGTGACAGATTACAAATGTCTTTCCTGCCTCTCTCACACTGCACCTTAGCCCTGAAAATATTCCTCATCCCATACAAAGTCACTTCTGATGAATGACCCACATGTCCAAGCTTTCCTCTGGAAGAAAAGCAGTAATTACCCTTCCCCACCCCCTGCCTTTTTTTTTTTCTCTCTTTCTTTTCTCTTAGATTAGCTATGATTTCTGGGTTACTTTGTGACATTCTGTGCAGAAGAGTCTGTGCAGGACCTACAAATTACCACCAATTACCCTAAATTACAAATCGAAAATCCTGCTTTCAGTTTCTGGCTTTTGGTCAAAAGGATGTCAGCTCTCTGCATTGTCCATTGACCTGTTAAGGCTTTTCTCTTGGGTCAGTGTGTTCAGGTATCTTCAGCCCTATGTGAAGATTCTCTGCAAGTAGGATATATGCAGTTTACAAACATAAAACAATTAACCTGCTGGCCAACAAACAGTTAAAAAAATGTATAGAATTTAATAACCTATTAGCTTATTATTTAATAGCCTTAGTACGCTTAGGCTAACCTAAGCACTGCTGAGACATCCAGAGTCTTTGCTGGCCAGGCAAGCTTTTGTCAGCTGGAGAAGGGTCAGTATTTACTGGTCCCAGGGATGGGCACTTACTAAGTTGCTGTTTTGCACCAGATCCATCAACAGCAATGATCTGACAGTTGATCTGGCCAACTGTTTAATCGCTTCCTAGTTTTACTTTAAGAGGGTTTTACACATTTTCTAGGTTGGTCTTTCCCCTCTTGAATCCTTGAGTAACCAATGATTCAGCCACTACCATCTTCTCTCAGTCTGTAACTGTAGTTCTCTAAGCTTTCCTAGAGTTTCTTACAGCTCTCTGCCAAGCTGGCAATGTTGTCAGCAGCCTGAACTAAAAGTAGATGTTGGGTCACATCAGAGCTGGGCTTTTGGGAATGTGCACATCTGCACAGATGTACAGAGATGAAGAGAGCCACAGAGAAATGGTTTCAGTATGTACCACCACAGAAGTGACTGGTTTTTTGATGGACAAAAATGCTCAGACAGTAACGTGAAAAGGCAGATGCTGAGGAACACAAATGTGACCTTCCAGACTACAAAATTCTGGCCCTGACAATCATATGCTGTTATGGTAATTGTCCTACAAGTAGATGCTAACCCCCATTGGACCCTCTTGAGGAAATATAAACTGGCCTGGCCATGGCTACAACCTAGGCAATTATATGAGGGAGGAGGAATGCAATATCCTTGGCATGTATTTTCACCATATCTTGTTCAGAGAGAACTGGTTCATATAGGAAGAGGGCAAGATTCATTCTCCTACTGTGGGCCATGCTGCCCTGAAGCCAAGGAATGAGGGTAGCTATCAGATGTCACTGTGTCTTGGACAGCAATGCAGGCAGCAGTGGCAGGAGAGAAGGCAGAAAAGCTTTTCAGTAGATTTTCTGTACCAGCTGTAACAACGTGGCTGCCATTGCCTCTAATATGGAGTGTCACAGCTGTGTGCAACAGATAAGACACGGACAGTGTGCAGCTGGCATGCTGAGAGACCACTCAGAGGAGAAATGAGCCACCCCAGAGATCTCTCTTGTGTCTCAGGTGGAATGCACAGAAACCAGCTTTTAAGATTCATCCCAGGGAACAGGTCTTGGTTCCCACTGTAAATAACAAGGGTGGTGAGCACATGCTCTGCACAATTAAGGGAACTTGCTGAGGTATAAGAAAAGTACAGGTTCAAATTAACAGGGCTGTGGTGTGGATGACTGGGAATAGGATTCAGGTGGAAGCAGGGAGGGTGTCTCATGAGATGCTGGAGACACCTCCTGGGATAAGTCCCACTCAGGTCTCCTCAGAATTGCAGGGATTTGCAACATATATGTCCTGTGGAATTAAAGAAATTTGTTCTTATGTTATAGGTCAAACTCGTAATGCTTCTCTGCTATAGCTGTGTATTCAACATCTCTTTGACTTAGTTAAAAACTGTTAAAATCAGAAAATATTTCATAAGTAGCTGCTGACAAAAAAAAAAGTTAATTTGGTGACACTCTCTGTATATCCAGAGCATGAAGTCGTCTATAATCTTTCTTTGATTGGATTTGTGACTTGAAGTTTTAGGCAAGAATAAAATCCTACCCGTGGCTGAGAGACTAAGATGTGTTATGCACCAAGCAACAAACCTGGAAGGGAGAGGCATGCCTGACTGCTTTCCCCAGCCCTGTGTACCTGAGAAATGAAGGGTTCCTCACTGTGGGTTTCTTGGCCTGGCAAAACCACTTCTAGTTTTCAGTGATGTACAGTGAAACCAAACAGGACTCTGGAGGAATCCTGCTTTTGTGTCTTTCCTAAAGCTTGGCTATTCTGAGATGTTTTGTACAAAGTAGTTTTCTGGTACTCATCTAGGTAATCTTTGTTTTCTGTGTATTAGGACACTCTTTTATCTTCACTGAATATTAGGGAAAGGAGGAGAACAAGGTAGATGGGAAAATTCTGAAGACTGTTCTAGAAAATTCCTCTTTCTCCTATCAATTTACCCTAAGGAGTTTAACTAACTCTTCTTACCATTGCCATTGGTTGAAGCTCATAGCATGACAGACCTGCATTCTGTTTGTTCAATATTTTGTTTTCTAATGTGGGATTAACCTTAATTGTAGCAATTTCTCAGGCACTATAGCCTTCCCAGGCTTTGTCCTTTTCTAATTCCAAACTGGATATAGCTCTGCTTAACTAACTTCTCAGAAGAAAAATGTCAGAGAGCTAGAGTCTCTCACCTTTAACAAGTGCAAAATATAGTTGATGGTTCTAAGGACTCAGTAAAAATGCTAGGAGAAGACAATGTTATATTCCTGAGATGCTTGGGGATTTTTGATGTTTCATACTCCTACAGTATTTAAATTACAGATCCGTTATAAAAGATATATCCAATTTATATTTTCAAAGTGTTTTTTCCTTCTGAAAGTATTATGAGACTATAACTGGTTTGGAATTTTTCTAGAGTTTGTGAACATGCTGTAGCAAATTTTCTATTTTCTTCTTGCATGGGCAAAGAAGCCAAATGTAAAAATCTGCCAAATTTCAGAAAAATGTTGCCTCACAAGGACATCATTGATTCTTATGAGATTGTGGCATTTCTTCATTAGAACTTTTCAGTTCACATGGAACAAGTTCAGTCCTAAAATGTATCAATCTAGTCTGTGCTGGTGTCCTGCAAACAAGTAGTATAGTTTAAGACAGACATTAATGTGTATGTTTTGCTTGCAGGTTTAATTAGAAAGTTTTAGGCATGAAATATATACCCTACTTGTAGACTTTGAATAATATATTAAGCTGTGCTATCTTTGTACTATTTAAACAGTACTGTTTTGCCAGCCTGTAGTGTCCTTTTTTAATTACCTTTTTAACAGAATTTATTGTATTCTTTGAAAAGTCCAATTTAATTTGAAGACTTGTCTGTGCACATTGGCCATAATGCCATTTTTTACTTAAGGAAAAGTACTTCTTGATGATTTATGCCCTATGCTGCAGGGAGGTACAGATGTATTTAATAAATCAGTGTATAATATTGAGAATATGCCTAAGACTTTGTCCGATCATGTTTCAAATCAGGAATAAATCTAACTCTACAATCCTTGCTGAAAGTTCCTAAAGAAGCAGGCTCAGGAAAAATAGCAGGATTTATTATGTAGGAGGAAGAAGTCATCTTAATTAATATTTTATAATACTGAAGAATTAAGTTGAAAAACATATGTTTTACAAGAAAGTAGTTAGAAGGCTAGAGTTATGCACTGTGGTGAAATTGACATTATGATTTATTGTAGGTATAAAATTTGTATTTAAAATATTTAATGTATTAGGATTAGTCTATGAGGCCTTTAGTCAAGAAACTAACATAAATAAAATCAGGGCAGTGCATTTTATGTGTAAGTGCTCATCATTGGGTATAGGGGATTCATGAATAAATCATAATAAGATACACTTTCGCGACATTATAACGTGTTAGGTTTTTTTCCTGTGCAAATTCATGGAAAGAAGGTTACTATGGTGACAGAAGATTTGTCTGACTGATTGTATCTCAATTGCTGAGGATTTTTATGCCTGGCTTCTCCAGAATACCTTTCAGTTTCAAACTAACATTTTGAAACTACAGGAGATATTTTACATTCTGCTGCAAGGGAATTATGAACAAAGTGTAAGATGTCCCTCAAAAGATAAGCAGAAAGATATGAGAAAAACAGAGAAGAGAAACTTTGTGCCATAACTATCTCCCTTTGTAGAATCTGTTTTCTTAAAGTAAAACAAAATAAAAATCATAGTTGTCAGTTAGTAGTTTAAGTGCTTCAGCATGTTTTTCCCAAAACTAGTTTAGGGAAAAAATAAAATAGGATCTGCCTCGAAGAAATTTGGCTTACAGTAATTAAGTCATAAGTTTTCTTCAGCAATTTTGCCATCCTGTATTTTACAGCAAACTTACTATACAAATTTACTATACTATTTAGAGAAAAGGATGTCATGAAGGACAGCATCAAATGCTTTACACAAGTCCAGGTAGATATCTGATGCTCTTCCTTTATCCACCAAAGCTTCATAGAAGGCCACCAAATTTCTCAGGTGCAATTCATCCTTAGTGAAGCCATATTGGCTGTGACAATTCACTTCTTGATTTTCCAAGTACCTTTTTGAGGATAGTTTCCAGCAGGATCTGCTCCATGATCTTGCCAGGCACAGAGGTGAGACTAGCCAGTCTATAGCTCCCTGTGTCTTTCTTATTTCCCTTTTAAAAAATGGAGGTTATGTTTCCCCACTTTTAGTCAGTGGGAATTTCACCGGACTGCCACAAATTCTTAAATATAAAGGAGAGAGGCCTAGCCACCTCACCTATCAGTTCCCTCAGGGCCCACAGATGCATCTCATCAGGTCCCAAGTTCTGCTTCTGTTTCCAAATTGAAACATTATTTTTCCCAGAAATCTGGGGTGGAAATTATGATTTTCAAAGGGTTCATCAAAGGATAAGGTTCATGTGACAGTAAGTTTGTCTTGTGTTCCTAACTTCAGAGTAGATATATTAATAAAATTATTTTGCATAAATATTTGAAGTAGGATTCTGCCAGCTGCTCTTCTGCTTCATCTGTTCTGAAAGATGGGATTGCATTCTTACATGAATAAGTTGAATGTATACCCTACAATGACAATTTGTAATTCGTACATCTCTCTGTTAAGTGGAAGTAGGAAAGGTTTAACAAATGACCTACAGCTTCTTCATTTGCTCAAAGCAATATTTCTATACCTGGATCCCACACAGAGCTATCTTGCAGGGATGTGAGGTATAAAGGAATAGGAATTAATGCAGATTTTACATTCATATTAGCTGGAACAGCTGAAACCAAGTTAGCTCTCTGGTATAGAGGTTATTGTCCTCTCAAAACTGCTGAATCAGCTGCTTATGAAAATGGTGCCAAACATTCTTCAGTCTATGAAGTGGGTTATCTTAACAAGTTTAAACTGAAGGTTTTGTTAGTTTTGCTCTTTGACTTTGTGATGGAGGTATTTTTAATTGGGATCTTATTTAAAACGAAGCAAATGTTCATTTTGAACAAAAAAAATTAGCACTTATCTGAGCTGATCTGATGTGGGAAGGTAACTACCATATGGAGGAATGCAACTAACCTCTCTCACAGCTATTTTGGGACTGAACATCTGTCTACACCCTCAGAACTGTCCTCATGATTTGCAGTCACAGTCTAGGTCAGAGCCCCTAATCTCTTTACCTTTTGTGGAATTACCCATGAATAGTTTATATTCAGTCAAGTTGCACAACTGGGTACACTATGTTTGCACCTAAGATATCTTCTAAAGCCTCAAATGCCACATTTCATAAAATCCTAAGCAAGTCTAATCAGCATTTCTTTAGCATTGTCTAGAGCAACACATGAGTGAATCTCCAGCCTGCAGTTTGGGTAAGTCTTGATTTTAGAGACACCTTCCCAAGAATAAAGCATCTTGGTTGATATGTCTTTCCATATGATTCACAGATCTAAATGTGCTTTTTATAATCACAGTGCTGAAAAACTGTGAAAAGCTGAGTATTTAAAACTGTACATTCAGCAGAGTGCTACAGACTAGGAATCTCAGAGCAGTCGCTGTAAAAGAATATTGGTGACTCCAGGAGAAAAGTGAGAGATGGAAGAAGTGATTTGTCTGAGCCATTTCATTTTTTTATGACCAAAAATATTTTATTTCTATCTGAAGAAAAACAGAAATAGCAATATTACTTTTGCAAGGAGAGGGTGAAAAACATTACATCAAAAATTAATCTGACAGAGTTGCTTATTACTGAATTCTGCTACTATGCCTGTTACATGGCATACCATCACAGTGTCTGAGGAAGCCAAGGGAGATGATTCATCCCCACTCTTTAGCACTGGTCATACCATACCTGGAGTGATGGGGTAAGTTGTGACCCTGCTAGTACACAAGAGACATGGACAAAACAGAGTGAGTTCAGTGAAGGGCAGTCAGAGTCAGCAGGAGACTGAAGCTTGTCCTAGGAGGAGAGAGTGAGATGAGTAAAGTTATGTTTCTGTAACTAGAGTCAAAACCTGTCTGTTTGTTTATTTGTGGTGGGTTTTCTGTAGTTGTAGAGTAAGATTATCTGCAATATTCATCCCTAGTGCATGTTCTGAACTTCTCTTCTTTTGCTGATCATTGCCCTAAGATGCATTTTGTCATGCATGGATGATCAAGTGGGAGACTAGGGTAGGACAATTTGGCTTGCAGTAGCATTTTAAGAGACCAACTTCTCTATAACTGCACCAAGGAAGAAATTACCAGTGTCACAGGGTTTGCTCTTTGACATCAAACAGGATGGGGAGAGGGCTGTGGTCTGTTGTCAACACATGATTTGCTAGTGATTTTTTTCTAGTGAAAAAAGGATGGCTTTCCTCTGCACCTCTTCTTGCCACAACAGGGCAGTCAGGCAATGGATACCAGATAATTAAAGGAGAGCCAGAGCTTGGGGCTCAGTCCTGTCCCAATCTCATCCACACTGTAAACTGTTAGCACAATTCCCAGTGAGGTTTTGGCTTCATGTTATGCTCAGGGATGACAGCATGACCTCCAACTCACTTACTTTAGAGCAGGTGTACACCTCACAGCACTGCCAAATTCTCTTGGACGGGAGCATTTCTGAATTTGGCGAGAGCTGGTTAAATCATTCATTTTAAGCCCATAAACTTACATTATAAGATTTATTTGGGGTTTTTTATGTTCTCTTTTCCATGAACTAATGGTGGAATAGTGATAAATATTTGCTAAATTGTTTTGTAAATAAAATCCTCTTAGGGTGAAGCTATTGATTTTTTTTTTTCTTTTTTCCCCTCACCTTGGTTATGTGAATCACGTGGCTGAGTCCTGAAACTCTTTTGCTTCAGGCTGATATCTTAACAGTTAAAAACGAATTCGCATCTAATACAAATCTGCCCCCCCCCCCAAATTAATTTGCGCTAACACTCATGGCACATTTTAGACTGATCACTGTTTTGTGAATAAAGAGGCTATCCAAAAAACTGCCATAAATGTGTGTGTGACCTTGGGAGTTCACAGTGGGGAGAAGCTGCCCCACTTAATTGCAAAAATG
Source organism: Hypotaenidia okinawae (assembly GCA_027925045.1). Taxonomy (NCBI): domain Eukaryota; kingdom Metazoa; phylum Chordata; class Aves; order Gruiformes; family Rallidae; genus Hypotaenidia; species Hypotaenidia okinawae. The sequence continues at coordinate 42,249,703 of BSDF01000006.1, read as the reverse complement.
TCCATGGATCTGCCTTCGATTGTTCAGCTCTGCAGTAATTACTGCAGTGGTTTCAGTCTTCTCTTGGAGTAACGTCTGTTTCATCTCGTGCCTGCAACATTCATTTTACGTGGATGGAATACTATACCAGTGGTGCCTACTGTGATTTTATCTGGTCTCTAATTGGCAGTTGATGAGGTTTTTTGAAACCTTAAAAAACTTGATGTCAGTTTTATAACGTGAATTTATAGCGCTTCCTGCAATTTGACCACTTCGATTAAATTGCTTTTCTTTAATATAGATTTAGTATTTTCTTGTATATTCATTTTTCCTTTAGAGCATACCAGCCAGATATTAATGTGGAATAAAACTAATGAAGAAATACATATAAATATTTTATAGTGCATTTATAATGTGGACTTTTTTCTTTTGCTAAAGGAACAGCACTTCAGAGAATTTCTTGAAAGATCCCTGTACAGTAGGCAACATATTAATCTTCAAGTTATTCACAGAAACTTCTAGAGTGAAAAATTAATGGAATTAGGGGAAAAATACGCACATTTGCCTGGTACTAAGGACACATCCTTATCTGTTTCTGGGACATGATGTCAGCTATTACAGTGTGTATCATTTTAAAGGATATTTCTGGTAAAATATTGGACTGCAGTATGTACTAAGGTCTGTTAAATTAGTTCATACTTCCATGTATTGATTTGAAACTTCTCACTTTTGAGCAATAAGGCAAAGCATTGCACTGAAGCCCTTGAAATAATTCTGATTCACCAGTTCTTGGTGATTCTAAATAAAAAGCAAAAGTGCTCATGTATCATTGAGAAGGCTTATTAAAAAAGGAGAGATCAGAAGCACTTCTGTGTTTTCATTTTTAAAATTTATATTAAGATATATTCCATCTCAGCCAGCAAATTCTAGGAAGAAGAGGTCAAAGAAAAAGAACAGCGTAGGACCCAAATTGTAAAGAAATTAATTTAAAATTGGGTTTCCTTGAATTGCAGCTTACTTTCTAAAAATTTCTGAACCAGTGGACCAAAAATAGCTTTAAGAGAATCCCTCTCCCTTACAAAGGGAAAGACTGTCATGTCATTTCGCAGATTATATGCACCATTTGCATATATTATTGCATTTATTACCAGTACAGTTTATCCACCCTACTTTGTCTGACTTAGACTAAATTCCATATAATTTTTGCTCCTTACATAGCACCGAACATTTCAGCAAAACACAGGAATAATAGGACATTTCTGTTTTTTCTCCCTAATTACAAATCCTTTTGACCATGAATTATTTTATTTGCTTTGGAGCAGAATATAATTTTTGCACATATGAGCTGTTCTAAAAAAATCAGTGTTTAATTCTACATTGCAAGTAAAAATGTTATTAATAACTAAAAATTATAAATACTCATGTTAGAGAGTTAAGAAAAAAATACCCCAATAATTATAGATCTGGGCAGAAATTAGTCTATTCTGCAAAAACGAGGAATCTAATACATTTTTTTGTTTCACATCAGCATACAATATTTAATTATTTTTATCAACAAATAAAATTATTTCCCAGCCCCCAACCTTTAGCTTAATTCTGTAGTAACTATAACCTGGAACTTATGCCAATTACCTGAACTGTGATTTTGATTCACGTATCCATGTCGAATAGAAAAATACTAACTGCATTCAGCTGGGTTTAAAAATTTGGAGGGGTGGTTTTTGATTCTCTTTTCCCCAAGCTGTGCAGTAGAGAGAGAAGAAACTCTGAAGTTGTTTTGCCAGACACGCAAAATGTTTTCCCAGTTAAGATTCACCCTCTTTCTCCCCCAAACTACCAAGGGAGACAAACGGAAGCTCGTCAGTAGAAATCTTTCCATTAAATTCAGTGAGATTTGTATCAAACCAGAAACACCATCCAGCTGAAACTGGAGGGTTAATTAATGTGGTCTTGAAATACTCATGTAGGGGTTTCAGGAAAACCAAACATTTAACACTGCTACTCTTACTAAAAGTAATTTTTCATTAGTAGCAGTGATAAAGGAACTGAGCATTGCTTTAACTATTAGGATTTGGGCTAATGTAACTTGGGCAACAAGGATTTATGTGAGAAGGTGAATGCAGCTTTTTTTTTTCTTTTTTTTTAATTACTGGCATCAGATTTACCATTGAGTTTCCTCAGTGGCTTCAGCACATCGATTCCCTTCAGGAGAGCACCAGGAAAGGAATCACCTGTGTGAGGTGCTCAATCTATCAAGAGTGCCTAAAAAAGATTTTGGAATTGAATCCTTGGTAGGTGAAGAGCAAACAGCACAGAGAGAATAAAAATGCTTGGAGCGGGGAAGGTCTCTTGCCACTGCACTCACAGGAAGAAAACTAGAACTTTCTATAGACTTCTTCATAGATTTCTTATGGAATTAATCTGTGTAACTTAATGCCATCATTTGATGTGGGAAATAATTTATAATATCTTGGACCTTAAAAAGCCCTTGTTATGTTCAATGCCTTATTTGAGCTGGATGAATATGCAGATAATGCAGTGTTTCTGTGATTATGTCATTTGCCTTTGCATGTGAGAACAACCACACATCTTCAGTATCATTCCTATTGTACAGAAGTAAAAATACCTTATTTTAAAAATGTCCATATGCATGGCAGGGGGTTGGAACTAGATGATCCTTAAGGTCCCTTCCAACCCAAAGCATTCTATAATTCTATATAAGATAATAGATATTTTGTGAGTGATGAAGAGAATGATCTTGGTAAGGAAGTATGTCTCAGAAAGAACTGTCCAGAGCAATGCAGGTCCATTGTTTGTACAGGCAATAGCTGAAATATCAGCCACTGATAAGCATGCCTCAATGTATTTGATTTTTAAAATATTGTGTTTGATACATCAAAGACAATTTCATCGAGGACAAGACTCATTGTTCTGAAATAATGGCAAAGTTGCTAACACAGTGCACAACTTGATGCCAGTTTTCTCAAGGAAGAAGAAAATGTTGCTTCTCCTCACTTCAGAAGGCCATGACTTTTAAAAGATAGTTTTGGCAGTGTCACAAGTTTGTAGAAATAATTCTGGCATCTTTCTATACATAGGCCAGTTCAGGGGAACCAGATTAAAATCCTTTTCTCATTTTATAGATGCAGCATTCTTCTTAACAGTGAGTAGAGGCAGGCCACTGAGGTGTCTGCCTAGTGCTACAGAGGGGAGACATTTGTTATGTTTTCCAGCTTTTTGCTGAGACTGACACTGATGCTTTTACAGCATTTTCTAACGAAACACGTTAGCAAAACCCATTATAGGTGCCTAATTTATTTTAGGATAGTGAGAAAAACTCATGCTTTTATCATTTTCTGACCTGCTATATGTTGGGGGTATTGGGAACTCCTATGCTATCAGCAGTAGTCTGTGGTATGGGTAAATTCCCTAAGGTGTTATATACTACTTGAAGCATGGCACAGAGCACAGTATTTCAGTAACATGTGAATTGAGAAAACAATGCTTTTGGTGAGGCTTAACTGCTAGGATGTAAGAGTTCCAAGGGTATGATCTATTACATCAGCCATGCCCAAATCATGAAGGGCTATATTTACTTTCTGTACATGTATGAAGAACATTTGTAGGTATCTGTGTTAACACAGAGTAATGTGCACACTGAACCAGAGTTGTGGCTAAACATGGCATTGTATATCAGAAAGAAAAAAAAAAAGGAGAGGGAGGAATAACCAAAAACTTGTGTTGTGGGCTTGCAAGGCTGCTTTGTAGCTGCTGAGTGACATTTCATTTCATATGCAAGTTAAGAAGGAAAGTGTATGTGTTGGGCAAAATACTCTACAAAAAAGAGGAATTATTTACTAGGTAGAGTTGTTGCTGCATGTTTTAGTTTATTTTTGTCTATGTCTCCACGGGTGGTATTGCAATCCAGAATATTTACTGAGCTGGTGGTCAATAACTAGGCTGAACTACAGTCAGTTCTTCAAGGCTTAGGGTTTGATTACCTGCAATTTAATCCCTAGCTTCAGTAGATAACTGTAGCTTTTTTTTAAGGGGAAAAATAGACTTTTATTTGTCTTCGCTGTTCTTGAAAAAAAAATAAAATTTCATATGCAAGTTAAGAAGGAAAGTGTATGTGTTGGGCATTCAGCTACAGCCCAGCATCATCCTGTTAAAATCTAACAGAAATGCACACATTCACTTGTCTAAATTGTTTCATTTTCAAAAACAGTATGTGCAGTTATGGCAAGTGCAGTCAAAAGAAAACTTGCAAGAGAAGCAATTCTGACAGGTGTGTACATATAGGTGTATATATATATTCAATTCTTGAAAATATATATATGTATATATATTCAATATTCACTTTTTAACCTTTTACGGGCTGAAATTAGTTAAAGCACAAAAATAGGAACTGTAGGCTTCTCATTTGCTCTGTAGTAGATCCTCTTCAGTTTCTTTAGCTGGATATATGGATCTACCTTAGAGACTATACTGACCCGACTAATTTTAGAGCATTATTCACCCTTGGCAAAATCCTTACCTTTTGAAGGGAGGTGTGAGAATATTTCAAACACTTAAAATCATAATACTCTGAATTATCTCCTGGAGGTGTCATCTCTTGTCATTGATACTAAAAGATAGCCAGGATGGTGAGATCAGGCAGAGAAGGACCTGGGAGTATTGGTTGACTGCGGGCTGAATATGAGCCAGCAGTGTGCCCAGGCAGCCAAGAAGGCCAATGGCATCCTGGCTTGTATCAAAAACAGTGTGGCCAGTAGGTCTAGGGAGGTGATTGTGCCCCTGTACCTGGCATTGGTGAGGCCGCACCTTGAGTGTACTGTGTCCAGTTCTGGGCTCCTCAGCATAAGAAGGACACTGAGGTCCTCAAGTGAGTCCAGAGAAGGGCAACCAGGCTGGGGAAGGGGCAGGAGGGCAAATCATACGAGGAGCGGCTGAGGGAGCTGGGGCTGTTTAGCCTGGAGAAGAGGAGGTTGAGGGGAGACCTACAACTACCTAAAGGGAGGTTGTAGAGAGGTGGGTGATGGTATCTTCAGCCAGGTGACAGGAGATAGGACAAGGGGAAATGGCAAGAAGCTGTGCCAGGGCAGGTTCAGATTGGACATTAGAAAAAAAATTTTTACTGAAAGAGTTGTCAGGGCCTGGAACAGGCTGCCCAGGGAGGGGGTTGAGTCACCTTCCCTGGATGTGTTTAAAAAAAGTGTAGATGAGGTACTTAGGGATATGGTTTAGCTTAGGATGGGATTGGTTGGACTTGATGATCTTCAAAGGTCTTTTCCAATCTTGTGATTCTGTGATCAGGTGCTTGGGTCACTTGGCTTAGAGCCAGTTCAGTGTTCTCATGAATGATCTTTCCTAGCTCCTGTTGGCAGTTAGGCCACCTGACACTCCCATATCCTAGTCTGTCTTCCTTGCTATTATATAGGTTTTGCTCAAGGATTCCTAATGCACAGGTGGAAAATAGGGAGTCACTTTATCTGTCTCACCTCAGCTATATCCCTGGGAAAAAAATTGAAAAACTACATCATTGTACTTCAGTTGCCAACACTACCTCTCTAAACAGTTGTCAACAGAACACAGTGTTATTTACTATTAAATTTTAAGATCACTTCGTGTCATAAACCACCATTGTGTAGTGAATTTTATGAGGGTTATTAGTGAAGTTGTCTGTATTTCTTTTAAGTAGTTCAGAGGAAAAAAATTGAGAACTTGCTGAGGCAGCACTTATAAGCAAGACATTGTAATGATGAATAAGTAGCTTCCTCAAATATTCACAAGTACAAAAAAGTAAATTCAAGTTGTCACAGAATCAGTTCTGCAGAAGAAGTGCACACACATTGCAATATCTATTTTGGAACTCTTTAACTATTGATTTGTAAAGGCACAGGGGGGTCAAAGATTTGCACATTTCAGTATGTATAAGGACCAATTCCTGAATCTAAGTGGAAAGCATAATTAGCAAACGTAGAGAAGGGAAGAGAACAGCAAAATCTCAGTCCTCACTTGGCCAAGATTTTTGGAGTTTGTGATTGGAGTGATAGTAGGCTGAAAAAACAACTGGTTTATGCTGTAGTCATATTTTGTTCTTACAATTTTGTTCTGAAGGAACAAGTAGATTATTTCTAGGAGACTACAATAAATAAATAAAAGAATAAATAAAATATTTTATATTTTATGTCTATCACTGACTTTTTAAACCTCACTGGATTTCACTTTATTAATTTTATAGATACATTAGGAACATAATGTGTTTTAAATCCTCCAAATGTTCATTATTATCATAGGTTCTCTCGCACAGCTAAAGCATACAGTATATTTTAGCATTTATATTAGTCTCTGTTTAGTGATATAATACAAGATCTATTTTGAAGCATTTGTATTTTTTGGTTAAATGCTTTGTACTTGCACAACATTGGAATTGGCTTGCTATTGGTTTATGAAGTCAGAGATTACTGATTTTACACACCTACTCTATCCATGTCACTTTTCAGAATAGAAAACATTCTTTTTGAAGGTTAAATACTCGTTAAAGTATTTTTCATTTGAAATTTAATTTTGTTCTGCATTTTAACAATAAAATACTGGTTAAAACCAAAACAACTTTAAATATCTTTTTGCTGTTATTGCTCTCTGGAAATTCAGCACTTTAAAAATGATAGCTTTAATCCTACTTTTATGAAAAATATTTGGATGGAGGGCAAAACTCATTGTCTATTTTGTGGTGAGACCTGAATGTCCGTCGTAGCAGTATATGATTTTTATTTATAAAAGTCTTTTGTCTACTCTAACAAATTCATAATTTAGTATTCACTAAATCCACGTGTTTGCTACGTGGAACCAAATGATTTGATGTTATGATCAGTTATCTTTGACCTCTAATGCTTCCATCAAGAATGAACAAATAGGTTTTTTGAGGTAACTGAAACCAAACTGGTCATTTGCCATCCCTTTTTATATGCTTTCTCTTTGCACACACCTGCATGTACACACAAATGTACATAAACAACAAGAAAAATGCTATTATAAAAGCCGTACATGAAAAAGTTATTCTACAAAGCTCCTATTAACTTAAGAAGAATCAGTATTATATTGTTTGTTGGGAAAAAGTTAATAATACTAACGATTAGAGTTTTTAATTATTTTCTCATTCCATATATATATGGCATTAAAAGAGAATTTAAACAGCTATGCAATAGGTATATTTGAAATTGCAGAAATACTGTGAAAATACTGAGACACATTCTCTGCACGTGCAACGGTGGTCTTCAGTGAATTTAGACTCACCTTAAATGAGAAGACGGTCTTGGGAGCAGGATTTCTGACATGGGAGAAAATTACTCAGCACCTGCTAGAAATAGTGTTGCTTATGACTCAATATTTGCAGAATAATGTTTGAAATATTCACATAGTATCATCATGATTCATTTTATAATGTCTTCCTTTCTCTGTACTGGTATGACAGAGTACTGCCCACGAATGGATGTCTGCTTATATTAGCAGGTTCATTAACAAATAAAAAAAACCCCTAAATCTTGGCTCAAAGAGGAATCCTGACACAGCTGAAATGAAAACCAAGTATTCTATTTACTTTGGTGGAGACACGAAGTACTATAAAATATTACTTGGTAATGTTATAATCAGTAATACTTTTTTTTTTTTGAAAAATAATATGGACTGTCTCTTGGTTTTAGTTACTCAGTCTTGTAGCTTACCTTTATTGATGTAAAACAGTGTTGAAAAGAAAACCATACAGTGCTAAAAGTAGGGGACCCCTTATCTGTGTAATCTGTTCCTATAAATTGTCAGGGATTTGCATAAGAATTAGAGGAGCAGTTGTATACAAACTGTGTGCCAACAAATGCATCAGGTGTCATTTATTTAAAAATATGCTGATAAGGAGCAATATCCCCCCTTATTTTGGGTTGCTCAATACATCATAGCAGTCATTTATACTTGCGTTAAAGCTGGAAGGTAGAAGGGTATTACTTGCATGAGTCTTCCTGGGTTGGATTGTGACCAAAGTTCTGTTTACAAATGTGGAATATTATGCTACTTTTATTAATGTTTTTGTACTTCTTTCTGTGCTAAAAAAAAAAAGTGACCATTTCAAGAATTTACTGCTTGAACATCTGTATAATTAGCAAACAATTTCTTTCAATGAGTTTTTCTATGTTGTAACTTCTGCATAAATTCATGACTGTAGAGAAGAAATTCTCTAGTCTTCTTCACTTTAAGCATCTGTAAGGTAGTAATAGTCCTGAATAACCACAAACTTCAACCTCTACCCATCTTATATCCTTCAACCCCTACCCACCTAATATCCTGAAATTTAGTTTATTAAGATTGTGTTCATAAATAAAATAATGACAAGAGAGATGCAAGTTTGACAAGTCTGATTCTTAGCCAGCAGCTGCAAAGCTTGTGTAGGAAAAAAGCTTTGAAATTCATGCAGCACATTATGAAATGTACTGAAGGGCTAGACAAAAAAGTGAGGACTTGCTCCATCCAGGGTGACAAGTTATGACCATACACAAAAAGGCACAGAGTTCTTACACAACAGCAGAATCGAGCTCACAAATCCTCTCAGAAAGAAAAGAGAATGTGATTACACTTCAAAAAAAAAAATCAATATCATGTTAAATCCCATGTCTTTTAGGAAAAACATCCTTCTAGACATATCTAAATTTAGATCATAACTTCCTAACGTTCATCATTCTAGGTTTACTAACAACTATTTAAAACTAAGTCTTTATTATATTTTAATTTATTTTTTGTGTCCTCCTGGATTGGGATTAAGGGCTGACATTATTAGTATCACTTCTTTTTACTGTCAGTTTGCATCCTATTTTAGTGCATGAAACTTGAAATGGGCTTTGTTGTGCTTCCTCTGAGCAAGGCATGAATTATATGACTTCAGATCTTTCAAAACCATTTTTCTTAAATATTTAGCCATATCAGTTTTTATAGTATAGTAGTATAGACAAAGTAAACTCTGTTGATTTACCTTGATGAGTTTATTTGATTCTTTTCTGTCAATTCCTAAGAGCAATGAATTCCAAAATGTCAAAGGTTAATAATTATTAATAAAATTAATTTTAAAATCAGATGATTCTGTAGAAATGATCAATTTGCTACTAGGTGCTTACAGTCAAGGTCAATTAATTCTTGCCAAAAAACAGGACAGCAACTGCAGTGAACTACCTGCTTCAGAGACAAAGTAATTTTGATTTATCTACCTAGAAATTTAGGCATAAAATAGGTTACAAGTCATCTCCAACTGAAGTGAAACTCAATATTAAATGCTTCAGAAGAAACAATCAAAGCATGCATGTTTGCTTTGGACAAGATTGTGAGCCTCTGGGTCCTTTTTTTACCTCCCATCCTTTGTCCGTTGTTTCATAGGTTCTCTCATCTTTGCTATCAGCAGCGTTGTTCAGTTATTATTCCTATATTGTCTATTTAATGACAGGAATTACTGTGGTTTTAGCTTCACAGAAGATAAGAAATGAGGTGAGCAGGTGTACTTTGGAGGAGAGTTGAGAGTTGAGACTAGGAGAGGAACAAAATGCCTTCTTTTCCTTCTCTTAAAACCCTGGCAGATGGGAAGGTGTTGATTATCATTACTGTAGTGGCCAGTCAGTTATTAAAATAAGTAATTAAAATGGTTATCCCACTGCAGTATGTCACAAAGTGTTTGCACCTTACCTTGAACTTGACAGAGCACCTTGAGGCACACTAAATCCTCTCTGTGTGAGCATTGTAACTATCACTAGGCAGAAATGTCTAATAATTTCAGATATCTTTAAAATCTGTTTTGAGGTGTTTTTCCGTAAAGAATCTTTTCTTTTGATTGCCACTTTTTCCTCTAATATCTCTGAAGAGTGAGGAAGCAGGGTGAAACTTTTTACTCTTATGTATCTTAGAAACAAGAAATTTAATATTTTTTAATATTTCCTCCTTCTTCATCAAGGTTAGTAGCAAGAGTTTTCAAAGCTTGATCCAGATTTCTATGTTTTGACCATACACAGAACCTGCACTTACATCTTTTCATATGGAGTTCTTTGCAGAGACACATAATGACAAAAAATTGTATCCACAGTATATTGCAGAGTCTATTTCAGGGCCTATAATATTGATTGATGCATGTGAGGAACAGTTCCATGACCTCTAAAGAAATAAATGCTTGAGTTTTTACAATTGGGGATAAAGAAAAATGGACAGTAGCAGCCTCAGAGATTCCATTAATCATGCACAAAGCAGGAGCTGTTGCACACACTCATGGGAAAATGGATGTGTAAGAAGCTCACGCAGAATTCATTTGGAGTGGTGCACACAACTGAGTAGTTAAGTGACAGAAAGTGGAGCCAACTCTGTCTCTGAGTGATGGCTGTTTCAGAAATAAACCACGAAAACATTCTGGACAAAGAAGGGAGTCATCAAAAATCTGGGACTGTAATGGACAAAGAAAACTCAGACCAACCTTAGTAGCTTCATGTATTGATGCCAATTAAAAAGGAAAAGAGCATAGGCAGGATTATTTTGGCTAACAGCTAATCCAAAAACATCTGATTGTGCTTGATTGATTGTTTTAAGAGTTTATTGCAAAATATGGTTCGGGATATATCAGTATGCCTCCCTTTACTACAGATTACTATGGTTATTAGGAAAGAACTATAGAACTGAAAACACTTTGTAATTGCTACTATCTGTACCTAAATCTTTTAAATTACAAAGGTACTTGTGTCATTTGTCTATTGATGAGATTTGGTCCAATAAACCAAAATCCACTCTTGCACGGTAATTGCTGAGATTAGCCATCAAAATTTGTCCAGGTGCTTATGTTCTCTTTAAGTACACACTCAGATAAGATGGCTTTATCTAACTCAGATAAGGTAAGGAAAGTACATACACGCATATGTTTTTTTACATATCTGGTAGCATTTCCAAGACCAGTTTTCACTCAGCCATAACAAGTGGCAGTTTCCATGTCTGTAATAAAACTTAACTGCTTTTTATGAAGCACCTCTGCTGCTTAGAACTTCAAGCTACTTAACTCCCTCTTACAATGTGGGGGATGAGCTTTGTGGAGAAGGGAGAAAATTTCACATGTAACTTTTCATGTTCTCGCACAGCATCCCCATAAAAGACTTCTGGAAACTTTTGGGATCTGGTGTAAAGTGGGTTAGAAAGTAGCTGAAAAGAGGAGCTATCTGTTGTTCACACACTGAAAAGATGAGTAAAGAAAAGTTTCTCAAGGTCAGTATTATTTCTTCTTTTCATTAAGGTTTTGGACAGCAGAATAGAGATTGCCCTTATTAAATTTTTAGGCAAAACCAAGCAAGGGTAGAACAACTACAAGCACTTGTGAAGATTAGAATGTGAAATGTTGATTGATTGGAGCAATGGTATGAGACAGACAGGATGCAAATCAATCAGAAGAAGGGCAAAACCCCACACATAAGCATAATCGGCTATGTGCATGCAAAATGGGGAATGCTATAAAAGCAGAAATTCTAAAGAAGAGAACCCAGAGCTCTTAGAGGATCAAAACCAAAGCTAGACACAACAGTGACTTCATGCCATGCATTGTAATAAAAAGTAAAAGGTTTAAACTCAATCAGGGAAAACTCTTGCTACATTGTAGAAAAAAATATTTCAAATTACTAAGTATAGTCAAGCTCCAAAACAGGAGGGTTATCACTGGAAACTTTTTGTATACATAGACAAATAAAGTACAGCAGTACTTTACAGGCTCGTTAACAATACCTGTCTTCTGTGTTTCTCAGTGAAGCTGCTATTCCTCTGTAAATGCTGTTCATATTGTTAAACATATGGTCTCCCAAGTCATTTATGAGGGACAAAAAAGAAATTAAATCCCAGTTTATGAAGAAACATGTCTGGAACAAAAATTTTGTCATTACTTTAAAGATGACTGATCAAATAGTTTGACTGATGTGACATTTCAGGTATTTCTGAAATTTAGTATAAAGATGAAAAGTTGGGAAAGGTAAAACTGGCTCGTAACCTCTCTGGGTACTTGGTCCCATTGCTGTTGCAGTGTGGATGTTGTATACAGCTGTCAAATATATCTGTATGGACCATTTGAAACAGGTGAGTGAACAGTAAGAATAGCTCCAATTAGACATGAAAATAGTCTTAATGGAATCAGAAGAACTGGATCATATGCAAAGCCATTAGCAGAGCTTAGCTCTGAATTCTGGTGTTCTAAGTCTCAGAAAAGCTCTTAAGAGCTTTTTATCCCTGTTACTAGAATTGAAGGTTGCCTCTTGGCATGGTTACATGATGCTTAAGCGTTAACAACCAAGGGACTGTAAAAAGCAATCCTGGGTAGTTGGGTTATCACTGCTGAGAAGAATTCCTGATATTTACAGGGATATTTACAATCTTCCCCTTCAATAGCTACTTTAAGTTAATGGTTTTTTTTGATTCGCTGATGTTTACAGAAATCCTGAAAAAGATTAAGCGTAAGTTTGCTGTTTCACAAACAGAGAACAATTAATAGAGGTGGAGGAATATGCCCATTGTTTTCAATAAGGATTGAGTGGGACCTTGGGAGTGGTTCCACTTTCTTTGTGTAGACCTGTGGGCGGTGGTTTAAACGCAGCCAACAACAAGGCACCACGCAGCTGCTCACTTATTCCTCCCACCCCTGGAAAGATGGAAGAGAGAATCAAAAAAGGTTGGAAAACTCATGGGTTGAGATAGAGACAGTTTAAGAGGATAGCAAAAGAAGATAAGTAGTAATAATAATAGTAGTAGTAGTAATGGTAATAAAAAAATAATATAGCAAATGAATGATGCACAATGCCATTGCTCACCATGCATTGACCTATACCCAGTCTGTCCTTGAGCAGTAGTCACATCCCTGGCCAGCTTTCCTTTTAAGATGATACTTTAAACATTTAGACAGTTGGGAAAAAGATGGAATTGCAAATTAAGAGAATAAATAACACAGGTATAACAAACATTCACCTATTAAATTGGCAGGGATTTTTTTTTTTAATTTAAGGGAAACCCCATCTCTCATTGCTCAATTCTACTTCTGTTTGCTTCAGATGCAAAAAGGACCTAATTATTGGTATAGGTGAAAAAGAAAGGCGTACAGAGTCATTTCAAGTAAGGATGCTATGCACCTAAATGTTCAGTATTTTGTATTATCAAGCAAGCTTACCTAAAAGGCTATGTGAAATAGAACACGGCTGTGAGACATGTGCTACCCTTGGCCAAGACAAGAAGAGGTTAACTAACTCCTCTGGAAATAGGAAAGAGGACCAGCCTTTTCCTGTAAACACTGTCCAGTGCTCATGTTCTAAAGGGTTATTATTGTGCTGGGTAATTAGGAATAGGAAACAAAAGAAGGAAGCCAGTTAAATTTGTGTTTGCACAGAAATGGGCAGAAAAGTCCCTGTAACTAATGATGGAAGAAATAAATGTTGCTCTCTTTAGTTGCAAAGTTTAAGTTTGTCAAGAGATTCAATTTGGTCCTAAAGAATAATGACCTGGGGAAAAGAAAAAAACAACATATAATCAGAAAATATCTGTGTGCTCATTTGCCCCTGGAGTAAAGATCTGATACTGGCTGAGGGTTTTTTTTTTATAATGTTCTTTCTCTGCAAACAACATTTGTATGCCAACAGCACAACTGTTTTTCTTTTCTGTCTGTAACTCTAAAGGTTGAAGTACACAGTGTGTTCTTGCTGAACATGGAAATATTGTGCGTGCTGGCATGTCATTTATTGCAGAAATATTTCAGGGATTTATGGGCAGCTGAAGACAAAGATTTTGGATGAATGCATACTTGTGTATGCAGAAATCTTTGTGCTTCCCCTATTTATTTTCTGTCAATGAATAAAAGCTTTATGATACATATTTCCATCTTAGTACTTTGAATAACATGAAGGAACAAGATTAAATTTCTCTTTCCCTGACCACCTCCAGGTCATGTTAGCCTGATGACATTATCAGTAGGTCAGTGAATTGGCCAGTCTACCAAGTCTTCCATCTTAAATCCTCCAGTGTCCTACTCTTACACTTGAGGATGGTGTCCTGTCTAGCTGTAGACATCCTGGTGGAACTGATGGACTTGGTGGAATAGTCCTATTTGTTCCAGCAAAGGAGGGGATCCCTAGAGACTACACTATGTCTTGCTGAAATACTTGGATGTCAGGAATCCTTCATGCCTTTTACTCATCTACTTTCTTCATATCATTCAGTGTAATAGGTAACTGAGAGCAGCTTGGCTAACATTAGGAAGGCAACTTCGTTTCAGCTAAGTACCATGGGATGGTTGGCATAGTACCTCAGGGCTGTATGAGACTGTGGATGACACAAAAGGCACATTCACCTCTGATTGTAATAATACAAGTTGCTGCATGTTATTATTATGCTGGAATAGGGCTTTGAGCTCGGTGGTGTGATTAGCAGTGTTAAGGGAGCAAGCAGTTCTTATTGAGCTGCTAGAGTAGTTTTGATGCTGGTGACTTCATTACCTACCTTTCTAATTTGTACAGAATTAAACATTCTGTGAAGGTGATGAAGTGCTTCCTGTCACAAATCATGTAGCTAGCTGCATCTTAGCATTTCTGATGGGACTGGAAAGGAGAGATACAGAAGCCAATCACTATCAAAAGACCAGTGGTTCATTTCAGCAAACAGTAGTCAGAACATGCTTCTCCTGCAGAACTTATTAATTTTGATGGTCCACCCTGATGATAGGCTGGTAAAAACTGTGGTCTGTTTGTCAATGATGAATAGAAATATTTGATCTACAAGTTATATTCTGCACACTCTGTGTAACATTTCAAAACACTCTCCTTTTGCCTACCATGACATGAAAGTAAAGAAATTAAGTGAATTAGTAACATGTTTTGGAAGGAACCTGTCACCATCTGGAATGGTAGCAAAGAAGCCTTTCTCGTCTCTCCTGACAAGTTACAAAATGTGAGCATTAAGGACCTGAGGGACTGCATGAAAATTTGTTTGTAGTTTATACTATGGAAAATTATGTGGAGAACTGAGGTGTGGAGCATCTTTTAATTACTATCAAAAGTTTTCCATTTTGTTTAAGCTAACCATTAATTTTCTCACAGACAGAGAAAATTATTTAACAAGAAAGCAGATGAGAGCCTGGGTCTCTCTGGTTCTGGGGATTGCCCCAGACAGCAGATTTACCAGCTGAGGTGAACAAATCTCTTCTTTATTTTTGAATAGAGTTCCCACGGGGGATCTGAAAACTTTGTAACATAAACTACAGCTGGTACTACAGTTTGAAACTTTGGATTAATTTATCTGTAGAGATGGATTCCAAACTGCTGCAAACAGGCATTTAAAGAAAGTATGAGCTATAAAATTAAAGAAATAAACTACAAATATATGATATGTGGTTTTGAAATGTTAGTCTTCCAATTTTCTATTCTGTTCTTTGCGACGACTTTGATTTATGAGTCTCCAAATAAGGATTACCTTCTACCTTAAAAAAAAACAAGGTGAACCGACCTTGGCAGTTCCAGAAGCTGGATCTGCAAAGACACAAAGTGCTCCATAGATTTACTTTCTGGCACAGAACTAAGTAATTTCATGGTATCTTTCATGTTTTATATCTGGTATTACACATAAAAGTAATCTCTGTTTCTTTCACAGTGCCAGCTTTGCACTATTGCGTGTTTTTGTTTTCTTGCCAGATGGCAAATCAATGAGGGAGCCACTGGTAGTGCTTTAGGACCACAATCATTAATCCCATTAACTTTTGATTTTTGAGCTAAAAAATTTGCTGTGCTAATTCATATGTTGCAGTAGACTAGTGCACCTTGTCAGTGTCTTCTGGACTTTTACAGCCATTTTACTTCCAAATGCAGGCTTCTTTCTGTCAGTCCAAACATAAACAATTTAATATCTATCTGAATTGCAAACGCTTATGACTGTTGTGAAACATTGTTTATAGAATATTCTTTAAAATGCTACTTTCTTTTATCCATGATAAATGAATAATTATGCAGGAAAGATTTACTGGTGCTCAACACCTGGATTCTGAGATGACTGCTTGTGTTTATATCTTTAGGTTGTGAGCCTTCCATTTTTCACATTCAAGGTCTTAAAATGGGTGAATTTTCCAATAGTAGCCTAAGAATGAATGATTTTCAGCATGAAACAGTCATTAGTGTATTTATGAAGAGGAAGTTCAGTATGGAGCAAGTACAGAATGAGATTGTTTAAAATTGCCTATGTTGTGTATATGCTTTGCAATATTTGCTTAGTGCTAATTCAGACCAGTATTTCAAAACCATCATTTACAGATCACTCCATAACTTCACATGGTTGCTTGGACCTTCTTATTTATTCTAATATTTTTTTTCCAGTCCCAAGGTGACCACACACTGCACATTGATAGAACCGTACAGCACTTTCTATAGAATGTCCTGTTGCCCTGGCAGGAACAAGCAATGCTATGCATTTGCATGATTCTAATAGTAAACAATGTGCTTAGCTACGCTATTCAGGATTAAGGCTGGCACAGGAAGATGGGATACAGGCCTGAAGTCTGTTACGGGTTTTCACTGTCAATTTGCCCATCTGTTGTGGCTTTTCAAGGGGGAAATCTCCAAGGGTCTGTTTGGCAATGCAAATTGGTATCGAGTCTGATTTTGCAGTTTTCAATTACTGTTTTGTCGGGCATTATCCATCATAAAATAATTAAAAATGTTACTAAAATAGTATATTAAAATGTAAATTCTGGAGTATAATTAGACCTTTGGAAATTGTATTTCCGTATAGTAAAGGCTACAGAATATTATTTTTTCCTTGTTTTTTTAGATATGGTTTTTTTTCTTCTTTATTATTTACATCCCAATGTTCTACTTTCCCAGGCTTTCAAAGCTTTTCTGTGATAATTGCACTGTACTTAAAAACTAGTCTACCGGGTGACTCTGTGTCCTTTGAAAATGTTTACAGAGGGAAAGAGCTTTGAATGGTATTCATAGGAAATGGTACATGCTGGAAAATCTTGCTTTGAGAGCATAATGACATTGAAACTTTCTTGAATTTACAGCTTGCTTGAAAACACAATTCTGACTACAAAAGGCTTTATTTATGAAATGCATTTCTCTGCATTAAGTGTTATTTCGCATTGTATTTTGTGTATGGTATATCAGCAGCCATTCAAGGCTAGAATAAAGCTTTTTTATATAAGAATATCAAAAGGCACAAGATACAAAACATTTAATATGTGCTGCAATACAGTACTATTTCAATGCATTCTTACCAACGAAGGGAAGAAAATAACTCTGAGCACAAATCACGAGCTCTTTATTTTGCCAGTATATTTGCAGTGTTGCATTTTGAACTTACCTATATATTCTGACATGAAAACAGTGACTGAAAGGGCAGCTAAAGTCTGGCAAGTAATTTTATAGCAGAAAGAAAGATATATGAATGGCTACCTGGCATGAGGATCCTGCACTGAGGAGTAGAGATAATTTGTGGACTACATGTGGATTAAGAATGGAATAAGTCTCATGAAAGGTCAGTCTGGAGGTCAGTCCCTCTAGTTCAGTGTCCTGTCTCTGACAGTGACCAAAAGCAGAGGCCTAGGAAAGAGTACAAGAACAGGGTAAATATGCTCCCTACAAATATTCTGCTAGCATCCAGTCATTTGTAGCTCAAGGGCTTGTGGAGACAGCTTTAGTTTCTATTTATTTTATAACACTAGCAGGTATCTCTTCTGTGAACTTTGCTGACCTCTCCTGGAAATCCCATAAACTTTTACACTCTGCAGCATCTTGCGGCCAGAGCACCATAGCTAAACTTCTGTCTGTATGAATAAAAGCTTTGCTTTGGACTGCCTTCCTCCTAGTTAATTTCACATTCCCTGTTCATTTCTTGGAAGAGATAATGGTCTGTCAATCCATATACACCCTCTACATGACATTTCTGATCTTATAGAACTCTGTTACATGCCCCTCAGTCGTTCCTTTCCCACTATGAATTTTGCTAGATTGTTATTTTTGATGCAGAAGCTGGTCCATATCTTTGATTGTCCTTGAGATCTTATCTGAAACTTTCCAGCTCTACTGTAACCTGTTTGAGACAAATAGCCCAGCACTACATGCATTATTCAAGATGGAGCATGTTATATGGTGTCGTAATGACATTCATTATTTTGTCCTCTCTTACCCTGTAGCTTCTGGCCTTCAGTTTGCCTCAAAAGCTTCTCCTGAGCCATATCCCAGTCCCTAGTGGGCGTGTTCAGTTCAAAGCCCACCATTGCATATGAGAAATTAGGACTGGTTTTTCTCCCTTAACTACATGATTTGATGTTAATCTATGTCGATTTTTTAAAATATATTTTATTGGTTATTCACTTTGTGTTATAAATCCTTGTGCAGTTCTTTGTGTTTCAACTTCAGCTTTACTTTGTACAGAAAATGTTAGAAACCTGAGCAAAATCAGTCTGCTTACTGCTCACTAATTTTCCAAACTGTTTATGTATATGTTGCAGAACACACATCCCAACACATATCCCTCTTGAACTCCATTCATTATCTCCTTCCACTGTGATGACTAAGCATTTGTGTCTGCTAGTCTGTTTCTTGCTTTTGTTCTTTTTTAGCTTTTTCTTTTAAATAATAGTTTATCCATTCAAGGTCCTTACATTTTATTCCATGGCAATTTGTCTTCCTCAGCAGCCTTTTACAGAGGACTTTGTCAAAGTCAATAAGATTTCTATTATACAAGTCCTTAGCAAAGCCCTCAAAGAACCCCAGTGAGTTTGTAAAGCAGACTTTCTTTTTACAAAAGCTGTGTTGTCTTTTTGTCCACTGTATCAGTTGTCCATGTGTCCATTAGTTCTAACCTCCAGTGAAGTTTCCAGTAATTTGTCTGATAAATACATCTGGATGTTAGAAAAAATAATTAACATTAAAAACGTGTCCCATTCCATCAGGTCTCAAGGGCAAAGGAAAAGAAACAGAACTTAAAAATTATTAGCTCCCAGCTATCAGTATTATAGACTCCTAAAGTGGCAAAGTTAAGGATAGGGATAAATGTGGATCATTGTTTTAAAAAGGTTAGAAATCATTTAATCCCCCTTGTTCACACATTGTTTCACTACTAGGAGTAAACATTCTTTCCACTGAATGCTAAATGAAAAGTTAACAAAAAGGATGATAATTTTTTTGCTATACCAGCCAGCATTGGATGCAATCCATATAGCCTTAGGGATGTAAAGGTCAACAGTTTTCTGTGTAATTGCAGTGCCCGCAGAATACTAGGTGCTGCTGAGATGTAGGAGAATACACAGTTTATATCTGATAGCTTACAGTCCTTGAAAAAAAGTCCATGAAAAATGAATGTTCCAAATGCTACCACGTTTCCTCAGCCTCTATTGCTGTCCAGGCTGCTGACAGATCCTGTCTCTCTGGCTAAAATGTTTAAATGACCAAGTGTCCTTGGTGGACCCTGAGTGATATTAGGTTGAGAGCTGTGAATTTCTCTTTTGCATGCACCTTGGCCCAGTGGACACAATGCTGGAACAAGCACGCTGTAGAATTTCTCTTTCTTGAAGTAGAAGTTCAACAGCCTTAAGGTGGGGATTGAGAAGATGATTGTAGCTTCAGGCTTAGAATCATAGAATCATAGAATGGTCTGGGTTGGAAGGGACCCCAAGGATCATAGAGTTCCCACCCCCCGACACAGTCAGGGCCACCAACCTCCAGGCCTGGATCTACACAAGGGAAGAAAAGCAGCCCACCATACAGCAGAACATGTATTTCATACACAACAAATTAGAGCAAGTCAGCAGAAGGAATCATCAAAACAAGCTGCTTCCTCCACCCCTCTCTTAGTTACAGCTTCATTAACTCTTTCACAGATTCTCCTGCAAGCTTTAGGTTGCATCCTCAGCCTATTGGAAACTGTGTGTTCATTACCTAATGTGTGCTGCTATGTCCTCAGTAACGGAAATAAAGAGTTATGTTTCTCTACATTGCTACATGCCCACTTCAAAAGACCCGACCTTACATAGGAACAAGTGGTACATGTGGGTAGTTCCATCATATAAAATCTTTGGTTACTTTTGGTTTAATTTTGTGGCCATATAATACCATTCTGATGCATCCCTTTTTCTGCAGAAATTCCTTTTCTGTCAGTATGGAATTTGTTTCATTGAAAGGGTTGTGGTTTCTGAATTCATTTTTATGATTTTATGAGATGACTTTGTACAAGTTCAGATGATTTCCAAGTTACCAAAGAGGTAGAAAGGGAGAATAAAGAAAATGTAAACATCCCAGGAGAACCTAAAGTTATACTAATGAATTCCACAGCTTTATTTTGGCACTCCACTTGCTTGGGCAGAACATGAGACATGACAAACACTCATTTTCCCTTCACAGTTCTTTACTGTGGATGTTTTTTATGGCAGGGGATGATCCAACTCATAGGGAATGTGATTGTCTGTATGTTTTGACTGATTAACACAGCTACTAAAATTTTCTGGAACTTGTATAATTTTGAGTAGTCTGTGGCTTATATAGTTACAGTTAAAAAAAAAAAAGGAAAAAATTGGTTCATCTAAATTTCTGTAGTTATCATAGTTCAGGCCAATGCAGAAATTTAAGTGGAGGCATTATGAATATAATAATTCCATGGCAGAACATGTTTTGTCTGATTTTTCATTTCACAAGATATTATGAACGTGTATATATATGCATCATTTTATAGGTGTGTATTTTATCACGAAGTAATGGGAATTGTATCACCTAATGCAGAAAACATTACTTTCAGCTCATCTTAACTAAGTTTTAATGAAATAGCTGTTATCTGAAGGTAATGCTGAAACTTTGCTAAACAGAATGCCTTCCTTCTTGCAGTGTGATGTATTTTTGGCATAAACAGACCTATGTTTAAGTACAAGGATCCTGCTTGGACCAAAGTCCCACTAAATCTTATGCTTTTCAGTGAATTGGGTGCAATTAAATACACCAGAAAACGTACAGCCTCATAGAAAACTTTCTGTGCAGAACTTTCTGTCCAGTGCCCTAATGGTAAAAACCTCATTTCTTTCTGTTTGTGCTGCTTGGTCCATACAAAAACAGCAAATACATTTCCTCCAGATACTCTACATTCCTGCTATGCTTAATCAGTTACTGTGGCTTGTGCTGGGGGTGAAATAGCTCAGCATATTTCCTGCCCTTCTCAGCTGAATCTTGGTCTTTCTGACAAGTGAATGGCTTCTCTAGCACTTCATACTTTCAGATGAAAAAGCAAATTGGGACTACTGCCTCTTCTGCCACTGGCAGTGTTTTCAACAACAGGAATCCCTTTCTCTCTTGACGCCCTGCAACAGGTTGGAAATAGAACACTCTCATGGCAAAAAGTGCTGATCTAGTTAAAACTCACTCTGCCAGCTGAATTCTGCCCTGAAGCTGTGGTATTCTAAGTTGGTATTGAAAGGCTCTTTGCTGGATTGTGTATAGTACATCACAGAATCACAGAATTATAGGGGTTAAAAGGGACCTTAAGAGATCATTGGGTCCAACCCCCCGGCCAAAGCAGGTTCCCTAGGACAGGTTGCACAGATAGGCATCCAGACAGATCTTGAATATCTCCAGAGAAGGAGACTCCACCATCTCCCTGGGCAGCCTGTCCCAGGGCTCTGTCACCCTCACTGTGGAAAAGTTCTTCCTCATGTTGGTGCGGAACTTCCTGTGCTCCAACTTGCAGCCATTGCCCCTTGTCCTGTCTCCACAGACCACTGAAAAGGGGCTGGCCAATTTCCCCTGTGTCCCACACTTGAGATATTTATAAACATTAATAAGATCCCCTCTTAACCTTCTTTTCTCAAGGCTAAACAGCCCCAGTTCTTTCAGCCTACCTCCACAGGGGAGATGGTCAAGGTTCTTAATCATCTTCGTAGCCCTTCTCTGGGCTCTCTCCAGGAGACCCCTGTCAATTTTATACTGGGGAGCCCAGAACTGGATGCAATACTCCAGGTGGGGCCTGACGAGGACAGGGTAGAGCGAGAGGATCACCTCCTTTGACCTACTCGCCACGTTCATTTTGATGCACCCCAGGATCCCATTGGCTCTCTTAGCCACCAGGGCACACTGCTGGCTCATGGCTAACATGTCATCCACCAGGATCGCCAGGACCTTCTCCACATCCTCTTGCAGCCAGCCTAAAATCAATGGGATCTTAGTTTTCTCCATTCTGGTCCAGAAAGGGAGAGAATTTAAGACCAGAGCTGTATCAATATGTATCCATCGCCCTCCAAGCAAAGGGCTTCTTCCAGAATACTGTTTTTTGTACCCTGTCCTTTGTGCTGGAGACTCCCTTTTACACATTAGTAGAAACATAAGTGTACAATCTGGGACTCTATGTATTTGGAGATCCAGCTACATGAGTTTAGTCTCGTGACACTTCTGCCCTTTTTTGGATCTTGTCATTAGCCAGCCCTATTCTATTAGTTTCAGAATGTCAGTCCAGCAGTATGAATTGCTTTGATTTGTTAGGTCACCCAAACATCCCACAAATTCTTTTGGAAAGGAGCACTGGCTCATTCTCAGTGAAAACTGCAGACGAATGAGTGGTAGGGCAGGTAATGAAGTTCAAAACTTTACTTTGGAGAAGTACGAAGTAAAAAAATACTTACAATACACTATCAAGACGGCACATAGCACTTTGCATGAAATGTTATTTGCACTGTATGAATTGGCCTTTTACTCCAACACCTCCACATTCTTGGAGAAAACAGTCAAGAAAATCTTATGTGTGGGTCTAATTCGAATAATGTGTTTCAAGCTACAGTTCTGAAGAGAGACCATGATGTTAGCATGACACATATTCTGTCAAAAGGACACACAGTCATGAGAAAAAAATGGAATATAATCCTATCTGAGCAGGCAATATTTGTACTGAAATTAAATGACAAGTGTTTGACTTATTAGCACTCACTGTCCATTGCTGCAGGAGAAAACAAACAAAAGAATAAACACCAAAACCACAAAAGGGTGATAAAAGAGGAGCAGAAAGAAGAATGTTTCTTAATTGAGCCTAGGAAAGAGAACTGTGATCGATGTCCTTGCTTTCAACATGCTGATTATGAGAACACCTCCCTGCAGCAGTCCATGCCAATATTGGGTGACCATATCAGAGTGAATAATAAATCTGGCTGACATTATAGGCAGTTGTTTTACTTTACTGCTTTAATAGCATTGCAACAAAAAAGTTATTCTGTTGTATATGTTTATCTATCTATCGGTCTATCTATCATCTGTCATCTACCTATCTATTTCAGTTGAGGGTTCCAATTGCTGACAACTAATAAATTGAGTTTGATTTATGGACTATGAAAGTGGAAAGGAAAGTTCAGCTTTGATCTCTTGTGGGCAACTGTCCCTTTGTCAGAAGTGATTAGTTTCTGTTTTCTGAAATCTGTATGTCTTGAAGATGTAGAACCTGAGTGCTCCTCAGTGCACTTTGATTTTCCACTGAAAATTGTTGTTGCTCACAGGAAGTGGTGTGTGTTTCTCTCTTCTCAGCTGAACTCTCATGAAGAATTTCTTATGTGCCCTAACATCTGCTTTCTTCTAGCTAATGAAAAAACCCAAGCAGTTTTGTTAAAAATCAGAATCTAATTCAAATGCCAGATTAGTTGGGCCACACAGTGGTCACCTGAATGATTTCACATCCAACATAAGTCATAGCTAGCTTAAGGGCAGGCAGGCAGGCAGACTCAGTGGAGCACTACAAGTTTCACTTTTTACATGTGCCTACATGTATTTTGTACAGGAACTGTGTGTTCCTGCATCTCATGGAGAAACGTGAATGTCATCCAGATAGAAAGTTAATCCTTCAAGGTTGGGAGTGACAGACTGAATTTAGTAAGACTACATTTGAGTGAAGTTACTTATGTGGCCTGATGTTCACAGAGCGAGGATGGTTCCAATGGAGTAACAGATATAAAGAGGAACCCAGTTCTGTAGCCCAGAAGGTCTGATCCTTTAGGCATAATCAGAAGATGCGGAAAAGCCCACGGCCAGCTTTAAATCAGCATGAGGCACAGCAGGCACTGTCACTTTATCCAGAAATACAGAGGCAGGATTGTAGTGTATGGGTATTGGCATTTTGTGTGACAGATTAAAGAGGTTAAAGCCCTCTGGGAACTGGCAAACAGAAGCCCCAGTGTCTCCTCCAAATACAGGAGCTGAAACACATTTTCTTGAAGAATCACCCTGCCCCACACTGTCTGGGTGGAAGAGACCATCCCTCTTCCTTCCTCTCTTTAGGCCAGGCCTTTATAAACAATGACTTTTGTTGATGCATGTTTCTAGCCATTGGCCAGGCAAAGAGCCTAAAATCTAGTGTCCTGTCAGGGCTTGATGCCTATTCTCTCTACATGTTCTGATGCTATCACCACAAATCTAGAAGGAGCCTGAAATCCTTGATAGTCTATAAATGCAACTGCTGCTTTTACTTCAAATATTAGTGGTTACCAGTTACAGCCTGGTGTTTCATAGGGAAACCAGAGATTTCATTAGCCTGAGAGCATGTTCTAAGATATGGATTTGCTGTGTCCTGCATATATTTCATTCTTCCTGTTTGTAGCATTATCTACAGTGTTAAGTGCTATTTTTTGTATGTATAAAAAAAAAAAAAAGACATTTTATATTGGGCAAGTTTTCCATACAATTGTTCCAGGATTTTTGAGAGGGACTTAGGGACATTAACTTCTGACACCAGAACTAATCTGCATTAAATTTGAATGTTTAAAATCCTAGTGAGGAACTGGCTTTGAGGCATCATTAAGGATATACATAGTGTAATGACAGTAGCTGAAAGTTGCAGAAGCTCCCTTTGGTTTTCCTTACATAAGAGAAAGCAGAAATACTAGTAGTAATACTGGTATTGTTGTCTTTAAAGCACTCAAGGACTTTGTGTAGTGGATAAGTTAAGTGACCTTTGCAAATAAATTGAATTCAGTCTTGGATAAACTTGAGTGCCTTTGGCTGAACATTTGAATTTGAGGGCTCAATTCTGCCAATCCTTTCTACTCTGTCCACCTCTCTAACTTCTTGTGTGCTTTCTTTGAAAGATCATAGTTTTTTGAATTTAATGCAGAGGTTTCTTTCCATTAATTCTGTTAGTTGAAATACTGGACCGTTCTTCATTTGTTATTTGTGATACACAGCGAAATGGTATTGTGTTCCCCCAAAATCAGTAAACAGAAGATTCTGTTGCTCTAATAAAAATAATAATGTATGCTATGTTGAATTTCGTGGGCATAATTCAGCACCCAGCTGCATAATGTGGCTATTTAATTAATATAATATATTCTTTTCTGCATGCTGCTGTATGATTAACAGTCCCCGCTGAGACATGTACTGTAGGTACAATTGAAATGGATGAGCCTAATGAACAAGGATATTTGCATTTCATTACTATGTTATATAATTTCTCTCATAAAATTTTATGGAATTTATTTAGCATTATTTTCTGCAGATGATCATAACAATAACTTTTTTGAACTCGTTATGAGAAAAGTTGATTCAAAAGACAAGCAAAAAGCACTGAAGTTTTTCTCAACTCACAAAAGCTTCGGATTTCATGTAAAACTCAGCTTTTTATATCTAAATTCTCTCAAAGGACTTTGCTGAGCAAGTATAGCCCTAACCTACTGCAGCTGAAGTGAAAGGCAAGATTGTCAACTTTATTCTCTCATCTCATCTCTCTAATCTCTAATGACTTGCTAGAAAGAGGTAAGGGGAATTTAATTCTCAAAGCAACCATTAGGTTGATGGAAAAGCTCCCCAGAAGATTAATTATTTCTTGTGTAGAAAATGATCCAGACATGTGTTGGATGTAAACGCAGAGTTAGTATAATTTTCAATTCTGTTGTTTGCAATTATGGATGTGATACACTGAGCTACAGGACATACATTCTTGTTTAAGGAACATCCCTTAGGGAAAAGATCAGAAATTAGAAGGAAGAGGTACTGGAGCAAGTCAGCTATGTGTCCAGAATAGCCTACAAATGGCTAGCCTCTGCAGATGGGGGTACGCACCTTGTAGCAAACCGAGAAAAGGCATTATAGCAGCAAAACGACTCCCCACGTCTCGATCTCGTCCTTTAGTGTGAAAGTCTATAAAGTTTCATTTTGGCTTTTGGTAAAATGAATATTATTATTATTTTTGCATGAGTTTCCCCCTGGTGAAAGTCATCCTTTGCTAGCAGCTGCCCCAAAGTGTTACACACAGACTAAGCTATCACGGGACAACGGTGGCACCCAGGACTAACTACCAGATTCTGTATAGTCTGCTCCAGGTTTTTGTCAACTGCTCATCTGGCTGTCTGCACCTCTGCTTTCTGGACAATGGACACGGTGAGCAGTGAACCTCAGTGACGTATGCTCATGTGTGGCATCCCTTTGAAGGATGTGTTGACTTTGCTGCAGCTTTACATAACAGCTTTGAGCAACTATACAAGTGTTTCTTCTATCCAATAAACATCTTGTCAAGGCCAGCTGTATGATAGCATGAATGTCTGGATGAAGACAAAGAAAGCAGTGGCAACAGAGCTGTACAACTCTAGTTGGTTGAAAAGGACTGCCTGCTAACTTCCCCTGTCAGCATATTTTCTAGTGGGAACATGGGAAAAGGCAGGGATTCCTTATCCTGGCATTTCCCATTGCTCCTGAAAGTAATAGCTCTGCTTTACTGGGAAAGATTCCTTTGTGGTACAGCTCTGGGGATGCTATGGTACACTTAGGATATTTCTACACTGCAAGAGGTAAAATGAATAAGACTGTTGTATTCCCTAGCATGTGTTACACCTACCTTCTGTCCTCTTTTCAAGCCAAAATGCTCAATTAGTGTACCGACATCTATAGAGTGGTTGGCCTGCCTGTGAGAAATAGCCTATGCATAATTCCCCATCCGCCATCTCTAGCACCTGTAGCTTAGTACCATTTTCTGTTCTAACTCCATTTGAAATAGCTGGTGTAGAGTTATAGCATTCATACATAATTCAAACAGACTCTGCAGTGATGATTTATTATTAGACAATGGTAGGAGAGCTCCTATGCGACGTAAAATTTCTTTGTATGTATAATTGAAGCCAGGGTTTTGCAGTGTTTAAGGCCAAAAGAGACATTATAATAATTTTTTTTCCAGAGTTCCATGCACTAATTCTTAAATCAAACTCCATACCCTCTGAAAAAAACCTAGAGCATAGATATATTTCTGACAGTGATCCTCAAGTAAAATTTCACCTTGCAGTAGGAGAAAGAAGCCAAAGAGGCTTTTAGGCTGATGGCTTCCAAGGGGAACAGGAACTATTAGGGTAGTTTTAGCAGGTGTAGACAGTTGAAAGCAATAGCAGAGCAGTCCATTTCATAGATGTACATTGGCTTGTAAACTTTCCTGTCTTCATTCAGCTGTCAGGAAGTTATAATAGCATTGACATGAGCTCCCATTTTAACATGAATTTTGATTGATGGGTATGTTTGTTGTGCTTAACTCTTGTATCATATCTGTGTATAACAAGGGTTTTGACTGCCTCTATTATGCTGTCAGCATTACACTGTATCTCAGAGGAGTGCTTAAAAGACTACAGAGATCTGAGGATCATTCAAGGGATACAAAATCTTGCATTTCAAAAGTGTCTTCATTTAAAAATAGAGTGGAAAGTTGATTTGCCAGCTTGATTATGTTTTAGTCCTTGGCTTGATTTGTGGCTTGAAAGATAACAGTACAGAGGCAGAAAGGGCTAAGTCTAAAAGCAAGTTTTCAGAGTAATCTCTTAAGAGTTTATTGTGGTTGTGGCCATTTTAGAGTTTCATGGTCTTACAGAAGAGTAGACATTTTCTACCACTGGGGTTTTTTTAAAAAGAAATCTAATCTCGTCCTTCCTAAATGTTGAAAATTGTAATGCAAATGTCAAGCAGGTGTTCCCTTTCCTGAGCTATAACATAGCCTGTACCATGAAATGACATTGCGTGCACCAGGATACGTGCCTGGTGAGGAGGATCTGCCCAAGCCTCAGCAGTTTTGTATCCTAAAAGAATTCCTTTCCTCAAATACCAGAGCAGAGTCATTTCTTCCACAATGTCCTGATCTTTGTGGATAACACTTGCTCTGTCTTCCTCTCCCATGAGAAGGCAGTTCTGATTGTGTCCTGTATTACTGGCCTTTACATTCAACCCATTGTCTTTTCAGAATGTGCTCATTTCCTTTGTGTAATCTGAAAAATTCACTACTAGTGTTTGCCACTGTTTTTCAGGTTTTGTCTCCTTTATGGTTAATGAAATGTTTTGTGAAAAAAAAACACAAAATCACAGCTAAATTAAGGAGAGGTTTAATTTCTTAGATTTAAAACATTTTCTTTATAGTTAACGGCTTAACTAAATTGAGCCATCTGAATTCTAGTTTACGAAATTGCAGTGCCAGAGGAAGAAGGGATATGTACAGCTTGAGACAAAAAATAAGTCAGCTACTAAGGATGCATTTCACCTTTCTTGTTTTCTCTGAATGTTGTAATTATTAAAATTCAAGTTCTGTATTTCTGATTTCTGTAAATTATGGTGGAAAGAAGCCATTGCAGTAACCTGTAACCTTCATTTAGTTTGCAAAATGTGCAGGAAATGTAACTCAACTATTCGGATGATTCTTCCCAGTGAACTCATCCAGAAATAGATATTATACTAATCCTAAACAGAGGGAACATGGATTCCCTTACTGATTTTACTACCAAAAAAATGGAGTAGCCTTGCAAAAATCACCTGTCTCAGTTTCACCCTCTGGAAGATGGAGATTTTGCTGCCCTTTTCTATGAAAAGAGTAGATCTAAATGCTTGCAGAAGTTATTGCGTTGGCACTGACAAGTGTTCCTAGTCTGCTAGTGCTAAGTCTGAGACACACCAGATAAAAGAGATGTTAGAGCCAGACACCTTTCTTATATTATCTTGGCATTCTCTGCAGGAGAAAGACAAATGTTGCAAAAACAAACTGGGAAAAAAGAAGTTCCAATCCAGTCTTCAATTTCAATAACTCCAGTGGAAAATATTTCTAAACTATAACAAAACCACATTATTGTTCCCACTGTGAATATAAAAATGATAGCTTTTTTTTTCTTTTTATTTGAAGCTGAACTCTACTTCTAGTGAGAGCAGCGAATACAAGCAGGTCTCAGAGTTACATCAGTTCCCTGAGGTTTCCAGACCACCTTGTTGCCCCTTTAGTCTCCCCAGAACATGGGAAAAGTTTTTTTAATGCCTGTGGTTTCTGAAGACAGCATCTTTGCTGGAAGCTCTCAAACTTTTGCTAGCTCTGAGTGATTCAGACTACATGAGAATCAGGATGGTGTTTCCAGGGGCTGCAGGTAACAGTTGGCCTTGAAAGACCTTTTTGTAGGCGAAATGGAGCTGGGCAGTGTGGTTGTCCCTCCTGTCTGCTCAGAACTCTCCAAATTGATTAAGGAAGTAATTAGGGAATGTGAGAAGGATTCTTCAGGCATAGCAAACAAGAATTGAGTCCAGGAATGGGGCACACTAAGACTAAGATGAGGAGATGGGGAGAGGTCAAAGCAGAGACAAGGATCATCTGGATAAGAGCTGAGGGAGGCTGAGGAGTGAAGGCTGAGGTTCAGTAGATGAGGACTGGAACAGATTGAAAGTGCTGTGAGAAAGTCAGTCAGTTCAGAGAGACAATAACATATGCTAAATGCCTGCAAGGAAGTCTTCTGCCATGGTAAATCATGCCTTATAAGCCAACATTTTCCCTTTAAAAGATTTTTTTTCTCTCTGTTTCTCCAGTCCAAAACCCACAGTACTCAGTTAAAATATACACATGGAAGAAGAGGGACCAGGCTGCTCAAAGCCCCATCCAACCTGGCCCTGAACACTCCCAGGGAGGGGGCATCTACCACCTCCCTGGGCAGCCTGTTCCAGTGCCTCACCACCCTTGTAGTGAAGAATTTCTTCCTAATATCCAATCTAAATCTAGCCCCTTCCAATTTAAAACCATTCCCTCTCATCCCATCGCTACTTGCCTTTCTAAAAAGTCCCTTCCCATCTTCCTTGCTGGCCCACTTCAGGTACTGGAGGCTCCCTTCAGGTACTGCTCCAAAAGTACCTGGGGAATCTGTGTCTCAAAAGGAAGATTTCTGCTGGCTGTACTGGAAATTCTGATGAGAAGGTAGAAGTCAACATCATTGTCATTGCTCAGAACAGTCCTTGTATTCAAAACGTTCTCACATCCAATTAATTTCTGTCTCCAAAGTTAGACTGGACTGAAATGATTTCATAATTAAGTTTAGTATTTTCACCTGATAAACATCTATTTTACTTATCTGCAAATGTCATCTGCCCATTTACTTTAGAAGAACACAGCATATTTCTCCTTTATAGTTAATGATGGCGTTTGAACAGCATATTATGGGATAATTATTTAGTTTGTGATCTAAATTATTTATGTAGAGTACATAAGTAGGAAAACACATGGCTGTGTTTCCTGAGGAACTCTTATGCCTGTTTTAATTGCTTCTCCTTATTTTTAATTACATCTCTTTTTTGGATCTTTATGGCAGTTATATATTCATCTTGTTCCATTCCATCTAATTTTCTCTTAGTACAATAGAAATGCTTTTCTTTGAAGAGGCTGTTTAATGAGTCTAAAACTCGCTGCTTGTCATATGTCCAGCAGTCACACAATTTGCAATGTGTGCCTGTGTTTTGCAGATGTTGCTGAAGATAAACAGTCTGTATGTTAGAAACTTTATTTTTATAGATGGCAACATCAGATCCACTGAGTGTCAGTACTGATTTTTCATGTTCTTAGATGTAAGCTATCTCATAACTTTGTGTTTCTAGACCTGATCCTTTTCCTATGTTTCACACGATCCTGCCTCTACTTAAACTTTTACTAAATAATTGGAAATTTACCATTTATATTCAGAGGACTCCTGGGTGTTTTAATTTTATATTTTAATAACATTTTATAGCTTATTCATGAATCCTGATCCTTACTAACAAAAGAAACATAGTAAGACTTACAGTTCTTCAGATTAATATTTATTGTTGTTGCAAATTTCTTTTAAAAATAGCATTTCTTTGGTAGATTTTCTCAGTGATTATACACACTTACTAATTGCTATTTCCATTATTTCCATTATAGCAATCTGTCAAACCTGTTACCAAATTATCTTCCCACCTTACCTTATCTTAATTATTGTTGTTTAAGTATTTGTTTAACACTATAAAAGGACAAAAATACAAGGAAAGGTGAGAACTACAAGGAAGATAAGAACAAAGAAAAAAAATCTAATGCGGTGAGACAAAAAGCCAAGGAAATAATTCAGAGAGAAAGTTACTAGTTTATTGCAAGTGGCATTTTGATTAGACTGAGAAAGAGAGCTGTGAAAAGCAAAGCCCCAAAGATAGGCTATTCAACATATGGGGAAGAGCTTCACAGAATGATGTTTTTTTAGCTGTATACAAATAATTTTTCTCATACACTTGATACTGGCACAGAAGTGGGACATTCAGAAAGCCAGAATGATATCTTTTTTCCAGTAGTGCTTAAAGCTGCTCTTGAATACATTGATTTTCCATCTTTGGAATAATTGTCTCAAGTGGTGCTGTCTTCAGCTCCTTCCCCGCTTCTTTTTGTGTTGGATTAGTAGGTGTACTGAGAAGTACCATGAAAAATTTCCGCCACTCTTGACCAAAATTCTACAAGAGTGGTAACAATACACCCTTCCTGCACATTTGTGGAGCATACAGTTCTCCAAATGTCAAGTCATGTTGTTCATTTTTTATATAAATCCATTACAATACAGGTGAGGTTGCAAAAACCTTTGTGTATTTTATATCCTTTTGAAAAACTGGTGTAGAGGGAATTATTTAAGGAACCAGGTACCCATTCATTGCTGCTGCTAACTGAAAAATACTTCCTTGATTTATGCAGGAGGTTGGTTGTACATTTTTAGATTTTACCAGGTTGTGATGTCTCTTCATTGATTTAGAAATGGTGTTAAAGTCTGGTCCACAAAGGTTCTTTCTTCTCACAGTAAAATTTGTGAAGAATGAAGTGTGCCAGGCTACTTAATTTCAGAAGGATGAGATTCTACAAACACTTAAGATCAGTAATTTAAAATTGTGGTGGGTTGACCCTGGTTGGACACCAGGTGCACACCAAAGCTGCTTTATTACTCCTCTCCTCAGCTGGACAGGGGAGAGAAAATAGAATGAAAGGCTTGTGGATCAAGATAAGGACAGGGAGAGATCATTCAGCAATTAGTGTCAGAGGCAAAACAGACTCAATTTAGAAAAAATAATCTAATTTATTACCAAACAAATCAAAGTAGAGCAATAAGAAATAAAACCAAATCTTAAAAACACCTCCCCCCACTCCTCCCTTCTTCCCAGGCTCAACTTTACTTCCAATTTCTCCAGCTCCTCCCCAGCAGTGGCACGGGGGTGGGGGGTGGGAGTTGTGATAAGTTCATCACATGTTGTTTCTGCTGCTCCTTCCTCCTCAGGAGGACTTCTCACACACTTCCCCTACTCCAACATGGGGTCCCTCCCATGGCAGAAAGTCCTCCATAAATTTATCCAATGTGGATCCTTCCCACAGGCTGCAGTTCTTCAAGAACTGCTTGAGTGTGGGTCCCTTTCATAAGGTGCAGACCTTCGGGACCAGCCTGCTTCACCATGAGTCCCCCATGGAGTCACAAGTCCTGCCAGCAAACCTGCTCCAGTGTGAGCATCTCTTTCCATAGGCTACAGGTCCTGCCAGGATGGAGCAGAGATGAGATTTCATTTAAAGGAAATATTGCTGCTGTTTGGGATCCTCTTCTCAGCATAATATCAAAATGGTTTATACTCTAATAATTGGGTAGGTAGGGACACTTCTTGAAATTTTTGCATTTTGTGTACGCTATCAGGGAGGCTTGGGAATCTCTAATAGTTTAGTAGAACTAAGGAGAACTTAATTGGTGGGTTTTTATAATGTATTATTGTTATGAATATCTATGCAATAAACATCTTCCTCAGCAATAGAAGCTCTACTGGAAAAAAAAAAAAAGACAAAGCAAACATGAAACAAATTTGCATGTTATTACGTTTGTAAAGCAAACGGGGAAAGCCATGCAATACTGCTTACTATATTTTACCCAAATACAGTGTATCCATGATAGCTTATAAAAAGCCCATGGAAAGGGCATTGCCAACAGGCAGAAGCTAGAAGAAATAGCTCTGGAAGAAGAAAACCACAAATTTATTTTTTTTTATGTACTGAACGTTAGACATCAGCCTTCAACCTTTTTAGTGTAATTCAGGTTTATATAACATTCATCATTTTTTTTTAATCCGGTGCTGGTTTATTCAATAACAGTATCAATGTTTATCAACAGAAGAGTATAATGGCTTGTTAATAATTTGAATCAAAAAGGCGTCTCCTCTTTTAATGAAATGGAAAAGAGAAAAAATCCCCAAGCAGTACATACTCCAGGACATACAATATTGTCAATTAGTACATTGTGCACGCCAGACCAACCGTTCTCAATCAGGCAAGGGAAAGGCAGGAAACACTCTCCTTTAAAAATAGTAAAAGTGCTCCAACAGTGCAGCTCTGGAGAAAGGATTCAGAAGCACAGCCAAAACCAATCAATGCTGAATTTCAACAGGGAAAAGCTACTGAAGAGAGCTTGTGCAAAGGAGAAAATTATCTTATTAGATCTTGTTTCTAACCAAAGATGGATTCAAAACCTTGGATCGAAACAATCTTGACTTAATCTGGTTCTAGAAATCAAAATCCACCATTTGAAATTTTGCCAAACCAAATGATGAATGAAGAGTTACATTAATCTCCACAATAGAAATGAAGCCTTGGGGAAAAAAAAATCATATGCAGGTAGGAGGAAGAAAGAATGAATTTATGTATGCCAAAGAGCACTTGACAGTTCTTTAAATTAAGTGAACATACCTTTAATGATTTAGCTCCCAAAATCATTTATCTCAAAATCTGATGCTTATGTTTTCTCATTTTAGACTTGATACTCTTGACTATTATAATTCATGGGATTTCCTTCCCACAAAGTGAATATGCTTTTAAATACAGACCACTAAATGTTCAATGAACACAAATTAGCCATTAAAGACTTTAGAGCTTTGCAAAGATGCTGTAGTTTGCAATATGTTTGGGAACACAGTAATGTAAAGTAAACCAACATAATCAAGTACTCAAGTTCCCAATAAAATCTGTGCCTTTTTCCCCATTTTAAGGCTTGTCTGAGTGTATTGCCAGGATATGTAAGATATGTGTTTAACCTCCCCAGGCAGAGAAAAAACTACACGTTAGACAACTTACTGTCAGGAGAAGTACTGACTATCCAGCTACCCTTCTCCATCCTCTCCTATTCAGTCTGCACTTTATAAGGAAAAGTGAGAGAGAGACCGAACTACTGAATTCTTTCAAAGACATTTTTAGGTGCTTAGTCTCTGGGGAGGATTGAGATGCTAAACAAATGGAGGTGTTTACCCACAGACCTGATTTAGAAGCTTAATCTCTGGAAAGATTATGTAACTAGGACAGGATTGCTATTTTTTTCCCTTGCTCTTTGCTTTTTCTGTTAGCTAGTAGTATGTCTTCTCCATGCTCAGCATGCTGCTTCTTTGGCTTGTTGTTATGAGGCATTGGCTTAGGGTGCTTGGACACTGGGATTTTGCTTCTCAGTGAATGATGGAGGAATGAAAACCTGAATGTTGCAACCTCAGCAGAACTTATCTTAGCATGACACAATCTTTCCCTAACATGTCACTCCTACACAGAGGTGGGGCCACATGAAGAAGTATGAACAACTGCCCTAGCAGCAAGGTGCCCAAGTTTTTATGACATCTGGCTTTGACGGTATTATGTAAAAAGTTTCTCTAGTGGGTTGAATCCTATCAACCATTAAACCAAGTAACACACTATTGAATTATTTTTCTATGATTACCAACAAGATGGAGTTGAATCAGTAACACCCGAGATATATATTAAACATTATTTTTTATATGATGCAGCAACTTTTCTCAAGAAAATGATTGTTTGCAAAGTGAACAGGTAACTGGTTTAACTGGTCTACAATATCTTTGAATATTATGTATTATTACTGTGCTTCAAAGTCATCAGATCTGCAACTGGAATATAAATCTACTGTGGAGTGTGCAGACAGTTAAAAGGAGATGACTGTCTTCATACAATTTATGTGTTATACACAGTGGGGAAAGATTAATAAACTAAAATAGAAAATTTAAAAGATAAGCTTCTATTTTATTGTTAATTAGACATTATGAAAAAAGAAGTATTTTTACAGGTGAGAACTTCCATTCTTGAATAAAAGCCTATTGCTGCTGTCTCCACAGCAATTAGGGTATAAAACACTCCTTTGAGAAATGGCTGCTATTAAACAGGCCTGAGAAGCAAAGTCACAACAGCAGGAGCTAGACTAGCTGGGTATTAAATGTTGCTGTGAATGTGGATCTGAATTTTCTTCCACATTAGTTTGACTTCTAAGGGAAATCAGGTTTATGGGATGCCACTGTATCTGCCCTGGCACCTACCAATCCACCATCCTCTTTTCTTTAATAATGTGTAAGCCCGCCAGCTACTTTCAACTAAACTTCTGGACAGAGATGTAGCAATATTTTCTCCAAACTGCGGGAAAATTGGCTGCTGAGAACAGGAGGAAGAGTCAAATTGTCATCCCACTGTTGGGGACCCCAGAGAGGGAGATCTCTGTACTGGAAACAAAAGATTTCCCAGGAGAGAAATGCTATGAACACTGCAGTCACAGAAAAGTGTAGAACTGAATGTGCGCTTTATCAGATATTAAATAATCCAAACAAATCTCAAATTACACCAGATTTAATAGTTTCTACTCTTAGAATTGTTTGTTAAGGTATCAAACTGTAACTGTAACAACAAATCAGTGAAAGAGAGTTGTTTATCTCACAGTTCATTCCTACTCCATTCTCCACATGCAGTGGGAAGTGTTAGGAATTGTTTATGTGTGTCTGGTTGGATTGGCTCCCATCCTCACGTGTATCTGGGTTTTTCTTTTGTATAGGCAAACTGATTCTCTGCAAAGAGCAGGAAATATACACTGGTCCACAGAAAAAGTTTTTCAAGAAAAACTGACCAGCAGATGCCTTGAAAATATTTGTAAGACTCCAACAGAGAGTTCATTAAGTCCATGTGAGTAAAAAATATAAAGCATTGTATAAAAAGAATAGTGTCCAAAATGACATTTGAACTAAAATTCCAATATTACAACAACAAAAAAAATCTTCCATGGGGACTTTTCATAAAAATCACTGTTTTTAAAATCTTGTGACCTAAGCAAACGCAGCAATGTTTATTAAATTGCATTTCAGTGACAAATTTCAAGTCAATCTTTACCCAAAATGTGAAGAATTTTCAGATAAACCTGACATTGGAGAAAATGGTTCAGAGAAGCCATTCCTGGTATCAGTAAACTTTTCTGACTTCTTCATTTCTCACAAGGATTTAATGTAACTACTTGCATCTATTTCCTAATCAAATTCACTATAAGGATGTGTCAAGCAGATGAAGAGATACATACAGTGAGAAAACCGCAGGTCCTTTTTGAGAAAAGTAGGAAAAGTATTAAAGTTTCTTACTGCCTCAGCATCTTTTGATGGGCTTTTGCATATCCCAGCTCTCCTCTGTGTGTTACACCACATGCTGTGGTTTGTGGGCTTCAATCATGCAATTTGGTAGACCATATGCATTGCTTTTAAATGAAAGATCTTTACAAATATGTTCTTGCCTCTCAGACTGTTGGAAATGTAAGAGAATATTTGCAAAGTGTGCCCTATGTTAAGGTAAGTGCACATACACAGAACAAGATACACTAGCAAGGACAGATCTTTATTTTCTCCTTCATCCTTCTATATTTTCATTTTGTGCTGTAAGTCCATAAAGGAGATTTTTTTCCCCTTCATTTCTATAATCTTATAATGAACTAAGAGCAGAGCATCAATGCAGTCCTAAAAGGTAAATTCTCCAAGTTTCAAAAGAAACCCATTTAAATTCTCTCTATTCTTTCAATGACTCAAAATAATTGCCTGCTAATTTCTTTTTTCATGGGCCTCAGCGTATTGCTCAGTTCTTTCAACATGCTGTGCATACCTCACATTTGCCAAAATAAATAGAAGATAGCCTATCTGTTTGCCAGAAAATCATAAAATGTAAGTGCTCCCAGTAGTAGCATTAGGAAAAGCATGGAGCTGTGATATGTCTGACAGAAGTCTAAAGGCTGGAGGTTTTGATCCACATTTCCCATTCTTGAAACTCTGGTTTTGCTTTTAGAAGTAATGAATCTTGGATGAATTTATTTGGATGAAAATGGCAGGTGTTAAATTTTGCCCTTCACCGTGTTGTATCTTTGTCCACGGCTGTTGTATGATTTTTTTAATGTTATTGGAGTAACTGGAGTAAACTGGAGTGAGGTGGGTGCCAAATGTAGGTCTTATAGAAGGTGCAGATTATATCTTTCTATTGATCTGAATCCATTTCTGTGAGTAGTGCATAGCCTTTGACACAAAGTTTCCACTTGAAGTCCATTTCTGAGCTGCGACATGCTCAGGCTCCCAAAGGGAGTTGCCTGCAGGGGCCAAAGATATGACTTTGCTACCATAGTGCAGCACTGGGACTGTCTCAATTACATACAGCACCGCATTACCAAGAGACATGGGGCTTACAAGCCTGTCACTTGAAAAGCAGCACACACAAATCTGGAAAGGTCTTCAGAAAGTGGACTGGCACACGTAAAAGTAGAGATCTGTGAAAACTGAAGGTAGGTTTGGGGTTTTTTTTGGGGTGGTTATTTTCCTCATCATTTATCTACCTCTTACCTACCTCTAGCTAAGAACTGAAATCTAACAGTGTCTGCAACAAAATACTGAGGGGAAACTCAGGAGTTTTTCTATTCTGATTGCACTTGATTAAACAATGGTTCTGTTGAAGCATCCAGCTTCTTCCAGCTCAGACTTTTGGATGGATTTCAGATCCTTTCATTGGTTCTGTTCTGGACTCTTTATTTCATGACACCTGTTAACCATCAGTGTTTCTTGTCACTTTTTTATTTCTGTTCCTTTGGCTGCAGAGAATAACCTTTAGTTCAAAAAAGTAGTAGGAATTGGCAGAGCAGGGAGATAGGGGGGCAGTTTTACATGGTGCTTGTCTTCAAATAGTACTATGTGATGAATGTGTCTGTTCCCAGGCACCGATGTCCAAGAGAAATTATTTCATAATTTCTTCTAGGTTTTCACTGCTTTTGTACACTCTGCCTTATTTTTTCTTCTGCTTTATTTTAATTACTATTTCACTTATGAAAAATGTGCACAATCCAAAATTAGCTTTTGTAACTAGAATGGCTTCACCTAACCAAATTTATCTGGAATCTCATATTGAGTGTAAAGAGAGGTCAGCAAATTTTCTCTCAATAATAAGGCACCTGTTCCCATCTGTACTGAAGGAAATTTAACTCATGAATATGGATTCTCTTTGCTCAAAATTAGCAATATACCCACTTTATCAAAGCTGACATACAGTCCCTGCAGATCAGCATAGGACATTTCACATAAATTAATCTGCCAAAACACAAAATTATTCTGGTAATATTTAATCACAGTATCCTTTCTTTTTCACATTTATCTTACTCTCTTATTACTGCAAATAAACTGGATTCTTATGTTCATCATCCTTTATGATTTTATATCCATATGCTTAGATTTGGACTTCAAGAACACTTTAGAGTTCTCATCTGC
The DNA here is from genome assembly GCA_027925045.1 of Hypotaenidia okinawae. Classification (NCBI taxonomy): domain Eukaryota; kingdom Metazoa; phylum Chordata; class Aves; order Gruiformes; family Rallidae; genus Hypotaenidia; species Hypotaenidia okinawae. The sequence goes on along the minus strand of BSDF01000006.1, from coordinate 42,210,866 downwards.
TTTCATGACAGTGAGGAATAATCAGAACTTTTTCTCAAAGGCTGAAAAATGCTGGCAACATTTTACTCAAGTCTTTGATTTTCCTGCACAGAAAAAAACACTCAATTTCCTTATCAAGTTTTAAAGTTAACACAAATAATATATACGATGTTCCCCATTGATCTGCTGGTCAGTGTTATTCTGTGAATAATAAATCCCATTAGTGCCAATGGTAATCTTGTGATGTATCACACGAATATCTTTCTATGAATATATTCGTTTGTAATACTGCTCATCACCCAAGGAAATCAGAATATCCACCACTTTGTGGTGATAAATTCTGTATTTGACAAGAGCAGGGTTCACCTGAGGTGTATTAGGAACTGAGACAATATGGTCATTATCAAATTATTTGTTCTCATTTATGTGAAAGAGAACCCCACCTGACTCCCACAAACAAAAGCAGAATGTCATCTTAGGGAAGTGATTACATTTCACTATTACAAGCCTTTTTTTCCTCTTTCTGCAGCCTTGTGTGGATGTTTATTCCCTGTGGCATAATACTAATGGACTTGCTTAATTTTCCTTTCTCCACATTTTGCCACCGTTTTGTCCTGGGTATGTGTTAGCATATATTTCATTAGAATGGTTTTTGTTCCATCCTGGAAATACAAAGAAGAAAATTATGTCAGAAAATGGGTTTAAATACTGATTTATCCTGAATTCAAAGCACAAAAATTAACCTTTCATTCTCTGTTTAAGTCCTTGCCCCAGAAATCCTGAGGGGCTCTAGATGAAGAGTTCAGTTGCACTGTTCCTACTTCGGTACTGCAGTCAGTCCTATTTTATTAAAACTAGAAAAGTCTTATCCCTACTGTTCATTCTATGACAAATAATTGAGCATTTACCTATCACTAGCATTGACCTGTTTATTATTTGTATCAATACAGACATGATACAAATCATAAAGATATGCAGGCTGAAAAACTATGTCTGAAAAACTTGATAGGTTAGTTTGAATTGTGCTACTACTTCTCTCTGAACAAAACAGCTTAAAGGTGGCTAGTTTATGTCTCTGTTCTGCAGAAATCACTTGGTCCTAAAGCCTCAATAGTAAACACCTGGAATATATATTAGGAACTTGTTTCTTTTCCTAAGGTGCGCAAAATAAGATTACTGCAGTACAGACATGTTACAATCATGTTTAAATTATCCACCTTTGTTTTATTATAGTAATACTACATCTTTGCCAACTTCATAGTTAATAAAAAATGAAAGCATGGCCACATTTGGTTGACTGTTAAAGCAAGAGTGACAGTTTTGCTCACTTGTTTGTGCAAACAGCTGGTTTCTCAGTGCAATTATGGCAATCTTGTGGGAAAATTTTAGCTAGAAATGTTCCTGTTCCAGAACTGATCAAAGCTCTGTAAGTTTGTGACTTAGTGAACACTGAACTGATGGAAATATGTAGACAGGGGCTTTGAATATCTTTGTGTTGTGGCAAAAATATAGAGGAAGCAGTGAAAGATGAAAATAGCACACAATCCTAGAGGGATATTGCTTGTAATTACGTACAGTGCATTAAATCATTGTCTTATAACTTCATCTGTTCTTCAAGATAAAAAACGTTAAAGTGTATAGTGAAGGGTCATCAAATTTGAAAAGACATTACAGGGAGTTTTGGGTGGAAAATACATTTCATGATATATACTGTTAAAGACAATGGTGAATAATATATTCCAACGCCTGATAGGAGTTGAACTTCAGAACAAGTTCCTAGTTTGGGGTTTGCATTGTGGGTGCCCTGGGCTGATTACCAAAAGTCCATGTTTGAAGCTTCTGCCAACTTCTGTTTAAGCAACTGAGGTACCACCTATTTGGTGAAACCTGCTTATTGCAGGGGATGTGAGAATGGCTGGGAAGGATCTCTGTGCTGCTCAGGGTGAGATTCTGTTGGGCTCAGCAAGAACTGGGGAAGGCTTTTGGAGCACCTTGTGCCTTGCAGATTCCTCCAAAGCATACTGTGGAATCCATCCTCAGCTGTACCAATGTAAAAGGATTGCTTTCAGCTCAGTCTTCTCTCATTTCAGCAGTGATGTAATGCTCATAAAGGTAAGAGAAGGGAGTTGTAATTCGATATACCACTAAATAATATGCCTTAACTATGATTTAATATGAAATGCAGTGGCCCAGCCCAAAACACCTAACCTGCTTAAGATCATCAATCAGCCTCTAAAGTTCACCGTTTTCACATCTCACATTTTAGATATGAGCTGTATCTCCAGGAAGTAACACTAGAAACCATTCTTCTCCAATTTCCTCCAGGCCAAACTTGTAAAGTTTGAACTCAGGAAAACAAAAGGGAGGAGAATTCATAACCTCTGTGGTATGAATTGAATCAGGAAAAAGATGACTTTATTTTTCTGTTCCAGACTGGGTCTATTTTAGCTCCACCTAAATATGCTGAGAAAGCTGAGGTCAGAAAACTAGGTCCTGAGTAGCCAAACAGAACAAATATTTGTATCCATCGTTTTGGTGGTAGTTTCCAAACTTTTCTTACCATGGCTTCCCAGACTGCTCTCTTCATTGGTAGAAGCCCTTGCAAAGCAGATACATTATCCATAAACATTATGTTACAGTCTTCATGGAACCATTTATGCTGGTGAGCACTAGTTTTGTCTCATTTTTTCCTTAGCCCACTGGAACACCTGAATACATCTACCTGCTTTTTTTCTCATTTCAGACTGTAAGGTTCTTGGGCAGAGGTCACCTTTTCATTCTGTGTTTGTACTCACAGATGTCTAGTGCTACTGCAAATAAACAGGGGAGGATGAGGTGCTCTATTTTAGGCTGTGAATCTTATTGAATTTGAACAGCACAAAGAATTCCAACACGAAACTATTGTAACAAGTGGTTCTAGATGAGAAGAAAACACAAATGTTTTTTCATGTCAAGTGCTACCTCTGTTTGGAGGGGAACAAATGATACCGAAGACATGACACATAGATGCATTCTATAATAAAGACTGCAATGCTCCTACTAACTGTACTGCATTCGCACTTGTAAGCCTGTGTTCTCATCCAGGGTCACTGTCTGCAAGGCCTTCAGTCCTACAAGAGAAGCAGAAGAGACTGTGTCGCAGTTGTGCATAGTTGGCTACTGAGAGAGAGGGGCCAGAGGCTGCAGAAAATGGGTGCTAGAGCCTTCTGCAGGCCTGCTTATAGCGCTTCTGAGAATCACATATAGGAGACAAAGACTCCACCAGAACACGGAGTGCCAAGAACACCGAACACAATTTTGGCCCGTTAAGGGCATTGTGATATTTATTTGCATATAAATGTAAGCAGTTGACAGACACAAAAGGCCGGGAAGGCTGGGGGAGGAGGCACCCAGGTATCCGGATGAGAGATTGCCCCTGCAGCCTGAGCTGAAGTACGTGGAGGAAAGGACCCATGGAGGAGGCAGAGACCCGACCTGCCCGGTGGAGAGGCTTCACGCTGGATGGAGCCGGTGGAGACATAGAGAAGATGCCGTGACTTACGCTGGGATGAGCCCCTGCCAGCACAAGCGACCTACAGAGATGAGCCAAACAGGTTTGCTGGGGGAGGCATCATAGCCCCGTGGAGGACTGGGACTGAGAGACACTGTGATTTATTGCTGCTTGCCATAGCAGAGATGAAGCCCGGTGGGAAGAGATTTGCCTTGGAGAAAGTTCGTGGAGGACTGGCTCTTGTGGGTGAGATCCTACGGTGCAGCAGGGGGAGGCTGTGTGGAATGAATGCCCCCATCCCGGCCGAGGGGGAAACCGTCTTGCAAGGGACTGACCAAAGCCCCCATCTCCTAGTCCCTGCCCCCCGGTCCTGTGCTGCGAGCAGGAGAGGGGAAGAAGGGAGCAAAATCATAGCTGAAAGGGAAGTCTGCTTTAGAATGGAGGGGTGGGGGGAAGGTGTTACCAAGACCCCCGTTTCCCCAGTCCCTGCCCCTCCTGGGCTGCGACTGGGAGGGAAGAAGGGAGCAAACTTCTAACTAAAGCCTGATAAGGAGGGAGTGGTGGGGGAAAAGTGTTTGGTTGCATTTGTTTCAAGATTGTTGGTTGCACTCCTGACTCTGATTTTTCCACTGTTTCCAATTAATAAATTAGATAACTCTTCTCTTCAGCACTCTGTGTTGAGTCTGTTTTGCCCACGTCGTTAACGAGTTTGACTCTTGAGCCACCCAATTATATTTTTTCTCCCCTGTCCAACTAAGAAGGGGGGTAACAGACTGATTTTGGTGGGTGTCTGGCCTTTAGCCAGGGCTCAACCACCACAGACTGATAATGACAGTGTCTTCAGAGTTCGTATTTTTTCCCACAAAAAGTTTCCCTATGTTATGTAAATTTTTAAAATCATGATTCTCATAAATACTTGGGGTGCAAGGGAAAAGAAAGGCTACTTTATAATGATGTTACTACATGTAAAGATGAAATGGTGCTTTCTAAAATCCCTATTAACCTGCATAAAAAAGCTTGAAAATATGACATGAATAGGTGAAAGTACTGGTACTTCTGGAGTTCTTGATTTCTGGGTTGATTGAAAACCAACCTCATGAAGTTCTGTGGAGCCCAAGTTCCCTGCTCTTGGTATCAGAAAACTTGTGTCTGTCAAGAAGGGATAAACCCAGCCTGCAGCACTCCTCATCCAGCACCATCATAAATGGGGATTTGTGGTTGACTGCAAAGTAGTTGGACAGACACTTGTTACCAATGTTCTCATCCCATGCCAACTACTCCTAAGGCTGTCTTTCTATGCAAGTGATTCCCAGAGTACATTTCTGGAAATCAACCTTCTGCAAATAGTATCTTAAAGTTGCAGTGTTCCTGAGACTTCTGCTTGCTGATATTGTTGCAGCATTTTATTTAGCTGCTTCCACCTTAACTTTATTGCATTTTCCCTTATAATTTCTGAAGAAATAATAGAGCTTCAGCATGGAGGAGCATTCTCCACCTCTTTTCCCATTATACTCTGCTCCTCTTATACTGGAACTGAGCTTAAAGGCGATACTTGTCATACAGAGGAGGAACTCATTATGAAGCATTGATCCACTCCCCTTTCAACTACAGATCATTGCTAACTTGTGCCCAATGGCAACAGAAATGTCTCCTGCAATGCAATCCTTTGCTAGCATTTGTTCACTGTTACTGCTGAAAATTGCTGGGCTGTTCAGGACACCCTGGGATGCTCCATTAGTCAGGATAACCATGGCTACAAGAAAAATGTTAAGTGCTAATGAATCTAACTGTAGGTCTCTGCTTCTGAACTGCAGTCAGCAGGCAGCTTTCAGAAGCAGTTCAGAAATTAAATGGCAAGGTGGGTATTTTGCTATCACAGATTCACAGAATCACAAAATTGCTGAGGTTGGAAGGGTCATCTGGAGATTGCCCAGGTTAACCCCATTGCTCAAACTAGGGTCAGCTAGAGTAGGTTTGACTCTTCATTTAGTTCAATTCATCTGGCACTAATTTTTGTAAATTTTTTTTCTTATTTCCCTCTGAAATGGGGTTTAGACATGGTTTTCAATTAACAAATGTGAAGTTTATTCTGGTTTTACAACTCTTGATGTAAGAATTTTTTAAAGTGTTGCCTTCATGTATATTAGCAAAGAGCATATCACATATGAACCATCATTTCTGTGTTGCCAGGCTGAAAGTAGCAATTTGTGAAAAGAGCTTCTACAAACCAGATTATCCTTAGTAAATTCTGTGCATTTGCACAGAGCTCCTGTCATTGGTAATTTACCTGTATATCAAAGCTCTCAGAGCACTGCATGTATTTTTTATATAGACATATGAATAAAAGTTGTCCTATTGGAAGACATAATCAAAGACAGGCAATTCCACAAAGAAATGTTTCTTCAATGGTGCATCCTGTTTAGCTGTTTCAACTTTCTGATGAAACCTTTTCTTGAAATGCAGGCTATTAAAATAAGAGTAAAACCCATAAACAATGTTCCATTTTCTTCTTTTTTGAATGTAGTAGTACTGTTTCTATTTTGTCCCTTCAAGAAAAAAAATCTGCTTGGAAAGCCATAGAAACTCAGAAATCCTCGGCTGTCAAAATAGGATTTATAACAGTGATGACTGAAATTACAGAGCTTTAGTAAGCTCAGTACATGGTGACACGTGTTGTTCATACATTGTGCTATTTGCAGCATGAGAAGATGGAAAGTTAGTTTTCAGTCATAACTAAGCATGAAGGCATGTTCTGATCAAATGAATTATTTTTGGTGTTGGAACCAGCTGTCTCTATGATAAACTCTGCTGTGAACTTTCAAAAAAATCAGTAAACCTTTTTTACCATAAATGGAAAATATGTGTTGGGTGGCTTACTTCAGCAGATAGCTTTATAATATATCAAACATATTTTGTAAAGTGCTCATTATCATAATATTTGAGCACCATATTTTCAGTATTAGTAGTTCAGGCTTTATTTAATAGGCCCAGCAGAGCTTCCTGTGCATACAACATAAAATTGTTGCATACATACCTTTCCTTGTCCCAGAGGCATGGGCAGATATCCAATAATGATTAGGCTGTGTATAGTGTTTAAAAATAAACACCGTTCTACATTGGGAAAAGGAGAATTGGCGCATTTGCATTGTCCTTATAGAATGGTTAGGCTATTTGTTACCTTTGGATGTTGTAGTTCTTACCTTGCTAACCATAGTTTGCATACATATTTCCTCTCTTTATGTGGATGCTGTATATTACATTCTTGTTTTGTCGTATATTCCATGTGTCATTTTTTTTTGCTCCATCAGTAACAAAAATGACCTCATAAACCAGCTAGCTCTCCAGGTCAAAATATGAGGATATAACTTTCCTGGAGGCAAATTTATTTCATAACAGTCTGTTATTTTCCTTTTACTATTGGAAGAGAGCATATTTTATGCTTTCCTCTCCCTTCAGTGTAAAAAAGTGGTGATGGTCAAAGACATAGAATCCCTACAGGAAAGATACACTTTTATAGACAGATGATGGTTGTTTGTCAATAGTAATCAAAACACATAGTAGGTTTTTGGTGTTTAAGCAGAACTGATGCTTTCAGAGTATTAAAAATAACATTAAATTATTATTATCAATAATTGTATCTGATGACTGCCACCCTAACATTCTTATTTGGAAATATTTTGTGAACTGATCCATTTCTTTGCAGAAACATTTGGAACTAAATCTTTGTCTCAGACTGGATGAGCAATTTTCAGCCTGTACTCACTCAAACCTTTCGAGGTCCCTTCCAACCCCTATGATTCTGTGATTCTGTGAAACCTTGCTTGGTCTACTTGTGAACTGACCATGGAACATGGGTAGTTACTCAAATCCCACGGACTCTTCTCGTTTGTTATCAATGCCGATTTAAAACAAACAAACGGAATGGGTAACAGAGAATAGAGAGGAACAAATAATAGGCAGTCCTTTTCACGCACAGCTGAGTAAACAGTTTCTGAACATCCTAAGCATGGCTCCACATGATCAATTTATAACCTGAATAATAAATGGGGAAAAGTTTGTGTGCAATAACTAATCACACCGAGTAACTCAACATATTCGGTATATTGAAACAGTTATGGATGGCACCCCCAGCAGTGTTCAAGGCCAGGTTGGATGGCGCTTCAGGCAGCCTGCTCCAGCGAAGCGTGTCACTGCCCATGGCCTGTCCCTTCCCCGTCAAAGAAGTAGTACTCTAGTTCTCAGGAGTAAGCCAACCATACAAGAAACTGCAAGGGTCTTGAGATCTTTGTTTGGGGATGCAATGGAGCAACAAACATTTTGGGCATAGAAGATAGTAATGAAATGCAGCTGGGAAGAGACTTCAAACTGGACAAAGAAAATTCTTTCAGCCATTGGGGTTTTTTAGAATTCCAAGTAAATAATGTAGACATAAAGACCAGAAAAAAACAGGGTAACAAAAAAATTACCTGCAAATACAAACTCTCAGTCATTTGTGCACCCCAAAAAAGACTACTTGAGCAATCTAATTTTAGAAATGGAAATTAGATTGGCTAATTACCTGACTCTTCTCAGGAACCCTTGTTCTTAGCACAGATTCAGCATGAATGCCTTATTTGGCCTACAGAAAATGTTGGGTAATTTGAGTTGCCTTGGCTTCTGGTTACAAAGAACCTAGCTAATATAAAGCACTTCACATTTACTAAGGGCATGCACAAGGATAGTCATTACAGATTGACTGACATAAGGTAACATTTTCCTTTCTGTTAGTTTGTATGGCTAATCCTTTTCAATCAGAGTTTACTGACTTCCTCTGGTTTTCACAATATAACTTTTTTATTTTTAAAGGGACTTGAGACAGATTTGTATTATAACATTTTAGATTTTCAGTGTCTTTTTTATGCTTTCAAAGACATTTTACATAAATACCTCCATAATCTGCTTATATAAACAGGGCATTTATGAACTGCATGAATAGAAACAACTGTAAAATTTCTTGGCTTACACACAGATTAGATCATTTAGCTTGTAATAAAAGGGAAATATTTTCAACATTACAGTTGATGTCTTCTGTTTGATGGAAAATTATATCTTTCATTTAGCTTTTACACCAGCAGTGTATGCTAAAACTCTGTCAATTATCCCTTTATATCCTAAATTTACCTAGTAGAATTACCATAACAAAGTGTCACTGAATTTAATATATAACCCTTTAATACCTTCTACCAAAGGAAAGGCTGTTTTGCCAGGTGTCATAACAAGGAATTGCACAACAGCAGACAGTTAATGTAATGAAGATCTCTGCCTCCCAGGTGTTTATGTATTCCCTGTCACATTAGGGCTACCTTAACTGAACACTGGATGCTACTGCAAAATAATTTCTGGCTGCAGTTATCCATGCTTAGTTAGCACCTTAACTCTTAGGGAAAAGTAACTAGTCATATTCACTGTTACAAGGATTTTGGGGTTTTAATATGCAAAAAAACTCTTAAAGACTCAAATAAATAAAATGTGGGGTTTAGAATGTCTACATTTAAAGTAAAATTGTGATTTTTTTCAGTGAAGTAAAAGCAAAAAGTTCAGGAAAAAATTGAGAGCAAAATAACTTTGCAAGTAGGATGTAAATATGTCATCTTTTCTTCAGCAAGAGGAGCTCTCATTAGAACTGAGTAACCCTTTTATTTCTGTCTTCACGTGTTTTCTTTTCTCTGGATGATAAGCTCGTCACAGGTCCAGCAGCTGGTAATACTAAGGAATTAGCAGCCCACCCCCTCCTCGCTGCTTACCAGCTCTGCAGGGAGTGAGCTCAGCGGTTGCTTGCCCACCCACAAATCAGATTCTGTTCCAAAACAATAATCAGCAGGGTTGTGCCTGTTCAGATGGTATGAGAAGCTTTCAGGTAGAACCACAGGCTCAGAAATGTGTCCTTTAACACTATTACATATAAAGGGCAGTGGCTTAGACCTCTGAATTTAAAGCAGTGTGAATTGCATCTTTATTATTGAGGAAAACATAGACTGGCTCAGTTTTTTTAATGTTTAGCTAATGTACCTACTCTAATAGTACCCAGTGATATGTTTTTAATGTTGTCATCTGCCTGTACCAAGAAAGAATTTAGGAAGCATATAAAAAAAGACATCAGGTCCTGCCAAAATTACCTCTGTGAGCTGTACCATATGGCCAAAGATAAAATCTAATATTGGAAATATCAGTTGTTTCATTGGTAGCTTGAATACACTGGGGAAAATAAAATATTTCTTGTGATGGATTCATAATTTGACTTCATCTTTTCTGGTTTTTTTTAAATGAACATCAGTGCTACCTTTTCTGATCATTCAGCCACTCAGTAGCTCCTTGGCAGATGTTAATATCCCTGTTCTCTTGCAGCTAAATGTTAACAGACTTTTCCTTATCTGTTACAGCCCTCAAGCAACTCGTGCTATCAGAAGGAAAAGTAACTTGTCGAATAACCGAACCAGCCTCAGAGCTGAGCATTCTAAATAATTTCTCCAGTAAAAACGATTCGATAAGGATTTCCTGATCCCTTCTGAGATACACAAAGATTTTATATTCCCAAACTGACTTTGCTGAACAAATTTACTTGAAACTATAGTCAAGTCTCTTTCAAAAAACAGAGAAACTGCATATTATTCGATGCCTTTTATTGTCAATATTAAATAAATCCATGGAATGAGCAATGGATACTTTTTATATACATAAAGAAAAAATGTCTTTTTTATATATATTATATACATATATGGCATTTCACAAACCACAGCGATTTATTTAATGACATCTTAGCTACTTAAGAGTTCCTGTATGGCTAAGGTACTTTGCAAAATTCTACTTGAATTTCAGCTGCAAAAACCTGATCATCTACTTTAGATCTCTGTGAATCAGCATATTGGTTTGTAGATAGGCTTGCATAGCCTTATGAAGAAATGAAGGAGAGATGTTGCCCCACATACATAGATAACTTACAAGATAGTCTTTTTTTGTGTGTGTGTGTGTGATCTTTTCTCTTCTTAGTTTTAGCATGTTATGTAAGACTTAAGTTTTACATATGGAATCTACAGCAAACCGGGATCTGGCATCCCTGCCAATATTTGCCATCTTTTATTAACACAGTCATTTAGACTAGTCAGTTCAGAAAGTACTGGAGCTCTCATTATAACTCTATTTTTATCTTGATCTGATTCAAATGCAATAAAAACACAATCTTGAAAGATTGACATGCTGTCACTCTAGAGAAGTAGTTTTAAAAGCTATTTACTGATTCAAAAAAATACTCACAAATAATTGGATCTGGTCCAGTAGAAGGGTTGATTAAATATACTTATTCAAATTGTGGGATTTGGGTTTCCACTTTTTTTTAATATAATTTCTAAAGCAATCAAGATGATAATCACCTACTGCTGTAATTCTGTGAATTAAGAATGAGATGAAAAATGTCTGTAGGTAGTTCATTCCTACTGAGGAGCGTTCTTTGAAATTCTATTTGCTATTGATTAAAAAGAAATATTAGGTAGCTATTTAGAGAGGTAATCTGCTTTTCAGTCAGTGTCAGGTGGTGGATGGTACTAATTTTATTCAAGTGACCTTTTCAAAGCTTAGGATACCAGTGCTTCCAAGTGTTTCCCTTGAGCTGCATGGAAGAGATGAGTCGGAAAAGGTAATACTTTGTGCTACTTCTTAGAAACATTGACAATATATCTGTGTCAGTACAGCTCTGTGTTGAAGATAATAAGTAGGAGATGCAAAGAGCTGAATTTTTCTAAGATAGCAGTACATGAGGTAAAAATAGCTTGGAAAATGCTTATGTAAAGTATCAGAGTTCCTAATGTCCTTTGATGGCTCCATGTAGACAGAACAACTAGCAGCACATTATCAGATGTCATGATGTCATGATTTGGACTAGACCTGGTGGGGGCAGGGGAAACAAACTGTGGGTCGACACACACCCCCCCCCCCAACACAGGCATATGCACTGTCACATCTTCATTCCATTAAAATTTGAGACATTCATTGGCCATTTACAAAATTTGTCCATTTAAAAAAACCCAAACTACTAAACCAAACATCTCACGCAAAGTAACAAAATGCTTTCTTCTGGGTGTATTGTAGTAGTGGTTTTAGTCAAGTCAGTCTTTTGCTCCATCTTTACTTGACTTTTAAGAAACTTCAGTGCAATATTTACCAAAGTACATTTTTTTCCCCCAGATGCAAATTATGAAATTTTTTATTTACCTTTTAGCCCTAGTTTGTGATGAATGGCCACCTAACAATACTTGTTTGCCCAGAGAAATCCCAAATCCTATTTATTTCGAGTTGGTTTAGCTTCAGCTACATTATCTATCTCCAGGATCAGTGCCTGTCATCAGCATTTTGGGAGCCAGGAGGATCAGTGCCTGTCATCAGCATTTTGGGGAGCCAGGAGGATCAGGAGGCCAGGCATCCTGAGGACATGTTGGGGCTGGCTGGCAGTTTGCTAATTTATTGGAGATGTGAGACAATCCTATCCATTGCTTCCGGTTGTTCCTTTTGTTAACTGCTATGCATCAGGCTTTTGCCTCTCTTGTATCTTCATCCCTCGCCTACATCCTTGTTTACAACTATTCCTCTACAGTCTTGGTTTTTCATATTGGTTAAGGCTCCTCTTCTCCTTCCATTTGCTATCTTAATTTTTGGCTCCTGTTCTCTATCTCTTCACACCTGATTCCTCATCCCTTATTACTCCTGGCAGAGCACCAATTGTTGTGATGACTAGGTTGTCCAATATTTTTCAATCCTGCCTCTTGCATCTCCCTGCCCCAGTCTTAGCCAGTGGGTTCAGCTTTCTGGCTTTCTCTTGCAGTACTTCTGTCTAGCTCTTCAGCTTGGTGCATCCTAGTTTGATCTGTTTCCTGAACCTTGGTTATCTCGTGACCAAATTTCACACATAGCTATACTCAGAAGCTTGCTTTGATGCTTCGCTCCTTCAGCCAAACTCGGATCCCATTTCAGTTGACACCTTGTCTCATTGCCTTCATGTTCTAGTCTGGATCTAACCTGCAGGTTTTGGTGCTGGCATCCTTTTGGGGATCTTCCAAAGAGTTTAATTTATCCCTTCACTGGAGATGATTATTCTCATAAGCAGAGAATTTCTTGAATTTAGGAACTATGAAGATTATTTCTTTTCTGTAGATTTTCTTTTTGGCGTCTTAAAATAACTGCCAGACATGAATCATTGATTGATAGGTCTTTAATGGCCCATTGTGGCAGTGAATAATTGATAGCTGTATAGAACTACAGAAAATTGTATCCCAAATGGTTGTCTCTTTGAAAAGAGACAGCTGGTACCCAGAGCAGCTATCCTGACTTTTACTGCAAATTACAGAAATGGAGACTTCAGAATTAGAAGCGTCCTGTTTTAGCAGCTTTCTCTACTGAGTGTCTGCAGGTATTTGATATTAATGGTGATAGTGTATGCATTAGCTGTAAAATGAATATCAGCATTGCAGTCATATCAGGATGGAAGAAAATAAATCATGACGCTTCTGTCATAAAAGGCTGTTTATTAAGATTAAGAAGTGTTAAATGTGAGCATTTTCCATTTCTTATCTTGACAGAACTTCTTTTGAATTCAGGATTCGTTCACAAGACCAAATCATCTCACCGAAACATTTTGAAGAAAAAAATTAAAAACTGACTCTTCAACCATAGAAAGGTGTGGTCATTAACACAGTGTGAGTGAAGCTGTAACACATCCCTCCTCTACACGAGAGAAAAAGCACCTTTATATTTCACCTTCAGCAAACAAAAGGGTCGTTGGTTCATCTTACTGAGTTGAGGCCCAGATGGAGACTGCTTGTGGACTGTAGATGAATGCTCTTCTGAATGAGAAAATAAATCTTCTCGTTAATAATTTAATAAAATCTGTGGCCATTCTTTTGAAATTAAAATATCTGAGTATAGCCTATACCTGTTGATTATATGTGGCTATGGGAATATGATAATCCTATTTTACTCCCCAGATGAAAATCTATAACTGGAATATGTAGATCAGGTATAGATATTCACATCAACTCAGAGTGACTTCACATCCTGGCAAAGAAGTGTCAGCACTAGTGATGTTTTCTGATGTGTATGTTTTGTAGGTTAGATACCTAGAGAAATGTCCCATGGAAGGATTCTAAAAATAAAATATCTTTCTATTTAACTATACATATTCTTGACATTTGTTTGGCAAAGACTTTTTCCTCTTAGAAGAAAAATGCTGCTCCAGTTTCATTTTCAGTGTTGAAAAATAATTTGTCCCAGCAGACAATGCTGTAGATTAGATCATAAAACTGAAGAAAAAAAATCAGTCAAATAATTTTAAAACCTGCTTAGATTCATAAAAATGGCAAAACTTGCATAGTGTGCAACTTTCACAACCGAAGAATAAGTTAATGGAATAAATTAGGTTATTCTGATTGGGATTTAATATTGTAGCATATAGCATTTGGGACTACAAACTGATTTTTGTCAGTTCATGTGCTACAAGGTAGATACACACATTCACATACGCTTTAACAGAGCTATTATGGTTTTGCAATAAGAGAGGTATTTTGAAGAAATAGAAAAGCTTTGATATCCCATTGAAAGAGCACTGTTTAGAAATAGCCTTCCCCGAGGATTTACAAAACAAAATTAACATCAAACATGCATCTGTGGCAAGCATTTATTTGCCCCATATTGTATATATGCACACAGAGTCACTGTATTTTTAAATTTGAATTTAAAATGCAAACTTGCAATTCAAGCCTGTGAGCATTTGATAAGCATGATCCTTTTGGGGATTTTGCTGCACATTTAACCGAGAGCTTTTGTAGCTGTTGGTTTATTCCCTCTGTTCTGTATTTGAAGTGCAGCCTTGTTCAGACTGACAACAGATTCTCAAATGTACACAGAACGTCCAGCGTCCTACAGCCTGATTGTGGCATTGGGCTTGGAGGACAGAGCTTCAAGCACTGCTAGGTTAATAGATAAGCTCTGTCCCGTCTCTCTGTTGCGGCATCTGATAGTAACTTGTGTTAATCATTATACCTTAGGAAAGCTTCTGCTTAAATAATGTTTTTTAAGTACCTTCATAACTTTCACTAAAGGTTCATGATTATTATTATACCAGAGAAGCTTTTGATACTGAGACCAGGGATTCACAGGCCTGGATATCTCTGGTTATCTGCCCTACCACCCATCAAAGTTGGGTGCACCAGTTGGCCCTTCTACAAAGAAGTTTATAGATGATTTTATACCAGATTTATGGTGCATGTAGAACAACATGTGTTACTTAATCCACTGCAGTATTACTGAATCCCCCTTGGAGCTTCTTGGTAAAATGGTATTTGGTCAAAAAGGTTTGGGCATACTTTAAATGGCAAGCTATGTTTATTTTTACAGATAGTGCATTTAATGCAGTTGCAGCATTTTTCATGCAATTCCTTTGGGTTTGATACTGTAAATCAGTGAACCTCTTTCAGAACTAGCTTCTCAGTTTTGGATTAGGAGTGAAGACGTTTGGTGGGTGATATTCCTTTGCTTTAGTCAGACCTGTGCCTGCGAAAAGATTTCAACCAGATAAAACCATGGAAGTTAATCTGGTCCCCCCTTGAAGTAGCAGCCAGCTCTGTTCTGAAGATAACTAGCCATTTAATACATCCCAGGGCAAAGCTCAACTGTGAAAAAAAGAGAGTAACTGATTTTTTTACCATAAAAAACTTATAACAAAAAATTCCAATCAAAGGAAGAGTTAAAGGTATGTGAGGGAAGATAAAAAGAACAAAATTCAACCCAGTATTATAAGGATTTATGGAGAAACACCAGGATTACCCTCTTACACATCTGTCTAGTTTTTCCTGTTCTCTCAATGACATTTTGGGCACTGGCTCACACAGTGGTTACATCTTGTCTTTCCAGATTTTTACTCTCCACAGAACATAAACCATGTCACACAGATCTGTCTAGCTACTGTTCTATTGTCCCACCCTACTCATTTTAATTATCACCATTTTTTCTTTCAAGACCTTGACTGTGACAAGCTGGACTATAAAGGTAACCTGCAGGAAGAAGGAAGTTATGTTGCATGGGTCCTCCTGCTCTGTTCAGCTGAGAGGAGCAGCTTAGCTGATGAGCTCAGGGAGCTCATCCCAAACATACCTCAGGATTACAAAAATGAGGATCCTGTCAGGCAAAATTGTTTCAAACAACTGGACAATTGTCACTATTATAGTTGGAAAACAACAAATTATAATACATGCTACTTTTCCTTTAGGGCCTTTATTCTAAGTTGAATTATAAACCCAAGGACTGTGGATAATGATTTCAGAGGAGTTTATAGATAGTGAGACATGTTCCTGAGGCATTTTTTTCTGTAGATTTCATCCACCTGTACTTAAAGAGGATTTCCTATTTGAAAAAAAAAAAGTTCTAATACAAAATAAGAGTTCTTTTATTAATTTAACAAAACAAGATCTCTTTTTACAGGCAGGAGTGGCTCTAACCAGCCTTAAACTGAAAAAACCTGAATGCCAACTATTGAAATACATAAAAAGAGACAGAATGCAATTTGGTGCTAGCACCAACTTCTACAGTTACCCACAAGGCATCTGTGCGAAATACAGCATTCCCAGACTACTCTGTGGGCTTTTTCCTCATGTAATCCACTTCCCATATCACTGAATATATATATGTACGTCTTACTCAGTACCTTGTATACCTTTACGGAACATGTGTGTACATACTCTCTTTGGTTATGCGCCCTGATAGACCCACTAAAGCAAATAATTACCATCATAAAAAATTAGTTTCAAGTGGAGGAAGTCATGTTTCAATCCAGACCTACAAATACCTTTAAAAAGTAAGTCTGGGAGATATTAAAATCATGGACTCAATCATGATGTTGATTTTATCACACACTATATTTTTCCAAACTATGTATTTCAGACCTCTAGAGGTGATAAATATCTGTTTCTATTTCTTATAACCACAGGGGCTAGCTACCTTCTCACCTCTTGTTTTACAAACATCCCCTTCTGCTTCACAGCTACCAAGCACCTTTCTCCTCCCTGTGGAGCTGGCTACTTCTGGTTCAGACCTTAAAAATGGTTTGTATGCCAGAAAACTTACTTTTTCATTTGGCTGTTTCTATCGCTCCAATAAGAGTTAACATTTTCCTGCACATACATTCTTAACTGTCGTAATTACATCATCACCTATAGCTTTCTGTTTCCTGACATACACTGAATAGACCACTTAACATTGGAGGAAAAAGGAGAGTGTGTCCATATTTGTATAATTCATCACATTGCTTTGCCTTGGTAGATTTTGCTCAACGTATGTGGGGCTTTGATACTGAAGGAACTATTGCTGCATGGTGAGAGTAGCAGCAGATCAGAATGACCTCCTTTATATAGGAAAAGTATACAATATTTTTGTGTCCGTACCAAATACAGAAATTGTAAGAACCCTTGTCCTAAACCTAGAAAGAATTAATTCATATAGGATGAATTGCGTTAAATATGCATTTGCATGTGAAGGTTTCCAGAACACCAGGGGCTTCTCCTTGTCGTTATGTCTAATTAAAATGTTTGTAAACAGGCAGTGTTTTTGTGTGATGTGCAATGCAATGTGTGCTCAGGGAATATTTTTTTAGCCAAACTATTCTCCAGTATTTTATATGGGACAGCAAGGAGATGGAGTCCTTCCAAAGTAAAGCAATTAGTGAAGACTTTGCTGTAAGAGAGAGTGATAGTGGCTTATCTTGCCTATTATACTGGAATAGCAATTGCTGCTCTAAGAAGATGGACTGGCCCAGAGCCAGCTTGAGAGAAAGAGCACACTGTTAAAGCAATCTGAGAGGAGATTATGGTGTATGGAACCACTTACAGATAGGCAGCTTCAGAATGGAGCAGGTACAATAAGATAACAAAGTTGGAGCTGCTGCAAAAGGAATGGGGTTTTAGGAAGATGTTTGTGAGAGAAGATGATCCAGATTTTTTTTTTCTTTATTGAAAAATTATGTTTTATAAAACTGGAAACTTTCTTTGGAAATGTACCAGCCTTGAAGAGAAAAAAAAATGCATTGCTTTCTGACAGCGATGGGAAGAGAGTGGTAATCATAGAATCATAGAATGTATTGGGTTGAAAGGGACCTTTAAAGATCATCTAGTCCAACTCCCCTACAGTAAGCAGGGACATCTTTACTAGATCAGGTTCCTCAGAGCCCCATCAAGCCTGACCTTGAACATCTCCAGGGATGGGGCCTCCACTACGTTTCTGGGCAACCTCTTCCAGTGATCTACTACCCCCATATTGATGAACTTTATCCTAATATCTAGCTTAAATCTAGCCTTTTCTAGTTTAAGACCATTACCACTCATCCTATTGCTTGACTAATGAATAACTGTTTTGTGGGTAGGATGGGTAGGATACTGGGGCTCTTGGGGGACAAATTCACAACCATACCTATATCATCTCATTCCATATTGCACAGGAGTTCTTTGACTGTCAAATGAGGCTTGCCTCCACAAATTATCCAGTATCTGTACAAAGCAAAACAACTCTAAGGAGTCAGGGGAGCAGAGGGGACAGAGAAGAAGCCATACCTGGCACCTTTCAGGCTTTTACTTTAATTTGTTATTGGCAGATAGTGAGATAGAAGAGTCATAGGTTTGGCTATAGGAACCTAAATGATGTTGGATGAGAACTGTTTGGTCAGGTTACTGTGAGATGCCACTTGACGGCTCCATTTAGGGCAGATGTGAAGAAACTCTAAATTAACATAATATTGACTCAAGTTGCAGCTTCTAAGGGATCTTGTAATTTAAGAGTAACATATATCTGAAGACTGATAATAGAGGGTCTTTGTAAACAAGTCCCCAAGATGACAATGGGGAAGGCAGAGTGGCCTTAAACTTCCTAATGCAGTTTTGATAAAAAGTATTTAATTACATAAGTGATATAGTGATACACTGAATGCATGGTGGAGGGAAAGGGGGAGCGAGCTGGGAGGTGACTGTCTGAAATGATTTTTAGCTTTGTATGTTGTTAAAGATATTGATTGAAGTGCAAGTTAATTTTGGTCCTCAGTGCAAGTTAATTTCAGTAAAACAGGAATGACACTTGGAAACAGAACAGAACCAGGAATTCTGCCAAAGGGAGGAATAATCATATAATCTAAGTATAGGTCCGACACTGTCAAAAAGAAAAACATTTCAGCAAGTGGAATGCACTCCTTTGCAACACCATAACTTAGAAAAAATATACACCCTGTTCATGCCTAGTGCTCAGTTAAAGTCCACAGGTATGATGGAGAACCTTGTAAAATTCTAATGCATTATTTATGTAAAGTAAATCAATTACTATGCAAGAAAACACTCCTATTAAACATGTTTAGTAGTTGTACACAGAGGCTGTTCGTTTTATGAAATGCTGGCAGACATTTTTGTTCTTATAACTACATTATCAAAGCCATCAATCCTCATTCCTTTTAACCCCCTTGTGACACTGACTGAACGTTCAGAGTGCCCCCTTGTATTTCCACCATTGACTAAAGGCAATTAATTATTAGTTCAGGCCTTTTTTTTTAAACTTTGTAGCTCGATACAGTGTAAACAGTGAAGACAAGTGTAGAGAGCCACATAGATGTTTGATTTCATTAGTATTTGGCAGAGCACACTCAGATAAGGTTTTAGCTAGCAACGACTTCTGAAAATACAAAAGGATTGATTTTATTTCACTATTGGTTTTCATTAGTTCCTATATGAGATGTTGCAAGTTGTTTGATCGCATCAGGTAGAAATTAATGATTAATGATTTAATTTATCCAAATTTTGGCTTGCATTTTTATTACTTGCCTTGAGTACTTGAAAACATTTGGACTCCATAGAGTAAGAGGGACATTTGAATTTTTGGGGGGTTTGCTTTTCCCTGGCAATGAACAATAAAAAATAAAACGAGGACAGTCCTCATCTAACTTGTTTTTCCTTACTCTTATCTGAATTTGAAGAGTAAGAGAAGGGCAGCTAATGTTGCACCGAAGCTACAGCGCTTTCTTCCTCTTACTGTTTTTGAAGCAGTAGTACGCTTTCAAAGCCTATATTAATTTAAGAAGTTTTACTGTATCTATTCTTTTTACATTCCTTCTTGAACAGAAAAGCAATTTCACAAGTGAGTAATGAACCTGTCTGACTTCAGATTAAGTTTAGAGAACCCAAACATTCCCACTGCCCTTCTTACTAGGGAGAAAATGGCTTCTAGAGGCTCTAACTCAGATCCTACCTCTTCTTTTTCACAAATAATCAATGATGTTGCAAAAAAAAAAAAAAAAAAAAGAAGTGCAAGCTCCTAAGAGCTTCCAGGCTAATAGACAGGAGATAGTAAGGCAAGCAAGATTACCAGTCTGCTCTAGGATCAGCTACTGAAGTCACTGCTTTTCCTCCCAGTGTGTCTACTTCTACTGAAAGAAAATGGAAGGTGAGGGCTTCCAGCTGATGGACTAGAGTGCATCTCTCTGGGGGAAAAATATGTACATCTTGTTCTTATTTAACTAATTAATGCTCGATACAGTATGCTACCAAAATGCAACTAGCGGTGTGTGAAAATTTTTGTAGCATTCCCAAGATAATAATGCAGCAACCTGATTTAATACCATAAATCACATAAAAATAATAAACCCTGCTATGTCATCATCTTCTTGGAAGGACATTTTTCTCCAGACAGGGAACAGACCCAGTACAAACAGGAGACAGACCCAATATAAACAGGAGACAGCTTCTTGCACTCTTTCTCAAAAAAAAAACCCCACAAAAAACCCCTACCAAAAAAAAAAAAAAACAAGCACAAATAGAGACAATTCTGTTACACAGCACTGAGCCAGATAAAGACTCTTTGTTCCACCCTGGTGAGCACTGATGCCTAGGAGGAGATCTTTTGACTCCAGTAATGCTATTGGTATGACAAAGTGCTCAGCCACACAAGCAGGGATTACACAACTCTGTAAGAAAACTCACCATAACTTTGTCAGAAATGTTTAACTTTTATCAGAATGACTAATTTTTTGCCTACCACACAGCAGAATGACATATAGGACATACCAGTTCAGAGGTCAGGAAGACCCAAATGTTTTTTCCAGTCTGGTACAACATATTCCTTTTTTGTCAGTATGTGTTCCGTGGGAAGGGATTTATATGCACCATTTCTGTATGAAATGAAATGAAAGAAGTGGCTTTTAAAGGTCCTTTAGAGATCAAGATTGCTACTGATGGGCTGAATGTTGCGTGAATCATTGGTTCCTCTGAACCTGCGTGTGTTCTCTATAGTAAAAAACTACTTTAAAAAGTGAAGCGGAATATGTAGCTTGAGAAATACAAGACAGGTTCATGAAGGTTGATTTGCTATTTTCATCCAACATGCATTTATCTGGTTTGTCAAATTACTTTCAGGTAAGAAGAACTTTTTTTTTTGAATTGGTCAATTAATTTTATGCTTTTTTATGCAAGAAGGTTCTGCTGCAGAACATCGTAAGTATGATACTGGCTACTTGTGACTTGGCTTAGAGGTCTGCAAATGGGGCAAGAGAAAGTCAGCATCCTTCTTCAACTCCTTTCCAGTTGCTTATATAACTTAGAAAGCCAGTCCAGCTCTTTTTCAGAAAAAAACCCAAACCATCTTATAGGACACTAAGTGGAGCAGCACCATCAGTAGATCAGAGATGGTGACAATATGACAGGTGTGGAAAGTTACCTTAGCTGCTGGCATGGCTGCAGCTGGACTGTGACCAAGCTGTGAGACTGTCTGGAGCTTGACTCTAGAAATGAAGGAATAAGAGTGTTTTGCTTCCCATCTGGAGTGGGTAGACAGCTTTAACAGCTGACGTACCAGAGTTTCCAGGACCTACACTGTTGCAGCATATACCTTAGTGTACAGTTTTTACAGAATAAGAGATTAACTCTATTTTTGTGGACATATAGCTGTATTATCTGCATGAAAGAAATTAGTACTAGAGGAGAAGGAAATGGATGAGAAATAAAAGTTCTTGCTACCTTTCTCTACTACTAGCTAACCTAGCAAGAGAACAGTACTAAAATTCTGCTGGGGTTGGATGATAGTGACTTGGTACTAGCAGAGGAAAGTAAATAGACTTTATGCTTCAGAGGTGTGCTTGAATTGCAGCAGCCTTCTACTCAAATCCCAAAGTGGTTGAGTTTAAATGCCTACCTTGCTCAGAGACACGAATAAAACTGGTATTTACCTTAAATCTTCCTAGTTGTTTAGGACCATATTCTGAAACACGTGAAAATGTCATCTGCAGGGTCACAAAAACCAATAACTCACTGGTGGATGCATTGTTTCACATGAGACAGGCATCTACACAGCTGTGTGACACAGAGTCCTTAACATCAACATGCAGTAAGAGTGGTTTGTTGTCCCTTCTGGCACTGTAACAGGAGCTGAGAGCTTCATTGGTTAGTTAAATCTAACTGACAATTTTGCATGAATAAAAGAGCAGACTTACCCTTCAGTTCTCTGGATACAAATAAGTAATGTCCCACTGTTTCCAAATATATTTCGAAGAACTGTTTTGTGTCAACCAGTTTATCTGAGGTAAACTGGCAAATACTGTTTATGATTTTCCCAAAGCTTCTATGACAATTGGTTTATCTATTCATATTTGGGTACACAAGGAAGACTCCATGCTTGAAAATTAAACTGACATTTCATAGACTGACATTGCAGTTAGCAATCTAGCAGACTGGCATTCAGATATTTTCTTTGCATTAATTCCTTTGGCAAGTGTGCCAAACTATGAAAACACTCATATATTTAAGAGAGAAGGAAGAAAAATTATCAAAAGATAGAAAGACCTGTGCACAAGGGACAGCAAGCCAAGTAAAACTGAGGAGAATCACTATGATCAGATCATAGGCGCGTCAAGAAGTCTGAATGTAATTTCATCCTGGCACTACGAGCTGCTGGGATTGCAGAGGAAGAAAAAGTTTGAAGACATTTGATTTTTTCAGATAAAACTTTAAATTCATAGTGCCAATGTTTAAAAAGTATTTTAGAGCAGTTCAGTGTTGGTAAAAATCAGTTTTTCAGCTGATGCTATTCATAGACTAATAACAGAGCATCTGGGAGATGTGACATACCCTCTTATTACATGCAATTCTGAGAAAAAGCCGAACGTCTAATTTGTATTGAAATCAATGGAAGTTGTGAATGTTCTGCTCCTTACAGAATGTTTTTTGTCTGAAAAGAGGGATGTTAAGCAGTGTGACAGTCACCTTCACTATTGTAAATGTTTGTGGAAGAAATCTATAGACATCTCTGCAGTGAATATTGCATATCTGTTATGACCTGGGGGGGATAATTTATGATAATTAAAATGGTTTATTATCCCAAGAGAAGAAACCTATCATTATTAGCATGCAGTCATATCAGGTTATATGCTGCTTTTATAAACAGAATAATTCACTGTGAGCCTTAGGGATCATAGCAGTCCCACCTGGTTCTCCCAGAAAGGGCATTAGCAAGACAGGGGGAATTTTTACCTAGATCTTGTCACCCACAACATCAGCCCACAGTACCCTGCACGGCTTGCAGTGCTGGGTGAAAAAATTGCCAGGCAAGGAACAGTCAAATAGCTTGTTGTTTAAAGGGGTTGGATTATTTCTTTTTAAAGGCTAAAAGCCATTTGTCAGAATGCTAGTATATCTTGATTTGTTTTTCTACGATTTGTTGAGATTAGCCATCATTTTCCATAGGCTTCTCAGAAGAAGAACCAGTCTAAAGAAGATGCCATGTTAGATGGGCTTCAGTAGAATTTAGGTTGCATGAATTTGTCCCCAAGAGATTGCACCTTAGATTGGAATGTTTAAGGGTTTTTAATGGCACACCAAAATTTGTTTTGGCATACATTTTTGTCTCTGCATTTTTAATGTTTTAATGTTTTGTTTATTTTAATTATAAAATCTGAGATAGAAATCCAGGACTCAACCCTGTGACGGTACACAATAAACTCCATGATAGAGTGTTTGCATTTTGCCTTTTACATTTCTTTCCAACTTGGATAACAGCTTTGCCACAATAATTAACCGTTAGTCTAGGTTTCCTGGAGCTCATTTAGGGTAGATAAAGTCCACCGAGAAATGTTGAAAGAAATGGATTCATAAATTATTATCAGAACTATTGTGATCATAATTGGTAAATAAAACACATCTAGCCAATTATTTTGTCCATTAACTAATGTCATCCATTATCTAATTAACCAAAGAGGGCAACATCTTTTGCACTAGCTATTATATGGTTTTACTCCTGATTTAGCAGCAAATTAGCTTTCAGAGAAGCATGTTAAAGAACAACTACAACTTGGTTCCTAAAGATCTAACTCATTTTGGTAAAATCTGTGTGGCTTTATATCTTCACAATCATTTTCTGTCCCTATAAATGTTGCCCATCTTACTAAAGACTAGAGATCTCTTCCTCAAGCTATCCAGCTGCCATCCAGCTGTGTGATACCAACACTTTTTGTGCCCATTTCACTTGCTTGTCGGTTCCTCAATGTGATCTGAATATTTTCATTTCTTGAGGTAATTCAGAGCTCTTTGTTCCGAAAGGCAACAGGCTTGATTAGACTAGGTTAATTTAAAAGACAAACCAAATCTAAATAGCTTCTTTAAAGTGATGTTGTGAGTTATAAGCTATTCCACTGGAACCTGCCGGACATATTATAAGCAAAGGATGTGCAAGGGACCAGCAGCTAACACAGAAGACCTTCAGTTGAAAATGTCTTTAAAGGCCACATATCCTGGAAATTATATTTTAGAAGGTGCTTTTAAATGTTAACCAGTAATGGTATCCATGACCCAACAAAATACACTATTATGCTATTATGGTAATTTATAAGCAACTGAACCTACCTCTACAAAATACAATCACTGTGTTAGTAAGTACCTTTTTTTTGAGGCAGTCAGGTTCAAACTTTTATCTAATAATACTACTTAAATTTCTTCCCTCCCCAAACCTTCAGCTTTTGGGATAGTAAAAAATGTTGTTGCATGCAAAATGGATTGCATAATGCTCCCTGATCATCAGTGGGTAAAGTTCATTTTTTTGATTCATAAAATGAAACTCTTGTCATATCTTTATGGCTTTTGCAACATTAGGGAATTAACTCCTGGCTTCTGTGTCAGCAACAAACAGCAGTCAGCACAGTTCTAATTACAGACTGCTGTAAAACAGAAAGCAAATGCAGATTCAGATTGATTTTACATACTGAATGAAGCTCATTTTGCATTTAGGTAGTTCTTTCTCGTAGATCTCTCCAAGTTTGTTTTATTTCTTCTTTACTGCTCAGTGCTTTACGATTTCTGTGCTTACATGATTTTATTATCACCTCTTTGCTCCAACACATTCCAGCTAACAGGAGCAATGTCAGCCTAGGGAACCTGGGCAGTCTCTGAGTTGTTTTGCTTGCAGGCTCAAACTGTCTCGCACCTCCACCTCAGGACAAGGCACAGCTACACACATCTGCTCCTCCATCCTTGTTTCCATGGGAGGAAAGCTCAGGTGCACAGCTGAGATGAGAGCTGCAGCATGATCCAACACGTACAGATATCAGGACCTAGGGCACCACCTCCCTTGAGGTGCTACATCAGGTCTCATCACAAAGAGTGTGGAAAAATGCACTTTTCATGCTTCTGTACTTGCCAATGTCAACCAAAAATAGAAACCATGAAATACCATGGGAGTAGTTGTTGCTCTAATCTTTGCAGTCCAAATTCAAAAACAGAGGTTATGCTCAGGAAAATATGTGCAAGAGCCTTTCTACTTCTTTGTTCTGGAAAGGCTGAAAAGCAAAAATAGCCATCCACATTGCTAATTATCTACTAAACTGCAGAGCAGTTTTGAAGGGTACAAACTGCTGGTTGTTTTTGTGGGAAACACAGTTTGAATAAAGCACCAGGGCACAATGGGGCTTAGACTGTGTTGGCAAATGCAAAGTGGGAGGGAAGCCATAACTCTTATGCTTATACACAAGCACACACACAGGTTTCCTGTGGTTCTGACATACAATAGTCAGGGAGGGACATTAGATCACTTGCAAAGTGGTAATAAAAGCAGCTTACCCAACAGTTATATCTTGCAGTCATCCTAGGGAACAGTTCCCAAAATAAATACAGATAGATGTGTAGTTTTGAGTTATAAATGGATACATGCTTTCTTCACAGATCGAGTATATTAAACCTCCTCCCCCTCCAGGGGATTCCCTTTTCCCTTCAGGGAACTCAGCTTCAACTGCTCGGTAAGTCGCCCAGCCAGCTGAGATGCAGGGTCCCACTGGTGTACAGCTCACGGTGCTAGGCAGCAGTAGAAACATTTCTGCTCTCTGGCAAGTCTCAGCCAGTTCAAAGTCCCATAGGTCCTGCAACCCTTTCTTCTTAACGAGTGCAATGGCTTTTGGATCACAAGCTAAATCATGTCTGGCTTTATTATTTCTTAACATAACGTGTGGCAGCTATTCATACTTTATTGCAATGTCTTTTGAGGCATTCTTTGTGTATCCTTTGTGCCTTTGCATATTTTCTTACGCAGTAAAAACTAATTAAAGAACAAATTCAGACACAACCCCTCATTTTTATATGCTTTTCAGGTTCACTGCAATTGCATTCTCTATTAAGCTGTTACTATTCTTGCTTACTCCTTACAAAAAAAAAAAAAAAAAAAATTATTAAAATTTAGTGTACCAGGATTACTCTAGAGTACTTTGGCCCTTTGATATCATGCTTCCTGCTTTCAAAAACCGTTGTTAAACTCCTCAGTATAAGACTCAGGTTGGATAACCATGACATATCAAAACTTGATTCACAAAGTGATTACTCATTGCTCCTGACTTTCCATAATCCTTTTCCAAATTTCAATCCAAGGTCTAGACAATGGTGCTAAGGGAACTTGTTTTCATTTCCATTTCCAATGATGGTATTTGAAAAATTCATATTTGATACATGCATGTAGTAGCTCAAATAGATAGTACAGCCTGGATGGACAGTAGTGTCTATGAAAGTTTGTGGGAGACCACAGTCTAAGTACCATTCAGAGTACATGCAGATCCTGCTTTGTGGAAAATTAGTATAAAGTAACTTCCTAAAATATTGTCACTAACCAGATAGTTTGTCCAGAACACTGAATCTGAGCTCACATTACTCAGTCAAACCATATCCATATCTTTCTGTCTTCCTTGTAGATGTAATCTAATGACCCAAATGTGTAAGTATTGAGAAAGAAGGGTCTATTGTATTAGTTTAAGTACTAGAACTTTTATTATTTGCAGTTCCATTCAGCAATGTCTTGCGATTCACCCAGAAACATTAGATTAGCCATTTTTAAGCTATAAACATTTCAGATCCTTTCAACAGTAGATTGCATAGCTAATTTAACCATATGTATTTAGAACTTAACTTTTGTTCATCAATGTTCCTGGATACGAAGAGTTTTCAGGAGAGACAGTTGATCCAAGGCAGCTAATCACTGCTTATCTGGAATAGCAGTGTGGAAAACTGTATGTAGGAGTTAAGTGACAAGTGCGTAATTAGGTGCAAATTGCTTGCACATTTATATGAAGTAAAATAGTCAAATATTAAATAATGAAATAAAAGAGCTTTTAAGGAATACTATCAATATTTAAATGCCATGACTGCCAAATAATCATTAGTCATTTTCTGTCAGCTAGAGCATAAGAGTGAATTTTTGACAGTGCCTCTTGGATTAATTTAGATTTAGCCAGGATGGGAAAGTAATATTTCATGAATACTAGAAGGAGCTTTTTCACAGAGTTGTACCCATGGGGACAATAAAATGGGGTCTCGGCAGGATAAAAACTGTCTTCCAGAAGTTCTGTGTTTTGGGATGAAGCCAGAAGGAGTTATAAGCCTTATGAAATAATATGCCTAGGCACATAACTCAGCACTGTAAATGACACTAGGAGGTCTAGACACATACGTTAGGTTCAGCAGTGCTGAGCTTGTCTGTGCCTAAATTCCAGGTCTCTATCTATCAGCTTAATAAAGTTGACATTGAACACCTCAAAATAGCTTTGAAAATGGAAGGGATCATTAGAACATTACCTGCATAGGAATGAATCTATCTCTAGGATCGTTTATTGAACAGATGCCTGCTTCTGCTTGGGAACAAAAAATTTATTCTAATCCACCATGAAATTGAAAACACACAAATAAAATGCTATGGTGTTATAACACAGAAAAGGCAATCAATCATTGCAGCTTTCTATGTTTATCTTCTTTCATACAAAATAAACACTCTAGAAGACTTTAAAGATACAGTAGGTAAGTGTCCAGTGAAGACCATTTCTAAAATGTGTGGGACATATAAAATAAAAAGGAAAGATAATCACCCTGCAGCAAAGCCTGCATGTGACTGATAGAAAAATAGCAGAAACTTTTGCTCACCGAGTCATCTCTTTGATGTTTAGGGCTCTGTTTCTTTGCAAGTCTTTCTATGGCACATCTCTATCCAATGCAAATATACAGCCCCTGCTACACCTATGCTGCTGAGGCCCAGCAAGATGAATGCTGAGAGGTTCAGAAGTGATTCATGAACTCTGAAAACTCCAAACTTAAATATTTAAATCAGGGCTTTTTGAAAGAGATTTGGTTTTTAACGTTGAAGCCTAGCTACTCCCTTCAACATAAACATCAATAACCAAGGTTTGAAGAAAAAAAAAATTAAAAAAAAAAAAAGAAGGATGGGAAGGAAGGAAAATAGAGCACTTAAAACCTATTTGGTGCTTCCTGCATACCTTGAGCTCTTTTTCCTGGAAAAAACAGTCTAAAATTTTTCAAGTTAAGAAACCTAAAAATGCCGGTTGTGGTTTTTACTATTGGCCTAAGCCACATGTCCAAGACAACATAGGAATCCTGTGACAGAAACCAGAGAAGAACCAGGATCTCCTGAGCTTACTCCAGTTTTGGAGCTAAGGGATTTGTAGGATTTTAGGTCTTTATGGTGAAAAACAGTGCCTGGTAAAAGATCCTACCTTACTCAGTGACTGGTGTCATGCTTCCCAGTGAGACTATAGAAAAACAATGTAAGACTTGACATAGCCCATGATTTGCTTGCTTGGGCAATGCTGCATGTGTCTGCTTAAAGGATTCAGGAAAAGTTAGGAAGGAGTGCAGTCACTCCACAGATGTATGACACTGGGCATGAGCCTGCAATGAGCAGATATGCGGCTACAGCCCCCAAAACCTTCTAGTAAATCTACCCCACTCACAAATATATTTGATGGGCCATTTGGTTTATGAAATATACGACTGTATGATGACTTTATTCCTGACATCATACTTTGCCTTGAAGAACCACTTTTACAAAGTGATGCATTAGAACTGACAACAATGAGCAAGTGGTTTCTGTTTGGATTTAAACCAACAATGAAATCCTTCCAACACCTTTCTAAATGACAATGAGCAATTTCATGTGGTGTAATAAAGGAACAGTGACAAAACAGGATATGGCAAGCAGCTAGCAGTCACCACAGTAACATGGGAACTTCACAATACTTGTGTGGCCAGCAAATAGAGGCTCCTGCTTCCAAAGCTGAAGGTATTATCCTCTCACAGTTACCCATTTTAATGGGTCTGTCAGACCAACTGTAAGTTAATTTAACTATGTGACATCTACCCGCTCATCCACAAAATCATATTGTCAATGAGTAAATATGAAAATGATATGCTGTTAGTGAAGAGTTGGATTTGTCAAGGAGGAGAAATTCAGGATGTGCTTTTGCTAATAATAAGTCATCCTCATAAATATTTGCTACTGTTTTTCAGCAGATCTAAATATATCTTTCTGAATGAATATGTTCTATTAGCTAGAATTTTATTCTCCACTTCTGTCCCCAGAGAACACTATTCTCATTCGCTTCTCTGACTTGGAAAATAAAATCTTTAAGCTTTGCCTCTTCTATAAATACCTTTGTTTCTCCTTGGCATTTCCTGCCACCATGGTAGACCCTGCTCAATCACAGCACTCTCCACTGCTGACACTGTCCCTTGAGCCTTCAGGAGCACAGACTGATGGTGTGGTTTGTCTAGTTAAGCACGCTTTCTTGTTCTTAACTTATATTCAACCAACATCACAAAAATTGTTTCGCAGAGAAGAAAACAAAAATTTATATAGCAATTTGTTCCCACTGAGGCTTATTCTCACTGCCAGTGCCTGGCAGAAAGGCTTCTCAGGTGATATATTGTCTAATGCATGAAGTCACTCTGCGCCAGCTTACGAGCACAATGATGCAGCCACTGTATCAAGCCATGTGAGAAAAAATACCAGCTCAAGGGTGCCGCAGGTGACTATGCTCAGAGCTTTTCTGAGCACAAAATACAGCCAGATGGCAAACTTTTGATGCACAAGGTCTCGCACATTCAGTCACAGGGGTGTGAAGAGACAGACTGTGCTCTAAATGCATGAGACTGAGCTTCAACTGTGTGGCAGCAGAAGTCAGGGGCTAGTCATGCGAGATCACTTGTGAGACTCGATGTAATAGAGAACACAAAGACATACTCATATATAGTGCTATACATAGCAGACTAGGAAGATCATGATATTACCCTCCCTTCCCCAGCCATTACCTCCTCTTCATCCTCTTCTTTCACAATGCTGACTCTGCACCTTTATAATTAATGTTTATTAATCAGTCTGCCAAATTGAAGTAGATTATAGAAGATTTAAAGTACACACTGTAATAGCATTGAAGGAAACCAGAGGGCAAATAAATGCTTTCAGAAGCTAAATCTCTGTGTTGGATAGTTATCTGTGTGATCAAGAGGCCATAAAAAATTAACCTTATAAAAGTGGAGAATATGAAATTATTTTCTGAAAGTTCACATTTAAGTTACTACAAAACACTCAAAGATTCCTTCAAAGTATAGTGTACTCCCTGCTGTCTTGAGCACCTAGGGAATTTTTTATCACTACCTGCATGGAGCATCTTTGATCTGGATCTGTGCCATTTTCCTTCATGTTTTCCTACAAGCAGAAGTGATTACACACACACACATACAGAACCTGTTCTGAGTACTTATTGCATGCCACATTTCCACATGTTCCTAGTACAGAAGTTGAAATGGATTCACATCCCTCTCTGGGAGTCTTGACACTACACAATACCAATCTGTGCAGAGACCAGATGCACTGCATAGGTTCTTCTTCTTTAAGCTTCTTATTCCCCTCCCCTGCCACCAAGATGAGGAATTTCAATTAGCACAAGCTAAGTGCCCCACTGAAAGGTGATACAGCTTTATACATCTCAGTACCAGCAGATGGACTTGAGCTCCTGTTCACAGTGGCTTGCATGTCCAGGTGCCAGCAACTGGGGAAACTGCATGTCTAGGGGCTGGCTGCTGCAGGGATCCATGCTATGTGTATGTATACGTTTCCCACTAACAGACCTTCATGCTGAATTGCCAGAGAGGGGGCAGGATTGGCAGTCTGTTGGCATCAGTGTTTCTGTCTGTGTTGTGTGGCTGTCCATGTATATATACATAGTATTCCTCATGGGCACACATGCACATATATTTGTATCTGCACATACATGTGCAATATATATGCATGTTGTGTACGTACGTGTGTGCTCACGAGGAATACGTGCTACTGGCTCAACTGAGGAACATGGAGCTCTGCTGAGGAACATGGAACTCTGCCTCTCTCAGGCTGTTGGATTCAGTGGCTCATAACAAAGGTTACCAATGACACATATGTACAGGAACCAGACAATTTATACATATATTAAGGCACCTATACATTACCTATATGTTTGAAATATGTCTGCACAGTTAGGAATGGCCCTTATACTCAATAAAGCTTTTACAAGATTACATCCATTTGAAAAGCATCTGTGACAGAGAAACTTGTAATGCCAACACAAACACCTGTTTTAAGACCATAACTGCTAAAACACATCCTTGTGACCACTAAAATTATTTTGCTTCACTTAACCTAGGCAGCCACTTCCAAATACTGGAAATCACACAAAAGTCCCTCTCTTGCTAACAGGAAGAGAACCCACCAATGTGGGAATGTTTGGGAGCAAAAAACAGAGTCCTTGGTAAATGTTACCTTTCATGCCCAGGAAGATGCTTTTATGCAGCAGTTATTTATGCCAATAGCCATGAAATGTGGGCCTTAGCTTCTGGGATTTTGTTTCATGTTGTTTATGAACTGGAACTCAGGTGTGTCTATCAGGGCATTTATTTTTAATATCACAATATCTCCAGAGGTTTTCAACAGTATGTGATGAGAGGTAAAGTCTCTCAGTGTGAAAAAAACCGAACATACCTCAAGATGATGATCTTCAAAAATACAGATTTAACCAAATGGCTTTTTAAAATCTTCCTATAGGGACTTAGCCTAAAGTGCAGTATGACACAAGTGTTAGTAGTCTTCTCTTTAGGGCTGTCTAGACATATGTTTTAATTTTCAATAATCACATGAAAAACTTAGCTCACTTATCATACAGCATACAGCCCAGAATTACATGCATTCATGGAAAGCTGTCTAGTTTTTGGCCATCTGGTTCATCCTTGTGGTGACAGTGCAGGATTGTTTCCGGTACCGTATCCAAAGCATTAAGCAAATAACATTAAACATCTTAATAGAAACAGGGAGAACCTAAAATGAAAACAAGTCTGAGAAGCTACTAAGACTTTGAAACAATAAAGCATTTCACATGTATAGCATTTTCCTTTTTTTTTTTTTTTAAATTTTTACAGAAAGTAAAACCTCAGGTTTAGAAAAAACTTAATTAGTTCTTACATAAACTAAAATACTGTTGATTTGGTGTCCTGGTTCTGGCCAGGCCAGATTTAACCTCCCCAAGCAGCCAGCCCAGGTGAGCTGAGTCAGCCCGGGCTGTTTCCACACCACCTGACATCACTCCCCCATAAAAGGGGCTGGTTGGGGAGGGGGTGCTCCTAGGTGCATCCGGGCAGTCAGAGTAAGGTGTTATAGTCGCTCCTTGGATCATGCAGCACGTTGAGTCGGTAAGGTACCCTTTGTTATCACTGTGTGTGAGTGTAATTGGCTGTTATTGTTCTACTTTCATGGTGCTTTTGTCAGCAAACTATCTTTATCCCAACCCAGAGGCTTTGTCTCTCTCCTGCGGCGTGTGGTGCTCAGCCACTGCTTGGGGCTGAATCACCACATTCGGGTTACAAAAGTAGTAGCTTCAGAGGAACCCTGTAACGGCTATGAAATAAACTCTAAGTATTGCTGCAGTCATGTAGCACTTGTGGCTACAGTGTGTAAAACACCTTCATCTTGGTTGGTATTAGTAATAAGCAAAACTGCTGTAGCTCTCTTCTAGAGACCAACTTATGTTACAACATCAATGGTCACTGTTATAACTTGGATCTTTTATACTCAGAGGGAAACAAATTGTTTTGTCTGATTAACCTCTCTATAAGTCTAAGGTCCTCAATAGCGGTACACTTTAAACATCAGATTTCAAAGTACTAGTTGAAAGCAGTCTACTCTGTTATTTAACAGTTGCAGAAATTAAGACCGTGAGAGGAAAAAGTATTTGCATTATGCAAATACTTTTAAGTCATTATGCAGATCTGCAG
This sequence comes from Hypotaenidia okinawae, assembly GCA_027925045.1. Lineage (NCBI taxonomy): Eukaryota > Metazoa > Chordata > Aves > Gruiformes > Rallidae > Hypotaenidia > Hypotaenidia okinawae. Next base: position 42,177,743 of record BSDF01000006.1, on the reverse strand, counting down.
CAGACCTCCAAAGTTCCAGCCCAAAGCCTTGTCTTGTAGGTCACACTGCTGGATTTATAGCAAATTATTTTACAGGAAAGTCATACTTAGTAATGTAATTTGAGTCACCAAGAGTGTCATTTTCCATGAAGTCCCATTAGCAGCCTAGGTGAGCATCTCTAACAGTAGCTTGTGAAGCCACCATGTAATTCCCCTCACATTTGGCAGAAGTGTTGAGATAATTAAGTTCCTATTAGCATTATGCTAATGATGAGAGATACCTTGTAATTGCTCTCAATGAAGGAAAAGTTCAAACCTAGTTTTACACCTTGGGCCCAGAGCCCCCTTCAATATGCTTCTACAGGCAGAAAGGTGTTTTTTTAGTTTGTCCTGAGGAAAGTAGACATTTGGAAATAATTATTTCCCAGGTCCTGCATTGTGTCTCCAGCCCCATGAATCTGTCTCAGGAACCCCAGGTAGACCCTGGGGTTCCTGAGAACCCCAGTAGACCCTACACAGCCAGAGGAAGGATGATTGTGGGAGGATCCCCGCTCCCTCTCTTCTATGCAATTAAGGGCTAATCCAATGCATATGAATTGGAAGGGGGAAGCCAACAAATAAAAAGTGTACATTACATGTTTCAGCAACAGTCACATCTTATTACTACTATGCTATTAACTCAGTGTCACAGGCTTCCATGAGAATATTATGACCAAACTAATTTCATAGATGTTCACCAGTTCAGCAAAATATCCACTTATTTCTCCCTTAACCATAAATAAACACCATTCCCATATTTCCCTCCTTTTTACCACTGCGTTCCTGACAAGCATATTTTTTCCCTTTTTTCTCTTTGTTGGCAAGTTTTCAAGGGCAGCTGAAAACAATGTTGAGAAAAATCACGACTGATCCACTCATGACTGCTATGGCAAGAACCGCTGCATTATAATTGCATGAGGAGACAAAATGCTGACAGCCTTTTGATGTTTCAGTGGCCGTTTAAAGCTACTAACCTTGAAGGCAATGGCAGCCACTGACCTTAGAACGCTGAATCTGGTTAGTGCTGAGCAAGGGAGAGACAGGCTGAGAGGCTCTAACAGCCAGCCAGGTCAGCAGCAGTGAAGGGCTCAGCACCCCCGGGCTTTGGCCTTTGACTCCTGATTTTTTTAATAGTTCCTGGGCTGAAGTGCTGAGTCTAGCAAGGTTACTTGTTCTTGCATCTTGTTTCAGGTAGCAAAGTGCCCCATGACTGTACAGCTAATAACTCAATTTAGCATCTGCTCTTGCAGAGCACAATGTGCCTCAATTCCATGGGACTTCCCTGGGAGCTGCAGACATTTGGCACACTGTAGGGTCAAGCTCTAAGGGCAAATATAAATGAAAGGCTCCTCAGTTGGTTTCTCACAAAGCTATGCAGTGAAGTTTGGCCAGTAGTATAACAGATTGTGTTTGGCATAAGAGATAAAAGTGATAAAGCCAGTTAAAAGTTATGATGCAATACTGAGTATTTGTTGGCTTGCAGTGTATTATGGCTGCAATTACAAGACATCTGGTAAAATTCTGTGGTGGGTAGGGACTAATTTATAAAGTTGATTAATTTCACTGGTAATTTGGCTGAAGTAAGGCCAGCAAAGACAAATTAATTCTCTTGCAAAGCCATGAAGATGTTCAGGTTTTAAGACTAAAAGGTTTAAGCTACAGTCTTCTGTCTTTAACTGCGATCAGTCCCTTAAACTAAACCTGCTGGAAATAACTCCAGTGTTACAATTATTGAAGCTTTTATAATTTGTTCTGAGACTTTGTTGTAGGCTGTCCTTGGAGCTTTCTTTACCTGATTTTAATTAAGAATATATCTAAGCTTGGGAAAGTAATACCTGAAACTGAAAAAAAGATTTATAAAGACTAGAGTACTGGAAATATCCATTTGTATTCAGAACATGGAAGTGATGTGGGTTACTGCTAGCTGGTACCCTTGATACCATAGCCGTGTTGTTTAGTTCTGTACAATCCCAGTTGAGCTTAAGTGTCGGTGGTTTGTTGTATTATTATTATCCATATTTCTAGACAAATGCATCTCTGAGCTTTAAATTAAGAATATGTTTGGAGGCTTTTCTGTTTCATTCTTTGTCTTTCCCCTCCTTCCGTTGCTATTAGTGTGAATCCAATAAATTCAGGGGGAAAAAAAGATTACTAGGATGTTAGACACTGGCTCCAGGCTCCTCTGAGCTGGAACCGTCATCCTGCCAGCCCTGTGTAAAGAGGATTTTCATCAACTGCTAACCAGCACAGGACAATTCAGATGCCTGTTTTTAGTTCTTAATCCTGCAAGAGTCCTCTTTACACAATGCTGCACCCCAAAATGGTTTGCATATCCCCGGGCTGGGATCTGGGTGGTCTGTCCAAGATTTCAAAGATGTTTTGTGAGAAAGGGGAGGCAAAGTGACAATGACTTTGTTCCTCATCTTGTTTTCAAGATAGCTTATTCCTAAAACTGGCAGAACAGAGGATGTGCTGAGCGTTGCACAGTGTCACATTCTGAATGCTGCACTTCTCCCGCATTAATTTTATCTAAGACTTACATGTAGTCTAACCATGGTGTAAGTGAGCAGCCATTAAAAACACCCAGTTCTCCTTAAATTAAATGTGTTGTAAATTATGATTGCTTTTCTAAATGTTCCAGTGGTTATTAGTATAGCAAAGGAATTTGAAATAGTTACTGCAAAACAATATTAGCAGATTGCATTCACTGAGTAAAAAGGAGACTATTTGCTTAATTGTTTATGCTATAACATGAATCGTGAACACAACATAAACTCTGCCATTTTTTAGCACAAACAAGAGTGGCAGTGTTCTGTCCTCTTGCTCAGAAAATCTGTCAAATGAACAAGTGTTAGCAAGCAGTCTGGAAACAGTCAGTGCCTGCACTTGCATCTTTTATTCATCACCACAAACAGAATTGAGACCGGGTACCCTGCATTGAAGTACATCGGCACCGTTTGAAGGCACAGACTTGAAAAATTGTATGTCCAGTTCTGATCTCACTTCACTTTTTAATACAAATTGTGATCACAAAGAGCTTTGTTGCAGCATGGTAAAATACCACAGAGCCTACTCTGCTTATATCACTTGAAGATTTTGGTCTGGGAGACATGCTTCAAAAAGATGTGATGATTCTGCTCCTTTCACAAATGGTGCCACAGGAGTCCCTCTGCGCCCATGTTGCTGTGTCAGCCGGGGAATAGGAAACTGGGGCTCAGATCCCTCTGAGGGTGGCAACCATCATCACGTCTCTCCTGAGAGAGCAGCACAGCCTAACCATCTGCTACCAGTTAAGCAAAACATAAGAAAGTGAATTTGCTGCTTTCAGCCCAAGTTGTTTCGCTCTCCCTACAGTACTCAAAGGACTAAAAGAGGAAGATGGTATCCAAGAGCTCAGCACGAAACATGAGGCTAGAAGTTCAGGTGTTTATTAAAGAAGGAATAGCATTGGGAATTGACTTCTAAATCTGTTTGAGCATTACATTACACAGTCATTTGTTAAAATACCGAAATAGTAATTTCAAGCAAGGTCTGGAAGAGAATTATTGAGAATTGAGAGCATTTCTCCCCTTGCAAGATCAGGGTCCTATACAGCAAAGCATTTTCTTGTTCACCAAGAAGTTCATCTACAGCTAAGAAATTAAAGAAGCAGGGAGAATTACTCAGCAGCCCCACAGTTCTATATTTAAAGACAATGTTATCAATTCAGGACATGCAATTTTTTATTCTGTTTCTAACAATGTTGAGGAAAAAAGTTTCTCTCACCATCCTTTGCCTGCCTGTTACTCCCTGCAGCTTAAGTCTTTTCCCAAAATAAATTGACTTTAGAAAAGTTTGGAGAAAGCTTAAGAAAAGACAGGAAAAAAAAATAGAAATAAATTCTAGATTTGTGAATGTTCATTAATTTGATTTACATTTATATACAGTGTTCTCTGTTAATGTGGAAAATCTGAACTATATAATAGCCTGGCAAAATTTCAAACTGTCTGCTTTACATATAGCAAGAGCTGTTGACCACACACTGAATCGTGAATATAATACTTCTATACTGCCAGCTGAAATATGTGGATTTTTGCCTAAGATGCAAGGAAGGAGGAAATTTCTGAAGAAAACCTTTAATAAACTGGGTGCTTTAATCTTCTCAGTCTTCTTCCACTCCCACCACATTGCTGTTCCATCACCTGCTCTGATGTTAATCAGAATGACTGGGTCATCCTCTTTTATAAGCTTGTCGGATTAATTCTTTTTCAAGGTCATCTGTGAATTGACTTTAGTAACCAATTATAAATTGAATGGTATTTTAATACTCTGCCCTCTCCCTTAACTTTAATCTAGAATTGATGAGAAACAAAAAGAAACCCAAAGGAGTTTGCATTTTAGGAAGCAAGATGATGAATGCCATTATCCAATACCTTTATAATTTCTCCTGCCCTGGACACCTTTATCTTTCCCACTGAGTTCAAAGAGAGTCGAAGGAAATTCAACATCTCCCTGAAACCGTATTTCAGTCTTTTGGCTAATATAACTGCATATGATCTCTGGAGAAATCTGTCGATACTGGTATTTGAGGCGCTTAAGCTTGACATTCAGAGTTCTGTACTATTATGAATGCATCTCTATTAAGGCAGCAGAAGCAGCTCACTTGCTCTCTCTTTGATGTTGCCTTTTGAGATTTAACATTAAAAAGCAGTATTTTCCTTCGTTGCATTTTTAAAAGACTTTGAAATGGTTTACAAAACTGGTTTTGGTCCATCACTCAGCAATAAACTATTTTAGTCGTGTGATAAGAGTTGATTTCATTGATTTAATATTTTTAGATACTTGCAGAACCTTGAGTTCAAAGACCAGATGAAAAGGATTTCAGATCTACTGGTTAAAGACCTCACAAGCATTTTCTAGAAGAACACTTACCAGAGATATCAGAGATAACCTAAAACTTTCATGGTGCTATCATTACACCTGACCTACAAAGCCAACAGAAAACCTGGAAGAAAAAATTGCTGCATTTGCCTCAGTACTTCTGGAAAAGAGTGATTTTTTTTTTTTTTTTTTTCCCCCAGATTGGGACAGGCCTGAATTATGCCTTTCACAGGGAACTATGTAAAATTCTGGGTTTTGCTGGGCTTTTGTTCTAAGCCACAAAAAGGAGGTGACAACTGCTTAGTGGTTTAGGTTTGTATTCATGGGAATTCCAAACAAAGAACAAAATAAACAGCTTATAGGATGAACCTCTGTTTGTGCTTTCCCTTCTAGTGTTGATTTCACTGCCATTCAGTCCTGCGGAGGGCTGATCTATACAGAATCAAGATAATAAATTCAACTCGTTCCTGTCTCTGTTCTTTATTATTTTTTTTTTCCCGAGGTATGCACCAAGCAGATAGTGTTGGAAAAATAACTGCTTGCTTTTTCTGCAGAATGTATACATCAGAGGTAACTACAGTGCATACTGCCCCACAGTCATTGAAGCTTTAGCCGTTATCAGGCAGATGACTGCAGGAATAAGAATTAGGCCAGGCTCCTTGCCTAGACATGGGTGGGACATCCTGAGGCTATCAAATTTAAGAATTATGGCATTAGGACAATGAAGCAGAGGAGAATCTTGGGCTACCAGGAATATGCTGTACCAGTCTCTCTCCAGACTGCGTACAGATATTTATTTCTTTCTTTTAAATGCTTATAATCTTCATATGCTCATAATCTGAAGATAATAGTAAAGTTACTCTACAGAACCATATCAAACCTTTTTATCTTAAGAACAGGAATCAAGCTTAGTGTCAGACACACTGGAATACTAAAGCCCCAGCAATTTCAGTAACCTACTTCTTTGTCACTGGATAATAGCCATTTTTCACTTCTGCATGAAAATGTCAAACTAACATAGATCTTTTTAAAATGCATCATTCCAAAATTGAAATGCTGCTTTGTGGTTTTTTTCCTCTAAAAAGAAGACATTTCCTTGTTTGGTTTTTTTTTTTGGTAGTGGTTTTGGTTTTGCATTTTTCCCCCAGAAACCATTAATCTACATTTTCTGATTTGGGTGGCATTCTAGCCTTTCTGAATCTAATCATAAAATTACCACAGACTTAAAAGCCTTAAATGGGAGTAAGGATTTTCTTTTCCACTTATCCATGTTTGTAACAGTTGTTTTTATGTGCATACACTTGGGTAGACCACTTTAGTTGAGCTTCCAGGCATGTCTTCAACTGTTTCGCCATGACCTCTGCTCACTCAGTGCCTTATTCTGCTTTTCAGAGCCAGAAGGATGTTAAGTGGCACAATTTACATACAGGGAGACCTTGTGCATTTAGGCAGAGGATCTGCTGTTGCTGTGCACTAAGCGTAATCTATATACCACACCCAACAAATTGGAGTCAATAAATTGGAATCAAATAGGTTACCTTAGAAAATACAGCACTATAGAGAGAGCAAGAGTGGTACAGGGCTCCAAAATACCTGTTTTTCTCCATTCAGGCTGTAAAATTAAGCTGTTCTACCCATGCCTAGTCACTCTTCATCACACCATCATGTGTGGTCCCACACTTTCTGTCAGCACAACAGCCACTGAGTTTTACTCCTGCAAAGACTAATTTTGTGCTCATGTGCCTGACTGTTTGAAGATGTACTTATTACACTTTGCATGTAGCAGCCTGACACAGCCATGGGACAGAGCTTCTACCCTCTGAGCCCACAACAGTGCCTAACAGAGGAGCCACAGAAGCAGGTAGGCTGTGCCAGGTGCAGCCCTGGCTACCACCTGGTTTGTTTATGACAGCTGCAGTGGCCAAGAAAGGCATGAGAGAGAAAACCTGGATGTGACAGGGGCTGACCAACTGGTTCATCATCTGAGGTTATAGCCACGCAGCAGTGGGCAAAGGGGAGGATGTGCATGGACAGTAGTAACTTTTCAGACCACCATATGGTTCTGGCTTCCCAAAAGTCCATCTGCAAATGCCTTAACTTGCAAACATAAGGACCAGGACAGAGACATGTCCCTCGTCTCTCAAATGCCCTGGAGTTCTCCCTGCAACTCATTTCTGTCACCCTCCTTCCTATCTTCTGGCCAGAACTCTGGAGCACATGCACAGAACCAGACTAGTAAGCTGCTTCTTGTGTGGCTTTTTCTCCTGAGTAGGAACTGCACTATTGCTCTTAGCCGCATAAAGGAGGATTTCCAGTTCTTTCCATGCCTCTTTTTTCCCCCTCTTTCTTTACTGGAATGACAGAATTCAAAATGAAAACTTGACTGGGAAAGGTCTACTCGAGGTTTTTGGACAAGAGGTCTCTGTCAGTTCTGCAGATATGCTCCCTGGGGGTAACTGAAGGACCTGTCAGGAACACATTTTATACTGCAAAACAACATTTTCTTACTTTCTGAAATGGTGCAGAAGCCACAAAGCTGTAGGAACTTACACCATGAACTGAATGAGCCACAGAATATCAAAAGCACAGAGAGGACTTACAAACTCATTTATTTTCCTGTCCCATTACCGACTTTGTGCAAATTAGTGCTACAAGTTTCACATTGGTATTCAGGAAGTCATTTATCACACACCGAGAAATAAATTAGGGGGAATGTTAATGGTGACAAGCATACCAGGCTACTGAACAGCAAAACCATTTCAGTCCTTTGGGCTGAGGACAGCAAGGTTTCCCAGCCCTCTGGTTTAGTTGCCACAACTCCAGCATATCAGCAATGACTATATTCAAGCACACCTCTGGTTTGGCATTGCATATATTGCATGCAATTAATACGTGTGACTTTTTAAGTTAAATTTTGAAGTCTAAAGTTAAAGGTCTATATAAAGCCTACTTTCAAGGAAGGATGTTTCACATAATACTTGCTTGACCTAGAAAGTAAGTAATTTAAATTATTAGAATATTCCTTAATCCTATTTAAGTTATTTTCCCAAGAGAAATTGAAAATTCAGTGGCTCTTACAAACTTTTCTTGTGATTATCAGATACTCTTCTCATATTTAAAAAAAGTAAATAAAAGAAAATTACACATGAATGTTTCATGACCAAATATAATTAAACCGGTAAACTAATCTTTACAGCATCAGAAGGAAAGGATAAATTCTCTTTGTAGTGATTAATACAGTCAGTCTGGTGGCAAGGATTCAGAGTCGGAAGCTCTATCTCATCTGGCTGTCTCCCTTGCCTGCCTCCCACAAAAGGAGTCTGGCTACATCAAAACCACTGTCCAAGACCCTTTCCTGTTTCCCCTAGAAATGTTATCCATTGTGAGCAGTGGCTAGAAGTCACAATTACTTCAGCATCTTTTTTAAAACATGATGTTGAGATTTTAGCTAAGATTCATTCCCCTAAGTTTTATTATACTAAAATAGAAAGTCTTCAGGAATTACAGAAGGAAGTTGGGGGGAGGGTGTCCTATTTATTTTTTTAATATTTAAATGCTAAAGAATAAAAATTGCTTTTTTCGTAGACTGACACAAAGCATGAGTAAAACTAAAAGCAAATACATTTAAAAGGGGATGATTTTTGCTGGCTTTACAGCAGTAAACATTGCCATCCTGATCCTGATGTGGCAGGAGACTAATAGAAAACATTTCAAAAGGCACTCTTTCTCCATCTATTTCTGCAAGAGCTCTTTCTTTTGTAACACCATCTGAATATTGCAGACAGGCCTAAATTTGGTATCAGCTTCAGTGGACAATCTCTATCAAACACAGCATGTTCCTAGCTCATTTGAAGATTGTCAATGAAGATTGAATATGAAGACACACTGAAACCCTTTCTGTCAGAGAAGAAGGAAGGAAAGAAAAGAGTTTTGTTTAGTCCAGATCCCCACTGGATCTGGTATGTAGTCAGTTTCTCTTAATAAGAAAAAGGAAAGAAAAAAAAAAAGACATCTTGGTGATTAATATGCTTACTTGAATGTCAGAGATATATGTTCAAATCCTTCCTCCGTCAGACTGCAGAGCAGAGACATAAAGCAAAACCCCACGCTTCAGGAGAAGATGAGGCAATCTTGGATGCATTTCCATATCAGTCTCTCCCAACTTTCTTTTCAATGGATATAAAATACAGGCATAATCGCTGCAGCAGAAGTAACTCTGCTTCGTCATGAAAAATGCCTTAACCTTCAGGCTACAGGATTTCCCTTATCCGTCCTTTTATTCTCTGACTGCAATTTGTGCAAGGCTTTAGGCAGTAGGTGTGTTCAGCTGATTTGATTTATCTGAGATCAAAGAATAAGAATAATACAAAAGGGACAATTCCTAACTCGTCAAATATAAAGTCAAGCTGTACATGTGTATCTAATGGGAAAAAATGTAAAATACTTTACAGGAAGGAAAATGGGTGGGTAGAGGAGCTGCCTCTGGAGGGTTATATCACAGCACAGCAGAGGCTTTGAAGATCCGCTCTTTAATTGGAACATAGTAGCTTGATGCCTGAAGTCCACTGCGGATCCAGATGGGTGCTGTCGCCCTAACATAAAAAGAACAGTCAAAGTATAGAAAGGGTGGAAAGTTTGTGTAGAGCAAATCAATGTCTTCAAACCTTCCTTCCACCCCTCTGTGTGGGGGCACAGCTGAACCTGCAGTTTCCTTGTGCCTGATCTCTCCTCCCAGGAGACGTCTCTTTGGCCTGTCCAGACTGCCCTGAAGGAAAGGGCATAAGCAGAATGTGCTCTGCCAAAACAGCGTCTTGTTCTTAGCTGACACACAGTAACTATTGTTCTTGGGTTGCTTATGTTTTATCCCCTGTGGCATCTGCTAATATATTCTTGGTCTGACTCTTATCTTTTACTGACATACATCAGAAGCATTTCTAGACCTCTGGATGGGAAAGGGTTTGACATTTCTCTTCTAGTTCAGATCAATATCACATCAGCAGGGATGGGTCAAACACTTGCAGCTCTCATTCCTTTATTATTTATTAACATTCAATTGTCTCTCACCTCTTATTGACCTTTTCTGTTCAACTAATACAAAGCCAAGGCCCTTTAAACACAAGTGGCAAGGGTGCAGCTGAACTGCGGGCTATAATCCTAACAGGCTAGTGTCTTCCTGACTGGGCAAATGCTACTGGATAAGAATCAGCCGCCCTAGGAACTTGGCCTGCCTGGAGAGCTCCTCAGTACCTAAAATAAAGGCCTGCAGATCCTCGCCTCTGCCTCACCTTCTACTGTTTCTGATAAGACTACATATAAGTAAACAAAGTATACGGTGATCGAAATCTGAACCCCGAGGGGCAGCAATGACAGTCCCTCCCTTCATGGACAATGGCTGCACACTGACAATCTTCAAGGGCAGTCTCTGGCTGGCATCACTCTAAAAGAAGCCAGAAAGTGTGGCCACATTTTGTTTTCACATCCTATTATTCATGGTTTATTTTTAATATGATTATATGGTTATTAATTTTGTCTTCAGTTAAACAATAGTTAGGGATTTATTTTATCACATGAATAGACTGGTATCTTTCTCAAGGATTCCCAGTATATTAGGGAACAAATAATCACAGTTATTCAAATAGGAGCAGAACGGGCTTATGCATTCTCATTGCATATGGGTACGCAATCTGCATGTGTGCACTTTGTCTTTCACGTACCCACGCCCGCCCAGAGTTATAGACTCAGATAGGGGTAATTCTGCACAGGTCTAAAGGAGACACATGGTGTGTACGTGTTGTTTGCAGCCCTGAGTTGTTAATATCAGCAGCACAAGGACTGTATCTCTGCTTATGTTATATGATACAATTTAATGGAATTAAATGATCATAGAAACATAGAATCACAGACTGTTTTGTGTCAGAGAGGACCTCAAAGATCATCCAGTTCCAACTCCCCTGTCATGGGCAGGGACACCCTCCACTAGACCAAGTTGCCCAAAGCCTCATCCACCCTGGCCTTGAACGCTGCCAGGGAGGGGGCAGCCACAGCTTCTCTGGGCAGCCTGTGCCAGGGCCTCACTAGCCCTGCACAGTGAAGACTTTTTCCCACTGTCTAATTTCAATCTATACTCTTTTACTTTAAATCCATTGGCCTTTGTTCTGTCACTACACACCCTTGTAAACAGACTCTCCCCAGATTTCCTGCAGGCCCCTTTAGGTACTGGAAGGCTGCAATAAGATCTCTCCAGAGTCGCCTATTCTATAGGATGAACACGCCCATCTCTCTCAGCCTATCTTCACAGGAGATGTGCTCTAGCCCTCAACAACTTGTTTGTGGCCCTCCTCTGGACTTGCTCCAACAGCTCCATGTTTTTCTTGCACTAGGGACCCCAGAGCCCAGCACAGCACTCCAGGTGGGGTCTCACAAGAGTAGAACATAGTGTCAGAATCACCTCCCTTGACCTGCTGGTCACACTTCTTTTGATACAGCCCAGGATACAGTTGACTTTCTGGGCTGCAAGCACACCTTGCTGGGTGGTGCTCAGGTTTGGGGTTTTTTTGAACAAGGAAACTGAGTGGACACACAACCATAATACAAAAATAAACTACAATAATCATAATAACAATAACCGTGATAACAAAACCTGCTTGTGGATGAAAATGCAGATCAATTCTACCTTGTGAATGTGTAATTGCTATTGCATGGAATATGTGACTGGGTGTTCTGAAATGAGTTTGCTAAGCAGAAGCTTGTTTTAGTCTTCATGGCAATAGCTGGTCTTTGATGCCTTTTGCAATGACAAGCCTTAATTTCTAAGACTTTGAAAAACAACATTCTCTTATGTCGTAATAGAGAGGTTTATTTCATTTAAATTCTGAAAAACTGTCAGAGCTGCTAGGATTTAATCTTAGCATGAAAAAAATGCGGGTAAGAAACATCCTCTTGGACCTTGTGTCATTTCTGGAAAATAAACATTTTTTTTTGTTAAAATATGATTTTTATTTTACTGTTTGAATTAGAGGCTAAAGCACTGAATATCCCACATCCTGGAGCACGGAAAATCCACAGGCAGGCACTAATATTGTTTCTTGAGCCTATCTGTTTTCAGAATGGACTTCTTCCCGAGTATGAAGTTAACTTCCTTCTGTTTTTCATGTCATGTAAAATTTCAGAGTTCTTGGTACCATTTTATGACCATGGAGCCATTTAGGCCAGCAAGAGTAAGTGCTGCAGAATGTACATTTCAAATGCAAGTGCAAAGCACAGCACAGCACGGTGGCCTTTTAAGCATGACAAACAGGAGAGGAAAAAAGCCATGTGCCATACAGCAAGATCCTCTGAAGTCTTTTCCCCCTTCTATAGTGTACAAATAATCTAAAATCCCTGCTTCTATCTCTTGCAAGCAAACAATGAAGAACATTGAATACAATGTTGAGAAAGAAAGGCTTCAAGAAAGGGCATTATTTAAAAAGGGAAAGGAGGAAAATGCATCATTAAAGTGACCTAAAACCTTTTTAGTCTGGCCAGTCTCACAAAAAGAATGGCAATAAATATTTCTATAAAAGGCATGTTTACCTCCCATAACCCCCATAACAACAATTATTTCACTAGGCTCAGAATATTCTTCCTTCCTTTTATTTTTTTCCATTTTGAATTAACTACTTGTGTAGACAAGCATCTGCTGCCTCTCCATCTCACAGCTGCTCGCTCTTCAATTTATTCTTACTAGTCTGTATTCCTTGCCCATTTTCAAGCAAGTATTTCAAGACTCTTTCTGAAATGGTCAGTCTGGGCAAAAGGCCAGGAAGTGAAATCACCTCTTCACCACTAGATTTCCTTCTATTTTCCATTATTTCCCTAGGAAACTTTGCCTCATCCCAAAAAGTCAGCCAGTCCCAGAGGTTTGTTGTATAATTACAATTCTATAGGAAGTTGTTAAAAATGCGGGGGGTTTTCTCATTTAAAATGAGAATTAATTAATTTCCCAAAATGTTTTTATTTAGGTCAAAACATGCAAAAAAATTAGAAACCTATGATAGGGTATAGTTAAATTGGAGTTAATCTCTTATCTCCTTTGGTTGGTTTTTTCTAGGATGGGAGGACATCAGAACTGCACACAACATTTTCCCAGACCTTTGAAACCTACATTTTACACAAGCTGCTGATAGCTTCCCTGTGGACCAGATCAGAAACGGCCTAACGGTGGTGTCAAACCCATTCTGCCAATAGTGCTTTTTAAGGCCGCCCTCTGAGCCACCAAGTAGCTGTAAGGCTGCAAATGTCCCTCGGCACAGGGTGGGTCTCCCGCAGCTGCCTAAAGGAAGATATTTGAAGAGCCACATGCAGTCTCTGTATGTGCCTTCTGCTTCAGCTGTCACTGTCCTTTGCTCCCTGCTGAGAGCCCTGCACCGCCTGGCATTGTGCTGCGGTCAGGGCTGCCCAGCTATGCACACGCGCCTGCAGTCACCACCTCACACACCAGACCGTGTGCCATGAGGGGCAGCAGCAGCAGGGACGTGGCCCCTCGGCTCCCTCCACCACTCTGGCACGTGGGTGCTGGTGATCTTACTTCTGTCTTGTCTTTTGATTTCTTCTCTAGTCTCTCCTTTTTATGTCTACTCCCTCTCTTCCTGCCTACTCATTTTATGCTGTGCTGCAGCTCTCCATTCCCTCAATTTAACCCTGTCGTGCACACTCAGCCTTACTCTAGTCTAGTCTAGTCTAGTCTGTTCTGTTCTGTTCTGTTCTACTCTATTTTATAGATGTACATACAAGTATCTAAACACAGGTGCACACACAAACACAACTGAAGGCTCAGATTCTGCAGCATGTAAACACTTCATATGGGGACCAATAAAACACATTAGACCCGTGAAAGCTCTGGCAGCTGCTGGGTGTTGCTCTAGGTACAGAGAAAACAAAAGATGATCCAGGGAAGGTTGACCGTACCATGACACATTTTAGTGCTGTTGCTTCTCTGACACTGTTAACTTCAAACTAGACCGTACAGCCATACCTTCCTCCAGCTCTTGTGGAGCCCTTCACACCAACATATGCTCGACATGAAGCTCAAACAGGGCAATCAGGCAGTGCTACATAATAGAGGAGATCTGTGAAGAATTTGGAGGCTGGGACAAAATGAGTATGAATTATCCAGTCAACAAAAGGAAGGAGAGTGGGCTGAGTGTGAATAAAAAATATTTATAGACCACAGTATTTTTGGAAAAGATTTAGTGTTTAATTTGAGAGTTCTAGAGTTCATTTCCCCTAGCTAATTACAGGATTAGAATCTTTCTTAATAACTCATTAAAGATGAATGGAAGTGTTAACAGAATACATTATTTTCTTGCATAATTAGTAATGGAAACATGAATATCTGAACCGAACAGGCTTTAAGGGGAACATACACATATTGGGCAATGCTGCAGCCATGTCTTTGCTCATTTGTTTTTGCCAATGCAGTCCCCCTATTAAACATCCTTTCAGCAGGTCAGGTTTAGTTATATTTTGTGTCCATGTCATCAGCATAACTATGTTAATAACAGCAGTTAAATATTATTCCTTATTTTTTAAAAAAAAGTCCCGTAACGATGTGATAATGTCACTGGAAATCGCTACTGCAGCAGACAGGAACTTGCATGACCCCTGCTGGGTTATCTTTTCCAAACTGTGTAAGAACCTTGTTATCCATGTAGCTCTTTTGAGAGATGAATAATTAAATTCTTATGATCGTGGAAGTTGTTACAGGAAGACAGAAATTCCTATTTTCATTTCTTGTCCTATTCCCTGGAAAAGAAACGAAGGCATGACAGATTCCACTTGGAGTTTTTACTCCCTTGTTTGACTGAATGCGGGGAAGTTCATGAGAAATCTTGGCACGCCATTGAAATGACACAGTTCTCACTGACTTCAGGAGGGTCTGATTTTCAACTTACGCATTTTCTTAAATAATAATGTAACATTTTGGTGAGAAAATACTTCCTTTGCTTAGAAACAACTTACACGCAAAATGTAGGGCTGCCACTATTTGATAAACTACTTCTTAAATACAGATACCAATTTCATGAAGCACTGAGGAAAGGAGGATTTAACTAATAGTTTTTGAGGCATGTTGTCAAAAAGCAGTGATTCTCACTTTTTCAAGATACCCGTTTCCATTGGGCTGTTTAAATTATTCTCTATCTCTTGGCAGAGCACTGAAAGATGGGGGATATGTTTTGACTTTGCTCATGGTAAATTCAGAAGGATCCAGTAGAGGTATCTGTTGGAATGAGGGGGAAGGAATGAGCTCACAGGGACAACGCAGCCTCTCCACTGCCAACTGATGCAGACTCTGCAAGGTTGCAGCAAACTAAAAGTCTGGAGCCTTCTCTTGCCTTTCTGTCTCCTTCAGAAGTTTAGAAGCCCAAAGAAATCTGTATCATGCAACTGACAGCAAAAGAATCATAGAATCATAGAATCATAAAATTGTAGGGGTTGGAAGGGACCTCCAGAGATCATCGGGTCCAACCCCCTGACAAAGCAGCTCCCTAGGACATTTCACTGAGATAGGCATCCAGACGGGTCTTGAATATCTCCAGAGAAGGAGACTCCACCACCTCCCTGGGCAGCCTGTCCCAGGGCTCTGTCACCCTCACTGTGAAAAAGTTTTTCCACATGTCGGTGCGGAACTTCCTGTGCTCCAACTTGCAGCCATTGCCCCTTGTCCTGTCTCCACAGACCACTGAAAAGGGGCTGGCTGATTCCCCCTGCATCCCCTGCTTAAGATAATTATAAACATTAATTAGGTCCCCCCTTAGTCTTCTCTTCTCAAGGCTGAACAGTCCCAATCTTCTCAGCCTTTCCTCATAGGGGAGATGCTCCAGGCCCTTTATCATCTTCGTAGCCCTTCTCTGGACTCTCTCCAGGAGATCCCTGTCCTTTTTATAACAGGGAGCCCAGAACTGGACACAAAAAGGTTTCTTTACCTGTACAGGACAGGCGATAAAGGGAGGTGCACTATTTTCTGACGTTTTTCTGTACCCGCTTTGGGAATGAGAACTGGCCCCAGCCAGTTTAGTGCCCTTACTTATACCCTACACATACGTTGCAGTGTTACACAGTCATTTCACTTGTCTGCTTTGCAGCAGAAAGATCTCTTTAATTGTGCCATCCATCTACCTCTGTGAAGCACAGCACAGCTCTCAGTAAGAATAGGACACTGTATGTCTCTACAAGGGTACTTCTAATGAAAATACACCCCCTGAAGCCCTAGTAGCTTGCAAACTCTGTGCTTGCATATGACTGACGTATTTCCTGGTTAGTCACAAAAAGAACAGTTTTAATCCACCTTATCGAAATGCAAAAAAAGAATCCACCCTAAAAGAGAAAATTAGTTTTATTAATTCAGCCCTTGTCTCATTACTTCTCAAAATGTACATATTATAATAAGACAGATGCAGTTACATAATGAAAAAAAACCCCTAATAGCTCTTAGTAAAATTACAATTAAAGTAAACCATTGTTTTTTTCAACAGCTCAGATCTTAACAGGCACAAGACTATGGAACAACTACAGCTAAATAAATAAGGTTTTTACCAATGAGCAAAACAGCTACACTCCTTGAAGGTTCGGGTGGGGGTGTCATTTGCATACTCCTTTAATAGGGTGGGTGGTCTCTATCTCCCCCTGCCACCTTTACCTTTCCCCCAGCTTTTGTTGACTTCCCAGGTCTGACACCTTCTGGGGCAGGATGTTTCCTCTTTATCAGCCTTTCAGCTCTTCTCCATGGATACTTTGTAGCAAAACATGCTTCCTATCAGTCCTTCCACCCCTCTTCAAGAGCAAAGTTGTTAGCAAAGCAAGTTAGTACATTTAACCCTGAACTGAGCAGTGTCTAAGCGCTAACCCAATACATCACATCCCTGTGAAAATTCTCCTTTATGGATATCATTGGGGGCAGGCATAAGAGAGAAGAGCAGGTATGCAGGCAGATCAAGCAGACATATAGCCACCTCCTCAATTTCCTGCTGGCAAAAGCTTTTGGCTTTGGCAGGCAGTGTTTCCATCTCTGTGGTAGATGAGACTGGACTGCCCCGGGCACTGATGGCTAACCTATCATTTCTAAGTTGCAAGTTCAAATATAGGCTAGGAAATTAAAGCCATGGCCTGTGCGAAATGAGCTGGTAGCACCCGTCAATTACCTGGCCGAGAGGCCATCCCAGGCAGCTCACATCGTGCCCTTGCTGACAGCTGAGGGGAGAAGCGAGGGAGCAAATGTGTTCACAGATTGAGCTGCATTCTCCTCCACAGGGACCTAGCGCTAGGTCTGAAGCGTAAAACGGAAATTTGAGGGCTTCTACATTATTCCTTCAATTTATAAAAGTTCATTTCTATTCAGCTCTAATAAATCAACTCCATTTTGAAAGAGAAAAGAAACTGAAATTGGAGGATTGTAGGGGCACCCAAATTTACACTTCCAGTTGCATGTAGCAAATTTAACATAATTCTCTTTACCGAAGCAGTTTAATAGCTTTTGAAATATAAAAAATGTAATAATATAGGTAATATTTTTGTCATTTCATTTTTGCTGAATGCCAACAAAACCAAAATACAACAGAATGTAAAGATCTGCCTAAAAGCAGTTACAACTGTATGAATTCAGTTTACCCCTCATCAGCTTGTATTTCATGTATTTCAAAATGTTGCTTTGTCAACTCTCACAATTGTGATAAACAGAATTTCTGTCTATGTGATACCCAGTGGGGCTGTACAAGTGACAAGCATTTAGCAACCGGCTTCCCCAAAGCAAAAATGAAGTTAAAAAAAAGTATATTTCGGGGAGAGGATGATACTTAATTCTTATATTTTTATACAGATCTGAATTAAGTATTTAAATCATTCTACTTGCCACACAATCACAGGATCATACAACAGCCCAGGTGGAAGGGACCGTGAAAGACTAGCTGGTCCAACCTTTTGTGAGAAAGGGAGCCTAGATGAGACTATCTAGCACTCTGCCCTATCACATCTTGAAAACTTCCAATGATGGAGACTCTATCACACCCTTGAGGAGGTTCTTTCAGTGAATGACTGTTCTTAATGTAAAAGAAGTCTTATTTTAAGATAAAACCTCTCCTAGTGCAGCTTATACCCATTGTCCTTTGTTTTCTCCATGCGATTCCCTGTGAAGAGAGAACCTCTGCCCTTTCTGTAGCCACCTATTAAGTACTAGAATAATGAAAAGCCATAAACACTTGAAAGTCCACTTTATTTTGGGGGAGGGAGGGGAACCCAACCAGTTAATTATTGATAATTCACCAAACTTAACAATAGCATTTACTCTTTTTTAGTATCTTGCTTTTTGCTTCTTACCAGGTACTGGGGATGTGCTTTGCAAAGACCTTACACAGATGGTACTTTCCTCCTTTACTCCTTCAGCATTCTTCTGTTAATAAAAAAATTGTGACTAGAGACAACTGCTTGCTTAATACCTTCTCTGCTGCCCAGAACATGGGTCTGGGGCAAGGGAAGTAGTATAACTCTAAGCTTTGGATTTTTCTCAGTATGGTTTCCTACAGTTCTGGTAGTGCACTGGCAAGAACAGAAGCTGCTGGGCTTCCAATGGAAACAGTCTCTAAAATGTTTTGTCCATCAAGCCACCCACATTTATTTCCTCCAAACAGAAATTAAATTCTTAAGAAAGGGCTGAACAGATGCAGAGCCTGTTGGTGTACTTGGTTCACTACTGAGTCCACCTCGATCCAAGACTGTAGAACTCATGCTCCACAGACTGCAGCTACTGCTGAACCTTAATTTGTTTAAAATTCCAAACATTATTTATTCTCTGCTTTTTTCTCCATTTTTTCTGGGTATGCAAATGCTAGGAATTTGTGTTCTATCACACTTGCAAAACTAAAGACACTGACAGCGGTCCTTACAAAGTGAAAGCTGGAAAATTAAATGCACATACATCCATGCAGCTTTGTGCCACGTAACACGCCTGGGGAAGACTTGGATGTGTGCTGCATCTGAACGTATGGGTGAGGTAACAGCAGACAGACATCACAGCAAGCAGTATGGAAATGAGGTGATATGTAGACTGCCTACAGAGGAACAGTGCAGTTGATGAGTTAAACGTAATTTACAAACAACCTACTGAAGTCATAGCAGACACCTGAAGTATGACACATTCAGGCCAACTCGCTTGAGAACAGTGAGCTGAATCAGTTTTTGTGCGTGTTAAATGCCAGAGCAGGTTTGCTGGCAGGACTTGTGACCCTGTGGAGGACCCACACTGGAGCAGTCTGGTCCTGAAGGTCTATACCCTGTGGAAGGCACCACCACTGGGGCAGTTCATGAAGAACTGCATCCTGTGGGAAGGACTCATGCTGGAGAAGTTGGTGGATGACTGTCTCCTGTGGGAGGAACCCCACACTGGAGCCGGCAAGAGTCCTCCCCCTGAGGAGGAAGGAGTGGCAGAGACAATGTGTGATGAACTGATTAGAGCCCCCCTTCCCATCCCCCTGTGCTGCTGAGGAAGAGTACGTAGAAAAATAGGGAGTAAAGTGAAGCCTGGGAAGAAGGGAGGGGTGGGGGAGGTGTTTTAAGATTTGGGTTTATTTCTCATTGTTCTACTCTGTTTTGCTTGGGTAATAAATTAGATTTTAGTGGTGGTTGTGGTGTTTTATCCGTGACGGTAATTGGTAAGTGATCTTTCCCTGTCCTTATCTTGACCCACATGCCTTTTGTTACATCTCTCCCCTGTTCTGCTGAGGAGGGGAGTGACATAGTGGCTTTGGTTAGTCCTGTCTGTGGGCAATGGGTTTGTCCAGCCAGACAACCCACCCATCCCTCGCAGACAGGCCTGACATGGGGCCCATGATGCCAGGCCCCACTGCTGTGGCCCTGCTCTTTGCCACCCTCCTGCCCTTCTGACAGTGAGGCAGGCACCATGATTTTCCATCCCCTATCTCAGCCGTCGCTGGCCACCCGCCCACCGGGCAGGACAGACGCTTCCTGGCTGCTCTGGGAGCTGCTTGTCACCCGCCCGCCAACAAACGGAGGATGCCGAGATCAACCCCGGTCCCAACACGTTTCCTCCGGCAAGGCCGGGGAGGGCCGTGGACGCGGGGACGGCGCTGTGGTGGGACGACGCGTCCAGCCGGGTCGAGCCGGAGCCGGACACTGCCACAGTCGCTGGGGCAGCCCGCGCCCCTCGGCCCCCCGCGCCGCCAGGATGAAGCGGGCCGGGCCCTGGTGCCTGCTCCTGGCCGCGGCATGCGCCCTGGGGCGGTCCCCACCACAACGTGCCGCCGTGCGCTGCCTGGCCAGCGGTCCCTGCTTCAGCGTCCACCTCGCCAACGCCTCCTATGCCGAGGCCTGCAGCGCCTGCGGCCACCGGCGAGGCGGTCTGGCCTGGGTCAGCGGCGAGCCGGAACTACGCCTGCTGCTGGGGCTGCTGTCGGAGGCGGCTGCGAGACCCGCGCCCTCGCTCTTCTGGGTCGGGCTGAAGAGGAACGCCTCCGCTTGCACCAACGAGGAGCAGCCGCTCCGCGGCTTCTCCTGGGAGAGTGCCGGTGGCGGGGCGGCCCCGCAGGAGGTGCCGGCGGCGCTCGGCCGGTGGGTGACAGAGCCCACGCGGTCCTGCCTCACCACCCGCTGCGCTGGGCTGCACCTGGCGCCGGCCGCGGCGCCCGATGGCAGCCCCAGCTGGGGCTGGAAGGAGCAGCTCTGCCGTCGGGAGAGCCACGGCTACGTCTGCAAGTACCCGTACGAGGGCTCCTGCCCCGACCTCAGCCCCTCTGGCGCCCTCGACCTCAACTACCGCCTCCCCTTCGAGGAGCGTAGCGCCGGTCCCGGCTTCAGCCCGCCGGGCACCGTCCTCACCGTGACGTGCCCCGGCGGGGAGCTGCAGCTCACCTGCCAGCCCCAGTGGGACGGCTTCGCTTGGCAGGGGGCGGAGGAGCCCCTCTGCCCCTGCCCCTTCGGCTACCGGAGCCGCGGCAGCAGACGGTGCACCGAGACCGTCGGGTGCCGCGATGCCGCCGGTGGTTTCGCTTGTGCTTGCACCCCGGGCGGGCTCTGCGCGGCCACGGAGTCAGCCCCCACCAACGCGGGCGGCCCTGCGGAGCCGACGGCTGCCGGGGAGCAGACACCTGCTTCGACACCCTCCTCCAACTACGTTTTTATCCTGGTGACAGTCGCGGTGGTGGTGCTGGTCATACTGATCATGACAGTGCTGGGGGTCTTCAAGCTCGGTTTCAACAAGAAAGCCGAGGGCCGAAGGAATAAGGAGCCGCCGGAGGCCGGTAGCAAGGCAGAGGCGGGCTCCGCGGAGACGAGCGGAGCAGCGGGCGGCAACTAGCCCCGGGGCGGCCGTGGTCCCGTCCCTCGGGGCTGCCCCGAGCTGCAGGTTGTCTCTTCTCTATCTGGCTCTCTTGTCGACAGCCCGGCTGCCGCGAGGAGCCGAGGAAGAGGCGCCGTGGGACGTGGCTGACCAGGACTTGCAGATTGTTAGACGTGGGAGCATGCAGCGAGACACCCTGTGGGCAGTCAAGAGGTTTTGTCGGTCTGTAAAACAGTTATTTAGGTGGAGACATAAGTAATATGTAACAGCAGCCTGGCCGACAGGACGATTGCTAATGTGCAGCTGCAGCGGTTGTGGGGCTTTATCCTCTCAGAAGCTGTTCTTGTAGTGCCTTACTGGCAGCAAGTGCCAAGGGGACTGCTCTGAGCCCGCGTCATTCAGAAGTCACTCCTTGTCTGAGCGGCACTTGAAGGCTCTCCTTTCTAATAGCTGGAACGTTTGGAGATGTGAACTGCTATAATTTTGGAGGAAACTGTGACCCATACTCTTTAAGGCTGACTTTCTTATAAATTAAGAGTATTTCTATACTTAGAAGGTCATTAAATTGCTGAGGAAGTGGGAGGTTAATGGGGAGTCAGTATTACACTTCAGCTGATGAAAATAATAAAGGATGATTTAAAACCTAAATCGCTGCTATGTTTGTTACTTCATGCAATATTCATTTTTATTCTAGCAGAGCAACAAATTTTCCAGTTAGAGTTTTTCTCTTTGGTACAAAACTCGCTTTCTGCATGCAGTATGTGGCTGTCTTACAACCAGGTGAAGTGCTGACAAACTTTGAGATGTGAGAGGAGTTAAAGTGGGTTCAAGTACATCTTGCATATCCCATTCTTTTTAGTTAGAGATACTGTTTTTAATAAAGTCCTTTGAGAGTAGGGAAAGAAGGATTCAGTCTTTGCTCTGCTTTCTAAAGGAGGTAAATACTTCCTCTGTGATTTCCTTTGGGAATTCCCATAGAGAAGCTTTTGTCCTGTCTGCAGAACTTGCTGTCTCTGCATTTCAGAGTGAGGATGCTCACTTATGATGATGATGATGTTGGTTTTCAATTAAAGTGGCAATGCTAAGTATTGATTTAAGGTTTTGTGAGTGCAGTAAGGCACGAACTAACTGGATGTCATCCAAACCTTTTGGGATGTAAGGAAGGTAGGAAAATATTTTACTCCCTTAAAGAACTTAAACTCTGAAGTGTCTTTTTAAAATACGTTTTTTTTGTTTGTTTTCCTCTCTTTAGAGCTGACCTTCTGACTACTGCTTTCATTTTAACACTTTACTGTTGAGTTTGGAGAACTGCTGCAAACAAGAATGTGTATTATTGCCTATTTTTCTTGCAAGCAAAGATTAATCTGGTATAAACATCTGCTAAGGATAAAGTATGACAATGTGTTGTGTTTTGTTGGTTTTTTTTCTTTTTTTCCATTTCTCTCCACTTAATAATGATAAGCTGTTGCTCTCTGGGAAATAATCCCTTTGCTTTTGTGAAGGGGATGGCACACATTAGTGAGCCATCAGGCTGTTGGTAACCATAAATGACGTTGTATCATGATAGGAATGAGAAATCCAGCTAGGTGAGAGTGCTACTGATTACAGAGCTGTCTCATAATCTGCATACTGTTCTAATCTGTTTATCTGACATTTGTATTTCAGAAGACAGGCATTTTTCAGCTTCAGTAGGAGGCTTGATTCTGCATTCAGATGTGCACAGTTTCAGAAAATTACTTAGCCATTGATGTCTCTGTCTTAATACCACTGCTGTTACTGTCACTGTAAGTAATTTTTTTTAGGGGGCAGCATATGTAGAGCTCAGTTCTACAAGGGGCTGTATAAGCAAATAGCAACTAAGATGAATGAGAGCCTCCCTCAGTTATTATTTCTGTTTTCCTCTTTCCCCTCATATCAGATGGCTGAACTCTTTATGGGACTGTGCAAGTGTTCAGGTCTGTTTCTCTAAACTCTAGAAATGCTCTCATTCTCTGCTTCAGGAGCCTCACCTAGCACACAGCTTAAGTGCCGAGTTAAGTGCCTGTGAGTAACTACAACTTTTGCCGCCTCTCAGGATTTGACTCAGACTCTGCAGTTAAAATGTGTAAGGTCATGCTCTTGCATGCCAGTCACGTGCCTCATTATTCTCATTTTGCCTTTTGCTTTGGCTTCCTGTGAAATCACATTTCAATTTCAAAGGTCTTTTTTTCACACTTAAGATTCAGGATGAAGCATTAGACATTTGTGTGAAGGACTACATGAGTATTCTGTTATGTTGTCCCTGGTTTATATTTGACTCAGCTGAAACCAGACGGTTCTGCATCTGAGGATGGGATCTGTCTCAGCAGGTGCAGACATCTCAGCTCATCCAGACTCATCTACTCACCAAGACTGTCTTATAGCCTATGGAAAGAACTATGTACTTACAACTTCTCCCATTTTAGACCAGTTGGCTAATGAACTGCATCCTGAAAGTACCATTTCTCTACATTGACTGTAAAGAAAGCCTAGGGAGGTTACTTGTGTTTAGATGCCTGTAACTCGCATCTGAAATTAAATCACAAAAATCAGCTCGCATGAATCTCTAGCTGTGCAAGCTCTTAGTGCACTGTGTCTCTTCAAGGCATGGCTAAATGGCCATAGCTTTTGCTGGGTTTATACATTATTCTTGTTTTGCCTTTTTACAATCAATAGACCAAATACAGGGGGATGATCTCTTCCCTAGTCCTGCTGGCCACACTATTCCTGATACAAGCAAGGATGCTGTTGGCCTTCGTCACCTGGGCACACTGCTCGCTCATGGTCAGCCTGTTGCCAAATACACACCTCCCTCCCCACCCCCCAGGTCCTTTTCCATCAAGCAGCTTTCCAAACAGTCTTTCCCAAGCCTGTAGCCTTGCATTGGGGTTGTTGTGACCTGAGTGCAGAATCCAGCAATGAGCCTTGTCCTCATGCCATTGGCATTGGCCCATAGATCCAGCCTGTACAGATCCCTCTGTGGAGCCTTCCTGCCTTCCTACTCTCAAGCAGATCAACACTCCCACCCTACTTAGTGTTGTCTGCTAACTGACTGAGAGTGCACTCAATCCCCTCATCCAGATGGTTGATAGAAATATTAAACAGAACTGGCCCCAGTACTGAGC
Source organism: Hypotaenidia okinawae (assembly GCA_027925045.1). Taxonomy (NCBI): domain Eukaryota; kingdom Metazoa; phylum Chordata; class Aves; order Gruiformes; family Rallidae; genus Hypotaenidia; species Hypotaenidia okinawae. The sequence continues at coordinate 42,153,398 of BSDF01000006.1, read as the reverse complement.
CCTGGGGAACAGGAATTGTGACCAGCTTCCAACTGGATTTAACTTCATTCACCACAACACTCTGGGCCACACCATGCAGCCAGTTTTTTACCCAGAGGAGAGCACGTGTCTAAGCCACGAGCCCCCGCTTCTCTAGGAGAATATTGTGGGATACAGTGTCAAAGGCTTTACTTAACTCCAGGAGGACAACATCCACAACCTGTCTCTCATCCACTAGGTGGGTCACCTGGTTATAAAAGCAGATCAGGTTAGTCAAGCAGGACCTGCCTTCATGAACCCGTGCTGACTGGGCCTAATCCCCTGGTCTTCCTGAACATGCCGTAGGAGCAGAGTAAGTAAGGTCATAATGAGTACAGGTAATCTGACAAGGGTTGTTTTAATAAAAGGTTATGAAATTGGATGCAACTTTATTTTAATTCTTATGTAACACCATATGAAAATAATCCAATCAAATGTAAATACTTTTATAAAATCTAGGAGAGATGGAGACAAATCTTCCCTCATGTTACATACATGTCCTTAGATTGAACATATTCTATAAGCATATTAAAATGCAACTGTTTTTCCAGTTCGGGAACAACATTATATCATGCCATGTGAGAGCTGTATAACTCGCATATAAAACTTATATAGGTAAGTTTTACAGTGGATGCATTTATGTGGGCAGTTTTTAATAACTTAGTATTTTCTATTCTAGAGGCTCATATTAGGTGGGTTTTTAAAACAGTAAATTCCCTGGGGTAATGTGTAGTGTTGTAGATCCTGGCTCTTGACTACAGAACCAGATGTAATAATGGTAATGAAATGGTGGGCACAAGAATCGGTGAATCACATTTAAAAATGGTGATTTCTGCAAAGAGTAGGAATATCCAAACATCTCATCTATCCAGTACCTGAAAGGGGCCTACAAGAAAGCTGGGGACAGACTTTTTAGAAGGGCAAGTAGTGATGGGATGAGGGGGAATGGTTTTAAATTGGAAGGGGGTAGGTTAGACTGTATATTAGGAAAAAATTCTTCACTACGAGGGCGGTGAGCGGAGAACTGGAATAGGCTGCCCAGGGAGGTGGTGGATGCCCCCTCCCTGGAGGTGTTCAAGGCCAGGTTGGATGGGGCCTTGAGCAGCCTGGTCTAGTGAAGAGTGTCCCTGCCCATGGCAGGGGGGTTGGAATTTGATGATCTTTGAGGTCCTTTCCAAACCATTCTGTGATTTTATGATTCTGTGACCTATCACAGTGGTCCAAAACCTCTCCCCTGTTGCCAATTAAAAGCAATTTTTGGATTTCCTTAATTCCCCCAAAGATAGTTCAACTGTTAGGCACATAATTTTTCAGCTGTACATTTTATTCATGAACGTGTGATAGATTTTTAATGGTTTGCATTTGTCAGATAATCAGAAATAAAATTTTAATTTTCCCCAAATTTTTAACAATTATTTATAGTGCTGAGGGCTTGATTTAGTACCTTATGGGATTAAAGTGAAATCTAAAAGTGGACATGACCAAAATTCAAATACTTCAAAAAACATTTATCCTTTTTTTAAGTGTAGGATGTAGCTTAAAGAAGATTAAAAAATGAATGGATTCTGTGCTTCCCCCAGGAAGTGTAATTTCCTATCACTTAATCAAATTTTTTTCATATTTTCAGACCTCATTATCCTTCCTCATTTATTGCATGGAGTTTAATCACTGGTACATGCAACTTAGCTCCTTCTAGAAATAATATTTTCTCTTTCTTCAGGATGTGGACATTTATCAAGGCTGTAGAGCGGTGATTCATACATTTTGTTGAGATATAACTGACTTTAAAGGCGAACACAGCAAGGCAGCAGCAGTAACCACAATCCCAGGCCTTCAAAACAGTTTAAACCTCATGCTTTTCCTTCTTCCCATGATAGCGGCCTTGCCTTTCTCTTCTGGGCTTGTAGAGCTCTGGGACTTGGAGACAGACAGGCCTCTGTGTGCACGGAAGTCTCTTCCCTTTTCTGTACTGCAGACTTGAGGGATTGTTTGGCCATAGGTGAGGTATCTGAAGGCAGCTGTGGAGTAAGGAAGCAGAGATGTGGTGGTGGTCCCACATTTATTATGTTCTTTCCCTCCCTTGTGCATTGCAAGTCTGAGGCAGAAGGATGGGGAAAACAACTACTATGTATTTCATGGGTAACGTAAAGAGCGAGAATCTGTAGGTCCAGGGAGACGATGAGCTGACAGGCAAGTATCCCTCTACCAGCATTTATTTATCCTCACTATCCTCTCGCTGCATATTTTGTCAGGTGTTTATTACTCAATGTGGTGGTTTGCGAACAAGTAAACATTTTCAGTTATTAATATGTCAGAAAACATTCTTTTGTTTTTGGAACATAACCAGCAGGTCTTGTGTTTCATACTGATAAGCACCGTTTACACTGTTCCCTGGAATGTAACATAGGAGCATAAGAACAGATAGTTTGAGTGAGTTTAAAAGTCGTCGAAGTCAGTAATCTTTCTGTGACAGAAGCAAATGTTTTAGGAAATAGAATAGGCAATCTGACATCTGTAAGTGACACTAGGTATGCTAAGGTTGCAAGACTTTGAGTTTGAGACTGAGTTCATGTCACACTTGGTAGACTTTCATCAATTTAACAGACCATGGGTTCAATTTATCACTTTTGGCATTCAACCATCCTGTGTCAATTAGTTCCACAATTTATTTGCATGTGACAGAAAAAAAGGAGACCAGTTCATCCTCTTGATTTTCCGTGCACTCCTTCTCCATCCCAAGTGAAGAATCTATTTAGCTGCTTCTGGTTTAGAAACAATTCTGTAGAACTGATTGTTTTGATATTTTTCTTTTGCACTTTTTCTTATATCATTAGATTCCTTATGAAATCCAAATTTTGAAACTGTTGGAGATGCAGGTACCATATAGTCTTCTACAATGGCTTGAAAGTATTTTCTGGTTTTTTAAAAGTTGCTGGCATAACCTTTTGTTTGTTTTGACCACTGCAGAGACCTGTGCTGATGTTTGTAGAATCATGTTTTCAAAGAATTATCCCTCAGTTTTTTTCCAGATCATTTCTGAGAAATCTGAGCAGGACAAGTGCCAGGACAGACCTCTGGTTTCCAGTAGTTAACAGTATGTAGTTTCACCACGGTTAATAGTGTGGCTCTTTCATGAGGAATTCCTTCTGAATTCTTAGGGGAGCATAAGCCTCTGCTAATAGTTTTGTACTGGTTTGCTCCAGAACACCTATAAATGCTTCATTCTGATGAACTTTGAAAGAATTATTCATTCCTCCTCTTAAAAAACCAAAAACTCCATAGTGAACAGATTTCCGCATCTTTTTTCCTATGGCTGTTTAATCCAGAACCACTCTTAATTACAATCATCATTCACCATCAGTAAGTACATTGTTTGGTTTTCTCCTCTGCTGGATTGTGCATTGGTAGCTGCTATGCCTTTAAGCAGAGATTCATCTTTTTTTTCCCCTGCTTTAAAATTTCACCATCTATTTGCCAAAGTTCATCCTTTATTCTGTTTTCTTTATTTATACTTGATTACAACTTTTCATTATGGTCTTTTCTATTGTGTACTGTTTAACCTTTTAGTTTTTGCATTTTTTTTTCTGAGGAGAAAGTGGTCCTCTAATGTCTTATTTTGGTAGGTAACGTGTTTGATGTGTCCTCCTAATATCATTAAATTGTCCCAGTGCCATCTGCAACCTTTCACACTTTTAGCTGTTCCCTTAAATTTCTTAAGATCCTTCTTAATTTATATGCAGCTCTGTGTTGTGACATTTTTTAATTGGCATCCCAGACACGATTCCCTTGTGTTGGAGGGTCCTGAAGGATACTGACTCTCTAACCAATGAGTCTAGGTGGGGAAAGCTGGGAAGTAACCTCCCAGGGATAAGCCAGGAGAGGTTTGAGCAGTGGCAAGGCATGTCTGCTCGGGAAAGGCTGGTGCTTGACAGCTCCCCTGTTCTTAAGAAGTTAAAGAAACACAAGGGAAGCCCTTTGGAAAAGCAAAAGCCACAGTGTGTGCTGTGTTGGGAGCAGAACTAGTGGCAGCCCAAAAGGAGAAGCAGCTGGTTAAGGAAACAAATGAAGAAACAACTAAGTCCCTACAGGATTTAGTAAAGGTCCTACAGGATCAATTGACCATGGAACGCAATACCACTCAGCAGATTCATGCCTCTCAATCAGGTGCATTGGACTGAGAGAAGATCTTACAGTCTGAATTGGAAGAAGCAGGGGCCTGATGACTGAACAGATCTTGACTTGGATCCAGGCAGTGAACTGGAATTTTCCAGTTTGTCAAAACTAGCTGAAAAGAGAGCATCTGACTTAGCACCCCTATATCAAATCAAAGAATTAGGAACTTTTTATTCTAAGGGTGGAGAGGCAGTAATGAGACCCCTGTTTAAAACTGAAACTATTGATAGAGGCCAAGAAGGGACAGCCCCACAAGATACCACCCAAACAATACCATACTCAGCAACTGATTTATCAAAAATCCAGGAAAAATATAGTCGACTAGCTCAGAAGATGGAGACAGAGTATGTGTGGAGAGTTTCATTAATGGGTGAGGATTGAATTTTGCTCTCAGAAGATAAAGGACAAGGATTGGTGTTGGAGACTTGGCATATTTTTAACTACCAATGATCAAAGACAGATGTGATCCCTGACTCAACAAGTTGTCTATTGGCCAGAGGGGTGGGACCCTTTGGAAAGGTGTGATCACAATGACCCGAAAGACCCCTTGAGAGCACCCCATCCTTAATGGTATCTATGCAGAAGATTAAGAACTTTCTGGAACAGGAACTATGTAAGTCCTCAAGGTGTGTGACTTGCATGATTGAGAAGTGGGGACTAGACCATAAAAGACAAAAACCCAAGGAGCCACATGCACACCCATCACCAGAGGACTGCCACATCTGTCATTGTTATCGCAGGGTGGTGATATCTGTCTATCTGCCTTTTCCTTCTTTCCTCTCTTTAATTTTCTTCTTATAAATGCTCACTGCTTTGAAATTAAACACAAGCATACTGAATATTTTTAGCTTTTTTACTCAAAGTTGTTAATTTTGGGTGTGTTCAGGTATGTTGCAGTCAGTGTTCAGCCAAATAATGTCCATTTCTTAAGACAAAATCAAGAGCTGTTTCTACCAGTTGTGCTAAGAATAAATAAAGCTGCCTAGAAATTTTGTCAGTCTGTCATGATAGCAGGCCACACACACACAAAATGTTTTGTTGTTTGTTGTATTGGGTTTGCATGGCAAGGTTTTGGTAATGAGAAGGCTACAGGAGTGGCTTCTGTGAGAAGCTGGCAGAAGCTTCCCCCATGTCCAACCAGCCAATGCCAGCTGGCTCCAAAACAGACCCACCACTGGCCAAGGCTGGACCCATCAGTGATGGTAATAGCACCTCTGGGATACCAGAGTTAAGAGACTGGAGGGGAACAATGGGGCAGCAGCAATTACAGGCAGAGAGGGGAGTGAAAATATGAGACAAAAAATCCTGCAGACTCCAAGGTCGATGCAGAAAGAGGAGGAGGAGGCACTCCAGGCGCTGGAGCAGAGATTCCCCTGCAGCCCTTGGAGAAGACCATGGTGAGGCAGGATGTCCCCCTGCAGCCCAGGGAGGATGTTGGGGAGTAGAGTTTCCATCTGCAGCTCATGACAGAACCCAGGCTGGAGCAAGTGCATGCCTGAAGAAGACTCTGACACTATGGGAAGCCCAAAATGGAGCAGGTTCCTGGCAGGACCTGTAGCCCATGGAGAGAGGAGCCCAGGCTAGAGAAGGTATTCTGGGGGCACTTTTGACCCTGTGAGGAACCCACACTGGAGCAGTCTGGTCCTGAAGGTCTGCACCCAATGGAAGTGAGCCACGCTGGAGCAGTTTATGAAGAGCTGCAACCCAATATATTTCTGTTTAAATTCTTCCCTCTCCAAGCACTTAATGAATTGGGTTGCATGTGGGGCGTGCAGCTTTTTCTCAGAATACAGAGACTTCATGGCAATAACCCTTCCAACTCTTCAGTGTTAGTGGTGGCACTTTAAGTGAATTGATTCAATTACATCTAACCGCTGAGATGATGAAGCAATTCTGATAACCTAGGAGAATAACTAACAATATGGACACATGCATTAGTCTTCTTATGAGAAACAAAGTTGAGTTTCATTCTTTTCTAGATTCTGAAGCTTAAAGGGATGTGCAGATAATATACAACATGAGCATCAACATACCTGTATACAGCGTGCATTAAAGTCTGTTCTCCCCTATACTTATTGACATTATTTTATTAGCTATCCAAAACTTTTAGTTGTCTGCAGACTCTAGAATCTATTTCAGTGCAAATATGACTGACATACCTTTCCACAAATCTGAACGTGTCCGGAGGTTTTCTTTCATACTTAGGGAGTGTATTTTCTTGCTTGTTTTCAATTAATTCTCAGTTCTAATGAGAAGTTCTTGAATTAGTACATTGACACCTGCGATCCTATGTAGAACAGACAAGCCATCTTGGGAATATAGCTCTATGCCTAAGTTCAGAGTTTCAACATCTGTGGAGATGAATACATGAACAGTACCTTTCATTCTTAAGAGTATATATTTCTCTTGTGGGAAGTAATTTTCCCAGTCAGAGCACTGAATTAAGAAATTCTGTAAAACTTACTTTAAAGACCAGAGAAAATGTTGCTGTATTACCTTTCTGTCTTATTGATACAGAGTTCTTCTTTCTTTGTGTTGAGCAAAAATTTTACAAGACTTTTTTCTATTATAGTGATAAAAGGAAAGAAAATAATCCATGATATTTGAAGCATCCAAAAGATCCCAAATAAACTAATATTTTAGAAAAAAACTATTATCTACCTGTTTTCTGCATTGTTTTCCTGAATTTCTAGTAATTCCATAATGTATTTAAAATTATCATTTGTCTCTTAGAAAAAATACCTAGATACTTTCTAACCTTCAAAAAGAACAGACAGCTTTGAAAATAGCAGCTGACTTAAAAAGCAGAACTTATCTTTTTTTCTGCATTGGAAGTTTATATATTTGCTGTACCCTAAACAATCTAACTTCAATGGTGTGAAAGAGCCAAGTCCTGCTTTACAATGCTCGGGCTGGAATGTTGCTGTTTTTCCTCTTTTCTTAACAAAATGGCCTGTCATGCTCATCCCATCCTTCATGTTTCTTCATTTCAGATTCCTTCTTTCTAAGGCTGTTTGGTGTTAGATATTCACTGGTTTTGCCTTCTTTCATAGCCATTCTCCCCAAACATTCAGGTTTTTGCCCTGATGTGAGAACATCTTAAATGTTTTGACTGGTCTTCTAAAAGCACTGCAATTCTTCCACCTTCTTTTACACAGAATTTTCACAGATTCACAGAATTGTAGGGGTTGGAACAGACCTCCAGAGATCATCGAGTTCAACCCCCACCATTGATAACAGGAACAACAACAGAGGAGCAGTTGAAACTCAGTTTACTCAGGACTCAGTATGTGGTCAGTTAACAGCTCCTGGCATAAAATTATTAATTAAATATAATGTGCCATCAGAAAAATACACTCTCTGTGTTTCTTATTTTTCATTTCACTGAATTTTCTTTGTCAGCTAGTGTTGCGACTGATTTGTTCAAAACATCACTGATATCAGTTACTGATAGTAACCCACAGTCTTCAGTGGGTAAATGAGCAGCTTTTCTTATGAAGGAACTCAAGTTTACAGTATAGAAAATAAAAGGCAAAAGATAATAATCGTGTTTTAATATCAAAGTTGTTCTAGTTTTCATAAAGACATATGAAACTCCTTTAAAAAGCTTCTTTACAATATTATACAGTCAGTTTAACTTCTAAAAGTGTCTTTCTCTTAATGTGCACAAATGATAAATTAATATTTCTGCTGTGATGTTCAGAAAATAAACTCAGTCATACTAGTATTGATTTTCTGCTCAATAACTCAGTGTTTTTTAATTTTTTATTTTATCCATGACTCGTCTCTCATTGACTGAATAAGGAGGCGAGATTCATCTATGTTTGTTTTCAACAGAAACCAGAGGGCAACAAGATCACCAGCCTATAGCTGTGAACTCTGATAAATAATACCCTTTTTTGAATACATTTACAATGTATTCTAACCTATATAACCTAATTAAATAGTGAAAAGACCATAATCATAGCTTCTGTTAGTTTCATGGTTCAGACCTCAGATGGAGATGTTTATCTCATAAACAGCTGAGGAAGGGTGTAGTTGGTCCTGAAGTGCTGGGCAACTCTCAGTGAGTGCTAGCAGGCTCTAGACTTTTGAACATCAACAGAATATCTCAAAATCAAACACTAGCCATGTTTTTTCCTTCAAGATTTCCTTCTCCTGCCAATTCCAACCTCTCCAGCCATGGGCTCACCTCCATAGCAGAATTGACACTCAAATGTCTGCTACACCTCAGAGAAGCATGTAAGCAAGACAAAGATTTACCACTGAACAGTGGTACCTAACTGTCCAGCAACTGGAATCTGAATTTTACTAATCACAAAGTCCTTTACATCCAATATACATTCTAATTCACTCCTTTACATGTTGGACAAAAGACAAAATATGTTTTACAAAAAGGAAGTGTGCACATGAGCGTGTGTAGCCACTCATATGTACTTGCTTTATACAGCTTTGCCACGTTTTGACCTATTCCATCTGACCAGCCATCAGATGAACTTGCTGTTGCAATTTGCTTACCAGCAAGTCTTGCATGAATCATTTGAACTTGTGGCCCTTTGCTTTTATCAGTCTGTCAGCACCGGCACTGACGCTACTCAGCCTTATCCAGCATTATGAAGTGCAGTGTCTTAGAGCTCCCTAGCAGAAGCTCACTGCTTCCCTCTGGGTTGTCTTACAGTTTTTATGGTCAGTACACTGAAAACAGCACTGTCACCGAGAATGTAAGCACAGCCAATACGATGCAATGACCGTGATCACCACAGTGGACAGTAGGTCCCAAGTCATAAATCTGGTAATTCTTCTCTGTCCTCCAAGTCCCGTATGCACTTTTTGGGCACTTTTATCTGAGCCTTTCTAGTGAGGAAGGTAAAGAAACCACCTTTCAAGGTGGCTCTACCTATCATAGATGCAATAAGCATACAATGACAAATGTGTTCCATCCAGAGAAGGTGAAAGTCTCTATACCTATATACACCACCTTGCTCTCTCTGCTTCATGGCTGCTTAGTACTCCACCAGATGCAGATCTTAGGCTTTTGGGGAAACAAGGCTGGAAGGGAGTGGGCGTAGTTAGCTTTTATTGAAAAGCGTCTTTCCTGTCAAAACTCTGCTTGGTTTATAGCCGACTAGTGACATCTTATGAAATGCTTTCTGGTACACCTGTTCTTTTTGGCTATTTTCCTCTACAAAATATAATATCTAAAGCATTATCCTCAAAGATAAATCTAGTAAATTACTCTGTCTTCCTGTGGCTTAGTCTGAAGTTAATGGTCCAATAAGGCTCTGTGTTGAAGAGGATGGAAGTGCTGAATACACAATGCAGCAGAAATATTTTATTCTCCTCTAGAGATGCATAATTCACATTCTTGTCTGTAGAGCCCTGCAGTCAGGTAAGTTTTCTGGGTGCTGAAATCACACAGTCTAGAACATTGGGTGGATGTTTCTTTCTAGGCTAATTTCTTCAGGCTTTTTAAAAAAATATATTTTTTTTTGAGCAGGATTTTAAGACACTGATTTACAGTTCTGTTCTGGGAACATGGCAGAGAAAAGTAAAAACTTACATAACTTATTCAGCAGTGTGCCATTTCATTTCAGCATGGTTTAGTTTAATGTTTAAAATGAGGATGCCTATTTTTGGAAACTTTAAAACACAGTATTTGGTCACAGTGTGAATAGAGTGCATCACATACATTTGAAATGAACTTCTAGTTTTTCAAAATCAGCAAGAAACCCTTTTATTTTATTCTGATTCAGTGAAAACCTGGCATTTCAGAAATGCTTATCTCACATTCAGAAACCTGATTCTCCTTCCCTGTGAAGAAATCTGATGAAGGCTTTAAGTGTCGAATGCAAAGAAACCATACGCTGAGTGATGTTCTCTGTTGTAGGAACCATCTCAAGAGGCAGGGGATCTATATGTGGCCATCACCTTTTTCATCTGCAGCCCAGATATAAAATACCTCTGCGACCAGTCTTAACTGCACATTGCAGTCAATCCCAGGATGATGAGATGTGTCTTTGCCCCCAGACTGGGAAGGCTAGTGAGAAAGGAGTGTGATTTCCTACATACCCTCCTTGCAGTGGGAAAATGCTACAGAGGTACCTGATATGTGTGATGGGTGAAGACCAGTCTGCCTTTGTGCGAACCACAGGGAATATTCCAGTCCACTGGCTAGATACTGTTCAGACCTGTCACACTGTTGTGTATAGGTTTTGGGTTCAACAAAGAACAAAACAAGTTGAGTGGATGTCAGTGGCACACCGACGGTTTCCATGACAAAGTATATCCAGTATTTTTAAAATATTAAACTGAGGGGGGGAATGCAGCCACATACTACAGATTAGAAACAATAGTTTACCTATTTGGAGATGAATTATGTTACAGCTGTATTGAGAGGCAAAAATGTAACCAGGATATACATCACTCTTTCCCCCCAGTGAACTGAACATTAGAACATGATTCAAATCCTTTTCATATGAAATCTGAAGACTCTTATTTGCAATTTGGAAAGCATTAAAAAGAGTTGTTTGTTTTCTGGTACACATTATTTCGTGAGGACTACTGTTTGGGGTTGTGTCATGTTGGGTTTTTTCCTGGTAGTTATGTTCAACTATTTAGAATAACAACACAGAATGAACTAATTTTTCCTTCCAAAGCAAATTAAGAGTGATTTACAGCTGTTGATTACCTCTCCCACTGCCAAAGTCAAACTAAACTCGGGGTGAAAAAATAGCAGGAAGCACCGTTAGTTGACGATAAACAGATTTTGTTTCCAGCTGAAACTACAGGGGCTGCTTTAGCCAGTAATCCCACGGACCCGGTTGGCTGAGAGTGAATCGGTGCATCCATCTGAAGGAAAGAAAGCCTGCCATCTACTGAGGCACCGGCAGCCTCTGCGGTAGCACCCGCTTCTCTGCCAAGTGAGAACATCACTCCTCCGAGCTCTGCCTGGGAGAACTGAAATTGAAGTGCATATGCTGGTAGGTGTGTAGGCATCCATCGCAGCTTTTTTAAAAGGCAAAGCAGGGGATTTAAAAAAAAACCAACACACAAACCCAACAAAACCAAAAAAAACCACCAAAAAAACCCCCAAACCACGGGACCAAAATTAAGAAGGGAGAAAGGCAACAAAACCAGGCTCCACTTTTCCTCAGAGCTGAATATCACGTAAGAATCACTGCTGCTTAACTTGTGCTTTGTTGTGTCTGATGTTACAATAAATCCAACAGTAGAAAGTGGACTGACTCTGTTAATCTGACCATACATAACAATATATTTGGGTGGAAAAGGCCACATAAGATTATGAGATTTATACCATTTTGAAGAGATTGTGAGATTTTAAGTGAAACTCTACAATCAGCATCGCTTGGTATTGGGGGTTTTTTACTGCTTTGACAGATGTTTGGTTTCTGTGAAAAGTTAAATAAGCTTATAAAGAGATTTCATCCTTTTTTCCCCATGTGTGAATGTAAAACAATACCAAAATCAATATTTGCATGTTTTCTTTAAATGAGGTCCACTGGGAAGTAAGAGAAAAGAAACTGTACCATTGTTAAAGCTTTTCACAAAATATTTTAATAAGGATGTAACAGCTTCCACATCAGCAATTTTTAAACTAACAGGAGCTGACTCACAGCCCATTGAAATGAATTAGGATTTTTTTTCTCTCATTTTGATGGGCTTTGAATCAGACACCTTTGAAATACTAAATTTATACATTCATTTAACAGTACCTAATTTTTGGTGAAAGAAATGTACAAAGGAGTATCCTGCTGTTTGCTGCTGAGAAAAGTTAACGGGTATAGTTTAACAAAAACCTGTAGTAAGTCTACCACCGCTGCAAATGCTAGATGCCTCAATTGTTGATCTTACACTTAACACTGTACTTAAGCACCATAGCTACCAGTACAATGCTACGGGTATGCTGCTACTAGAGATTTTTCCCAATCTCTTGCTTCAGACTGCCAGTAGTTGTTATAATTAATACAACCACAGTATTGTGCTAGAGAAGTGATTTGTCACAGCTACTGGGACACCTGCCACTGTGTGACACTGTTAACATAGGTGGTAGAAAGCAGAAACATAGCTGCGTATTTCAACACAGCCTGATTCTTACGTCTGGGGTAAGAGAGAGCGGGGATATAGAAGGTTTTGTTTAATCAGCTGTCACTTATCAAACAAGAAAGCTTCCTCCATCTATACGAAAATCATTCTGTCGTAAGGGAAGAGAGAAAATTCAAGAGAGAGAATTTTTGTGGGGGAGGCAATGCAGATGAAAGAGTTAGAAAAAGTGAAAACCTTTTTATCTGAAAAGGAGCCTTCTTGAGCATCGCCCATTTTAAATGCAACCTTGCAAGTAGCCACCACAGACATAATTACACAGTATAAATTGCTTTAGAGAAACACGTTCACAACACAGTGACAAGAATCAAATAAAAAAAAAATCAAAGACGTCTAGCACACACTAAAACCAACAATTCTGGGCCAGTATATTACATTGGCAACATATGAAACCCATTTCATTTTTTTTTAGTGCAACAGAAGAAACTGGAGCTAGGGTAATAGCTATCATCAAACAGCTACATTTTTTTTGTGTGTGTCAAGTATTCATTTCAGAGCCTGATGGAGATTTTGAAATGGAACCCTCTTTTTCCATGTAGGCTAAACTGACTTTGCAGCCACCCAGGTCATTCAAAACTGTCTCAGCTCCCTTCATCGCTGTTTCACAGCTGATGGAGCAGGCACAAGACAATAGCTTCACAGTCTAGTGCTCCCTTTAAACTTTATTGTTAGCACACTTTACTGTATGTATGGACACATTCAAACATTTCCCAGCTCAGTGCTCTCCCTGTCTCCGGGCTCAGTGCTCTGCTCTCAGTCAGTCACGGGACTGGTTATCTCCCCTTATCAGCAACCTGCTGTGCAGCGCCAAAGCACAGGGATAATCAGACTTTTTTCTGAAGACCTTTTCTGCCCTATGTCTCCCAAGTGTAGCACCAGAGCCCTAGAGAGGTGGGAACTGTCTGCAAAGCAAAAGACATCTCCGTGTCTGTGCTGCTTCTTTTCTCAGAGCCTTTTTGTTGCCCTCTGTCTTTTTTCATTCTTGGCGCAGAGAGAGGCTACTTGCTCCTTCCCTGTGGGAGGGCAAAGTGTATGTTGGGGGGACTTCTCCCAGCATTTCTACTCTCTGAAGGGGAGGTGCATACCTACAGACGCTGAACACAGTTGCTTTCAATCGGGGCGGGGGCGGGGGGCTGGGGGGAGGGAGGGGTGTGAGTCTGAGCCTGAATGCTGGGGCTTGACTGAGGCAGGCTTGACTCAGTGGCCTGGGGGGATCCCACCAACCGAGGGGGAGGGCAACCTATATAAAAGGTGAGGGGACAGTAGCTGTGGGACCCATACAGCCACTGATCAGACACAGAGAGGGGTAGCAGAACCTGGCTGTCCAACCCTAAGTCAACCCATGAGTGCGACAATTTGCTAAGGGGGTGTCAAAGCATCAGCAAATGCACGCACTCTCAAGGAAGAGAAATAGGGGGGATGGGGCAGCAGACTGAGGACACGGTGTTTTCTTTGCTCCTTCTTGTGCCAAACACTACTGCTGGTGGGCAGGACCGAAACCCTCTCCCTCCCCGCCTCCCCATGCCACAGCCCTGGCCTTGCTCACCCTCCTGCTGGGGGGCAGTAGGGGAGTGGTCAGGCAGGAATGCTTCCTCAGAGGGTAGTAATCCTAGAGGTGCAAGTGCCGTTCCTGTACATGCTCCCTGACTCCAAGTTGTCTGGGGGAAAGTCCTCCACGCTGTATGCCCTGCTCTTGAGGGCAGTGGCATAGTAGTCGATGGGTTCCTCTGCAGCATTGTCCATCCAGCTGAGGCAGAGCAGCCGCTGGAAGGACCGCTTGAAGTTGTCCGAGAGAAAACCATAGAGGATGGGGTTGGCACAGCTGTTGGCATAGCCCAAGATGACAGAGAGCTGGCTGATGGTGGCATCATCCTGCTCTACAAAGACATTGACCAGCTGCACGATGTAGAAGGGCATCCAGCAGATGACAAAGACCATCACCACCATCATGACCATGAGGGTGATCTTGCGCTCCGAGCGTTTACGTTGCTGCCAGCCAGCCTTCAGGGCCACCATGCGCATCTTGGCAATGATGAGGATGTAGCAGAGGCAGATGGCCACCACAGGCAGCAAGAAGCCCATCAGAAAGGTGTAGACCACAAAGACCACCAGCCACCTCTGAGTAGGCTCTGGCATGAGCATGTTGCAAGCCACCGTTCCATCACTGTTGGCTGCTGTGTTGGAGAAGATTATGATGGGCAGAATGATGAGGATGGAAAGCACCCAGACACCCAGATTGACCATCTTAGCCACAGTGGGCCGGCGATACCTAGCTGCCTTGATGGGGTGCACCACAGCAATGTAGCGGTCCACACTGAGCACGGTCAGGCAGTAGATGCTGGTGAACATGTTGATGGCATCCACGCTGAGCACCAGGCGGCAGAGCAGCGAGCCAAAGGGCCAGTGGTGCAGCAAAGTAGAGGTGACCAGAAAGGGGACACTGAGCATCAGCAGCTCATCTGCAATGGCCAGATTGAGGATGTAGATGTTGGTGGCTGTCTTCATCTTGGCATAGCGTAAGATCACATAGATGACCATGGAGTTGCCGCACAGCCCCACCAGGCATACCACGGAATAGATGAACGATATGAGGATGGCGCTGCCCTGAGACTCACTCAGGGTGCTGTTCGGAGCGCCAGAGATGTTCCTGCCGCTCGAGTCCATGCCCCCCGCCGCCGCCTCTTCAGAGGCGCTGCCGGCTCCGCCGCCGCCACCGCTGTCGCTGCCGCCGCTGTCGCTACCTGCACCGCCCGGAAGCCTGGTGCAGGTGCCATTGGGGAGCATCCTTTGCCCGGACCTCCCCGCCCCCGGCTCAGAGCGGCGGGCGCCTGCCGCTGGCCGGGCTCGGCATCCCGGCAGGGCTCCTGGCGCGGCTCCTCCGGTGCTCTGACATGGGGAGAGAAGGCGGCTGCCGGCGCCGCTCGCTCCGAGTGGCAGTAATTGCTGCTCTCCGGCTGGTGAATGATTAATAGGCAGCGGCGCGTCACTGGCTACGAAAAGGAGGAGGCAAAGAGAAAAAAAAATGCAGGAGGAGACGTAAGTGGGTGTCCCTCCCAACCTACCACACTCTTTCCCCCCCACCGCTCCACCGCCCTCCCCCGCCTCCCGCCTCCCATCCCGCCCTCCGACTGCTGGCAGCGCTGGCAGCTTTGGAACTGCCGGAGTGAAGCCTCTCCCCTGTCCCCACTGCTGTGTCCCCTCACCCCCACCCCCGCAATGCTTCCTGGCCCCATGGTGCTCTCCCCATGCACTGTTGTTCCCCCCACCTTGCACTGCCCTCCCATCCCGCACTCGTATCTCCCCAGCCACCACCCTCCCCCTGCCCAGGCCCCCCCACCCCCTCCCTCCTCATTCTGCCTGTTCCCCCTCCTTGGAACCTGGGTCTCGGCCAGGGGCATCCCAAGCAAAGGGACCGCCCTTTCTCCTTTAGATAAAAATCCTGGGTCATGGGTGGGTGGGCAGCGTTACCCGGGCAGGCATGCCTCCTGCCTACAGAGCTGCAGTAACCCTCCTACCGCGCCATGCAGCTTTCCCAACCCATGGCACTGGCACTAGGGATGGCACTGGCACAACAGATCACACAATCTTCAACACTAAGTGCACTGCACTGCTTTAAAACAGTGCCTCCTACCACCACGTGGCTCATGTCCCCACCTCGGCTTGTCCCAACATCACCACCAGACACACTAGAACGTCACCAGCATCACACACTAGCAGCACCCTGATCATCTCCACACATTTTGTCCTGAAACATGCCCTCTGTTCCATTCTGATACCCCAGTATATGCTTTGCCTCTGTCCATCACACATCCAACAATGCAGGCACCAGCTGCCACTACAGCTCACCATAACTATTTACACCACAATGATGCCAAGACCATCCTAGCTATGCTGCTATGCAAACACACCATCTGTCCATCCATTCTTCTGTCCCCTCACATACTGTTTCCACTCACAGGATCACTTCAAGCTCAACCATCACATGCTGCATTGCCAGCACTACACTCCCCTCTTTTAATGTTGTACTTAAAATATATATATCTATCCCTGATATCACACAGGGTGAGGCTATAAACCCTCCTCAGCACTGTGAGGAGTGCCACAAACCACTGACACCATCTTCGTTCATATACCACTTCTACATATAGATAGCCATCACTACATAAACGACTTACCCCACACTATACCTGTACACCCACACACTGTTTCTACACACTGACTCATAGCACACTATTTTGTACACACACCCTGATCCTAGATAAGCACCGTCATATACAGCGGTAGCTACTTGTACTGTCATCTCTAGATGGACACTGCTGCCTTACATGCCTTATCTGCACCAGCAGTTCATGCCTTATCCGCACCACCAGTTCCAAATGCACATGAACACCAGCAGACAGTCCTAGTACTGCATCTCTGTACCCTGGCAAATGTACTTTTTGTATGTGTTTTGTGGGGAGGGGAGGTTAAATATATGACCTTCTCATACATCTCTCCTGGGCAGTGTCTCATCTCCCTGCATGCTATTGCTGCATGCCTACAGTCTGTCCTTACATACTTATGCATAACCACTTAATCGATTTGCATATACCACCACTGCCTGCCCATTCTGCTTTAACCAGACATGGTTACTCACTAATACACACTCCCTCAGCACAGACACGCAGAATCACAGAATGTTAGGAGTTGGAATGGACCTTGAAAGATCATCTAGTCCAACCCCCTGCTAGAGCAGGATCACCTAGACTAAATTGCACAGGAACACATCCGGGTGGGTTTTGAATGTCTCCAGAGAAGGAGAATCCACAACCTCTCTGGGCAGTCTGTTCCAGTGATCCATCACCCTCACAGTGAAAAAGTTCCTTCTTATATTCACATGGAACTTCCTATGATCCAGCTTGCACCCATTGCCCCTTGTCCTATCACTGGCCATCACTGAGAATAATACTGATACATACAACTGACTCAGTAATAGCTTATTCTGTTGGCTGTAGCCACTCATACGTGTGAGCATACCACACCTGTACAGACACCAACCTGCCACTTCACATGAACTGTCACCTATGAATATCACCTACTTTTGTCAAGAACAGCAGGTCCACACTGCACACATATCACCACAGTGCATATGCTGCTGTACACTCCTCACAGCACCACCATACTCAGCATCACACATACATCCGTACAACCTACTCATTTTACCATGCATACCCAACACCTCCTACAGTTCACACATCTTGTTATCACTGTCTTCCCACCAGCACAATTATACATATTATCACTACCCACTTTAATATGCAGATACACACAGCATTACCATCAATTCATTATAATCCATCATCAGGATTTTATTCTCTCTAGCACTACATATATCCCTATACCCCTTATCCCCACCAGCAATAATCCAACACATACAAGTTACCTCTCTGACTGTATGATTTTCCTCATGTCAGTCATTACTTCCAAGAATGTCCAGTATAGAATGAAAAAAAAAATACTATTTAACTACAATGTGCAAAATCTTTACTTGCAGTGTGGTATCTGACACTGCTCAAATCTCTACAGTTATGTAAATTCAGCTAGAGAATTATTTTCTTTAAAATTTATATTCTGGGAGAGTATGAATCAGCTTTCAGTCACTGATATGAGAAGGAGCATAAGTCAATAGCTGAAAACCCATCAACAAGAACATCTGGTTGATTGCAGCACTTTAGTCTGTTTGAAAACCTATAACTCAAATATAATCCAATTTTTGTTTACGCGAGCGTTTGTTTTAAGGGGCATTTACTTACAGAGCATTGATTGAGGGGTTCCTTCTTTCACGTTGTTACAAACTGGTGTTTAACAAGAGTACGACTAGAAAAGTAAATGCTTTTAGATTGCTTTTTACAAATATGGGAGCAAAAAGGATTAGTTTTGAAATTATTATTAGTAGTGTCATATTCACAAAATTTCACTTCTTGTCTTCGTTTGCATATATATAAGCACACAGTCACTCATGGAGGTGTTTTAGATATTTTATTCATGCTTTTGCCCATTTTACTTAATGCCTTTGCAATGCTAGCATTTGAGCCTGCCCTGCTGCCAAAAGGGTCAGTAAAAGCTCTTCTGCTGAAATAGATGTGGGCATAGTGTTCTTTCTCAGTGCAACGATTGAAAACAAATTACCTGTAAATTATAATGCCTGCAAAGGTACTAACCTCATTAGGCATCACACACATTGCTTGACATGTATACCCAGAAAAAAACCAAAATGCCATCCTAGTCATGATCATAACAAGGTACCACGTGCTATATGTCCCACTTAGAAGGCTTGAGGATTTCTGTATCTCCATTCACAGAAGTTTCCTTTTGGTATGGAAAATCACATTGACATTAGAGAATGAAATCATGTTCCAAAAAGGAATTGTTTGAATGCCTGGCCAGTCCCTTAGGCCGATTGCTCTAACACAGTTTATTGTATTATTTTACTGAGAAAGTCCAGCTACCGATCTTTATCAATGCTCAATTGCCTCTTCCTCATGATTTAAAAGCATGTATCCCTAATCTCAACTAGTTGATAGAAACATTTGATTAGAAAGAATTCATTTTACTCTCTCAATAAAGATAAATACCAATATGGGCTTATTTCAACCTCAGAAAACAAAAAGCATAGTTCTGACAATCAAAATATCTTTTAAAGCAGAAATCCAGCTATAAAACCTCTCTTATTTGGGAACATCCTTAGATATTTGATTTTTGTTGCAATTTATTCTTTTACCTAAGGACCTTGCCTGTAGAGAGTAGGCCAGAGGTCTTAGCTTGTGTTTATAATCCACAAAACGGGGAAGGGCAGCTTGACCTTCTCAACATAGTCTGCAGGTTGGCCTAAAATGCATGTAGATACTTTCCAATATCCCATTTTTGTAGCAACATCTGCCTTCCTGGAAGACAGGAAACACAATTCTCTCCCCAAACTTCTTAATTTCTGGACCATGCTGGGAAGTCTAGGGCTAAGGCCCATGCCTCAGGTTAGAATTAGGAGAGACATGAAGCCCATAGCTCCAGGTACAGCAGGAATGCAAAGGGGAGGACCAGTGGTGGGGATGCTGTACAAACAGCTCATGCCTGAATACTTGTTTCTGACAGTGCTAGGTATCGTGGAGTACAGGTTAACCTGTGCCTAAGATTATTTTTACTGTCAGGAGAGAGAGACAGTCAATAGGTCCAGCTGAAAGGGGTTGGAAAAGGGTTTAAAAGATGGATAAGGTAAGGGAAGACTACACATATGCTATTCCCTAGTGACTTTGTCCATTAGCCCATAGGTTGGGGTATCCAGATAGGGTGCAATCTATGACTACTCTTATCTAACTCTTGGATTAGGGTTAGAAGAGAAACAAAACCAGGACCTCAAAGGAAGCTCCTCCAAGGACCCTCCAAGGAAGAGGGTCTGCAAAAGTGTGAGAAGACTTTGCAACCTTTTCACCCTGTCTATATTGTCCTCTGGAACATGGCTTTGCTGTCAGGGTAAGGTTCATCCCAAGCACATCTTAGGGTTAGACTCATGTGAAGAAAGGTCAGAGCTCCAGCTGATTAAGTACTTCCCACAGTGACACTGGGAACTTGATCCTCAATTTTCTTCCCACAGTTGAATGTTAGCCCAGTCAATACCATCTGAAGTATTTGAGGCTCTAAGAAAACCAGTGGCCGTTAGAAACAGCCTTCTGACAAACATTGTTCCTGATGGTGGGGTAACACTGACTCTCAGAATCTCCCATCTAAAAAAATCCTACAAACAAGCTCACAAGGCAGATGATACATTTTCTGTCAGTCAGGATGCATTTCACCTAGTGTCACTGTGTCTCAAGTATCACGGCAAGAAAACAGTCAAGACACTTAAAAAGAAGTCTATGAAAATATATGAAGAGTTTTAATCAGTAACTTTTCTGCACATCAGTGACGTGACAGCCTGTGAAACTGCTCTGACGTATACACCATGAATCTTTAGCAAATGCAAAAGAGTTTTGGTAGACTGAGTCATTTCAGTAGGGTCCTATTCACTAATTCAATAAAGTGTCTACTATTCAAACTGTAGGTGCTCTGTGCACTACTCAAACCAAATGAATCTTGCTGAGAAATTAATGAGTGAACACTTTTACAACCATTTATTTCTACAAAATAGCAAAATATTACATACTTTAGGTAATCAGTTGAATTGTGATCTATTATAGTTCTGTTAAAATTCATTCAGTGCCCATTCCGATTGCATATTTTTAGAAGTCATACATTTTTCATGACCTTTTGATTAAGATAGAAAATTTCAGGCCACTTAGCCACTCAGCTGTAAATTCTATTCTTGTTTTATGACTGGTATCACTGGATGTGCGGTGAGTTGGCAGAGATTTTAACTCATCATTGGAATGTCAACACATTTTTAAAAGGTTTCCCTTTTAATAAAGCTATAGTATCTTAGATTTCGTGATTCTGGTTATCATTTTACTTCTAGCAGAGTGCCCAAACTTTGCATCAATTTCAGTTATGGTTGAAAGTGCAGTGCAAATAGACAGATGGAAGTGATTCATTATAATGGTATGTTGGAAAGCATTTTCCCCTAAAAGGAAAATTTTGTCATTTGAACTTTACAATTAATTGAGAAATTAGCATCTATTCTGTAAAACAGATGTTTTAAACCACATTAATCAGGGAAAGAGCGAAGCTGTTGCTTAGTGAACACATAAATGGTTCTTTTTCTCTTGATCCAGATGCATATATTTCAGACTTAGCTGCTGAAAATATTAAAATCAGATGGTTGACAAAAGCTGTATTACATTGCAATTCTCCCCACTTCATCACATTTTCTCCTGTATTAGTTAATAACTGACACAGAGTACCATTACTGAAATCAATTATCTGGCAGAGTTGTACAACAAACTGTCCTGTGCCATTAATATTTTCAGGAAAACTGAGGACTGAACACACGTGCTGACAACACACCCCAGGTTTTCAAGAGCAAAGATTCTGCTCCAGCAAGCAGGAGAGGACACAGTGACAGACTGGTCTCAGGCACACTTTTCCAAATCTGTGTAATTCCATTGATTTGTCATTTGCCAGGTTTGTATTGATGTATCAGTGGTCAGAACCTCGTCTTTCAACCCTTGCCTCCCTTCAAAAAGTGACAAGTGGCACCAGCAGAAGGTGCAGCTGAAATGCTACCGAGTATGTTTTGGCTGTAAACATAGCCGAGGACAAATTGTATTCAGCAGGTTTTCCTCAGGCCTAGTTAAAACCTGCCTGGAGCAGAGCAGATAGTTGTACACAAAATCTTGTTACTGCCTGATCAAATTGCATATTTGAATTCACAGAATCATAGAATTGTAGGGGTTGGAAGGGACCTTGAGAGATCATCGGGTACAACCCCCAATGAAGGAGGGAGTTGCTTAGCTGGGTAAATATTACCTGGGAAGTCATGCTCCCCAAATGATACTAACCAGCTCTGTGGTATAATGCGTAGTCCAATAGAAGAACCTGGTGTGTTAAAAAAGGAAGTCAACCTGTCTCACCACTTTGAGGGGCGTAAATCAAACAAGCACTCATAGCAGGAAATTTGTGTACTTCTTTCTAACTTGGAAGTAGAGGCATCTTCCAAATGGGAATGTCTTAATCTAGTGAAAATTGAGGTATTTCTGCTGGCTTTGGTGAGCATGGATCATTATGTTAACTGAGCCTTGCCTCCGAGGTTTCACAGTGGTACGTATTCCATCCTGGGGCAGAATATTTATGACTCAGTTGCTAGTCATTATTACAGTGTAACTGAATAGACGGGACCCCAGTGCAGCACTTCAAGATGATTGATAGGTATCATTGTATTTTTTTAAAAAGGAGGCATTTGGAAACAAGTGAGTTATGCTTAAAACAAAGGTTTCACAAGGTGAAACTTTGTGGTGGTATTTACAGCAGTATCCTTTACTTTTTGTAGCTGTGTGGGATAAAATGTCTTAAATTTTCTATGGGTAAATGGGGAAAACGGTTGAAATCAAGAGGAGCTTCATCCATTACCCCTGAAGAAAGCTTTGCACCCTTAATCAGATAGGAAGAACAACTTCTGTTATTTCACCTGTAGAAATAAGACAGAGTCACTTCTGTCTTATCTCTTCACTGTGAGAGATAATAATGAAATGAAAATAAATAAAAATGTGTTAAAATCATCATCATTGAATAGAAATATCAGAAAGTCCTTTTGATGGGACAAGCTTATAATTTATTCATAAATTCCTGTGGCAATCTCCATGCCAAATGTGTTAATATAACCACCATTTTAATTCTGTGGACAATTCTATAGAATCTTTAACGCTTCCTTCTAAGTGTTGCTATAATTTTACTGAGACCCTGATGTAATCTTTTGCATCTTGGAATTGTTTTATGTGGCGCAAGTGACTCATTATAACCTGTTTTGAAGAACTGCTTAATCTTTAAATAGCTGTATTCATGTAAGTTACAAGAAGAATGGGAATTTTTCATCATTCATGCAGAGATGGAAACACTAATTCAAAGAACATGCAAATCTGCTGAAAAACTTTGAGCTTGAAAAATGTTTCTAAAAGTGCTTTTTCCCAATAATTTGATGAATGTATCTCCTTGAAGTATTTCATGACTGGTTTAAACATAGGCACCTGTGACATTTATGACTTTGGGTGTCTTGGATTGTGTCCATCAGTAAACACAAGAAATTGCAAATAACTATCACAAAAGCTAGTTGAGGAAATACCTGTTAGGTAGGTCTTCTGCTCCTTGTCTTGTAGTCAAGTACTTCCCTACAGCAGATACTGTTCTCTGGTGCTACGTCCAGCCTAGTTTCAAAATGTCTCAATTGCTGGTCTTCGCCAGCCTCTTTACACTAACTATTACATTTAAATGTATGCTGGTTGGATACTGTTTGCAGGTGCTAAGTATTTATTTTGGCAGTCCTGGATAGAGTCAGAAATTAAATATTGCACTAAGTGTATGAGCAAGATGAGGTAGTGATCAATTATGAATGGAGTGGGCTGGGGAGAAGGGTAGGTTCTGTTTGTATGAGAATAACTTTAAACATATCAGGAAACATTTGATGATTGCAGAGAGCAACGTAAATTTATAGGATAACCATAGCTGTTGTATGATACCCAGATAAATTTTATTACTTGTTTCATCTGGCTTGTGGAAAGAATTCTCAGTGTGTGAGTTTTCATGTAAAGGTCATATGAATAAATGCTACAGATGTTCCTGATGGATAACTTCTCAACCTTATGAAACATATTTACATAGCAAACAATCATTTAGTTCCTGGTAAATCTTGTTAAAAATTGATGATTCATCATAATCTGGCATCAAATTATTTCTTTTTATTTAGGTGCAAAGGGAAGCTATTTTTATCATGGAAATGCTAATACACAGTTGAAGGGAAATGTGGCTACTAACAACTGAAGTAGCAGTACACATCATGCAGTGACAGCACAGGTCTAGCTTGAAGTGTCTGAAATTTAAGTCCACCTGCACAAGAATAATTAAGGAAAAGCATAATCCTAGTGTTAATTTTGGTTATCTCTGATACTTACACATAGAATCACAGAATCACTAGAATCACTACTTCAGAAGGGATATACAGAGGTGCCATTATGATCCTAAATATAACACACAAATAACACAGTGTGAAATACTAGAAAATAAATGATGAATACATAAATGTTAGCATATCCAAATCAGTTTTATAAAATATGGTGTGCTAACATGTGCTTATAGGGAAAATACTGAGGAAAAATTACCTCACAAGTTCTAAATCTGTATGAATAGAATTTTTCACACATTGAGGATGACCTGCTGATACAAGATTTGTAAATCATAAATACCACCACTGACTTCAAACCAAGGGGCAAACCTAAAATTCCCACTCCAACAGAAATGGGTATCTTACTGAATGGGGTATCTTACTGTATGCAGGCACTTAGTTCTTAAATTTCCTTGTGATTTTTACTTTTCTTTGAATCCTGAAGAATTTATAATGAGGAGCTTCAGTTTCTGCTCCTTTAGGATGCAATAGAAGCAGGATGCAGTGCTTAATGAATGATTTTTAAACATCCACACTTTCTTAGAAAAAAAGTTTAGCAAAACCTCAAGATCGTCAGCCTCTGAATAGGTCTAAAAGTACATTTGAAGAAAAAGTTTATTTTTTTTATTACAGAAACTTTCAACTGAGCTCTTACACTGAAACATCATGCTGAGTGTGGCGATGACTTTTGTATTTAATAATTTATCTTCCTTTAGCATTTACATACTTTCATGCAATCTTGCTTGAACAAAATCTCTTTTGTAGTTCTCTTTAGTTATGCAAATGGTTCTCATTAAGGGACTCTGAAAGTTATGCAGCTTATAAAAACAAGGAAATTGTGTCAGCATATATGTAGCATGCTATTATGTATATAAAGTGAGTGAGAAAATACTGTGACGCCCCAGAAAATCTGCACCTCCAAATCATGCTCTAATTAATGTATTTGATGTAGTCCCTGAGTGTATTATATTTTCTCCTAGATATTGCTGTTGTTGTCATCATCACTATTTTCTTCCTTTGTTATCCTATTAAACTGTCTTTACATCAACCTGTGAGGGTTTTTTACCCATTCTGCTCCCCATCCCCTTGCTGAACGAGTGGCAGCGTGGTACTGTTACCAACTGGGGTTAAACCTTGACAGTCATGCAGTAAACCAGAAAGAAATCCCTTCCAGTCAGGCATGATCTTTTTTTTTCTTTTTTTTTTTTTTCTTCAGTCTTATCTTGCATATTTTATGAAGTTGAAGGTTTGTTCCTTCATTTTCTAAATTACCAGAAAAGAAGCGAATCCCAGCTTTTCTTTTGTTATGTTTAAATTGAGGTTGATAGTTAAAAATGCAGTTGCAGAGTAAAATGTTACAGCTAAGTAAATAGATTTGTAAGTTGTGAAATAGATCTACAATAGTCACCTATGCTCAGTATTTTAGGAAAAAAGTCCACCTTTTAGCAAACAAACGGAAAATTCCAAGTAACAGCATCACCACTGGAGCAGGAAGTTCCTTAACATCTATTCAGGGGACCAGAGGCCTTTTCTGTTTACTCCAATCTTTCAGGTAATGTGTGCTGAGAAACAAGAATTTTACACTACTGTCCAGATCTAGCTTCTTTCATTTGTAGCTATTTTCCTGATTTGCTATCACCCTGTGCATCACTTCCCCACTATTTTGCATCACTCCCTTTTTCATGTCAAGCGTTGTGGGGTCTGTACCATTGGACCTAACGGGTTATAAACAGAGGGTATATTTAATGTGTTTCTCATCCTGTGAAAACTGCTTCTTCATAGGATGCTATGCCATCATTTCTCCCCAATGCCTCTGCTACTGCTGCTTCTGAGATCAAACACATAAATAACTGAGAAAATTAAGAACGGCGCAGTGTGTCAGCAGCCCTAGGAATAGCCTACACAATCTAACATTTCGCTCTCTGAAGGGATAATGACAGCCATTACCGTGGTGTCTGAGAGCTGAGCCCTGGGGATTGTTTAGGCACCGAATTCCCACTGAGTTAGGTGCCTAAACTGTGGGCATGACTGGTGTGTCAGCCTGCAGCTCCTGCTCATAGCTCCTTAGCTAACCCTACTGCCAGGGGAAAATGAAAGGCTGGGCTGCAAAAGCAGTGGTCTTTCCCTCTGTGTTCTGTAGGCATGGCCGAGACTCTTAAATTTTTGCCTAGAGCTCAGACACCAGCACAGCTACACAGGAGATGAGCACTGGAAGACAGCTCTGGTTTTTAAAATGCAAACAGACATACCAGTAATATCCAGATGACACTTGCTGTTTTATTTTGGGGTTTTTCAGGATGCCCATGAGGACACTTATGCAAGAGGAGGGGAATCAATCTAGATGCGGTTACTCTTTTCTCTTATAAAACCTAGAATGACTAAAATATGTTAATTATTTTAAAGTACTCAAGATTCAATGTGTAATATGCTGATCCAGCTGCGATAAAACTTCCACTGAATTAAGTGAAGCCAGTATTTCATTTGGGGCACACCGTGGAGGATGAACAAATAACTCAGCATCCCCCGTTCTGATAGAAATAGATGCATCACATTGAGCTAATACGTAATTATCAGATAATACATCTACCACTATAAAGATGGTGTTGGCTAATTAGATTAGAAAGACTGGAGATGTTGTACAGTACAACTCTTCTAGATTTCATAAACTGAGCAGCTATCTGTAAATATGGGAAAAATACGTGGAGATAATGCTTAACTAGACTATACTATTAACAGTGGTGGGAATAAAACAACTGTGAGTGCAATTCCTCCCCCTTTGTATCTCGACACTCATTTTTGGAACAGTTTCAGGTTACAGTGGGCAGAATTCTGGCGGCCTCGCAGAAAGAAAAATTCTGAGATTTTTCTCTTCAGTGGTCACAGTAGATTATAGATGCAAAACTCATCAAATAACCATTATCATGCTGTGGGATAGACAGAATTATTTTCAGACTTACTAATTTCAGTTGATCAGACAGTGAGGATTTTTTGAAAAACAAACTACAGAACAGGGAGGGTAAGATTTTCTGAAAGCATTGCCTGGCACAATTTTCCTTTTGAAAGCTTTTTATCTGTTTCCTTCTGTCATTGATCCCTCTTACTCATACCAGCTTTGATGCTGCCACCTCCATGCACTTCAGATATCATCTGAAGCCACAGTAGCAGGTCTGAAATGGGCTTCAAATGTTCATATTGGTTGCAGGATTGGTCTTTTTGAAATAGGTATTTGGTATTCAATTCGCTGATACTGAAATAGCACCTTCTAGAAAATCGAAAGGAAAATTTACACCATTGCCTGTGCATCATAAAAATCCTTTGTTCCTCACTTGTGCTGGTTTTTACACTATACTCATTAGCAAATCCCATTGCAGATTTAGGGTGTAATTGAATGGGAACAATTCAGTCAAAGCATTATCAGACTCATTTTCTGACGTGGAGAGAAAAATAAACAAGACAATTTTGGAGATGGCTAACATTTATATTTATTTTAATTCTTTTGTCTTAGAATCTTAAAATAAAAACCCTTCCACAAAACAGAGATAAAATAGATTCAGGAGGCTGTTCCAGAAACCTGTCTCATCTTTTAATTTCTCATAAGCTGCTAACACCAGATTTGCCAAAAATTTCGCCTGAAACCTGTGTTATTTGGATTCTATTTTTAGAAATAGAACACCAGTCGTAAAGATGCAGCATCATTATTTTAAGGCATACAGACTGTGGAAAAAATCACTGCTATCATCCATGTGTGCTACTTACTTATTCATCAATCAGATTCCTTCAAATAGTGATTGGCACCAGAGGCAAATCAGTACTTGACATAATAACGGGTAAAATTCTCATTACTCCTCTGTAATATGACAGATCTATCTAAGCTCCCCAGTTTGGCCTTAATTTTTGTCTACTCTGCTAAGATTCCAGGACTGAAGAGTTATTAAAATATGCAGTCCACATTGTTTCAGGGCTGGTTAATTGAAGCTCATTGTCAAGTAACACTTTTTCTTTCTACAACTATGCTGAGATCCAGTGGGGTCTCTTCTGCAGGGCCCAAGTTTCCTGCTCAGCACGTTTTAGCAATCCTAACTCACATGAACTTCCCAATGAACTGCTTTTTTACTGTGCATCCTTTCTGTCTGTGCACTGCTGGTCCTTTAAGAAAACAAGGTGGAGGTAGCTGCAACAACGTTTCCTACTATCATGTCTCAAGAATGAAGAGATTTCATCTGCAGGTTCTGGCAAATTTTTAATTAAAACTCCAACATATTCTTTGCACTTGTGCAGACTTGCTATTTGTGGACCTTATTTTGAGCTGGACTGCTTAGCAAGCTCTCAGTGACAGCTTTTTAGGATGAATAGGAACACGGGCTGGTGAGGTGGGAGAACACGTGCTGTAGTAACAGCTAAGAATATGAAGAGTCGTTCTTCAAAAAGTTATGAATAAAGTAAAAGGGAAATGGATTTTGCAGCAATAGCCATTGACCTTCTTTCTCCTTTCTACCTCCTAGTTTAATGAAGCTGGTTATGAATCAGCTGAATACTGTAGGATTGAGTTCTTACTTCGTCGTAATTTTTGCTCTATATGTATTTCTTATATGTACGGTCCCTAACTTTAGCATCGATTTTACTCTTATGATTTCATAGCCTGCATTAATTTATTTTATTTCTCCTAAGAAAAGCAGCAAATTATCCTCCTAAGTGCAGTTTGCATTCACACATAGGTACAAAGCCATGTTAATATTTCCCTGTTGCACTTGTCTGAAAAGCTTACTCAAAAGAATTTAATCTTTAATATGAGCTACTTAGTCTATTTAGGATGAATAAACAACAAACATCACCAACCAACATGTAAGTAACTTCAAAGGTATTTAAAGACACATACGAAATGGTACATTTTAACTTCTTGTAAACTTTTAAACTTTTTATGTTGCTTACCATTTTTAACTCCTACCTTCATGAACTGATGGATTTTCTGGGCATGTGCATGGATGCAGGAAGATTTACTAATTTTTAGAGACCAAGAAATATACCCCAAAAGGCTTCCCCCTCTGCTTTGTAAGCTGACAATATTTTAAATTATACCCTGTATCCTAAGAGATGGGGGAAAAACAGGCCAGTGAAACATGTAGCATAAGTTTTCATGGAAGAGGTGACTTTGGTTCACCACTAAGTCCAAAATGACAGAAATCTGAGGGGGAAAAAGCATTACAGCTTCTTCAAGAAGCTGGAGAAATAGGGAGTAGACTTTTAAAGATATGTTGATGTTTATACATTGAATTATTGGTAGGCTAAATATACATAGGAAGATGATTCAGAAACAATTTTTCTAATTACAGTAAATTAATTGCAATTACACTCAGAAATATTACTAGCACTCAAAAAAAAGCTTTTAGGCAAAAAAAAAAATTAAAGAAAAGGATTGTGCTAATAAAACTGAATGGTTCTGTGCACTAGCTGTTAATTGGGTGACCTTCTACAGGAAGGACTTTTGCATATAGCCCATTCCTGTGACCTTTATAAATGCAAGGCAGCAGAACAGTAAAAACTTGATGAGGCGTTCCTTTGTCTCACTTTTGCTAAGTAGAACAAGGACTCTCAGTAATGAGTCACAACAATGGCTCTGTGGCAAACATACTTAGAGGGAAAAGGGCTGTTCTGAGTACTTGTTAGGGGACATTAATCCAAGCTAAATGAAATAAAAAAAGATTACAGCCTTCCAAAGGAGCTACAATTAAACCTGACTAGCACCAGATGTCACCAGTTAAAGGGAGCATGGAGTGAGTGTGCTCAGCTTCCTGAGATACAGTGGGGACATCTAATAATGAAACTCGCTTATCCATAAACTTTAGACTTCTTCAAGGCTAGGCACCAACCGAGCAGCGGTTTGGTTGTCTGAATTTAATGACTTGACAAAAGAAAGGGTTCAGATGCTGAAGCTGCAGCTAGAAGCAGAAAAAATACCACCAAGCCTTGTAAATTGAGTTCCAACAGTTGCTCTGTGGCCATCATGGGGAACAAAATAATCTGTAGGTACTATCCAAATCAGTATTAAAATTCCAGAGATATGTGGAGCCTTTTTCATGCAAATGCACAGAACTGCCCCAGCTCTTTGGTCCTGCGCCCAGCTCAGTGATGAGGCTGGCAAAGTTCCATAGCTCAGCTATTCCACTACCTAGACCTCCTGAGATCTCTGGGTAAGAACACAGAAATTACCTTAACACAAGGAAAATAAATCTAGTGTGTGCTGATAAGACTGAGTTTCCTCAGAGAAAGAAAAGCTGCTTTAAAACACAGCCATAGACAAAAAAAATATTACACAAGAAGTGGAAATCCTCCATTATTATTAGCCTAAACTAATATAAACTACTGTGTCTTAAAAGACATCCATGTGGATACCTGCTAGTGCGGATAGGGCAGGTTTCACCTCAGATTGTTCACTCAGTTTTAAAGATACTTGGGAGGAAATGGTTAATCACTGTTGTAATCTCAATGCACTTCAGGACAATCTATGGAAAAGAATCAGGGAGGGGGCAGTTGGTTTTATTTCTGACACAGTGCCTTGTCTTTTCAGCATGTTAATGTGTTTCAACTTGAGGCAGACGAGAGGAAAAATTTCTTCACAGAGAGGGTTGTTAGGCATTGGAATGGGCTTCCCAGTGGTGGTGGAATCTCCATCCCTGGAGGTATTTAAAAGACGGCTAGAAGAGTTGCTGAGGAACATGATTTAGTTGTGGTTGGCAGGTTAGGGTGATGGTTGGACTTGATGGTCTAAAGGGTCCCTTCCAACCAAGATGGTTCTATGATTCTATTCTGTATAGGCTCTTGGCTTCTTTAGTTGCTGCTGTTTGTATTTTAAGCATGCCTCCGTATCTGTATGCAGCAACAGCTGTGCTAAATAAAGATTTGTACATACAAAGAGTAATTGAAAACACCTGAAGACAAAACCTGGAAGAAATAGATGTAATAACCAATTTCTTGATCTTTAAGGCTTTGCTGTAGCAACAACCATTTAAGCATATGTCACTTGTTTTACTAAATCCACTGTCTGCATTATTATTACAGAGTTGAACAACCTTAACCACATTTATAGTAATTGCAGGATGGAGGCAGTCTAGAAATGATGCAGCTGTATTAGCATCTATCACTGCTTACAGAAGAAAGGTGTTGGTATTTGTGAGGCATTCAAGGCATACTGCATGCCCTGGCCAAACAAATCTTGAGGCAGTTATTCTTTTGTTGTGTCCTTTTGGTGATTTTTTTTGATTGAGTCAAAGGGCTGGTGGGTGGCACAAATGTCTGAGACACTTGTAAGCACTAGGATTTACTTGGTCTCTTTTCTATCACTGCTTCTTTATTTTTAGAAACATTTTTTAAAACACTAGCATCCCATCTAGCAGACCTCTTCATAAAAAGATCTGATAAATTCAGCAGTATCAACATGGGGCTTTCTTTAATATCAAAGTAATAAAAACCTTCCCAACTGCATGAGTAAGAGAATTTTGCCAGCTATGTTTTGCTACAGGAAAATCTGAATTAGTATATTGCAGTCTGAAAGGGAAAAAAAGATGAACTTGGGAAACAGGAAGAAGTAACCGGTACATTGTGCCCCTGCCCCTTTGTCTTTCAGTCTAGAGCCAAAGATTCATCAGCTGCAGCCTTCATGCTAGCATGCAGAAAATAGATGTTCTCAGAGTCAGCCAAATCTTAAGGCTTTAGAGATAAGGACCAGTGCACTAAATAAAAACCAGGCTCCAATGGGTGGCCAGTGTACAATTTAGAGATTAGTATAATTTTTTTTTCATCTTTCTGTTCTGGCAGACCACTGCATTTTGAATCAGCAACAGTTTCCAGGCAGCCTACAAGCTTGGTCCTAGCAAGCATCACTGCCTCCTGTGACAAAGATGTCAGCATCAATCCTTGTATGTAGTCTTGCACCTTAGGAAAAAGGCTGCAGCCTTTTAGCGTGCCCAAATGATAAAAGGCATTTCTGGGCACAGTTGCTATGGGAATACAGGAGCAAAAATGAATCAAATCAACTTGAAAATTAGACCACTAAAGAAACATAAAATGTTTTGAAGCTTGAAATATCACCCAGTGGTATTAAATCTCGAAACTGTGCTGTTATTTTAATATTTGAATAACAAACTGTTTCTCAAATATTATGAAGTAGTGTAAAGGGCAGCACCGGCATCTTACTGTGAAGATAGCATTCATTGTATTTGTGTGGAAAGTGCAAATAATAACAATAAGACCTTTATAAAAGGAAACCAAATGGAATGGGGTAAGAAGGGTTTTTTTTCTGGGAAAAGGAGTTGTACAGATATATATTTTTTTCTACTTCTTGCCTAATCGCATAGCACGGCTCAATATTGCAAATATTAGACTTTGCGACTACTAGGAGAACAAAGTGTTATGGATTTGCTGTACTGAAAGTATATGGAGCTTAATCACAGTCCCCAAGGGAAAATCCTCTCTTTGGTATTCTAGATGAACTTCATTAATCTACAGCTACCTATTGTACGTTATCCACTTAGACAGTGGACCTGGGGGGCCAGGCTAATGAATTAGTTTCTACTCTCCCAGATTCAAGAAGTTATAGAGTAACTAGACTCCTTTGGGCATTTTCTTTGTTCCTTTGTAGGTCTGGACCTAGACTGCTCTGCAAGAAACTTGGGTTTAGTTTCTCAGGATGACATAGTGAGATGTGTGAAAATAGTAGAGCTGCTGTCCTGGTGCTCAGTGAAATTCAGGACAGGTGCCCAAGTACCTAGGACAACAAAAAAGTGAACCGTGTAATGAAAGAATAGGATTTCCAGAAGTCAATATGCTGAGGAAGAAATAATGAGGTTACTGGCCAGGGACTTTCAGAAGCAATATGGCAACTCATGTCCCTGCAAGGCAGGCAGACATCAACCCTAAGCCTGTTGCTGCCCAAGCACCGCCTACTCGAGTCCTTTGTGGGAAGGATAGAATCTGCTTTTCATAAGAAATTGGGAACTTCCCCAGTAAATCTTTATTCATAGGGATTAAAGCATGTCACTAGAGAGCAACAAACCTTCTTTCAAACCTTCCAAACTTTATGTTCAAATTTGATCTCAGTCCTACCTTGTATTCTGGGACCAGAGTGTTTCCTGCTGAAGCAATCCCACTTCATACAAATTTCATACAAATAATGAACTAGTCCAGCTGAGAAAACAAAACAAAACAAAACAAAACCAAAACAACAAAAAAAGAGAAGACTGGCATTGTTGGGTAGGATACTAACCTATCCTAGGATACTAACCTAGGGACAATTGGGTTCCAAGTCAACCTCTTGATGAATCCTTGTTTCTTACAGATTGCTTCTTTCCACCAGGATCTCTGGAAGAGGGAACTTAAAATCTGGGAAGGGGGTAAATTAGTAAAAAAGCCTATGTTGCCCTCCTTATTAACCCTGAAGGGAATCAACAAAGGCATAAAGATTTGGGTGGTTATGTACTTTCTGGAAAGCACATCTCAGGCCCCTTACAGCAGCATCTGTGAGCACCAGGAACATCAAGCCTACACTGAGGGAAGTGCAGTGCTAGTGGAGTGGGGACAGAGGTCCCACTCAGTGGTTGGTGGGTTTCTGGGTTTTTTAGGAAATGCTGGTTTACAAATCAGGTTTGCTTCCTTAAATCATTGCTGAAATGCATGCTGGTTCCAGGGAGTTTCTGAACTTCTTTGCTTTTGAGATACCACAGCAAATCTGAGAGTCCTCATTCCTCTGAAGAAAATGTGGGCCACTGCTGCTCCCAGGAGTGAAGAACACCACAGGGAATCTAAAGCAGCTTCCTGGCCAAGAGTATCCAAGAATCAGTATTGCTATTTCTCTTCTCTTAGAGAAATACCCTAACTAATCAAAGAATTACTTGACTTTTCCAAAACAGACTGCTTCCAGAAATTCGTGCCTCTGGAAAATTTTTAAACAGATGCATTTGATTGTGAAATAAGCTATACTTCTGCTAGTCCCAAGATTTGCTGGAAATGGAAAGTAAGCATTCAAATCAACAGTGCAAGCTGAAGTACTCCCACCTTTACACCAACGGGAGTGTGTTCTTCCAGTGGTGTTAAAGTGTCAAGCACGTACAAGTGTTACAGCCCATGCAGGGCAAGGTAAAGCTTTTACTTTATGCTAAAGAACTTGAGCTCCCAGAGTCAAACAGTTTTCAGCTACTGTCATTGCCTCTCAAATCAACAGCTTTGTCAAAGTATTTTGAGAAAAAAATATTTTGAGTAGGAAATAAGAGAGGAAACCCTGAGGTATGTTTGTGAACAGAATTTGTCCTTTTCAATCACAGCCATAGCAGTATTGCACTTTGAAGCCTTTAAACATTAACCAAGAATAAAGAACATTTTCTGCTGTTTGGGGCACTTGTGTTACACGATCAAGGTCTCTTAGCAGTCGAGAGGATTATCCTGATTTTCTCTTTCATCTGCCTCTGGTTTGCCAGATACAGTATTATCACATGCAGGCTACAAGTCTCAGTAGTGGGTAGATTGCCTTTCCCTTGAGTATTGGGCATTCTTGATGTGCTTACACTCAGCTTTTTGTCTTTTTTCTGAGTATTATGTACAGATCATATACCAATTTATGAAAGTGAGGGGGGAAAAAAAAAGCTCTATCTTGGATTGTCAAGCAGAGAGGACACACTTCTCCTAGGAGAAGATAGGCTGGGAGCTGAGAATGATCCCAACACAGGCAGTGCCCTCACTGCCCAGGGCACTGTCCTGTAGCACCTGAGCTCGGCAGGCAGAGATGGCTGCTGGAAATAGAGTCTGCCCACAGCACTGGACAATGCATAGTGATAAGCCAGGTCCAGGGTCCCTGTAGAGAGTCTACTCAGGAGCAGTAGAAGACAGGGCTGCAGGCAGGACTGGAGGCAGAGCTGCAATATGGATCCAAGGGGACCATGTGCCAAGCAGGACTGGGGACCGCTACCTCTGGGACATAGCTCAGGCAGGGGCTGGGGGCTAAGGCCTGAGCTAAAATGGAGCTCCCTCACAGTTCTGACATTAATATTTTATTAAATCAAATAGATACCCAGTTCCACACATTTATTTCTGCTCCTGTTTAACATTCCCAAGTGCTGGAGTGCCTCAGTAGGACCACAGCATTACAGGTCTCAAAAGTGACTAAATATGAATACAGCAGGAAAACAGATGTTTTGTGTAAACATAATTGATTGTACTCAAATTTTGAACTGTACAAATTTATGTGAAGGCATAACTAGATGCTGTTGAATATTCCACCTATGTTCAGGTATAATTCATTCATTCACAAATTACAATTAATATTTCTTTGTGCAAAAGTTTTAAATAAACATGTATTTCATGAGCAATTTTCTTCTATGCACAACATATTTCAGTTTAATCTAATTAAAAGCCTGAAAGTCTATAAATGCTGTGTCTGTGCTTTTAAACTGAAAGCCAGATTCTGCCTACTAGAGGCCACAAAAGCTCTGATTTAAAAAACTAAGTGAACAATGAGTGAAAAATGATAATGCATAGAAGGAGAAATATATTGGACCTAATAAAGATGCAGATAAAACCTATTGAAGGGCTCTTATTTTTGTATTATTTCAGTGCAGATTTTTCCTAAACCTGTCCTAGCTGTTGTGCTCCCTGTCTCATTCAGGGAAATTCTAAGACAGCTGGTAAACAGTAACGAGCTTTACACCTAGGAACAAGGAACACTTAAAACTGAGGCACTGGCACATTTTTCAGGAAGCTAGTGCTGCGACCCACTCTTCAACAGTGTGGAAGCAGTAAGGGCAAGAAGGTTAACACTCCCACCATAGCTGTGTAGTTTGGGAGCCAGTAATGTAAGTGTCAGTGATGAAACTAGAACTTCTCATGAGTACTCCTATGTGGAAATTCACTTGGACACAGGAGGACAGGCAAAAGACTTTCTGAAACTCAGAATTCTCAGAAAGTGTCTGACAGTCACATGGATACAGGGAGTGATAGGTATGTCTGCTTATCAGCACAAGGAAGTTCCTAAATTGGTGCGAGTTTAATTATATTTATCTCCAGCTGACCACTATTAGTGGTTGTTTCAATAAAAAAAAGAACTCCAGGATTTCATAGGAATGTTAAAGATACATTTGCAAAACAAGATTAAAATGGCATATTTAACTTTATATTTCCTGCTTAATACTTTGAAAGTATGTTAAAATTCATTATTTAAAACACTTTGACAGAAGTCAGTCCATCCGTGCAGTTTCTATGTGCCAGCACTCCTCATTATTGCATGTACAAGCTTTTCACATTGGCAGCTGGAGGCCACAGAAAGGGAAACAGTCCAGGAGTTTAAACCTCATCCTGGAAAAGATTTCTCTTTCCATTTTGGCAGCTAAGACCTTTGTTGTTGTTTTCTCTGTTCTTGTCATTAATGAGAAAATATCTCTGTTAAAGGACTATTTTCTTGAGATTTCATCCAACCCATGGCTTTTCTGTTGTTCCACTGAGCTAATAGGTCACCTCTATTTGCAATACAATACCATAGAGAGGAGAATGAGGTCACCAAACAAATATTTTAGCTTGACAATTAATTCAGTTTCTCAACTTGAAAAATTCAGAGGTTGCACACTGTGGTCTTAATTTACTTTGCCAGCCAAACCCAGCTTTGCTGCCAGACTGAAGACTGAAAGACAGATAGAGAGGTCACGGTCTGTGGAGGATCCGTTCTCTATATTAAACATGCAAATGTGGAATAGGTTCTGTCCATGTTCCCCATCAACATCAGTTATTTTCTGGGGCACTTAGGGGTGTGGGCAGATAGGCAGATGAGGGCATCCATTCAGGAAAGAGAGACCCAATTTAAGAAATTCAGATTGCTTTAATCTAAAACTTAATGTTTTTGAGTTTTACAGCCCACTCTACAATGATTATGTAACTGATTGAATCCATTGCTCTAAAGAAGTCTGCAGATCAAATGCTGCCAATCCACGTATTAGCAGACACAAATTATTGCAGAAATCATTAGAAACCCTGAGCATCATACAGTAATTAGATACAATGTATCACGTGAGGTTTATCTAAAAAATTAAATGAAAGAAACTAACAAATGTTAAATGCAAGAATGTGCTATTTATAAACATTACTCAAAATTTTAATTCCATGCTAAGTGAGGAAGGTGAAATTCAGTTTGCAAAGGGACTACAGTTCAGACTGTGCAAACAGGCAGCAACCACCATGGCAGCCCCTAGCAGGACAGGTATGTGCATGGAACACACCAGTCTTTTCTCTATATTTCCTCACTGCACTGCCAAGGAAGGGATGCTGTGGGGCTCTGCACAGTGGAGGGCCAGTTGCTTCAACTTCACAGAGACCAGGTGATATGGCCCATACTCAGCCTCTGTAAAGCTGATCACCTCAGTTCCAGTGCCAGCACTAAAGAAAACATAAATTCCCACTCATCTCTTTAATCTGCCTGGTCTGTACATCTTTTGCCCATCATTCACATAGGTTTGTGACAGACATTGTACTAGCCTGCATCCTTCCATTCCAACACTCCAGTCCTACCAGCCACCCACCAGTCTCCATGCTGCCCATGCGATCATAGCCCTGCAGGCATGTGCACATCTCTAACTCCTCTTGTTTGTTCCCATGCTACATGGTTTGCATAGAGGCATTTAAGTTAGGCCCCCAGTGAAGCTGATTTATTGGCTGGAGTGGCTAAAATCTGTTTGTGCTGCACCTCAGGTGCTCTCCTGCTGAACCCTGATCCTTCTCCTGGCTCTGGGCGTCTGTTACTGGCACTGGCATCAAACTGGTAGGAGTGAGATGGATTTATGTTCGCAAATATAACAC
Source organism: Hypotaenidia okinawae (assembly GCA_027925045.1). NCBI lineage: Eukaryota > Metazoa > Chordata > Aves > Gruiformes > Rallidae > Hypotaenidia > Hypotaenidia okinawae. The sequence continues at coordinate 42,115,699 of BSDF01000006.1, read as the reverse complement.
AAGGGCTCACTCTGTCCTTAAGGTCAAGAAAAATCAAGAGCAGTATTTTTTTTTCTGAGCCCATTTTAATTGGTTGTGGAGTGTATTTCCTTCCATGGTTTTGGTCCACCACAATTGGCAGGGCCTATCTTCAGCTCAGACAATCTGTACCAAGGCTGCTGTTTATTACAGACAATCCTATAAAGAAGGCAAAAGTGAAAGATCCACACAAACTAGCCAAATGGGACTGAGGAGTGTACATAACATCTTCAAACTTCTCTTTTTGTTCCATGCTAGGGTTTGACTGCTCCAGTGGACTCTGCTATTTTTACTTAAGACAAAGGCTTTACTTTTAGGCCACGTTTTCACTGTCATTAGCATAGAGCTTTGAACTCAAAACAAAGTGAGTTGTTTGTGATTAAAAGTAATATCTGGGTAATCTCAGTCACAGAAAATCATAGTTTTGATGTTACCATCTGAGTTAGCTAGGAATGGCTCATAGAACCTTATGAATATCTATCAAAAAACCCTTCAAAGCATGAAAAAGCACAACATATTTCAGCATCTTTCAAAAACTAATTGTTCTGTAGCCCCTTGATAATGCAACTGTAAACTGTAAGTGCTATCTCGTCCATGCTTGCATATTGCCACAAATACGAGTCTGAAGTACTCTAAACTCTTCAAAATCAAGTCTATTCCTTCACAGTAGGTACAAAAATTTAAATTTGTTCTTCTTTGCTTTTCTGCTTCCCTAGATAATTATGAAATACTCTTAGAGACCTCACAGTGTCTAAAGCCAGTAAGATCTTTCACTACGGTTCTTTAGATAATTGGAGTAGTTTCTGTCTTCTTTACTGTACTAACAAAGATATTCATCTTAGAAGAAAAGTAAGGGTATTTTAAAGAAGTATATGTTGAAACAGCAACTTGTCTTTGCTGACCCTTTATTGACAGTTCTAGCACATCAGACACTAAAACACAAGCTCCCAGGGGCATGGGGCACTGTGAGATCCTAGATTCTATTTGATTTCCAAATGTGTAAGTACAAAATAACAGGAAAAATTGTCAAGACTTTTCCCTGGTATTTTGTACACTATTTCATCAGCAAATTCAAAAGAAGGTGATTTTTACCTCATTTTGGCTTATTTGAAGTTCTGTATTTAGTTTTCTGTTACCCTCAAACTTACACCACTGGCATAATATACATTTATTCTTAGTATCAACAAATCCATTATTATAGAATAGGATTACAAATATATTTAAGGTTTTACTGCACCAAACCCCCTCATGATTTCACTGGGACTAGTTAGACCAGATCTACCTGCAGTACAGCAGCACAGGCAGAGAAAGCTGGGCCTGTGAATTTCCTTAAGGAGATGTATAACGTGGCTAATATCAGAGTGGTTAATGACAGAGTCTTGATGGAGCCTTTTATACTTTTGTTGGGATAATTGTCTTCAAAGGATGCAGTTACCTCCACATTTGGAGCTTACCAATGTCACTTCCAGCAGTCTTGCATGAAAATAATGAGATATGAGCTTCATAAAGTCTGGAATCAAAAAACAAGGATTAGTTTCTTCCGGTCATTTGAGATGGATGGGCATGCAGGTTATTGCTGCTGAGTTTATCAGAACATCAGAGGACTCAAAGGGTCCCACACAACACTGTTTCATTTCTTCACATTCTCCCCTTCCAGGCAACACAAATTACAGAGTCCTTGAAGACACACTAGATGTAAATATAAAATGTGAGTAGAGCTTTGTAGACTTGATCTCACGTTGTCAGTTATAGGATTATGATGACTTCCTTTCTTTAGTGAGTGGGCGAGTGACAGTACACAGCATTTGAACAACAAAGGTACAATGTAATCAAGTTATAGATCTAATAATGAAATCCAGAAATCCTAACTCCTAACCCTTAGCAATGCCACTATTTTCTGCACAGAATAGTTACAACAAACAAATAAGTCTGCTCAGGATAAATTTCACTGGATTTGGAGAATAAAGATTCCCTGGATACCAAGAAGAAACAAATGGAAGAGAGAAGAAATGCCCTTCCCAAAAGGGACAATAATCCTCAGGAAAAAAAGCCATTAGATAATCAAAAAATGTTAAGCATATTTCAGTAAGTTTTATATTTTTCACTCTACATGACTTCAAATTGGATAATCATTCTGGTCATCTGTGAAGAAAGAGAATGAGTCTGGTATTTTTTTTCTGCAGGCAGGTTTTTCTCTCTGTTACAATGAATAGTTCTCAAAAGCAGCATTATCAAATGAAACTTGAATGGGAAAAGTTGTTATAAGCCATTTGATTATGCCAGAGATTTTCTCTATCATCATTTTGATAACGTGGTTTTTAAAAAACTACTGACATCAATATTGAAAGAGAAAGAACAAAAAAGTGCAACTCCCTTAGAAGTACTTCCTTGGAAATTTGGAACAATACAAAATCTATAGCAGGCCAGAAAAGATAAAAAAGCATTGTGTGTGAGCACATACACGTGCTCATGTGTGCTATGCACATGCACTTGTGAGAAAATGTGTTGGTTTTCAACCTTTTTTTCTTCACTTCTCAGAACCCATTCTCACTGATGAAAAGCAGACACATAACTTATCTACCATACCTGTGACCACCACAAGCATTCTGACATATTTTTCCCCATATTGGTATGCTATGCATTAGTTGATGGTTTTCAAAAGCTGTGAAAAGTTTATCAGTGATACAGGGACATTCCAGCCTTTGCTACAGTGGACAAGATGAAACATTACAGAAATATTATTCTGAATATGTGAAATACATATTATGTTACAGTATGCATATATATTTATTATACATTAGGAGTAAATAGCAATAATAAATAGAAGACTTTCAACCTCCAAAATTTGTGCACAGCCAAATCAAAACTGCTCCTCTGTCGTGGTTTCACCCCAGCTGTGGGCCGAGATCCACGCAGCTGCCTGCTTCTTAAAGTAAAAGAGCAGGGGAAGAGGGAAAAAGGGGGTGGAAACAAGGGAAGGGAAAAGGAAGGGGCAAATAACTCCAAAACCAACTCCAAAACTAAGAGGCCCGTGGGTTGGGATAAGGATAGTTTACTAAGATAACAGAAAGATAAAATATAACAATGCTAACAGGACCTTAGAGCAAAAGAATATGAAACTATTGATACCCAATGCAGTTTCTCACCGAACCACACAACTCAGGCCGTACCACCCAGAGCTGTCCCGGAACCCGACTGTCCCCCCAAGAAGCACGCGTCCCGCCACCGCCCCTCTTCTTCCTCCCCTCAGCCCCCCGTTATCCTGGGCAGGACGTCATTGGCATGGAATACTCTCTTTGGCCCATCCGGGTCACCTGTCCTGGCTTCGCCCCTCCTTTCTCATGAATAGAGAAATACGAAGAAGCTGAGAAAGTCCTTGACTGTCTGACTGCAACTAAGAACATCAGGGTGTTATCAGCACTGCTTTCATTTTAACTCCCAAACACAGCATTCCATCAGCTGCTACAAATGAAGCTAACTCTATCCTGACTGAAACCAGGACATCCTCTAAAGGCAAAGTTTATAAATTAAGCATTTCCTTAGTTTATTGAGTCTATTTATTTATTTACGCCATTTTGCATTAATGGTGGTGGCATCCACTCAACAGCATGAAATAATAGGTTTCAAACAGTAATTGTATTTAAAAAGCCCTTGAGACCATGTCATTGATTTGTCAGCATTGTCTTTAAATGAAGACCATTTTACAATGTTACAGATAGACCGGAAACACATTCAAGCCTAAAACAACCTTGGTGGCTTGGGCATTAATAGGTGGCCAGTTGTTCATCTTTCCATGATGCAGATGGGTATCCATTTGCTACAACCTGGAAAAGGTGGAGCTAAATGGGAAGGAACAGAGAAGGGTGGAAGGGATAGTTAAGCATGTAGTCCAGTGAGCGCTTTGTTCACAGATGGCTAGGCAGAAATTGAAGCAAAAGATAAAATAGTTAAGATTTGTAAGTCCTTCTTCCAGGTTTCCCCTCCAGAAACAGGGAAGGCATTTCTGACAAGTCTACTTGTGACTATAACTGGACCAATTCATGCATCATTGCCTGTGCATGAATTGATGCAGTTATAGCCACAAGTAGAAGGTGTCCTCCCTGCAAGGTGATTATGATTATTTGTACAAACAAAATAACATCAATGGAAAGAGGCCTCCTGGTAAAGAAGAAGGATGAAGTCAATGCAGCAGGATAATACCTATTTTGTGATAGTACTTTGACCTGTTATTTCTATAGTGCTTATAGCAGGACAAGACAATCTGCCTGCTTGGGTTTGTCTATGGATGTTCCTTGCCTTAGTGTCCAAGCAGAGTCCCGCTGTGCAGTGTTACAGCTGCACATTCCTTATAGCATCTGTCTCTGAGCCTAACCTTCACTGCATCAAAAAAAGCATCTAAGGATTTAAAAATTTGGGATGGCAGTGGGTTGTACATGCTCCTTCTGCTCTTTTCATAATTTCCTTTGAAATGAATGTATTAATATTAATTTTTGCCATCCTCAGTTCATATCGATTTATGAATCCATTTCCTCATATGGATTATCATTCTTCAGATGTGCAGATTGGCCATTTTCAATAAATCTAGCACACTATCTTGAGGACAGTAATTTTTCATTCTAAATTGTTGCACACAGCTTGCTTTCTTTATTTCTAATAGTTGAAATTTAATCTTTCTGAACCTTATACTAAACACGTTTGTCCCAACTTATTTGACAGGAACTACAGATTGCTGTTGGCCCACTTTCAGTTCGGTAATTTTGCTACAGGTAGAATAAAGAGCTACTAGAATATGCTTGACATTCATGTGCTATTGTTGCTTGACACTTTCTTTCATCTTGACAAAAGGACTGAAAACCTAGTTTCTTTTTTATCTCTGTGATAAATTACGATGACCACAGATTCTGTCTGATTTGGTAAGTGGAATGAAGGTAATGATAATGTTTCAATTTTTAGAATGCATTTGACCTCAGCATCTTGATGCTGGTTTTACTTGTCCTTAGTGCTCATGCCTTCTGTGGGTAAACTGATATCTTAAAAGGAGTCAACATATTATTAAATCATTCTTGCATGTCTGCTTGCCAGAGGCTATTAGCACATGAATTGTATGGTACTGTATTTCCTTCCCAAACCCCATTCACTTGAGGAAGGATCTGATTTGCTTTGACTTATTGGGATCTCATGGTCAGCCTTCCACCCTGACTTTGACTGTCAGCACATTCTTAGCCTCTGCACCAAAACCAGGTGAATATTCTTAAAAATGGTATTTTAAAATTACCTTTCTTCTGAATTGCAATTACCATTCACTATCTATCATTCTTATCACTTTATATACACATTATCTAATTTATATCAGGGCATATTTCAGAAATGGGAAGTGGGCTAATGAATGGAATTTCTCAATCTCAATATTGTTGCTATTTCCCTATAACAGGGAAGATTTCTTCAGGCATTTGGAGTCCAGAAGTAGCTGTCACAGAAATTAGTGTTGGTTCTACCAAATATGCAATAGAATTTCCTTTTTCTCCTCCTAATTTCCTGTATTTCATGTTTAAGATAAGGACCATTAGATGGATTAAATCACATCTCTCAAGGAACCAATAAAATGTAGCGAGGGAAAGAGAGTGTGCTGAGAAATACTTCATACAGAACACTGTTTTGCCCATTTGACAATATCAGGACAGCCAGTGATGGAAGTCAGGTTTGGACCATCACAATTAATGTCCCTTTATGAATCTGTCCTTCATGACAAATGTATTCCCATCTTTTTTGACAGGTACATCTTCCAGAGAAACCAATAGCAATTTTAAAGTAACCAAGTAATAGAGGCACTATCATCTAACATTGGTAGGTTGGTCCAACAACTAACTGTGCTGTTAAAAAGTGAACCTTTTATCTCAAATTTGTAGAGCTTCAGCTTCCAGGTGTTTAATCTTCCTGTGCTTTCTGGATCAGAGGGGAGCTTTTTGCTATCTGTAAGCTTCTTCCTAGAGAAATGCAGTATAATCATTACATACTTTTATATTTGCTCAGACAGGAGCCAGGTGCTCAGCAATACAGGCCAGGCAACTTTTGTTTTGTTTTCTGTTTTGGTTTTCACTTTGGGTTGGGGGTGTGTCTTTTTTGGTTTGTTTGTCAGTTGTGCTTTTTCCCCTAGGAGACTGAACTTGTAGCAGGTAAAGTACCTTCAGTGAAAAACAGAAAAAGAAAACAAATCCCTTGAGAGCTGTGGATTCTAATTTGTCACTGGACCTATAGCAGGTTTCCTTTAATTTCAGGTGCCTATTTTTGATCTCTTCCCATTTTCCTTAGGAGAACTGTCCTCTATTTTTTCTTCTGCTGTGAGAAAGTATTCAAGTGGTCTAATCTATTTGCTTGCCTTTCTCAGGTTCTGACTTAGTGTTTACTAGGGGTTAGAGTCATTCAACAACCTATGTCTGGCAAGATTTCCCAATGAAAGAGTAAGTACCATGTGGTTGGTGTTTTTTTTGCATGAGTGCCCATTAGGGAGTGGGTAAGAGTGAAGAAGAGAAATGAAAAGGGAACAAATAAAGTTTCTCATTATAAAGATCGCTCTAATGTAGTATTGCTTTTCTACAAAGTATGGACACATGAATCATCTTATGATTCAGACTGAGCTGTAGTGTGGGACAATACCACATACCATTAAAAAGAGGAAGTGATTAAGAGATGCTACAGCTACACAATACACCTGAAATCTCAAATAATGGCTTCAGATGAAGGATGCTTAGAACATAAAATCCATGTGTTAAGTGGTTGGCTTCAACAGAAACAATGCATGAGCTGCAGAGAAAATGTCATCTGTATGATAAAACCCCAGTAATTTAAGATCTGATGCAGATATGAGGTTGGGGAAAAACAGCCTATTTATTGGTCTGATGCAGCCACGCCAAGTTACTCTAGCTGATGACTTGAATGTAAGTACACTGGCAGATGTGGGGCTGAGGCTTGAAGCACCAGTAGTGAGAGGTGATTAACTGTTAGAAATAACTTCCAAAATGAAGATGTAATAGCTTTGAAAAGTTTCTGGAGATAGCTTAGACTGGTTTTTTATTTCAATCTATTGCAGAGATCTGGGACTGTGAAAGACAGATATGGTTTCAGCTTCTACAATGTCTGATTTCAAGCACCATCAGCTGTGAGAGAAGACACTAACAGTGGGAGACCTGTTATACTGCCCTCCTCATGTATATCAGATAAATATGGGTAAGAGTGTTATGATGTGATGGCAAGGCTGAATTTGCAGACAACATTAATGATTTTAGTGACTAATAATAAACATTAGTTGAGTAATCCACAAAAGTTGCTCTTGCCTTAGTCATAAGTAGTGCAGAGAACCCAGTTCAAATGCCAATATCCAAAAACCTCTCTGTAAGAGTGATCTACCTGGCTTAGACTAAACATTTTTACAGAAACAAAAAAGGAAAAAAATCCCTATTATAGTAATGTTTATGTTTAAAAAAAAGGGAACTACATCAACCAAGGACTGTTGTTAATGGAAAATTAAGTAGATGAAAGGAGAAAAAGCTTCAGTTACCATATGAAAGTGTAAAGACATCATGGTTGCTGTTCAGAGAAAAGACATACAATTCATCAAATCAGTTATGTGAAAACTGCTGGCATCGTTAACCAGGAGGTAAAGGGATATTATTAGCATAAAGACATCCCTCAAAATCATGGATAAACAAGGAAAAAGGAAAACAATATAATATCTAGGTATATGAGAAAAATTTTCTCAAATGATTAGATGAAAACTTGACAAAATACAGACTTTAACAGAAACTTGATAAAGATAGAAAAATGAACAGCAAATCCTTTTCAAACAGATCCAAGGAAGATGCCTGAGGAATGTGTGGTAAGACTAAGAGATGATCATCATGTAGAAGAAGCATTGATGTAAAATAAGGTCATAGGACAGACACTATATACATTCTACCCGCGACTGATACTTTTTCTTCACATCAGTTGCTGTTATATATGTCACTCAGACATATTTCTATTGTCAAGGGATTTAAAATAATTATGGATGAAGATTACAGTGACTGAGCAGTAAAACTGAAAGCCCTCTGAGTTGCAAATAACTTCACAATAAAAAATTGAGACCAAAGGATGCTGCTGTTAATTCTTGCTTTTAAAAGAAGAAAACAGGACAACATCAGAAGCCAATGGGAACAATTTCAAAGGTGGAAGAGAATCTTTGGACTGCCACAAGCAACTGAAATTTAAAGGAGCTGTCTGCAGGTACCCAAGCATTTACAGAAAATAGTCTGATGGACAAACAAGGTCAAGAAAAGGGGACCTAAAATCCAGGAGATGTTGACCTTGACAAAAACACTCAAGACCAAAAAGGAACTGGGACAAGGAATTAAGAGACAGAGATTTTTGATTGAAATCTATGTTTTGAGTTATTGACCAGAAATAAATTGTTTTCACTGAAATTTCATATTCAGGATTTTGTCTTGCTTAGTTCTTCAAAGACATGATCCAGAAGGAAACAAGACAACCCATGGGCTTGGAGTGTTAGAGTTGATCTGTTTGAGCGCTGGGGAATGTAGGAGTTGGCATTGCTTTTGGGGTTAGGGCAGCATTTCTGCAGTGATCCTATCACAAAGCAGAGATCGGGGTTAACATTGTTGATTGAGCAAGCCCAAATGCCAAAGAAGCAGACTTTGCTGGGAGCCCTTCATCTCCCTGAGCAAAGAGACATTTGATAGAATACAAGGCAAGACTTTGCTATGTGTTTCTCAGTTCAATAGTTGATGTTTTTCTTAAGAACCACAATATGTTGTATTTACATCAATGCTTAGCCTTCTGAAAAGGGAGATATCACACTATCAAGGAGATAGGAAAATCACTAAAAACAGACCAAAAATAAGTCTATTAGATATTGAGACTGTGTCTATTTAGCTAAACATGTTTGAATTGCAAAACCATAATGCATGCAAAATCACTCAGTTATTTCTTGTACAATATTCAGCATTTATCTTTAAAGATCAAAGCATACATACATCTTATTTAATTGCAAGACAAAGTGAGTCAGCCAAACATAAAATTAGTCATGACTGAAAGACTACCTTAGAACAGTTACCTTCATGATAAAAAATTGCAACATTGCACAGTATAAATCTGTAAATAACATTTGCTCAGAACATTTAAGGAGTGGAAAAAGGTAAATAGTGCAAGAGAATTTTGTTCTCTTGTTTTGCATAATGAAGGAATGTTTCTTTCATCTCGTTCACAATTCTGAAGAGAGTATAGACCTGAAATTGCAGGCTGAGAGAGAAAAAGTTTTTCATTTCATCCTACACACTTTTTTTTTTGGTGTACGTCAGCTTGCACTGTATGTCAATAACAAAATAAAACATACCTTTCTCAAGTTCTTAATAGATAATTTTTTATGAAACAATTCACTCTGATCACAACATGCATCACTAAATAATACCATTAAGATCATCCAGTATTTTAAAAGCATGCAGGAAAAGTTGAAACGTGTTTTCTTGCTCTCGAACCACACACAAAAAAGCTGAACAATCACTGAGGACTTGCCTATTAACTCAGGAGTCTACATGCTCCCTAACAATCCTTTTTGAGACAAATCCAATTATGAAGGTTTATCAGAAGAGAATGCCAAAATGCCTGATTTGATGACTTTTAATGTTCAGACAAGACACCTCTTGTGTTTAAGAGCACTTCTACATAGTAGGTACAAAGAACGACATCATGTCTATCTATGCAAATCCCAAACCCACATCTAAATGGAAATGTAATGCAACAAATTTTGAGACAGAATGGGGTTCGAAGCAATAGATAATTTATTGAATGAACAGAATATTTGATGAATGACTGTACAATCAACAGTTCCTTTGACAATAGCTCTGCAATTGAGATAGGACTACTCCAGTATTCCTGCTCTAGGGTATGAACATGTCTTCACAGCTCTGCCAGTAGTGAAGTAACTGTGATGACCCCGAGATTTGCTTCTCGGAAGATTTGCTTTCACTCAGGAAAATGATTGAGAACTGTGAGTTTATGTGATCTAAATAAATCTGTCTGATTCCCATGGAATTACAGACCTTCCACCTCAGTACCAGGGAAGGTTATGGAGTAGATCTTCTCAAGTGCCATCTCATGGCATGTACAACACCACCAGTCAGCATGAGTTCCTGAAAGGCATATCATGCTTGACTAACCTGATCTGTAACAAGGTGACCCACTTAGGGGATGAGGGAAAAGCTGTGAATATTGTCTACCTGGGGTAAAGCCTTTGACAGCATTTCCCACAGCATTCTCCTGGACAAACTGACTGCTCACGGGTAGGCTAGGAGTACACTTTGCTGGATAAAATACTGACTCGATGGTGTGGCCCAGAGAGTTGTAGTGAACGGAATTAAATCCAGTTGGCAGCTGGAAGCAGGTCACAACTGGTGTTCCCCAGGGCTCAGTACTGGTGCCAGTTCTGTTTAGTATTTCCATCAATGGTCTGGACAAGGGGTTTGAGTGCACCCCCAGTCAATTTGCAGACAACACCAAGTAGGGTGGGAGTGTTGATCTATTTGAGGGAAGAAAGGCTCTACAGAAGGATCTGGACAGGCTGGATTGATGGGCCAAGGCCAATTGTATGAGGTTCAACAAAGGCTCATTGCTGGATCCTGCACTTGGGTCATGCTGGGGAAGAATGAAATCCAGTAGCGTATCATGAATATTTTGTTATAGTTCACTTCTAAATGATAGTTTTGCTATCAATAGGAAAGAAAAGACTTGTTAAGAGGCAGAAATTAGAAAAACAAATATAAATAAACATAGCATTTTATCTTCCTTAATGCTCTGTGCAAAGCTGTCCATGTCACAGTGAACTGTTTCATGTACTGTTTTTTTAAAAAATACAGTGCTGAACATGCTGCCTGTGTAAAAAGATCCCAGATCTCTGCACACCATGATCACTTGTGTCCCCTTCCGGTACAAATACTTCAATCAGCCATGAGAACAAGCAAGAATAGAGCTGATTCTTAAGAACATGGTTGAGAGTGGTATGGTATAGATTCTTCCATAAGAATTCAGTACTTCTCTAAGCATCCCTTCAGATACCATGATTTTGAAAAAGAAGAAAAATTAAATTCCTTCAGGATGCAAATCAGTGAGGGAAACACCACTGAATTTACTGGGGCAAGAATTTCAGAATTCATTTCTAGCAGCTTTACAGAGTTTCTTCAACAGTATCTCCTTCCTTTGTATATATATATATATTTATTTTTTTTTTTTGTGAGACTTGAATTCATTTTGCTAAAAGATTTCTGAGGAAGCAGGAACTAATTTAAAAGAGACATTTTTAAAAAACAGGCTTCATGACTCTGAATAAAATTTATGAAATATCATTTCCTACATGCGAGCTTGTCATATCTAGAAATTTATTTGTGCAGACAGGCTGAACAATTAAACATGCATCTGTCTGGTTTGAGCTCAGATGGCTGCTTGCACATGTAAATGGTTATAAAATTTGGCATTGCAATGCTTAGTTTAAAAAAATTTTTAAATCTCAAGTTTTTTGACCCAGAGCCTGATCTCACCTGTGCTGATACAAATCTCTTCAACACATTAATGTCGAGACCCTAGTTCTGTTCTCCTCACATTTGATTTCAGAATGTGTAAGGACTTGTCTATGTAAATGCCATTTTATGTATAGGCTTGTTGGTGTGTCATGAAACTTTGGCTATGGTCCATGAAACTTTGGCTATGGCTCCATTTTGAGCCAGCAGTGTGCCTCGGTGGCTAAGAGAGCCAATGGGATCCTGGGGTGCATCAGGAGGAGTGTAGCCAGCAGGTCAAGGGAGGTGATCCTCCCCCTCTACTCTGCCCTGGTCAGGCCCCACCTGGAGTATTGTGTCCAGTTCTGGGCTCCCTGTTATAAAAAGGACAGGGATCTCCTGGAGAGAGTCCAAAGAAGGGCTACGAAGATGATAAAGGGCCTGGAGCATCTCCCCTATGAGGAAAGGCTGAGAAGATTGGGACTGTTCAGCCTTGAGAAGAGAAGACTAAGGGGGGACCTAATTAATGTTTACAATTATCTTAAGCAGGGGATGCAGGGGGAATCAGCCAGCCCCTTTTCAGTGGTCTGTGGAGACAGGACAAGGGGCAATGGCTGCAAGTTGGAGCATAGGAAGTTCCGCACCAACATGCGGAGAAACTTTTTCACAGTGAGGGTGACAGAGCACTGGAATAGGCTGCCCAGGGGGTGGTGGAGTCTCCTTCTCTGGAGATATTCAAGACCCGTCTGGATGCCTATCTCAGTGAAATGTCCTAGGGAGCCTGCTTTGGCAGGGGGTTGGACCCGATGATCTCTCGAGGTCCCTTCCAACCCCTACAATTCTATGATTCTATGATTCTATGATTCTATATGGTGCTACACCATACATTCTGGTCTGACCTTCACTTACCCTTGCATCTTTTTACTGCACATGTTGTTGCTAAGGTAGCTTCTACATGGAAAGGGACAAGAAGTGCTGCCATACAGATGGCTGTCATCTGCCTTTTCCCCTCTGATCTATGGAGAACACTGATCTGCCAAGAATGAGTTTCTCTTGCAACCTCAGTGCAGAGCAACACACAGGTAGCGCAAGGCCAGCATGAACTCAGCTGGAAAATCAGGCTGTTCTTAGAAGTACTGAGTCAAAGAGAACTATTTCATGGCCAGTTTTCCAGTACCACTATTTGCAAATGTGTCCTTGAATTTTGCTCTTTGTCTAGCATATTGACTGTGGAGCTTCATCACCAAACACGTCTAAAGTGTGATACTGAACTTCACTCTAAGATACTTTGACAGGTTATCTTATCTGAATAGACACTTTGGATTAAAAAGACTAAGCGTAGTGATGTAGTGACTACATGAGACTATCTATTGATATGCAGATAGAGTATTTACACATTATTTTTTTCCCTTTTTGTACCTGTTTTGTTGTTTCTTTTTTAAATTCACACAGGCTTAATCTAATCAAGTCAACTCAAGGAGTGGGGGAGAAAGGAAAAATGAAGCCCACTATTAAAAATCTTACATTGCAAATCTCTTCTAAATAGTTCTATTGATTTGTTTCAACACTCTGACATATCTAGTTCAAGTGCTACATTGACATCTGACCATCTGGCACCAGTGCTGGTTCAAAGTTGCTGATTCACAGTTCAGATGGAGGCAATATTTCTATTGGCATGCTGGCATGACTTTCAGACACAAAGGAGTTTTTCTTTTTTCTCAGCATTGTCACTAAACCATAGCTGAGGGGAATATGCATTACTGCTGGGATTTGGGTGAGAAGTGGTGGAAAAAATATTTTTGCAATGTGTTTTGCAAGCAAGTAGAAAAGCTGAAGAGAAGAAACTGAACATTTAGGAACATTGTAATGAACTGGAGATGAAAATGGAAGAACCCTGCACAAAAAAATTGGCAAAAATAGTAAGACCAGCTTGTAGAGTTTTGTAACAGAAATGAAATAATGTTATAAAAGAATTATGAATGCAAATATGTGTGTGCGAATATCAGAAGAAACAGCAGAACAAGGGTTAAGACAATCATTTATACTGATAATGAAGGACACCATTCCCAGGACACTGCTCCCAGGAGACCTTTCCCAGAAGCAGAATCGAGGCATGTATTGTGTTTGCCAAGATCTGAACAAGCCTGTGAACTGATAAGACCCCAGCACAGATGACTTGTCAACTGGATGACTGCAGCCAAGTTGCAGAAAATCATATATGCCTGTCTTACTAGTCCACCAGGAAGAGACAGATTACAAACAAACAAGGAAGAACAGATAATGAGACATGACTTTACTTGCAATTTACAGAGACAGAAGTAAGGAAGACTCTGAAGCAAATGATTGTACGTAAGTTCTAAAGAGTGAAAAAGATCTGTCCCTAAAGTATACCACCATTGCCAGTGAAAAGAACATCAGAGATGTAACAAGGACTCATGTACTCATGTCCTCTATAAAGCATGTGTAGCCAGACCACTTGGGCACACGTTCTGATACTTTTGGGTATGTGGGTGTGAGACTGTGAGTGAATGAAATCTAAGACAGAATGCATGCAAGTTGATAAAATCAACTTTCTTTGAGACCCTATAAATGAATATTGCCTTCCCCCCGCACAAGATTTCACACTTACCTTTCTTACACTACTTTCTGACATACAGCATGGACTCACTGCTCCTTGCAACTTCAGAATACTGTTTACTTCACCATTCCTTTCTGAAGAACAAAACCAGAAATTAAAGTTGGGTTTTTTTCTATATTCTCCTGCTAGAGAAAATACACCACGACTCCCTGGGTGTTTGGAAGCTGCACACAGAACATGCAAGCACAACTCCATATCTGCACAGAAAGACTCTGTAGCAGCCCTCAAAACATTGAGCTGTTCTCCTGAACTAGAGTGTTAACTTCAGCATCACCATAATATTGGCTTTTGGGCTTCTTTTTTTTTTAATATTGGATTTTTGTACAGGTAGAAAAGACTCCCCTTCCAGGGAATTAAACTGTGAATACTTGATAACCATTTAGATGTTTTACTAGACTCTGTGCCAAATCTTTTCAAATGAAAGCCTGCCTGATCCCCTCATATGCTGTGTGATCAAATATAGTCTGATGTCATGACAACTCTCTTAGTCTTGTGTGACAGTTTCTAGAACAACTGGAGCATAAACCCGTCAAAAATGCCCACATATTTATGCAAACAGAAATGGTGAAGTCACCTATGCAGAGTTTCTGCATGCTGAAGAGCTATATGACAATCTATGACCACATGCTGCATCTAACCATAGAGGTAGATATTTTGGTAACAATGCTGGCTCTGAGATAGAGGAATAGATACAGTTTAAGAGAATTGCTTTTGTGTTCACCAGAACAAGAGGTAATGGTCCCAGCTATGCTTCCAGGTCCTGCTGTGTGGCTCTATTAGCTTCAATGGGAAGAAATTAACTACATTTGCCCAACTGTTTCTAACATCAGAAATGTATGTTGAAAACAAGGTTCTCAGCTTTGAGAAACTTCATGGATCCAGCTCAACCCACACCCATCTGAACTGTTTCATGAAGTGAGATCAAATGTGAGTTGCAGTTGGGAGTGAGGGGATTTTCACTGGTTTAGGGTCTCAAAGACTATAGTCTTACTGATCGTATGAAATAGCAGCAATAGTGTAAATAGAAGTACGGTATAGGATGGTACATTCTCTCCCTTGACCAGTGACTTTACTGGTTTATATCAAAATATGGGTGCTTTCCAGTACTGGAAGACATCTCATCTAACCAGATGTTCATTTGTTCCCTAGTCATATAGTTGTCATGGACAGATATGAATCATAGGGAAGGACAACTGTATGAGCCCGGTGTCACCTGGTGGGCATCTGTCCATATGACATGACACATACAAGTATCCAGTTACCTAGCTGAGGTGGATGCCACGTTCCTTGTAGAAGAAGTGATCATCTGGTAGAAGAGAGCCTCAGTGTGCTCCTTTGAGCACCTCCACAAGCTACCTGTGATCCATCCTTCACTTACTGAAGCTGAAGTTTTATCTAGGATTTTTACCTGCTGAATCATAGAATCATAGAATCATAGAATTGTAGGGGTTGGAAGGGACCTCGAGAGATCATCGGGTCCAACCCCCTGCCGAAGCAGGCTCCCTAGGACATTTCACTGAGATAGGCATCCAGACGGGTCTTGAATATCTCCAGAGAAGGAGACTCCACCACCCCCCTGGGCAGCCCATTCCAGTGCTCTGTCACCCTCACTGTGAAAAAGTTTCTCCGCATGTTGGTGCGGAACTTCCTATGCTCCAACTTGCAGCCATTGCCCCTTGTCCTGTCTCCACAGACCACTGAAAAGGGGCTGGCTGATTCCCCCTGCATCCCTTGCTTAAGATAATTGTAAACATTAATTAGGTCCCCCCTTAGTCTTCTCTTCTCAAGGCTGAACAGTCCCAATCTTCTCAGCCTTTCCTCATAGGGGAGATGCTCCAGGCCCTTTATCATCTTCGTAGCCCTTCTCTGGACTCTCTCCAGGAGATCCCTGTCCTTTTTATACCAGGGAGCCCAGAACTGGACACAATACTCCAGGTGGGGCCTGACCAGGGCAGAGTAGAGGGGGAGGATCACCTCCCTTGACCTGCTGGCTACACTCCTCCGGATGCACCCCAGGATCCCATTGGCTCTCTTAGCCACCGAGGCACACTGCTGGCTCATGGCCAACCTGTCATCCACCAGGACCCCCAGGTCCTTCTCCACTGAGCTCTTCTCCAGCAGGTCATCCCCCAGGCTGTACTGATAGAAACGGTTGTTCCTTCCCAGGTGCAAGACTTTACACTTGCTTTTGTTGAACCTCATCTGGTTTCTTACTGCCCAGCTCTCCAGCCTGTCCAGGTCTCTCTGGATGGCAGCGCAGTGTTCCTGCGTGTCAGCCACTCCTCCCAGCTTTGTGTCATCGGCGTACTTGCTGAGGGTCGAGGCTATTCCCTCATCAAGGTCGTCAATGAAGATGTTAAACAGGACTGGACCCAACACCGAGCCCTGGGGAACACCGCTAGTCACAGGCCTCCAGTCAGATTGCACTCCACGAATCACGACCCTCTGGGCTCGGTCCGACAGCCAATTCTCAACCCACCTCACTGTCTACTCATCAATCCCATGCTTTCTCAGCTTTGCTATCAGGATGTCATGGGAGACAGTATCAAAAGCCTTGCTGAAGTCAAGGTAGATGACATCTACTGCTCTCCCTCCATCTACCCAGCCGGTGATGAGATCGTAGAAGGCTATGAGATTGGTCGAGCACGATTTCCCCTTGGTGAATCCATGCTGACTACTCCTCATGACCTTCTTCTCTTCCAATTGCTTGGAGATGGCATCCAGAGCAAGCTGTTCCATTACCTTTCCGGGGACAGAGGTGAGGCTGACTGGCCTATAGTTGCTGGGATCCTCCTTCTTGCCCTTTTTAAAGACTGGAGTGACATTGGCTATCCTCCAGTCCTCAGGCACTTCTCCTGTTCTCCAGGACCTGTTGAAGATGATAGAGAAGGAACAAACATTTCTCATTAATTACATCCCACTTAGTTACAGAACAGACTATAGACTTGATAGACCCATTGAATTACAGTAATTATGAAGACAAACAAAGTAGTGAGTCACCTTTTTTTCCTCAAATGAAACTTTCCAGTAAAATATTGTATTTTAGTGTTGCACTGCTTAACAGGTAAAAGTGGAAATTTATCTGTTACTTTGGTGACAAGTGACTCAGTTTCCATAATAAAAATGCCCGTTAGAAGCCAACTTTTCCTGGATCAGCTCAAAAATCATTCTGACTTTAATTTTTATAACCTATAGTTCAGTGAATAAGGTCACATCTCTTGAGCCATAAACCTATGAAGATCCAAAAAAGGGCTACTTTTTTTCCAATTAAATGCCTCATCTGACTGTGCTAACTTCAGAAGAGGTATGGCAAAGATCATCAATTATGGTAAACATGAGCACTCTTAAGAAGAACTATTAGTCAAAATAAGTAACAGGGCACTTGGTAGCGTAGAGGCACATTTTCCAGTGATCTTAAAAGACCAATTCAAAGCTTGTTAGCATAGGACACACCACCTCCTTGGAGAGAAGCATCCTTTGTCAGGTGCAGCTGTGTCTGGTCATATAGGGTGGATGAACAGGGTTCACATGAAAGAGAACTGCAGAGAACGAGCTCTGGAATAGATTAATAGCCCTGCAGTGCTGGACCCAGACACTGGTAAAATAGGTACAACTCAATCACAGGTACAATTATTAATTAACAGTTTTCTTGCCTCTGTTTTTGCTTTTTTCATTTTTGGTCATCTCTGAGTATTTATATTCTGAGATTTCCTCAGTTTACTCTCTCTTTGAACTTTCACCTTCATTTTTTTCTTTTTGTCTGATTATTTTAAACATTTATTTCCATCATGCAATTGCTAAAGTTTCGAATTTCATTTGATGGCATTATATAAACCTTCTATATTTAATTTCCCATTACTCATCCGTGGCAAGAACTTTACAGCATTCTCAGACTTTTTTTTTATTAAGCTGCAAACAGAAACAGGTCACCCTCAGAGATCTTTTTTTCTCTTTCAGCTTAGTTTTCATGATATTATGAGAAGACAGATTCCTCTCCATTATTTAGATGCAACCTGATCTTCCCAAGTCTGTATCATTAGTTTTTTACTTTCTAGGTTTTGGCTCTTGGGTCAGCCTTGTCCACAGCATATAGGTTTTCTTTTTCTTTGTTTAGGAATTGATGTCTGTCACCTGGAGCAAACAACCAGCCATAAAATGCCAAGGGAAGTTTGCCATTTTGGCACCACTCCTTTCTAAATTCAGAACAGGCTGGTATTACTGACTGAAGGCACAATTAACTCTCTTCTCTTTGATTTTATCTTGTAAAGGGCAGCATCTGCTGAAAATATAAGCCAGTGTGGACATTGCCCATTGTTTTTCATAATCAAGGACAGTCTCTGGCTCTGTACAATGTTAACTGTCCAAAAGTCTGCCCCAAATTCTTTCCTCCTCAGCACAGCTATTTTTTGGAGTGTGATTGACAGAGTGTTTCAGAACACTCTTTATATCACATTTTTCTTTCCGTTTGTCAAGAGTCACTGGATTACATCTGACAAAGGAGATTTCCTCCCACAGATGCAGCAATTGGCATGATCGACCTTGAACCAGTTCTTGCAGCTCCATGGAAAATATACATCTTGGCTCTTTACAACATTATTACAGATTTTGGTTATTTGCTCCTCCCAGAGCCACCAGTGATAATCCGCTGTTCCCACAGCAACGCAGCGATCTTCAGACTGACCTAGAGGCCATGCTTATTAGCAGACAGAGCTTACATGTAGGAGTGCACCTAGTTTATGTTATCAATGTAGAAGGTCACCCCTTTCTACAGCAATATTGTCAACTAAGTTACAGAAAATTAAAAGATAATCAAATCTGGTTTTAGTAGCTATGCCAAAATTTTAAGACCACTTTCATGTCTTCATTAGCATTTCTCTCCCAGACATCCATCAGCCATGAGTCTGAAGATGAGACTGAATATTCTCTAACAGCAAGATCACTCTGGTTATGGATGGAACTGAAGGAGTGGCTAATGAATGCAAACTAACTTTAGAGACTTGCCATTTCACTCTCCTTTGTATAGTAACATCAAGTAAAACATGACTATTCTTTCATCTGTTTTGCCTTAGTGACATTTGTAAATGCAGGGTCTGTCACCTTTGAATATTTAAATATTTTTTTAATAAGAAAATCAACTTCATTCAGTACAAACACTGGAGGGAGTTTTTTCCATTCTGCCAGGGACTGAATCTCATAATTTCTCTTGTACTTGTTTCTGTCCTTTCTAAGACAGCCATTTTTTTCACCCAGCTATGCATCCTTTTTACATGCCACGTAGTTCAGGACACAATAACTACATGTCCTAGTATCACAACAAAAAATCAGCTTGTTCTGGAGTTTATGGAATTAAAAATAGTATGTAGATGTACTAAGTGATGAAACCTGAAATAGGAGGGCTTTACTGAATAGTCAAGAACTGCACCCAGTACATTGTAAATATTAGAAAATCTTATCACAAATACTGAGAGCTGCTCTGTCTTTGCTTGCTGGTCTCATTGTGCAACAAATAATGACTGTCCTAACTGAGCTATTTTGTTTCCTAATTTCTTGGCTGTGCTGACTCCTTAAACATGTCAGAGAAAAATACCAGCTGGAGGATTGAACTGTTCTTTTACAACAATCTCTGAGGTTAAAACCTATTCATTTTAAGATGCTGTTCTTAGAAAACTCAACATTAATAATCATACCCTTGAAACATTCATAGAGGCATAATGTAAGTCTTAAGAGGTATTTTATGTCTCCATTTGCCATCCTTGGAGAATGTAAATATCTTTGAATATGTTAAGGCATACAGTGAACTTACTATGAGATAATAATTTATTATTTTAGCTCTGCTTCCTCTTAATCATAAGTTCAAAGGTTCTTTCAGACTGACCTTTTTAAATGTCAGTGTCCAAAGCAAAATGTAAGGGTGTCTTAATGCATCACTGGACTTATTATGCAAAAAATCCTCATCCACAGCCCTTTGAAACCCATTAGAAGGTTCTAATTGACTTAATACTTTTAGGTCAGATCAATAATTACTACAGCTGAGGCTAACTCAGGATCTTACATCAAAGCATCTTCTTTTAAGAATATCAGGTCCAGAGGTAGTGCTAAGCTAGGAGCTCAGTCTCATCTTGAATATTGGCATTCTGTAAGGGAATAATAATTTCTTATTTGCATTTCTTTATATAGAGAGAAGAAATGCATGGATCTAGAGGGAAGGTGATAGTCAGGATCTGAGATTGCACAGAACAGCAAGGGGGAGTCATAGAAAGAGCTTGCACAAAGGAACAGCATTCAGACTTGTGTTTTTCCCTTTTTTCCCATGTATAACAGACAGGGCTTTCTGTCTTCTCATAGTCTTGAGGGAGTCTCTCAGTGCAAAGAAAAAATGCTGCATTTTCACAGTAGGTTCCTTTTATATCAGATATGTGGTTTTTGTCTCCCACATGAAAATCTGTCTGTGTCTTAGACCTACTGAATAGCTAAAGATGATGACAGAAATTCAAGCAATAAGGCCCTTCAGATAACTGATTCATACAATTCCAAGCACAATAAGTTAACAGATTTGTGCTGCATCCAAATTTGCAAGTACAATCAGATTCAGAAGTGAATGCTATTGAGTGATGGGGCTCTGCACTGCTGCAGAGACTGCATGGGTGACTGACACTGAGATCCAAGCAATGGCACAGAGCAATGTCCTATTGATATACCACAAGGTCTAGCAGAAAGTGAGTATGGCACTAGAAATAAAATTCTGGTGACCACCTTGTCAGAAACCTGGCAAGTTTTTAGATAGCATCATTCTATAAGAAAAGATGGTAAGGAAAGGACTGTACAAGTGAAATAAAGTTCACAGTCAGTTGTGCAAGTGGTCATTAGAGCCTCTGTAGGGGGTCATTACATTACATATTATTTTGTTTTGCAGACATTTTCATGGAATCATAGCATAGCCTGACTGGTAAGGGACCTTAAAGATCATGTAGTTTCAACACCCCTGCCATGGGCAGGGACACCCTCTACTAGACCAGGTTGCCCAGGACCCCATCCAACCTGGCCCTGAACACTTCCAATGATGAGACATCTACCACATTACTAGGTAACCTGTTCCAGCGCCTCACCACCATCATAATGAAGAATTTTATTCTAATATCTAAACTAGATCTAACCTCCTTCAGCTTAAGGACCCCTTGTGCTGTTACTACATGCCCTTGTAAAAAGTCCCTCTCCTGCTTTCCTGTATGCATCCTTCAGGTACTGGAAGGCTGCTAGAGGATCGCTCTAGAGCCTTCTCCATGTTGAGCAACCCCAACTCTCTTACCTTGTCTTCATAGGAGAGATGCTCTGATTATCTTCATGGCCCTCCTCTGGACTCACTCTAACAGGTCTATGTCTTTCTGTGCCAAAGACCACAGAGTCAGACACAGTATTCCAGTGGAATCTCACAAGAGTTGAGCAGATGGAGAGAATCACCTCCCTTCACCAGCCAGTCACTCTTCTGGATCCCAGGATACAATTGGCTTTCTGGGCTGCAAGCACACACTGCCAGCTCATGTTGAGTTTCCTAACCACCAGCACTTCCAAGTCATTCTCCTCAGGGCTGCTCTCAATCCATTCTCCGCCTAGTCTGTATTTATTTGTGCTTGGGATTGCCCCAACCCACATGCAGGACCTTGCACGTAGTCTTATTGAACTTCATGAGTATTGCAGTGGTTCATCTTTCAAGCTTGTCAAGGTGTCTCAAATTCATCCATTTGACACAGGAAAACTACTGTAGCAGAAAGGAATTTATTGTTCCTAAAGAGCAATTTTTGTCTGCATTGGGAAGTCTTGACTGCTTCCTGAATAAAACAAAAAAAAAAAAAAAAAATCACTGTTTTTGGGTTTTGGATGAAAGACTAACTTCAGCCCAGATTTCCTCAAACAATTTCAGGATGTTAAAAATAAAGAATTACTTTCCCAAATGGTTCATATACCTCATCAAACTCTAAGGCCAGCCTGTCCTCACCACAAGATTGCAACACAATATCTCTTTGATCTGGCTTGCATTACAGAAGTGTTGTTTTGCTGTGGTTTTTTCCCTCCATAGTTCTATTTCTAACCCATTTTAAATGTCAAAACAATAAAAGGGTTTTTTTAAAAATTGGGTTTTGTTAGACATAAAACAGCACTTGCTCTGTAGTTGTTCACATTTTTCAAAATGCTTTGACATGGAAAAATGATTGTTATTATTTTTTCATCTACTAAATTGATCCTAAAATGTTAGCAACAATAGATCCAGTGCAGAAAATGTGGTTATTAAAAAGGCTGGAAGGTATTTTATTAGAGGTAAAGGTGCATTTCAGAGGCATTTTATTTTAGTGTGAAAAGACTTTTAGGAATTATATTGTCTTTACTTGTCTATACTGAAGGGCTACTGATTTTTCCTTTTGAGATACTAATCTCATAACAATTACTAAATGATTACAGTAAAAAAAGGTTTTCTAAAATTCTGCCTGGAGGAAATAAATACTAACTGCATAAAGACAATGGGTTATACTTTCAATGTTAAACTTTTAAAAATGCTTTTACAGAAAGACATTACCTTCAAGAAGGGGTCTTCAGTAAGCAAAGTGGGCCTAATCCTCAGTTCTATGCAGTTTAGGGTGGGTGTTCGGTATGCAGTGGCATCAGTAGAGAATCTAAGTTGGCTAAAGTGGTATGAAAATCTGATTAAACTATACTGCACCATGCTGTAGACACAGGCTAAAATCCTAGCAAATGATTCAAAACAAATTTTTGTTTAGTGTTCAGTTTGACCCAAAACAGGATCCAGTAAGAGAGGGAGACACATGACTTTATGAGAAGTACTTTTATTATTTTTACCTCAACAAATGTTTGTTTGCAGACCAAAACTGGGCTGCACAAAAAGAGTGCATGACCAAGGTAAACCTGCCTGGCTGCAAGGAGAAGAGGGGGATAGCAATGCTGTCGTGCCTCCTGCCTTAATGCCCAGCTTGAGCATGTTGGTTTCCCTTTGCAGAAGCTTGTGAAAGACAGCTTGTTACAGGTGAAAGACAACGTGCCATTGCGCTATCAAGCCTTGTGAAGTGACTAAGGGGAAGTCCCTCAAGTATTAGCTCTGTGTTTTGGGAATAGATGCCCATTGTCTCTGGTATGTAGGCTGTGAGATCCAGTCAGAGACAATTTACAGAGAAGCCCTGAAAGCGTAAGAGGTCTGGATCCCAGGCCTCGCTGATCTCTTTTGAAAATAACTGTTATACAACACTGGGTGTTCAGTAGGATCCTTACTACAGGGTAGTGAGATGGGTTCACAGTTTGGACTAGTCAGAGGTGGGCAGAAGTGGTGGAAGGGCTTTTTCTGTGGGTTACAATAGAATGGACCTGCTCTCTGGAAGTGTTGTAAGAGTTTAAGTGTGTCTGCAGGGAACTTCTGACTGGAAAATCTTTCCCAGGGCAGTCCTCAGCACCTATCTTGTAGAACAATGGAGCAGTGAACATCATGAGGGGGGTCTCCATTTCATCTTTTGAAAATAAGCCTGAGACAGGGTTCCTGCTAAGTCGGGTTTGTTTAGCCAGTTCCACTGACTCAGTATTTTGTTGCTCTGTTTTAACTACAAACAGTTCTGGCTGAATAACAGATTAAGAAAAAAAATAAACCAAGGTTTGGTTCCATTTTCCTTTTTACCATTCCCAACCTCACTGCTCTGTTGCCCTTTTAATTTTGGGCTGCCATTGGTTTCTGGGACACCTTGATAAAGCCTCAGAAACTTAGAGGCCATATATTTGCTAATTTAGTTTTCTGCATCATTTGTTACTCACTTGTCTGTTAAACAGACTACACAACATAAAGTCACGTATAATGGGGGAGAAGTTGAATAGTTTTAAAAGAGAGAAGTATTTAAAGAAAAAAACAACCCACCTGCACAAATTGTTTAACGTGTTCTTGTGCTCCAGCTCATTTGTACTGTGAGGACTTGTGATTCAGCCTGCCCTCTCTGTCAGACCAGCAACTCAGCAATTAGCATCACTCTCTTATGAGGCAATTGGAGGTCAACTGAGACCACATACTTTAGAAATTATGTTTGTAGAAATACTCCCTATGCAACATTCTACACTATGTTAAGAACAAAGAGAAATAGATGAAGACTCAATGAATCACATCTGATTGCAAAATATATATATATATACACACACACACACACAAATTTCACAACTTAAGAAAGTGCGGTGATCTTGGTCAGGTGCATGATACAGGAAAATTTGATTTACAAAAGAATTTCAAATTAATTACAGCATCACTGTTCTCCAGAGTCAGGGAATTCATGGTTCTTTGGGATTTCAACATCTAATTAGCATGAAAATATACAAAACTCAGAGAAACCTTGAAAAGCAAACAAAATAAACCACAAAAAAAAACCCAAAACAAAAATAAATCAGTTTTAGTCTTAAAAAGGAGGACTAACATTTCCATGAAACAAAGCTTTGAGGAATTGAGACATACATATAGTGTAAAGGTAGAATGGCATAATTGAAAAACATTAATTTTTTTGCTATAAGCAAATACCTCCAAAGAAAATTCACTGCTATTTCTTATATTAACTCTGTCCATAACTAAAAAGGTTTACCCCATGGGCAATCTGTTTCCCATCACATCTTGCTAGGTAGAGTGTTGCCATTCTCATTGCTTTTCACAAAGACAGAAGCGCAGTGGGGTAACAGGACTTCATGTCAGGTTCTAGGAGGACTTTCTATTTTGGGTTAAGTATGTTGATTGCAGAAGTTCATCCTGCCTCTTGCTGTTTCGGCATTCATACTTTGTCTACTATTTTATATTCCTCCTAGACATGCCACTGACCTGTGTATGAGACCTTTTGCTATCAAAGTAGGGGATGTTTTGTCACTCACATTGCTTTTTGTTTTCTCTGTACTGGCTGTCCAAACTCGGGTTCTCTGAATGATTTCAGGTAATTTCTAGTTAAAAACACTGGTTTAAGTGACTATTTTGTTTTTAACATCATATAGTTATATCCACCTTCTTCTGTCTTGGAGACCCTATATTTCTCAGTGCCACATGTTCATGCTTAATCAGAACTGTATTAAATTAAAGCAGTAAAGGGACATGGAATGTCTCAGCTCTGTATGAGGAGTGGTATTTCACTCACAAATGCATTGCTGGGTGGATGTCACATGGTGATCCTTCAGACACCTGTGTGACTCCTAACTCTAGCTGTTAGTCTTCCCTTTCCCACTCTTTTTATTCTGGAGCCCCTTACCTTCTTACCAATTTACTACAAAGCCAGATTTCCCCAGTGCCTCCCAGCTCACCCAGAGGTCTTCAGAGTTCCCAAAAGCACTTGACCTCTCTCAAATCTGATTTCTTGGTCTCCCAAGAGCAGTCCCGACTTCTCACGAGCACTTCTTTCACTAATACCCCAAGTCCTTCCCCTATTTTGCTCTCTTCTGATGAAATAGCCCCAAGTCTTTCAAAAAACTGGTCCTAGATCACTTCACCAGCTTTGATATTCTTCACCAGCCCACCTTAGGCCCATTTTTATGTCACAGCTCACCTTCCAACATAGTCTGAAACACATATGCTGTACAGCTCTCTTACAGATTCCCTTTCTCCACCTGCTGCTTTGTCTATACATAGTTGATGGATTTCTAATTTCACAAACACACTCTCACTTTTCTGCTAGCTGCATGTTATCTGCTGTCATCTCTTATTGCCAGCTGCCAGCTCAGCTGCTCCAGTCCTGGCTTCCCCAGGGCAGCAAAGCTTCCTGCAGACAGCCTAAACCCCACAATCAACATTTATGACAGCATTGATTACGACTTTTGAGGGCAAAAGTAAAGTCTTTACATGCAGGAAATAAGTTTCTGATGGGACATCATATGCAGAATGAGACTTTCACCCTTTACAACTCCACTTAAAGCATCATGAGCCAGAGCAGTGAAACCACTTCAGCTTTCCATTCACTTTTCTTGGCTGAGGGACATTTAGGGTATTGTGAGAGCACAGTGAGAGATGTATGGTGAAGTATATCACAGCACAGCGTGGTACAGTGCTCAGTTGAGCACTTGGGCCTTCCTCTCATAATTACCACTAACTGAGAGTTAATCAGCCACAAGATCCAATTCCAACCGTCCTAGTTAGCCAGCGAGTAGCCTCAGAGGTGTCCCAATTACACAATGTAAAGACTATAAAATATCTGCATAAGCTTGGCTCCTAGTGAGACCTCTTGATTAAAAAGACATCATTGTTTCACACCTCTGCTAATTAGCACTGACAGTACCTCTGATTTCAGAAGAATTTGATTGCTTCCAGCATATTACTGCACTGACAACTGATGCAGTCCTGCACACCACTCCATGTTATCTTGAGAACAATACTGTAAAATGACCTCATATCACCTCTGATAGCTTTGCTAGGAAAGATTTTGCTGTATAAATATTCAACATAGCTAGAAGCTCTCATATCAAAGGAACCTAACTATATAACTGCAGATAGCTGAAAATTTCATTCTGCCATTTATGTAATTTTTATTTCGTTATTGCTCTTTATGTCCTGTTCCAGGTCTTATTGCAAATTAATCACAAGGTAGCTATTAATGCAGAGTGTAAAAGAAAACAACTCATGTAACATTAAAACAAGAATTATAGTTGAAAATGTACCACATTATTTTAATTAAAATATGCAAGCTACTTCACAATTACACAAAATCAAAACCAGTAAGCTCTATTGTTTGTCTTGGCCATAGTTAGACTCCAACAAACTGTGAAATAAATCAAATGGCAGACATTACATCTGTCTGCAGGTTGTTTAATCATAATTTGAGCAGAACAACTGAACACCAATAAGTGTTTCTGAATTGCACTCCCATTACTTAATCAAGGGTTTTAATACATTAAAAAAACCCAGCCTCCATTTTAAGTGTAAAAGAGTGCATACAGACCATTATGCACACAGAATCCAGGAAGCAGGGCACAGCAAATTATTTGTATTTCTATCCTATCCACAGTTCAGGCCTTACCGAAATAAGCACAGAGCATGCAGTGATGCCAAATATCCTGCTAGGAATATTTAAAACCTTTTTTAAAGGATTGTTACAAATAGAAAATCCATGATGGAGACATCTAACAACATGAGGTTTTTTTATCTTGTGCAGTTTTCTAGATACAGAATGTGCACATAATTTCTGTCTTAAAGTGAAAAATACACACATAGCAAGGTTTGATTTTTTTCCCCCGCCTTTGGCTACAGGTGAACAAATCTAGGTGAATTATAGCTGTACTCAGTGCAACAATTCAGCATTCTTGCAATGTATTCCCCCCAGTTGCTAACACTGTCTTTAAAAGGCAGAGTGGCACATCAGCTTTGTGAGCACCTTTGGCAATAACATCTTCCCCTGACTGGCTGCTGGCACCGAGCAGCACCAGTATCCTACATTATACTTCAGCAAACCCATTCCCAGCAGGTATGCTGTTACACCAGCATTTGACCTGCTATGTGTGAAAAACTGATTGATAAGGCATACTATACTGTTCCAGCATGCAATAGTAAATGTACACAATTACTCTGAGCCATTTAACACATACAAATAACTGAGAGAGTTCTTTATGAGAAGCAATATACCATTCTTTTCTCCTTGTTCTGACTAAAAAGATGTGATTGCCTGGCAGATCTGTGCTTTGAAGCACACATTTGAAATTGCACCATTTCTCATAAATGTATCTTGCTTGAGAATGAACTTTAAAGACCAAATCTTAATGCCAGGGTGTTCCTCCCATTTGAGAGATGTCTTTTGTTCTGTAAGTACCTAAGATCATTTTCAATATAACTGGTAGGCATAATGCAGGGAAAAAGATGACACTTTCCTTAAGTTTTTTAATCAAGGTTTTTTTTTTCCAATTGTAATCAGCTCTCAGAGTACAAAGAAGAGCCCAATGGAGTTTTTATAGAATTATGTGGCTTTTACTTGAAGTTTATGATGAATCGATTAGGTACATGGCAACGATAATTGGAGATGGAGTGCATTCATTCAAGCCAAGCAAAATTTTACAATCTTCAGCCTCCAATTATTCTCTTAAAAGTCTGGCAGCCATGCAATTTACTCTGCAATCATTTTGTGAACAGCGTGCTCTTTATATAGCAAAACATCTTCATTTTTTATCACACATTTCCTAGACTTCAGATAATGTGGTTTTCCTCACACTCTGACCCAGGAATAGTGGAATATTTCCAATTGTGTGCAAGTCCAGAAGGGATGCAAATCGCTGTGACTCAGATTAAGACTAAATCTGATGCCAAAAGAAAGCTACAACAACTAAACTGCTCTTTATCTCCTTCCAGTCACTGTAAAAGTCAAGAGGATTAGCCCAGAAGTATGTCTTCATTGCCAATGCCCATAGTTAGATAATATGAATTTCATTTGACTAGAAATTAAAGACAGCTAACTAATGCTAAGAAAGCATTGATGTGACTGATACCAGAATTATGCAGAATTAGTCAGGTGAGTGTAATAAAAGAGAGACTTAAAAAGGGTAGAGGATGCAGGGAGGATTAGAATGAGGGCTTGGGAGAGTGGTCTGCAGTGGAATGCATTACTGTACGTAATATCAGTTCACACTGTACATCCCGATAGTCCATTCTGGAATCCAAGTCCACATTTGTCTCAAAGAGCAGCTTCAGGAGTGCTGAGAAATAAAACTTTTTCAAACAGCTGCCCCAGGCCCCATCTCCATATGGGTTTCTGCACATCAGCAATTCACCCAAATGTGTTCACTGGCCCTTTAATCTGCCCTGTGGTTAAAATAAAAAAAAAATTTAAAATCATAGCTAATGAAGAAGATATAGCTTTCAAAGGCTTTTTCAGGTTATGCTGGTTGGCTTGACTACGGTTTCATTAGCATAAAAAGAGAGTGGCAAAAATTTTACACCATTGAAGATTACATCAAGCTAACTGCCCATCTCTTCAAATGAAAGCCAAGTTCTGGAAGAATAGAATGGTGTCACAGAGGTAGCAGTAAGGATGAAATGCATAATTACACACAGTTGAATACATTCTCTTGAATAATGAAATTCGCTTTTATTTATATTGCACCAGGTTTAAACTTAAAACTAAGAGCTGAGGTGCTAAGCAAATAGGTGCTAAAAGAAATAACCATTATGACCATCATTCAGAGCACAGTATTTTTCTTCCAAGACCTATGGAGAACTTCAATAATATAAATTTCATATGTTTTACAACACTCTACCAAGGTCAGGTCTACTGAGAAGCTATGACTCTTTGCTGCTCTTCGGGTCATCATCTACACCAGATGCAAAGTATATAACGAGTGCAAATCTCTGCCTCAACAGAATAATCTTATTTAGATGAGAATTACTGTAGCAGTGGCATAGCCTTGATGGATGCTCCAAAAATGTCACTGGCATAAATTAGCTCTATACCCTAATCAAAGAGCAGGAGGAAGACCTGTCTCCTACTTCAGTGGCTTAAGTGTAAGATTTTCATTTTTCCTTTACATTATACATTAACCTCAATATAAGTACTTTCACTGCAAACATTTCCAAACAGAAGAGTAGTCCCAGTGGAACATTTTGTGATCATCAGGTTAAATATATGCACATAGTAAATCATAAGATTGGAACTGCTAAGCTGTACCTGCATTGGGATGTACTGTACCATCAAGTTCTTTTCAGCAGGATTTCCCTTCATAAACAGTAAAGTGTTTTGATTTATAGTTTCTTTGCATAGCAATATTAAAACTATTTACTGAAAGCATGCCACTGCAATGTATGAAGCCAGAACTAGGGTTTATATATTCCAAAGCTGAATAATGAAACAAAATTTTAATACTGGGGTCTTTAAAACATGCAAACACATTAAAAATGCACAACTAAGTATAACTGGTAGGAATAGAGGAAATACATTTGTCTGCCTAGGTTACCATCAAAAATTTAAGTGGCAACATCAAACTAAGTCTCTGGCATATGTGCCAAGGTTTCCTGCTTAGTACTTAAAGACGCTTATGCTCCTTGAACTGAAAATTCATTCTGTTGCAAATTGCTTTGTAGTTTTTGACATATTTATTTACAGGCTTGCCTGGTGACCTTTATCTTTGGCTCAGCTTTGTGAAATTGTAGAATGGGCAGAACCAAACTACTCTTACTAAATTCAGAACTCATAAACTAATGATTTCCTCCTCCCCTTAACATTTACTTCTTTAAAATGTTGAGTGTAATCATTCTATCTGTTTTAGAACCATCTGTTTCATTTACATGTTGCCAATCAGTCACTTTATGCAATTACAGGCCAAGATTCAAAAAAACCCAAAAAACAACAACAACAACAAAAAAAACCCACCCCAAAAAAACCCCACCACACCACCACAGCAAAAAAAGGATGTTTATGGTTTTTAGCTAGCTGCGGACTGGTTGTTAGTGATTTTACTCAATCTTGCGAGATGTACAGCTCAGCAGCCTTACCCAGCATGAGGGGAGAAAGGCCTGGTTCCCATTTCTTGCTCAGACCACAGAGAGCATTATCTTTTTTGTCTTGGATCATCTCCCTGGCCAAGTTTACAGCTACCTTGATGCAAATAATGGAAGAGCAGCAAGGGCAAAGAGAACATAAAATGTTCCAGCTGATAGGATGAAAAGTTTGTCCTGAAGCTTCTTTTGACTTCTGCTTGGCAACATGGGTTGGCTGGGCTGTGTGGCATTCAACGCGCAACTTTAGTGTGAAACATTTGAAAAACCTCCCTGCTGCTTTAGGGAACAGGCAAGTGAGGGTAACCACAGAGGTTTCTCCACTCTCCAACTGACAATAAAAGTGGGTAACCACCTGCTTACTTTTGGAAAACGCTACTATCTCTACCTGTAGCATAGTGTGTCATTAACCAGACTTTTTACAAACAGAAAATTTCAGGTTTAAATTCACGCATATAAGAACTCAGCTAGTGAAAGGCTTATTGCAGTCTATGTGTTTTCCTATTTATAGGTCTCCAACAATCACAGAATTAGAAACATTCATTTACTGTCAGACTCTCCCACCTTTATTTGTGATGGATGGTGGTTTATTCTTCCAAAATTGTGACCAGCTTCATTAATTGTTTTCCCTGTTTTCTAAACTAGAATGTTGAGGATACACTTGGCTTTCAAGACAGGGAGCACCGAGCTTCCAAAACCATTTTTTTTTCTAACATCTGTTTTACACTGCAAAATTCCATTTGATAAAATCCCAAACCTCTAATGATCTTGCGGAACAGTTACACAGTTTTGTCCTTGGTTAAATAAATGCAAAGTCTAGGATGTTGCAAGATAATCATTTATTGATGGAAAACAAACATTCTAGCTACATTATGCCAACCCACTGATTAACTTCAAGGACTCAGACATGACTCAGAAACAGTGGTGTTAACTGACAATACCTTCTCTCTAGCATGGCCTTTATGTCCTCAATTTCTCTCAGGAAGGCACAGAATAGGTAAAGCAGCATCTTTGCTGCAACTTTCACAGTTTTTCCATGACCCACTTCCACCTATCCTCTAAAGATAGCAGGAGAGGATCCATCAAAACTGGAGATTTTGCTATGGGGATGGGGCCCTTTTCTGAAAGCCTTCTCAAATTCATGGAGACAGTGAAAGGGTTTTGATTTGTTCCTTCATAACCAGACTTCATCTTCACTGTGATATCTGGATCTGGAAATTCAATTATATTCTGCAAGGGAAAATGTGTCTAACTGCAAAGGGACAGGGAAGTGTTGTGCATGTCTCATGGTAAATGGTATGGTCATCGCTGCTACACAGAACTGCACAGAAAAGCAGTTAAAGCTCTGCTCATGACTGAT
Organism: Hypotaenidia okinawae; assembly: GCA_027925045.1. NCBI lineage: Eukaryota > Metazoa > Chordata > Aves > Gruiformes > Rallidae > Hypotaenidia > Hypotaenidia okinawae. The sequence goes on along the minus strand of BSDF01000006.1, from coordinate 42,083,666 downwards.
TTTTCAATTCAGCAAATGAACTAAAAAAAACCAAAGGCTTCATTCCAAGCCAAATTTTCTTCTTTTTTTCATGAAAAACAACCAAAACTACTTCATTTCATTGACACTTTTTAATAAGAATCATTTCAGGTGTATGCATGGGGGAACAAACAAATGAATTTATGCATATCATTCACAAAAATGTGGAAGGAAATGCTACATTTTGCAGTTAGCAATCATTGGAAGCTGAGAAAGCTTAACCAGAGAGGAGGAATGTTGAGTTGGTTACAGGCAGAGGAAATCTAAACAGAACTCTTATGGACCAAATGTATGGCCTAACCACTAAGCAACTGGGCAGAAAGAGGTGGCAGTCAGCCAGTCTCAGATGCTACATTTTTTGTTTTATACAAATACTAACTTTATCTCTGATACAGATCAAAATAATAGTGCTAGTTTGGAAGATCAGCCACTCAAGGAGGAGATAAAACACCCAAGTACTCCTGGGAATTTTTAATTGTATTTACTAAATATAACAGCTCAAACAAGAGACAGTGAGAAACCATCTATTTCCCCCTATATTATCACAATACTTGTGACTTAGCTCTTGTTCCCTGGAGAGGATGCTCAGGCACAATTTAGATCTTGCACTGAATCCTAAACTACATTTTCTGCTGGGCAAAAGGAAGACAACTTCTCCGTCATTTCTAGCTGAGAAAATATATTCCAACTTATTTAGCAAATGCCACTTTAGATCACAATTTTAGTGTAACCAAACATCAAAGCATAAATTTTGCCACAAGCTTAGTTTTCACTCAAAAAATAAAACAACTCAGCTTTAATGATAAGAATGATAAAATTGCGTGAGGGTTAAGTGTCATCTAAAAAGCTCTTTATAAAATAACAATGACTACATTACTGAGCTAGAAAGGTGTGGGAGTTTTTTATTATTGTTAACTGTAGATTTTTGAGGTTGTTTTGAGAACCTGCCTTATTTGAAAAATGTTTAACTATTTTCATGCTGCTATCTAAAGCATATATCAAATTCAGCAATAATAATTTGAACGTGCACCTACTATTAAGGCATATTGTGGCGAGATTTTGATCTCTTATATCATTTGGCAAGGAAATGGAAAATGCAGTTTGATCAAAACAAATGTGTAATATTAAGTCTGAGGTCAATAAAGATAATAGACAGTGTATACTTAATGGCATAACTATGGAGAACATTGAGCGGTAAATGGATTAAGAGTTATGTTATAAATAATGTTTGTGCCATTATCTCAGCTCATCAGTCATGGAAAAGCAATTCATAGGAGTACTCAGTAAGGACAGTATCTTTACCTTATTTCATTGAAAACACCAATGATCTTCTGGATTGGGGAAATGTATTAACCTAAAATGAAGTCAGTTATTCATTTAGTATAGGGTCAGAAAATCATTAGCAAAACTTGAAGAAGAAGGATTCATGCCAAGACTCTAAATCAAGTCAAAACTTACCTGGGAGATAATGAGAGCCATCACAAGCAGCACACATAGGTTAAAATGCAGCTCCTTTTGATGTTCCTAAAGGGTAGACTGAGGCCCTGACTTTAACATTTCCTATAAAGGCACTGGCACAAAACACTGAGTTGACAATGTTTCCTGAATATTCAGTGATACGTGTAAAATCAAGACAGGAGCCAGAAGGAATATATTACATTACAAGAAAGTATAACTAATCTTGAAGAGTAAAGTAATAGGAACAAGGTTAAAGTTAGCAGTAGGAAGTACAAAACCATGTACTAAAAGGCTGTTTACCAGTAGTTCAGATGTCAGGCAGCCACTTTTCTGCCTTTTCATTGTTCCCAAACTGCTAGGCATGCTCTGGTAGGCACAGTCAAAGCCTATATATGCACTTCAGCAACAGACAGCACAGCAGTTCAACTAGCCTGTGCTCAGAAACCTGAGCTAGCATAGTGGGCATGCAACATCAGATTCTATTTTGAAATGTCAGACCACTAGCCAAAATATCTGCAGAGCAAGTTAGCCCTGTTTTTTCTCCACCTGGCCTTTGGTCCTTACAGCCCGTTTCTCTACCATATTCTTTAGGTAAAATTAGAAGCCTCAGTTCACAAAAGATATTGATAAGCAAGTCCCTGAAACTGTGTGGTGTACTACTGCTCACTACCAGTTAATACCCACACCCAAGTGGGTGTCTATGCTCTAGTCTTTGAAGATTTTACATATGTTCAATCTCAACACTGTGGTTCAGACTCTTGCAATTGGTTTCAGTCTTGTGCCATCCCTTACCTCATCCATTTGCAGTACAGCATAGCAGTCTCTGTCCTACTCTAGGATCCTATGGGCCAGTTGCATTTGGCTGGTCTGATTTGTAATCTACTGTGGAAGAATGATCTTCTTATCACATCTCCAGGTTCAAAGGCATCACTCACAGCTGCAGCCTCCTCCTGTCTCAGGACCTGTTTGAGAAAGAAAATATCTGAGGTCTGTGATTTAGAAAGTCTGGGCATCACAGCTTTTATTCTTATCTTTGTCCTGGAAAGCAGTATGCACAGATTCTAATTGCAGCCCAAGTAATAGAATAAGAAATAAATCATTACTAATGACATATGCTGTCCAGCCTCAATTTTGAAAAATGCTCAGGTGGAAACACAGAAATCTCACCAAAGACTGTTTCTGCTTTCAAAGGGGCTTTTAAATTGCCAATTCATGGCAAACAGAAAAAAAACTAACGTTGCTTTCCAGACAGTTACCCAGAAGTAGCTGTAGGCACTGTGGCTGTATATGCTGTTGGTCTGAATCCCAAATACGTAGTGTGACTGGGAGGCAGGAGGGAAGAACAGGACAAACAGTGTGAGTCAGAAACAGACAACACAGCTACAATTTAAGCACACGTATTTTTTCCTTCCCTTGGATTTATGATTGCCTTTTGAAAGTTTGTCCAAGCAAAAATTTCCTCTTGCTACAAGAGGAGTTGTCCCCAGAGAAGATAGAGTAGGACACACTAGTTCAGGACTATTCTGGAGGGAAAGGATGCCTTCCCTCATCATTTGCTCAGGCTTGATCCATTCCTTTTTGCATGTTAATCATGTGACATTTTGGCAGAGATATCCAGGAGCAAGTTTTGGAAAGGGCTTATCTGGCTTCTCTGGAACAATCAAATAAATACTGATAAAACCATGCATGCTTTTCTGCAAATGATAATAAGGATCACTCAAACTGCCCAGCAAAGTACTGTGTGCATTGACTTGGCCTCATGCCTCTCCCATCATTAAAGAGACGTGCTTTCTAGCCTTTAATGCTTCACAGTCCAGAGTAGTTGCTTTGCAAAAACAACTACCACAAGAAAATATGGAAAATAAATCAAGCTGGACATCAAGAACTTTTCACTTAGAGTCTTATTTATTAATTCTAATAAGCATGAGATTTATGCTGATTGCTTCTATCTTATTCATGTATATCTTTTATTATTCCAGTATCTTTAATAAAAGAGGATTTATCTTCATTAGTTCTTAGATTGGCTACACTACAACCTTAGAATCATAGAGTTATTTTAGGTTGGAAAAGACCTTTAAGATCAATGATTAACCTAACACTGCCAAGTCCACCACTAAACCGTGTCCCTAAGCACTGCATTTACATGTCTTCTAAGTATCTCCAGGGATGGTGACTCATCCACTTGCTCGGGGCACCCTTTTGGTGAAGAATTTCTTCCTAATAACCAATCTAAACCTCCCCTGGTTCAACTTGAGGCCATTTCCACTCATTATTTGGGAAAGCGGACCAACACTTATCTGGCTACAACCTCCTTTCAGGTAGTTGTAGAGACTGATAAGGTCTCTCCTGAGCCTTCTTTTCTCTCAGCTAAACAATCCCATGTTCCTCAGCTGCTCCTCATAAGACTTTCTCTTCTCCCTAGACCCTTCACCAGCTTCATTGCTATTCTCTGGACACAGTCCAGCAACTCAATGCCTTTCTTGGAGTGAGGAACACAAAACTGAACACAGTATTCAAGGTGTGACCTCACCAGCACTAGGTACGAGGGGACAGTCACTTCCCTAGTCCTGTATTTGTAATACAAGCCACAATGCATATAGAATATTTCATCTGCTTCTTCATCTTGGGTGGTCTGTAACAGCATCCCACCATGATATGTGCTTGTTGGCCTTCCCCCTGATTCTTACCCATAAACATTCAACCCTAACATCACAATCATTAACCTGTAGATAATCAAAAAAGTCCCTAACACACAGGACTACCCTACTATCTCTCCTTCCTTGCCTCTCTCTGCTGAAGAGTTTATAACCATACATTACAGCATTCTAACTGTGGGAGTCAACCCACCAAGTTTCCATGACAGCAACTATATAAAAGTTTTCCCACTGCATAATGGCTTCCAGCTCCTCCTGTTTGTTGCCCATGCTGTGTGCATCAGTGTAGATGCACTTCAGTTGGGCTATTGATCCTGCTACCTTTACTGTAATCCTTGGGGTTTTTTGCTGCCACATGGATCTCTACCTCTTACCTCTACTGAGATGGCAGATTGAAGGATGTCCTGTAGGTGATATAACTGCAAATAAAATCTCAGATCACACTCTCCATATCAGCTAAAATCATGCTAGCAAGCAGTTTGCATACTATCTTAAAGTACAATATCTTTTCTGTACACTCTGCCTTCAGACAAGATATTGATGAGGTCTGCTGTTAACAGTTTCCGTATTTCTTTTCTGTCTTCAGTAAATCACTAATGTTTGCCAGAACATGACAAATACATGATTCAGTTGTAAAGACAGAGCCATTGAAACCTGTGTTTGGACATAATGTGTCCAAAAACACAGGATGTTACATGAAAAACGTATCTTCTGACAACCAGTCAGGATAATGAAACCTTTTTTATGTTCAGATTAATTATGAGAAAGTCATCATGGTAATATGTGCAATGTATTGCACTGAGACAGGAAGAATACCACAGGAGAAAAAGAAAAATCAGTCCTGGAATTGAGGAAGTTTTCGTATTCTAACAGATGGCCTGTGCAACTGGGCGCACAGTCACTGTGTTATTTCCACTCACCTGCCATCACATATCCTTGGATTTTGAACTCTTAGGTCATCTTACTATGCACAAGTGTCACCTCTCACATTATACAGTCCTTTCTGTTTGGTGGATTAATAAACTTGCTATATTTATAACTGTTAAAGTAGAGCACAGACAGTAGTGCAGAATTACCTGCATACAAAACATAATTTTATAAGGCTCTTGCAATATATTTGATATATAAATATAAAATATATATCTTAATATATCCACATAATTTATAATATTAATATTTTTCTATTTTAGTCTATTTTAGATAGCTCTTTTACAATACAAAAATACAGAAACACCAAAGAAAGGAGCTGGATTCCAACACTGAAAACTAGCGAGAAATTCTGAAGAATTTCAGTATTTTCAGGATTAGATAAATTTTAAATACATTTTAATATACTGAGAAAGACCAAAAGCCTGATGAGAAAAGGAAGTTACAGGTATTCAGAGTCCATCTGGATTTGATGCAAGACACTTACATAATCTTCATACACTTCAAAGCATAACAGAAATCATCTTGCTTCAGGGATTGTTCTCTCTGGAGTAGATATCTCTTTTAAAGCATAACCCTTCAGTCCTGGAATGAAGCATGGGGAAACCGAAGGCAAATGGATAGCACAATTACCCTTACCATGTTTGGTCTCATGTTTTCATTCACATTTCTCTTGTTCTTTCAGGATACTCTTACCATCTTTTCAAATGTTTTTCCCTCCTGTCTTTCATCTGCATCCACAAGAAGGGGAATCTGGTTCTTTTAAATGGCTGAAGCTTCTGTGAAGTTAAGACTGGATGAGTCCTCATTTCATGATCAAATAAAAGGAAGGAAATCCACATAAGAAGTCATGATACAGTAAATAGTGAAGCTTGAACAGTGTGCTTTCAAGTCTGAAAAGGAAGATGCAGAAGTGAACAACTCCAGAGAAGCCAATGAACAGGCACTGGAGATGAACGGAGGTGACAATGTACAATTTTCTATGCACATCTGCAAATCATATCATGCCAATGGCATATTTCTGATCAGTAGAGATACAGTACATACGTCCTTTCTGGTTTTGTTTGTGCTTTATCTCCTTCAAGAGGCCTGTTACAGTCAATGAGTAAAAGGTATGGGATGGGACATTATTATTAACATTGAAATACTGAAGGAAAAAACAATGTCATTTATGCCAGTTTAGTGAACCAAACAAGCCTAACTCCTACCCTTGCAAATGTGCTGCTACCTCCAGTTCCTCTAGCCCTCAGAGGGAAGCAGTCCTAAGAAAGAACAGAAAGTTATGCTTTTATAAAAGAAAGAGCACAATATGTTTTCACATCTCTCCATAAAGATCAGATTTCAACTCAACACAAATTGACTTACTCCAGAGAATGCCATCATCTTGCACCTGAAAGATTAGGGCAGTATAAGAGTTCTAGCACTCAGCAGCATTTTGTATGGGACAGACATATCCAAAGAGCCATATTTTGTTAAAAATTATATGGAATTTCTCAAATCCTGTTTTTTTCTCAGCATCCTGGGGTGACAGCCTCCCTGGATCTGAAATGGTGTGTTTCCCTAGAGACTAAGAGCTGAGAAACTTCCATCAGGGAGCCTGGCAGCATCCTTGTATTCTCCAGGAACACGTGAACATCACCAAAACCCAACTATGGAGCTCCTGGAATCCACCCAGAGCAGCAGAGAAGTCTTTGGTGCTGCTGGAAATACACATCACTGCAGCCTCTACTGCTCTCAATTAGCTCAAACTATTCCTTTTAGCTCTCTGGGTTTCTTACAATGGTACCCACCATGTTATATAGCTTGCCATAATTTTAGCTTTGCTTACACTAAAATACTATTCTAGACTATCTAGGGAGCCTTGCTGTGGGTAATACGTCGTCTGCTCAAAAAGAAATGTGGGAGCCTCAGGAACTATTCTGATGGAAAACCATTTAGATGGTAGAAACATTTTAATCAGATATACAAGAGTTTTGATATAGCAACCCTTTAATATTAGGTTTCTTTTCAAGCCTGGGACCAAGGTGCCAGCAGCAGTGAAACCATGTTGCTTTGTCAACACTTGCAGAAAGCAAAGAGGCTGCCTGCAGAAATGTTGTTTCTTTAATTTCCTTTAACCTGACTGCATTGGGTGACAATACGCAGAAATCCAACCAGTCCTACGGCTGACATGAATCTATTCCTGTCACTTTGATCATTCTGTGGCTAAAAAGCAGAACGTATTTTTTTCAGGTCTGAGAGAAGGAATTAACAATTACAGAAAAACTGATGTGATTAGTACAGGGTCAGATCCTGACAGAGGTTAAACACCCTGGGTTGCTACTGACCCCCAACGGGAGCCTGGAGATTTACAGGTTCATTATTCCACAGTCTATGCCCTTGCCGTGAGGGTTAAAATGTACCCCCTTTAAACTCTGGCCATGATACCTTAGTAAAAAGGAAGACAGAAAGGAGAATTGTTTAAATTGGAGTGCCATGTTTTGCTGAAAAGAAAAGGATTCTGACTTTAAAACCCTGACAAGTTATTATCCCCTTCACTAACACATATCCTGAGATTTTCTTTTAACCTGGCAATATTTTAAGAAGCTGATAGCAGCAAGAAGAGAGGGAAGGGAGGGGAAGGGCAAAACCACTTTCAAAACTGTCCTTTTGAGCACTGGAACAAGCTGCCTGGTGAATACAAAAGATACAGTGTCAAGGGGGTTTATTTGCTCTATTTTTCACACATTACCTATGGTGCATCAGTCCAGACCCTGATTTTAGCTGTACTGTATTTTTCTGTACAGTGTATGAAGAGTTCAACCACAACTACATCTATAATGCAGGGTCTGTCCTATGACAGGAGTTTTAGATGTTTAGTGATGAACATCTTTGAGAGAGAAAAAAAAAGTCTTTTTCCTTTTGTGCTGGTTTTGTCTGGGTTAAAGTTAACTTTCTTCACAGTAGCTGGTGTGAGGCTATTGTTTGTATTTGTGTTGAACACATTGTTTATAACACAGGGATGTTTCCATCACTGCTGAGCAGTGCTTGCACAGAGCCAAGGCCTTTGCTGCTTCTCACACACACCACCCCACCATGAGTAGGCTGGGGTTGCACAAGGAGTTGGGTCAGTTGACAGAGGTCCCCAACTGACCAAAGGGATATTCCATACCATATTATGCCATTCTCAGCATATAAAGCTGGAGGAAGAAGAGGGAAGGAGGGATGCTCAGAGTGATGGTATTTGTCTTTCCATGTAACTGTTATGTGTGATGGACCACTGCTGTCCTGGAGTTACTCTTCCTGAGTCACAGAGCAATAAAAGCATAGGAAGAGGAAGAAGACATTTTTCTGGTTTCTGCAGAAAACCTCATTCTTAACTGTTCAGTGCACAACTATGCACAAGGCTAGGAGAGAAATCTACTGAAGCCTGGTACCATTGAAAGGTCAAGTTCTCCACAGCCCATGCTATAAAATCTAGTGACTGTATCACCAGACAGCTTTGGAATCCATAATGGGAGCAGGACTGTTTAATATTTTTATCAGTGACATGGGGAGAGGAGAGATCAAATGCATGCACCCTCAGCAAGTTTTCAGATGACACCAAGCCAAGCACTGCAGCTCCCATGCCTGAGGGATGGGATGCCACCCAGAATGACCTGGACAAGCTCGAGAAGGTGTCCCATGTAAACCTCATGAGGTTCAACAAGGCCAAGTACAAGGTCCTGCACACAGGTCATGGAAACCCCAGATATCAGTATAGGCTGAGGGATGAAGGAATTGAGAGCAGCCCTCTGGAGAAGGATTTGGGGATACTGGTGGATGGAAAGCTGGACATGGTAAGTCTTTTAACCCTGGTTAAAAGACTAATGCAGACATTTACACTGGCAAATCAACTTGGTTGTTTTTCCAGACTTTCACAAGTGCAGATGCTGGGATGTGAATATTTCTTAGGTGTTAATATTCCTGAATATTAATGTAGGGCATAGAGCGCAAGGGCATGAATTATCACATCTGTCAGTAACAAACACTGCCATCTGTTGTCACTGCGGGAGTAGGATCATCCTGTCCTTGCTACCTCTCCCCTGTCTCACTCTTGGTACCGGAAAGTCTCAGTGTGTGATTCTCCCTCCAAGTGTTTGACAAACACTGCTCTACTCTGCAACATACTGGTTGCTGCTGAGGCTACACCAGCCATACTTGTAAGACCTTTGATTGCTCCCTCAAGTCAAGTGCTAAAGGTGGGAGCAAATGATTGTCCAACATAAAACTTTTACAAGAATCTCCAAAATTATTGTTCTGAATTTCCTGATCTGAAGATCAGGAGAAAGCAACAGACCCTCTAGTCTTTCTTCTTTTTACACATTGAAGGATTGTGCTAGCCTCTGCTGCCTGCCTCAATGCCTGGCCATTGCTTCCATGGCTTTGCACATTGCAGACCTGCATTCTCTAAGTACAGCCTGCGTTGCCTGCTCCTGAAGACATGGTTCTGCTGCACTGAGAATCTAAATGCTGAAATGCTGGATTTAGCCACTGCAGATTCTGGTTCAGATAACCTCTTTCAATGATAATTCCTTACCAGAACCTACACTTTAAAGTCTTCCAGTTAACTAACCCTATGTATTGTATACTTATAAAACTCATTTTTAAATGAGAAAGCCCAGCATCTCACAAAAACAACATCTATGACATCTTTAGAGATATCTTCATCTACCCAATTATCAATCTTAAAGAATCTCCAACAAAACAAAATCTATTCTCCCTACTACTCTTCTAGTAGACATTCCCTCTCTCTTTGCCTCCTGTGTCCCTGAGAAAGAATATGTACTTGGTCCTCTCAGGGGTGTTTACTGAATATTCTGCTTTTTCTGGATGGCTCTTAACTGTTTCTTTACAGTTTTCTTTGTCTTACTCAATTATACTGTTTCACTTATTGTTTTTCGTGAATCTGGCCACTTTAAGCACCGTTTAACCCCACTTGGATCTATCCTCCATGTGCCCATACTTACTGCTATCAGGTCTACTACAAAGCATTCACTTTGCAGTCCAGTCAACTTCATTTTTGTTTACTGTAATGAAACTTGAAGCAAAGTACAGGAGGGTAACACCTTTTCATGAGGAATTTTGTTTTTTTCAAATTTTAGAATTCTAATGACATTTTGTAGCAGTGCGTGTCACCATCTTCCTACACCTTCAGGACTGCAAGACTAGAGTCCTTTGGGGTAGTTTTCCTTCCATACATTTCCAAAGGAAGTGCACACACAAGCACTCAACCTTCTTGTGCAGATCTACCATCTACTACAGACCCCAACCTGTACTTCCTCCTGATCATTTGAAATACTATATTGATTCATATGCATTCAAGATGTTTTTATTAATGGTATCTTTAATATACAATTTAATTTTCTCACTATTTCCTAAACAGGTTACAGACAGAGATTTTAACATTCTAGTCATACAGATTATCCCACCAGGTTTCAATAATGCCAGTTAAATCAAATATCTCCTCATCAAAGAATTACCAGTTCCCCTAGCTCATTAGTCAGTCTTATGGCATGGGTAAATGATTTGTAAAAAATACCTAGCCTTCACATTCCTTGTTGCATTGGACCACTTTGTTTAAGACATGTTGAGTTTAAACAGGTACTGCCTTTGCTATCTTTATACCTCTGGTTCATGTTGCTACTTCCCTTCCTACTTATTTGAGCTGGTCTCCAGCTGAGAAAATTAGCTCCCTCTCCATAAAATACAACCTGTTCTGGACAGCGTCACCAATTCCCAGTAAACTGTGACAAAGTTCAGTACTCCACAAATCCAAAACCTTCTGTTTCCACCAGTCAGTGGTCCAACCACTCATCTACATCTCTCTTCTGTTGTTCATAAAACCAGACAGAACACATGAACTTTTATCTTCTCTGCTTGTTTTCTGTACCTTCTACAAGATTGTTATTTATGCTGGTCCACATAGTGCTTTTTGTTCCAATGTGTATTTTCAGCAGAGCAAGATTTGCTTGAATGCTCATGCCCTACAATATTACTGTTATATTTCCATATTTTTCACTTGGAAAACATATTTCATGTCCCTCTTTCCTTTAATATTTTTTTTCTTTTTTTTTAGACTATAGACAGCACCTCTTTTGTTTTAAGAAGATATTTATTTAGTGTAGTATGGACATTTGTTGGAGAAATTCCCTTAAATTTGTTCTCTGTTCCTCAGCAGATGACTCCATAGGTATCTGGCATTGAGACAGTGCCATTAGTTGGATAAAGCATCTCTAAGTTACAGATCACTACTCAACTGACTCAGTTTACAACATAACAATTTCCCTTGTCACTAATCCTTTTCTGGCGGAGTCTGTGTCAGTGAATTCCAAATCTAGTTGCCAGAAGAGCAGTTCTTTAATTTTGTACTATGCTGAGCCTGACATCTCCAGATGACATATCTTACCCTCCTGAATAGCCATCAATTTGCACTTCATGCATCATAAATCACTTCAGCCTTTCAACAGAATGGTATAACACTGCAAAGACACAGGGTTTCTTTATCACTCATGCTAAGCACACAGATCCCCAACACCCCTTCCTTCCCAGCATTGGCTCCAAGTAATGAAAATAATAATAACCAACATTCATGAAAAATCAAATGTGTATGGACCCAGACCCATGTTGCAGCAGAGTGAGAAACTCATAGCAGTACCAGACAGGGATGCATTCATGACAACATTTTAAAGCACCACTCCAAAAGATCTGAATCGATGGACCTTGTCAATCAATGCAGATCACTGTGAAACTAAACAATTAAATGAACACTCTAATGCAATAAGTACACATAGAAAAATTTAGGTTGCAAGGGACCTCCACAGGTCACCCAGTCAACCTTCACCCAGAGCAGAGCTGCTTTGGATGACTCCCACAGGCCACCATAGACACGTCACAGAAACAGGCTGAAAGAGCTATAGCTCTTCCTGTTAGCACACATGAGACACTGGGTCCTGGGTAAATTAATAGATACAATCTTTCAACTAGAGTCTAGAAAAATCTGCTTAACTCAAAAAGGAGATTTTATTGGACAGTGTTGTTTACAAAAACCCCACATTATACACAGAAATACATGAGTACAAAAGCTACAATAAAATTAAGCTGCAAAAAAGGTGAGGATGAGCTAAAGTCCCAAAAGCTTAATGTTACAGTCCTGTATATTACAGTTCTGATGTGACTTTACTATCTTACTGGTTTTGTTTGTATAAGGGCGCACATGACAAAAACAATTTAAGTTAGCAGTGTCCATGTTGTGAAGCAGGGTTCAGCTTAGATATAAAAACAACATACCACCAAGTGCAATTAAAACTATATATATTAATTCCAAGTTCTACCAGTTTAATTAAAAACTTAGGCCAAAATCAACATGGTTGTGTTGTCAAGTTTCACTAAGTCTGATTAAGAACCACATCTGTAGAGAAACCTGTATAACTGAACAGAGATAAGACTAGAAATAAGTAGTGATAACCCAGCAGTTAGAACTACTTCTAGGTGTAAGAAGAAGCCCCAATATTAATTTTCCAAGATTCATCTGGGTTGTTTGTATAAAAACCATAACAGAACACACTGCACTTATCTTCCATCCAGCATAATGACTCTTACAACAAGCCTCACAACTCGTATGTTTTTAAACACCACGCTTCACCTTGCTTCTGGACATATACTTTTATTCTATTACCTAATTGATTCACCCATTACTTCTTCAGACTAAAACTAATTGTGCCACATTAAAGATATTTGTTATAATAGGTGCTTTAGTGTTAGGCTGCTGAAGGAAACAGTATAGGCCTTAGTTTAGCGACCAAGACATGGAAGACCACTCTTAACTAACTTGTATAAGCTCGTGTGCTAGCTGGTCTTGGCAAGTCACAGAATTTCTTGATGATAAATGCAGGATTTCAGCTGTCTGTATATATGTCCATGCTACAAAACACTACAATAATATCATGTAAGTAGACAACAAAACACAGCACACACAGGAACACACTGAACCTTACAACCAGGAATCTACTGGACAGCTACCTACCTCTCCAAAGTGGTTCATTTTTATTCTATAATGTTTCTGAAGTTCTTCCCTCAAACCAAAATGCAATGGCTAATGAAAGCATTTTGAGGCACTGAAGACAGCCAACAGGATTTTGGGCAAAACCTGAGACAAGTTTTTAAAAAGTTCTGGAGGTTTACAAAAAGGAATTAAAGTAGGAGGTGATGTTTTCCCAGAAAGACTAGCCTGATAGCCTTTGCTGTTGAGGCAGCATTAAAATTGATCGGCAAATTGGAAAAGTTGGCTGCAGCACCAGTCTGGGACAGAAGAAATGCCTAAGAATAATAACTGTCTTTTCAGGAACAAAATCTACCAGGAGCACCACAAAGCTGTCCTGGAGGATCTGAAACACACACAAATAAAAATTTAAGGTCTTAAATCTTTTCTTTAAAGTCCTTTTTGGTCTCAGCCCAGGATATCTGAAATATATCTGAGATTTGGAAAGGCCCAATGATAACTTCTGCAAGTGCAGGGATTCCTTTCTCAGGAAAATGTCGTTTTCTCAGAAGCTGGTCCAGTCTGTGGGGTAAACTCTTCTGTGGAGTGGGAATGTAGAACAGCATTGACACCCTCACCTTGACCTAAGATCAAGGCAGATTTCTTTCTATTTTTACATACATAAAAGTCTATCCCAAGAAAAACCCTATCAAAACAAGGCACTTTACTGAGCACACTACACTCCCTGCAGGGAGGACCAGAGGACAAACATATGACAGATGGCAGTTACAATGCTTAATGCACCAGTGAATGGTACTCAAATACTGTGGTGATAAAGGTTGTAGGAGAGCCGATAGAGAGGAAAACAGGTAGAATCGAGAATGCTGGGGTTATACAAGGCACTGACAATGGGAAGGATGGCTGCAGTGAGAGTGCAGTGTATGGAAAAATACATGCAAAGAATTCAGCTACCTCCACCTTGAAATCACATACCCTTTTTAAAAAGGTCTTAGTGATCCCAATCTTAATATATATCTGCTTATCAGGTTTTAACTGATGGGGTGACATACAAGTTTAAAAGCTTGCAAAGAGAGCTCTGCCCCTCAGAGAAGTCTTTTTTTCCTCCATTCAGTCCCCTATGTCTATGGTGATGTCCATCTGATAGGTGTTATTAAAGGGGACTTGGTAACCTGGTAAGTTTGATGAATGTACAGCATGAAGTAAGTGCATGCTCAGCTGCTAAGTACTCTGATACCGATAGTTTTACTTAGATAAATGCATTTAAAACATCTGGGTACTGCTTGCAGTGTAAAACCAGGGGAAAGAAAAGGAAAGGGGCAAAGAGAAATAGATGTATGTTAATCTTCATTTCATCTCGTGTGTTCTGCAATGAAAGACAGTCCCTCCATTCTGCTTAATTTGGAGATGGAGGAAAGGTTGGAACATGAAGGAGAAAAGGTCAAGAGGTTTAGTAATATATTGTCAGGTAACTGAAGCCATGTTATTAGCTCCCTCAACCTTTTTATCTGAAGAAAAATACCTTCCCCCACTTCTGAGTATTCCTCTTTTTGTAATAAATCACTGGACATTTCTAAACCCTCTAATGTGCCCAGAGAGTGAACATGTATAGCTCATGTTTATGCTAATCCACAGACATTGTACTGTCTCCCTGAATAAATCATGACCACTTTCCAAATTTAGTAACACTAGTTGCACGTTCTGTAATGGCAAATTAACAGTTATTAATAAAACTGCATTGACTTAAATGTGTGTGCTTGTATAATCTTGACCCATTAGGTCTGTATTGATCAACTATCTATTGGTTCAGTTTTCAGTTCAGATGGCATCATTTTTTTTCTCAGTAAATGACTCCTACCTGCAGTCTTGCACCACAAAACTCTTATGTAAATTCCCCATCTAACGACCACGCATTTCATGCACACATCCAAGATCAACTGTGCACCTCAGCACCTGAACCCCAAACCAGTGCTGCAGCATAGCCCCTAAATCCATGCCACACAGGCTGTAGGAGCCACAGAGCCTCCTTCTCCATTCGTGTCAGTTTAGGGACAGAGGAACGGGAAAAAGAGAGACGGCAAAATTTAGAGAATTTTTTTTGTGACTATATATTCCACACCAAAATATCATAGTTTAAGTCATGATGCGATGGCAAAAGAAATATATTTCTTGTGGATTAAATTCAAAGCTCACTGAAGTCAATGGCAAGATCTCAATGACTTTAACAGGCTTCAGATTAGGCCATTGGTATTATTTGTTCCATTATCCTCTATCCTCACTTCGAATTTATGTGATATTGTTTTAATTCCCACTACATATTTCTTTGAACCTCTTGCCCTACTGTTATAAAGCAAATGTTCCTTTTGTACAAGAGTAGATTTGGAAAAGAAACTTGAAAGCAATTTCAGTTCTTCCTGCCCATTTTTTATGGTTGATCTAGCTTTACTGCAAAAAATGTAAAAGCTCCTGATTCTTTTGCTAGTGTATGATTTCTAATGAAGAACTGACACAAGACTGTATCATAAAAACTAGGTGTTCTAGAGGAAAAGTCTATTAAGAAATACTAAAAGAAAATCAATTTTGACAGCCCATTGCAAAAATACCTTGGTTATTGATTTCTCTGACCTCATTATTTTTTATTTTATTCTGCATTCAGCCCTGCAGGTAAATTAAATTAATAACTACACTTAGGGGACCAATATAATTAACATATTCATGTGTGACTGTATGACATATGAAACTCTACGGGAAATTAGTCAGAATGTTGTCCTGTGCCAATATGGGCATACAGTTTGAGTCTTACTCTTCTGTTAAATGACAACCTGAAAAGGCTCAGTCAGACTGGTTAAAAAAAGAAAAAGTTATTCCAATAGAGATGTTTTGTGAAATTATAACTATATTTTTTGCCTGAAATTGCTTTCCTGGAGTAAATATATTAACCTTTTAATTTAAAATAAGCCACACCAAGGCACTATCACAGTTTCAAAATACTTACAGATATTTTTGGAACTTGAAGACCCATTGACTAAAAAGAAAGTGGGAAGGAAAGAGAAGAGAAATGTAGACTAAAGGAACAAGCAAAAAAAACTATGTCTAGACACTGTAAAACACAAACTTCCAATTTAAAAAAAAATTAAAAGTATTTATGTGGTCAAAACAACCCATATGGACATTTCCAGAATGAAGATTCTATTCCTCATTTAAAATAGAAACTGATTTTGAATTGTATTTTTTCCATATTAAAAAAAAGAGGGGGTGATTACATTAGATCAAAAGTACAGCAAGTTTTCATATCCCCAGGGTCAGTTCCCTAAGGCTCTAATTACCTAATTATGACAAGCAGGTATTCACAATGCTTTTCTTTTGGTGAAACGGTGAAAACCTCATAACTTCACACTCTTTTGAAATGGGAAAACTGTTCTTCTCCTGCCTTACTTCTGAACAGGAAGATCTGAGGAAGGACTATAATATGAACTGTTTGGATTTCACCCCCAGTGGGGAGTTACTTGTTACAAACACTGCTCAGAAGAGCTGCTCCTTTTACTCCCATACCTTTCAAGCCTGAGTGTTTAGGGCACCTACCTATTTCTGGAGCAAGGACTTCTGCATTGGCATTCATGCAACAATCTCTTAACTTTCCTTTCGCCCAAAGGCTTGCCTGTACATCACAGACCTGGCCTGGTTGTATGCTATGTCCCTCCATGAAGCAGAGAGGAAGTGAGAGAAGCTTAGTTATGAACCTGAGTCGGCGCTCAGCTCATGCAGAATCCCAGGTTCAGTACAGAAATGAAGAGAGCATATATGGGAAGGGACAGTAATGGGGCCTTACAGTAGCATCATCTTCCAGTAGCACTTAGGGCTTCTTAAAAAAACACAGGCTTCTACTGTCCTTCTACAGTAGAAGAGGACAATCCCAGAAAGACACAGCGTTCTGAAAAACAGCTCTAAAGAATAGGGAAGAGATTAGCTGAAGACAGGCAAAGGCAGGGACATGAGCAATCACAGATCACTCACCGCGATGCAAGGAACTCACACTCACCTCAAGCAGATATGTCACACTGCTCTAGAATGTTGTAAAGTGTTACCTTAAATGATTGAAGTTTCTTTTGGAAAGCACGTGGCTTGTTACTAAAACTAAAAGTTACAATTCTTCAGTTGTATCATAATTTCATTTTAAATGTTAGAATTGGATTTTTTAATGAATAAATATAATGACAAAGTTTGTATCAAATTAATTATGCTACTAGGCAGAGAGAACTCTGAGTTGTTTGTTCCACCATTTTGTTGTAAAGATTTGACAACTAATCAATTATATGAAAGCATTTACTAGTAGGTATAACATAAAGGCAGATGAATTTTTCCCAAGTCTCTGTTGTCTCAACCAATGAAGACCATAAGGTCTTATGAACCAAGAACTAGCTTCAGATGCAAAACTGTGTGACATATTTGGTCAATTTAGTGAACTAAGGAGTCATATCAAGAAATTTTGTTTAAAACTTTATATGTCAACCTGCTGAAAATTAAGCTCAGGTTCATAAGGGAAATGTTGGATTTTTGCTTTGTATTTTACTGCTCAAAAAAAGTTGAAAAATAAATAAATAGAATGGGCTATTTTGCAAAATTTTGTGAAACATTAGCATTCTGTATTATCTGGGGAGTTGTTTGCTCCATGATATTTAACATCTTCCTACTTTTTTTCAGGCTACATGCTACTCTCAGGGATGGATGTGCCAAAAGAAATGACTGTGGGAACATATGCAACACTTGATGAGCATCTTTGCCAGCCTGGTAATTATAAGGTGGAAAATAAATGCTGTGTATTTAACAGCACACTCTTTATGCATGACACTAAATTATATACAGTGTGCACAGAAAATAACTTTTCTATTATGAACTGGCCACACTTAAGAAGGTGATTAGTCACAAACCATAACTTTAGTATGCAAATGATAGTGTTGAAACAATAAATCTTCAAATATTTGAGTCACACACCTTTGTACAGAGGTTTGGAATAACCCAAGGGAGCAAAATAACAAGCTTGGGTAAAAAAGATAAGAATATGTGCCTAGGATTATAAGGTAAAACACAGGCCTCCAAAAACTGAAGCTGCAGTGCTCACTTGTATCTATTTCTAAACGGAGCAGCATGAATCATACCAGCCTGAAATAGAAACAGAGGAGTTTGTTTGTTATTTAACAACACTCCACACAGCCAGAGATAGCTCCTCAGCTTTAGAAAACTTCCAAGCAGTTGCTGCTGAACAAAAGGAGGGGAAGAGATGGAAGAGTAGGTGGAGTAAAAGAGGAAGGCAAATCAGGGCTCAGGCTGTCATAGCTGTAATCCTCTTGACGGGCTCTGTGGGAGACACACAGTGACATACATGACAACTGAAATCTTTCTCAAACAAAGTCATGTCTTGTGGCAGCTTACAGGCTTAGTCTTGCCCTGGCCAGTGCAAACTAGCCTCATCAGCAATTAAAATCACACTGCTCCCCTGTCTTGAATATCTATTGGGAAGGAACAACCGTTTCTATCAGTACAGGCTGGGGGATGACCTGCTGGAGAAGACCTCAGTGGAGAAGGACCTGGGGGTCCTGGTGGATGACAGGTTGGCCATGAGCCAGCAGTGTGCCCTGGTGGCTAAGAGAGCCAATGGGATCCTGGGGTGCACCAGGAGGAGTGTGGCCAGCAGGTCAAGGGAGGTGATCCTCCCCCTCTACTCTGCCCTGGTCATGCCCCACCTGGAGTATTGTGTCCAGTTCTGGGCTCCCTGGTATAAAAAGGACAGGGATCTCCTGGAGAGAGTCCAAAGAAGGGCTACGAAGATGATTAAGGGCCTGGAGCATCTCCCATATGAGGAAAGGCTGAGAAAATTGGGACTGTTCAGCCTGGAGAAGAGAAGACTAAGGGGAGACCTAATTAATGTTTACAATTATCTTAAGCAGGGGATGCAGGGGAATCAGCCAGCCCCTTTTCAGTGGTCTGTGGAGACAGGACAAGGGGCAATGGCTGCAAGTTGGAGCACAGGAAGTTCCGCACCAACATGCGGAGAAACTTTTTCACAGGGAGGGTGACAGAGCCCTGGGACAGGCTGCCCAGGGAGGTGGTGGAGTCTCCTTCTCTGGAGATATTCAAGACCCGTCTGGATGCCTATCTCAGTGAAATGTCCTAGGGAGCCTGCTTTGGCAGGGGGTTGGACCCGATGATCTCTCGAGGTCCCTTCCAACCCCTACAATTCTATGATTCTATGATTCTATGATCTATTATGGTCTGGAAAATTGAAGCTGGTGTTTGTTTCCATAGAAAAACACAATCTTTTGCCTTATAGGTCTGAAGTAGAATGTTTTTGAAATAATTGTAATTGAATCATGGATAGGTAACAAAAGCAAGGTTCTCAGACCTTACCATCTTTCTATGTGAAAGTTGCAACTCACTGGGAATAATGGAAATACTTTTGGCTAACAGAATTTAAAACCAGGGGGTATGAAAAGTGAGTATTTTTTTCAGAAGTAAGAAGATTTGGATTAAAGAGAAACCTTTCAAGTTTTCATATTTGTTTTGGAAAGAGAAGATTCCTATGGCTCCTGACCAGCTGGATATAATATGCAGGCCAACTGTCAGCATACAGATATTTTAACTAGAAGTGCTGATTTCTGAGATTTGTAGTAGTATTCATTCTTCCCCTCTTGGATACTTTTCTGCTTTACAAATCTGTTTCAGCAAGATTCAGCATTAGGTACTCTTCAGTCTGTCTAGAAAGCGACTGGAGTTTTCACTAGGAAAAACCTGTCACCTCAGTCAGTGAGCAAGTGTCTTCTCTGTAGAGCTCTAAGAAGCAGAGAGGTGTCTTCTTAGGAGAGTTGCATGGCAAATTGTGTTTGCAGTTGCTCTAACAGCACAACAAACCACAAAAAAAATTACAGGGAAAAAGTTAGTTTGCCTCCAGCAAACAAGAGAAAACAAGTATTACGTAGTATTAGAGGATAGGGCCTTAGAAGTTATTAAAAAGCCCCATGTTCAGTGGTTTCAAAGGAAACTACATACCTGTATGTTTCTGTACAGATGACCAGATCCAAATTTAAGTGCAAAGCCACAAAGCCTCCATTATAAGCCTCCTAAACTAATTTTAAAGTAATGTTTAAAAGCCCGTAAGTTTAAATAACAAACTGAATTTGTAAGCAGAAATTTGAAAGGCATAGTAGTACATGGAGAATACACCTTTTGAAGAGATAATGAGAAAGAAAAAGCAAACAACAGGGTGTTGTTGATGGAAAGGCTGACATACTGTGGGAAAATATATATCCTCATAAAGCTTCAGAACAATTTCCTGTCATCAGAAAGCCTCTCCAAGAAAAAAAAATATATATGTTTTTCTGCTGTGTACTTACCCTCTGAGAAATTTTACATGGTCCCACTGTGATGCCTAGGATCCTATTGACTTTATGTATCATAATAATTGCAGCCAACCATGCTACATAGAGCTGAAGGACAATTCTAACCGGGATGTCACTGATAGGCGGATTTATGAAACTTGCCCCCTCCCTGGCAGGGTTCAAGGACAGGCTGGATGGGGCTTTGGGCAGCCTGGTCCAGTGGAGGGTGTCCCTGCCCATGCCAGGGGGGTGGAACTGGATGATCTTTGAGGTCCCTTACAACACAAACCATTCTGAGAATCTATGATTTTCCTCAATATAGCAACTTCTCCACTAAATCATTGGGAACTCTTCTTCATTCTCTTGGAGGCCCTCAGTTTTGTTGTGCCACCTCTTATTCTTAACATGATGATGTTGATTTTAAGAGCTAGTCAAATTTAGCTCAGGATGTTTCTTTCCTGCAGAAATTTGAATTGTGTTTGTATTCTTCCTACATTCTGCTTTCTTCCCAAGTCCTGAACAGCAGCCTGCCTCTGTGGAGAGTACGGAGCATTGGAAATAACTGAATTTATGCCTCTGGCAAATTCTTGTTTGGAACAGGAATGCCCTCACCTAACCTCAGGACTACATTCTGAAGGTCCGCAGTCTGGAATGTGGTCAGGAGAGATATGGACTCCACAAAATGAGTTAGTACATTAGCATGGACATTTATCTGAGACTGAGGTGAGCCACTGCCTGGAAACATCTGCTTCTGTTCACTGAATAGAACAGGATCTCAGACAACCAGCTTAGACATGCAATTTTGAGAAGGCCAAAGCTACATGCAATAACACCCACTCCGTGTGAGAACCATGATGAACTCACAGCAAAATCTATCACTATGTTGAGAGCATTTTGATATTGTCTAAACACTTCAACACGCTGTTGAATGGAGCCATAATGTATATTCTTGAAAATTGCTTTTCCATTTAGGATAGATTAAAACAGAAGATCAAGTATCCAAGGATCTGAGTTTCATTTTCAAATCTACCTCTTGTGATGTTATCCTCAGCAAGTCCCTTAACTTTAATTCCCTGTTGCTAAGCCGTTATCTACTCATTAGGCTTCATTCATGAGTTTTGAAAGCTGTTCTGTGTCCTTTAGATCATGTAAGGTGCTACAAAAAGAGAAAGGGAAATAAGTAACAATAATTGCTAGCAACTGGAAAAATTTGTGGTTGTTCCTTTGACAGACCAAACTGACTTTCACTACCAAAACCACATTTAAAAACAGACAACTACATTCTACTCTTTGCTAATGTATATGTTAAAAAATGTAAAAAAAATAATTTCAATTTATATGTAAAAAAGTATTAAAAAATAATGTCTGCATTTGTTCCTGCGCATCAGTGGTTTCCAGGCCATTATGACACAGCCTGAAGCACCTCTAATGACATTTACAAATACGGACTGCCTGCTTTGTTTTAAATACATTTTTTCCAACCGCCTTCTAAAATGAGTTTCTCATGAAAATGAAACACAGTGCTGGAAAATCCAAAGGCTGGTTTGTAGGGGTGGAAAGGATTTTGAGCTGGGAAGCAAATCAGTCCCTGACCTACTATCATCGCATTCTGTGGAGGGTTGAGAAAGATGGAGTAATTTGACAAAAGTACAGAGGAATCCAAGTACTTCTTGACATAACACATTTAGACCACTAATGACTACTGGCAGATACAGAAACCAGCAGTATATGAATACACACAGCAGGGAGGTTCCTTGGATACACAATGCGCATGTGTGTGTATGTTGTAAGCCTGTGTTGTCTCCTCCTCTCCATGTGATTTTCCAGGACTGTAGGAGAGATCATGAAAAAGGATACTAAATGTGTTTGTTACAAAAATTATTATAAGAGTAAATTTGGTTTAATCTTGAAAGGAGTTGGCATTTTTTTCCTTTAATGCAAAAAAAAACCACCCCAAAAAAAGGTCACCCTGTCCTAAAAATCTCTAAATTACAGGAAGCACTAAAAGCTAATGCATTTGCAGTTTGCAATCTTCGTTTTCAAAAAGTTTGCTTTTCCATTGCTTTATACAGAATCCACTTCATGGAAGTAAAAGTACTTTGAAAAGGCACAGCCTTTCCAAAGATAATTCAGTTTTAAAAGCCCTAAGAACAGATTTTAAGGGCACTTAGACATCTATTTTGCTTTAATGGGAACCAGATGCATAAATGTCTTTGTAAATATAGCTGCTGATTTTCACTTTGTAACTGACAACAGAGTTTTACTGGACTCACTACAATACTGGTTTACATTTACACTGAGAAACTCATCTCCTTCCTGCAACTATCAATCAAAAAATGCAGATTAATTTCACGAACTTTTCTTGCCCTTCTAAATATTTCAGATTTTTGCCAGCATGTATGCATCACAATCAGAAAAATCCTCTAACCCCACTTTGCTGGCGCTCTGTCTTGTCACTGCTTAAGACTGATCAGGACTATCATTGCACAGTACAACTTTCAAAATGGAAATGAAATGGGAATGCTTGAGAGCTTTCATGATTGAAGTAACTGGAGAGGAGACAAGGGAGTACATGCATTGTTTTCCTTAGATCATGTAGCTTTACAGTTTCATTGCTGAAATATGAACTTGCATCCAAAATAACATCAATATTGCTCACTAGAGCCAGGGGATGACAGCTGGTAGTGTTGACACTTCTCATATTCTACTTGTGGCAGCATTGAGAATTCAGCATAAAGTCTTGATGCATTTCTGCCTCTTTTATATGTTCTCTTCTAATGTAGTCAACATTCATTGTTCATGTAGCAAAATAACCACATAGATTTCAATTAGTACTACGACCACAGGACTGATGAGAATAAAATGAAACATTAAAGACACAAATCCAGATAAAGACCTAGACCATTACCTATTTCCTTCTATCCCACTTGAAACATGGTATGTAAAATATTTTGCTATTCAGTGCACAGACATGAGGAAATTAAAGTAGAGCTGACTAAGCAAGGTGCCAGGTTGCAGTCAACACTACGCATAAAACATTTGAAATAGATCTTGTGGCTAGGCCCAAAGCCCTGCTTGGTTTTGCATAGAATAACAAGGACATCCCTTTGCTGAGATAAAAGTGTTAAGCAGGTAAGCACTTAAGACCAGTGTGTGCAAGATGAAAGTTTTACTGCAAAACCCCCAGCCATTAAATTACCTCCTACCTGTCATACTTGGAAAGACCAGCAGTGGCTTAGATGTCTTCTGAGTCATGGTTCTGAAGGATACAATTCTCTTTCCTGTGTATTTTTTCCTTCTTCCTTTCACATTTTCCATTATCAGATTCTACCACACTCATTTCCTCCTTTCTCACCTCTTCTACCTTCTGTTCAGTTACTCAGATTACATATCCTTAGTCTCTTTCTGGAATGGCTACAGCTGCTGTCTCTGTCTGTCCAGAAAAATGTAAATTTTTTAACATCCCTACAGAGAAGGGAAGGCATAAAGACTCAAGAAGTGCTGCAAGTGTTGTGGGGAAAAAAATACCCTATCAGTGAGAAGGAAAACAGGACCCCTGGACTGAGGTCAAGACTGTGGTACAGGTAGAAGGTTAAAAGAGTCTGTGATAAAAATAAAACCCAAGAGGGGATTCATAACATCATGAGTTTTCCTTACCAGTAACCTGTGATTATCCAGGCAGTCGAATGTTTCTCGGCTTTTTCAATTTCTGCTCCTTCTTACACTCTACACAGTACTAGCATTTGTGTGCTGTATGTAAATAAAGTGATTTCTGCTTGATATGCATCTGCATTATCTGTAGATTTGCTGAACTCATTATCAATTCCTAATTTGGAACCGATCACACAAATCTTTCCTAGGAAGTAGGCAAGATAACACATTCACATATATTCCAAATAGACTTAGTAGTTTTAAAATCAGGTGAAGTAGGTTAAGGAGAGACTAAGAACACATGAAGGCGCATTTGAATGTCATCAGAAAATGGTGTTAAGTTCACGTTCCCTTTTGCTTTAAGGTAGTACCTTAGCAGCAAGACTGCCAAAGACCAGTATCTGTCACCTTCTCACCACAAGCAATACACTCTGATTAAAGGGGGAGCCAGGTATCTTGTATATGTTAAAAATGTGAAAACATCTTTCCAAAAGGATAATTCTCCCTCAAGTTACATATTTCAGATTAGATAATTTTGTAGGAGTGTGAGTGCCTGGCATTGCTTTCCAACACATATTTATGTCCCGACGGTACCATGTGTCAATGTCATAAGCCTAACCCAGATATCTGGGAAAGAACTTACTACAACTCCTAACTAATAAGGTAGGAAGTGTTTCAATCCTATCCATTGTGTTCAGAAAATACATTTGTTTTGTGTGATGTGTCTGCTGCATTTATTTTCTCAGTGCATTGTTACGACACATTTAGGTTGTCACTCAATTTGTCTCCGCTCCAGAACTGCAGCAGAAAGTCAATAGATATGTATTTATCACCACTACATTTCCTCTCATCAGCAGCACGATTGATTCCATTTGTATTTTTAATATTATCCAGGGACATAAGTGGTGACTGAGGTAGAAAGAGGAAGCACTTTGGGTTTGTGTACATAAGGAAACGTGTGGCTTGAGAAACACAATTGCTCACAGAGAAGTGAAACATCTTGTATCTGCAGAACACCTACATGGCTGAAAAAAGTCAACACTTCACCAGATGCTAAAAATCACGTTGCTCAAAGAAGTTTGTCTCTAGCAAACATACTCTATTTCAGGCGCTGCATAATGCTGGCATTTTAAGGTTTCAGGAATACCTCTACAGAGGATACAATGGATGAATGTCAAATATTTGTGTTTGTCACAGGTACTGGGGATTTTAAACTTGATCCCAACTGAAGGTTCATAGAGGTAACAAAAATTAAGTTATACAGTCTTCTAAATAATAAATATCATAAAATTTATTCTAAAAAATTTTGGAAATAGGGTCTCAATCCCCATAACACTTTACTTACAAAGATTAAGCACAGAACTCACCACTTAAACAATTCAAAGCTCTTTGCAAAAGGGCAAGCAAGGTGAAACTAATTAATTTGCATTGAAGATGGAGAACAGATATAAAAGACAGAATAAGAAGACAGACACTATCCTTTTACTTTCCTTTTAATTTGAAATCTCAACTGCATATGCTTCATGTGATGAAATAAGCGAGCAGGATATTTGAAGCATGTATTATTTATCATTCAAGCAACCTTTTAACCTTCCATAACTTAATTTATTAGTACTTGGGAAATGTCTGCAATAGAGATTGAGATTCATCTGGTGTTCAGTCATGATTTTTCCTCCAAACACTAATTTAATAAGACTCTAAGAAATGTGTTTCAGATTTGATAGGGACCTACAAAAAATCTATTCCTAGTGTCATGAGCTTGCCTCTCTTGCTGCAGCTGAATGGAAGATTCACTCAAATTTCAATAGCATTTTTAAGACAGGTTCTAGTTTTGGGTTTTTTAAATCTAAACTCAACTTTTTGTAAAAGGGAATTAATAGCTTCCTGAAAGAAACAGTAGACAGAACACAATTTTTTACCTTGTTCACTCTTTGTTGCCAAGCTCTTACATGTGCAGACTTCAGGGTATGTTTCTCTTTCATGTCACGCTTTCTGGAGAAACAGTTTAGGTGGTTTTTACTTTTCTGCTGATTGCCATTAGGAATCCCCTAGAAAGTGAATCCTAAAGCTTTCAAATCAAAGAGATTAACCTGTAGTATTTAAAAGTAATAGGTTAGACATGTGCCAGCAGCTTGTCACTTCACTTAAATCCTTCTTTCAAGCAGATTAGCTGGTGTCACCATATCAAGAAAGAGAATTAAGAAGGCATCTGGGTTTTCTTGGCTAGGTTCCCACAGAGCAGTCTAAGAGGAGTTTGCCTAGAAGTACTACTCACAAAAGATGCAGGTGATAATCTTCAGAGAACAAGTAAATTCTGAAAAATCACCACCTCCACAGGGTAAAGAGGCAGTACATACCTGCTGCATGGCCACAGCCTCTCTGAGGTAGGAGCCCAAATACACCCTGGGACATAGAGCACTGGGAAGGAAGGAGTGCTTGTGCCTGAGTAACTCATCCATAAACTGTAAGCTCTCACAGTTGTGCCTTCCTCATGACAATTCAGCATCCATATCTCCCCAGTTTAGTTCAGCACAGCTTATCCTGCTCAAAGAGCTCATAAAAGTTATCCAGGTTTTCTTTCTTTTATAAACACAACAGTTTCTCTAAACTGTCCAAAAATCCATCATTCTTCCACTGACATATTATATACCTTTCCTTTCTTCCACATTACTACTGGAGGTAGATGGCATGGTACAGAACAGACACATAGCTCTACAGCTTCTACTGTATAGCTGGACCTTATTCCAGTCCTCATACTATCAACTTATGTATTAAGACCAAAATCTCTGCAGTGATAAATGCAGCCACTTGGGTCAGACTTTGAAATAGAAATAAGAAATCAGAATATTTTGCTAGCAAAGCAAACTAGATTTCTATTAATAACTTCCCAACACTGCCATTCAGCATCTGATTTGCACATATAGAATTTTCCAGAGATTGAAATACTAGTTCTTGATCATTGTGTTTGCAAATTAAAAAAATGTAAATATTCACATAGTATAGCAAATCCCTATTTACTTGCTAGAGTGTTTTACTTCATCTGTTAGCAAAAAGATGGTGCCATTTTCCAGAAAAAAAGAAAGACAAGTCCTAGCTGAAACTGGATATTAAGAGAAGGACATTAATTGCTTTGCGCTGGCTATGACTGGAATAAGAGCAAAAGTAGAGCTGCAGAGTATTGGGCCATCATTGAAGCCCTTGTCTGGCCAGGTCCATCTAACGAGAAAAACATCTTTCAGCTGAACATAAAGATGAATCATTTGGTGTTGTGTTAAGTTCAACAGCAAATAGTAGGAAACGTTTTAACTATGTAAAACTAAATAAGGAATGTAAGTGAGGACAAGAGGAAGTGGCTGAGTCCTAGAGGGTGAAAATAAAGCCAAAAGATTTCAGATTTTCTTCTTCACTGTTATTTTTTGTGTTCAGAGAACCCCAGAAATATGAAACTGGACCTGTTCAGGATTATAAACTTGTAAAATACAAAATACCAAGCCCAAAAGTAGAACTCATGACATTTGGGTCCAAAAGCCCACAGTTTTCCTACATAGGAAGATCCCTCACTTACCTGCAAAAATATGCTGGAAGGGGTTTTTTTAAGAAAAACTTGAATTAAAAAGGAAAGTTTTGTATAGATATTACCTTTAAGCCTGCTTTTATAAATAAATAAATAAATAAATAAGATTGCTGCTTGTGGCTCTGGCTATTCCTACCAGCATATGGAGAACATTAATTTTCCAGCATGGCTTTTGACTTAATATAGTGAAGACTGCATTAGTGATTGTTGTCATGACATTTCCCACTGCAAAATTAAAGTGTTTCCATTCTAGTATCCGCAGCTATTATTGAAAGAACCTAATTTGTGAGTTATATGAATTTGCCCCTTGCCTAGGATAATGAGTTGATGATGCATTTGTATGAAGAACAATGTTTAGTTATTAGCAGTAAAAATATGAAGCTCTTAACAATGGGCTTCCTTGCAACTTCTGCATGACTCTCTGCTTTATTTTCTGTTCTGATGTTGATCAAAAGAAACAGCAGCTGTGCTATGGCTGTGTAGCACTAAGCAAATTTCATTCTCATAACAGCCCCTGTAGTGCTTGGCCATCAGAGAGTAGTAGCAAACCCCAGCAGTGCCATCTGAAACACTCATCCAGCGACTCGTCTCTACTTAGCAACTGCCTCTTTCCCAGTGCCTAGTGTCTGCAGCCTTCGCATGGTTTCTGTAGGACACCAGCTGATTCCAAGGCAAATATATTTTTTTAATAAAAGTGGAATTCACAGTCAGAACTATAGTGAAGGCACCAGATTACTCTGAAGCAAAACATGAAGCATGAGACATATAGCAGAGTAGTTGATTCAGCAGCTAGGAAGGATTCTGTCTTTCTTGACTACACAAGGTATCTATGATGATTACTTTGCTCTGTTAGCTGCCTCAGGTAAATGGCTGAAACCCTCATAACATCTTTCCCATAGATGCCTGAGCCAGGCTATCCTACTCCTGTAAAGGATGCTTGTGGCAACCCACACCTCAGTCATTTAAGACCATGAAAAGCCTCTTACAATAAATAGATGAAAAAAGACTGCTTTGCAGTACACCTGGCAATGATATTTGAGGAAAACAATTACATTTTAAATCACTGGATTCCTCCTACATGCCCTTTGCTAGTTTTCCCTTCTGAAAAGAAGCTGGAGTTATAGCATGTGAAAACATGTATGTTATAGACTACAGGAAGCCTCTGTATATCATAGCAGTTTGCATATCTGTAGCTTGTCATTCATATCAATCCATATTTCTGATCATCCTTTTTTATCAGAAGCTGGGATGTATAATCCTGTGTTGCCTGTGTTCACTGTTGTTAATTCTGACTGTAGTTTGCCAGATCATTCTGTTCCCCATATTAAAGATCTAATTAAAAGGCAAAATATATTCCCAGTCTAAAACTCAGTGGCCAATAAATTCAAATTGACAGGGAAAGGGCATTAAATCTCAGCTATTGCATGTTAATCAACCCTGAAACTTATTTTTGCATGGAACTGGCAATATAGCATGAAAAAGTTTTTAGGAACTTTGATTCAAATAAAAATCAGACATCCTTTGAAGATATATCTGACTAATAATGTTCAATCTTAGGGAGAACACTCCTATGAATATGATTTTGTTTGTTAGAACATTTATGAGAAAAAAAAGCATGGTAAAGGCACAGAAGTATGTATTTGCATAATTATTCCCTTATATGGACTGATCAGCTAATTCAGGTGTGAATTTACAGAGAAAACAGTGTGATATGCTTTAGGTGACCAAACATAAACTGTAATTAGTAATTTAGGAGTGCATATTTGAAGTGATTTTACTGAGAGATTAACACACAGTATTCTTAAATTCTCCTGAATATTGGTCAAATGCTTTATAATTATGGAATGCTTTGAAGTGGTGAAATAATATGATACCTACGTTTTTTGGGTTTTTTTTAAAGTATCTCATGGTTTTCTGTTTGCAGCTTTTGGATAAATTCCATTCTATTTGTACAGTACATCATTCTGTTCATTTGAAGGCAATGTATACATCCTACTTTATTTAACTTCGGAGAAATTTCTTAGTCTTTCAAATTTGCACTAGGTTTTTCTACCTCCTCTTTTTAATTGACAATCTAGAACAATCTAACTATACTTTAAAGACATATGAACTACCACAATGGAGTTAAAGCTCCAGCGTTATGTATACATGCATGTGTACATGTATGTATATATATAATCTCAGACTTGGTACCTATCTGCCAGTGGGAGAGGGCTGATTGTATCAGCCAGGTGGTAGGAAAGCTTTGGTGGAAAAGTGGCTTGAGAAGGTTAACTCATTTACGTTAGAATTTTCTGCCCTGTTAACTGCAGTGGAATGCAATGAGGTTTGCACTTGGCTGTTTACTATGATGCTGACATTTTCTGATGGTCTTCAGTGAAAAATAGAGTCAGCAAGCCTGGATCAGTATTTTTAATCCCTGCCTTTTATCACTGGCTTCTCTGGTGGAAACCAGGCCCATTTTCTGCAGGCTGGAAAAGCAAGGAAATCTTGTTAGTTGGGCCTAGGCTTCTGCCTTTTCTGCCATGTAGTTTTGGAGACCCATTTGTACTGGAAGGAAGTTGGAAAGAGGGTTTCCATCCTACAGCTAGTCCACCAACCTTGTACTATCTGTTTCAAAAAATATTATTCTGCTTATCTTTGGAAAAGAACCAAGCCAGGTTTGCTATTCCAGAGGAAAAACTGAAAAAGAAATATGAGTATTTCCCTTTGAGTCACCTTATAAGTGACTGGGCTGCTCTCTCCTTGGTACTAAAACTTAGTTGCCTCTACTTTGAGAATGGGGTAAGCTAAATTAGCAGCAAACAGAATATTATGGCTTTAGAAATGACCCTGCTGAGGCTGACAGTGTTTGGTTGTCTCGGTTAAAAAGTTGCTTCTTTCCTGAAATAGCAGCATTGTCACAGCCTTCCTAGATAAGGTCCCATTTGCCACAGGACATGTGTAAGCTGGTGAGTCTGCAAGGTTTTGGTGATCTGTGATGAAACACTGCTCTAAAATGAAGAACACATACTGAAGTGCAGTCTCTTAACTCTGTAAGGTCATTCACTCCATGTTTACCACTTGAGATATCATTAGAAGGTTTGAATGGGTCAAGTAAAAAAAAATGCTGTAGTAGGTATATCTTCTGCTGTGGAAAAATTTATGAGAATCATATGAAGCCTGGCAGAGTCTTCAGAGGGACAAAAGGGAAGAAAACTTTGTCAGTTTAGGGAAATAATATGTTGCACAGAAAAACTAGTCCATGGATTTCACTGTACAATAAATTCTCTACACAGGATTAAAAAAAAAAAAAGCAAAAAGCTCTGTTCAAGTAGTCCAAATCTTGGGACCAAACTTAGAACCTGAAGGTGAAAAATAATGGCAACTTTTTCCATTCTCACCAAACCAAGTCAAAGACATTCAATATCATCTTCACATTTGGTACTTTTCAAGGGCAAAATAATATTACCTATATTGTTAAAGGCCATGGGAAACCAAAGTAACCAGAACATGAAATACACGTTACATATCACAGAACATACAATTCTCTTTCTATTTCTTGCCTCACAAAAAATAAAGAAAAGATGTATGGCATGAATACCCCAGAAACATCTATAGAAACATCTACAGGAAACAGAGCTGGAAAAAAAAATCAGAATTATTAATAAAAGACATAATGCCCTAAAGGGCTGAAAAATGTTGATGAGCATGAGGATTGATAAACAGTTCTTTCTTTCTGCAGTGGGTCAGGTTTGGGAAAAAAATCTATTTTCCAAGCAGGTTATTTGTCTTACCAGGCATGTTTAAGTAAGGTTGTCAACGTATGCCCTAAACCTAAAAATAATTAATCCAACAGCAGAAGTGAAACAACTAGTACCAATGTTTACAGATGGAGAAGCACAGGATATTCAAATATGTGTTTGAGATACAAAGCTGTTTGCTCCTCTCTGTGATGCCCATTACCTCTCCTCCAGTAACATCATAGCTCACATTGGTAAATAAAACATATTAGAATCAGACATAAAACTCAAGCCTCTGACAAGTCTAAAGCCTTCAGATGGTCTCAAACCAAGCACTCACACTTGGCAGAGGGAAAACACCCCCTGTTTATGTAGGGAAGAGGCAAACTAAGGTCAGATTATCAATCTAGTTCTTAGCCATGTGCATGGAATGGTTGCAATTATTCAAAAGCTAGTTTTGACCCATGAACTTCAGGAGAACTGCCACACCTTTGCCCTAAAATTATACCAATGCTTGTATTTAGCCACAGGTATATTAGACTCCAATTTTGAGATGTGTTTTAGATGGAAGAAGAAAACAAAGGTTCTCTCTTAGCTGTCATTATATGCATACATCCCTGAAAATGTGTGTCCAATCATATGAGTCCTGAGATTTTTAAGAGGTCACACATCTTCAGTGACAAAGAATATTTGTGTCACTAGTTTGGGATGGCCAGACAACTGAATTCAGCACCAAACTTTGTCCAAAATATCCTGGGCAAACTGAGAAGAATTTTCTCAGAGTTTTTGCAAAGGGTTGTCCAACAAAATCTATTTAGATGTTAAAAGAATTTTGCCATTTCTATCCTAGGGAAAGGTTACACATAGGTTAATAATTTTCATACCAAATCAGGATAAAATTATAGTTCATTTGTGAAGAATTTGAGTTTAAAAATATTGGGAGATGTCAATGTGATTTTATCTGTACCTGAAATGTTTCATTGCAAGTGATTACATTGACTCAGATGCTCTGTGACTAAATTCAGCATTTAGATGCGTTTTCCCCCTTGTGGACTTTGTACATAAGGTACCCAAGACACCTGGTTTTCTCCTCCTTTTCCTCACCTTCAATGCACCCTAGGCAGAGCAGTTTTTTCCACAGCACATGTAGAGGCATGTGCCTCCAGTGGTGAACCGCCATTTGGTTGGAAGATCATAGAATCATAGAATCATAGAATCATAGAATTGTAGGGGTTGGAAGGGACCTCGAGAGATCATCGGGTCCAACCCCCTGCCAAAGCAGGCTCCCTAGGACATTTCACTGAGATAGGCATCCAGACGGGTGCCTGGATATCTCCAATGAATTACAGGAAAATGTAGGGTTTTTTCTGAGAGCACTTCTTAGGGGAGAGACTAGGAATTTGAAAACCTCTTCCACAGGGAAATGAAGTGCCTGTAAAATGCAGTTAGGTATTTTAAACTGACTTTTTAGGACACATTTAATTTTGAATTAAAAAAAAAAAATCATTCTTATGAAATAAGTTTGTTCTAAAATGCTCCAAATTTTAACAGCTCGAATGATCAGAGAATGTAAAAAGACTACATTACAGCTACTGAATTATTGTTATTAAATGTACTAAATACCTCGAGATTCAAAAACAGGGAGAAAAAACAGCTATTGAGCTAGAAAACCCAAACCAGAATTTAAATTAGAGTAAGTATATACAAACTGTCCCAAATAAAAGGTGCAAATCAGAAGAAATTGTGAGGTGTTAATTCCAATAGGTGCTGCAAGTTTGAGAAACCCAATTCTTTTAAAGATGGAGTGGCATATATATTTATGAAAAAAGTTTGTTGTTTATAATAGAATAATCATATAATCATATCATATCCTGAGTTGGAAGTGACCCATAAGGATCATCAAGTCCAACCCCTGGCTCCACACAGGGCCAGCCAGGTCAGAGCAGGTGACTGAGTGCATCGTTCAGATGCTTCTTGAACTCAGTCAAACTCGGTGCTTACCTGGGGAGCCTGTTCCAGTGCCTGACCACCCTCTCAGTAAAGAACCTCTTCCTAATATCTAACCTAAACCTCCCCTGTCTCAGCTTCATACTGCTGAATAAATGAACCTCAAAACATCATCTTGTCCAACCTTTCATGGGAAAGGGAACCTGTATGAGTTTACCTCATACCCTGCCCACTTGCACCTTGAAAATCTCCAGTGATGGGGAGTCTACCACATCTCTGAGGAAGTTGTTCCAGTGAATCATTGTTCTCACTGTAAAAAACAAACATTCTTTCTTGTATCAAGATGAAATGGCACCAAAGAACTTTATGACACTAAATAATTTAATAAATCAAGAGCCCAGTGTATCAACTGCCAAAACTGTCCCACTCTCAATTTCCCAATGAAAAAAAAAAAAAGAGGCTTCTAAAAATGAGCTTCCCAAGAAAACAGCATTGTTGTCAAAGCTGAATTTTCCATTGGGAAAGCCATTCTGATACGCCGTCACCCATACACAGAATATCTAAATCTTTGAGATATCTTCAAAACAGGCAGCAAAACCTTGAGCTCTCTGTCTCTAATCCTTATCAGTTAAATGCAGCTAGTGAATCTTCCTTTCTACTTCCCTAGCCTTTACACGTGACTTGTCAAGGTAGATGAAGACATATTTCAGGTATCTATTTCCTGGTGTGCTCAATCTGAGTTAAATGTCAAAATATACCTGAAACTCTGGTCTGTGATCTTATAGCTGTCTCTTACTGTGTATGCTGACAGTAACTAGTACAGTGAAACAAACTTCACTAAGATTTCTGGTTTAGAATGCATAAATAGTTTGGGGTTCCCAGAAAAAGACCTCTTTCCTAATTAAAATCAGAACTATACATTAGAATAATATTCCTAATAGCTGAGGGTTGTGGAGAGGAGGAAAGAGGGAAGGGGAAGAGGGAAGAAAAAGAGATGGTGTTTGCCACCTGACACGGCAAATTTCAGAGACTTCCTAGAGGCAATGCTGCTGAACAGAATCCCAGAATGATCATGTCAGACCTACTTTATACCACAGATCTTGGGCAGGAACTAGCTATTACTTTTGAAGAAACAAAGGCTATTACTTTTAAAGAAACAATGCTTATTAACTGTCATTTGTGATTACTTTAGCCTCAATTTTTACAGCTGCTTTCTGAATCCTGTTGCTTTGCATTTGTTGCAGCTCCTTTGTCTCTAATACTCTGGACAGACTCACAGACCTGTGGAAGACTGCATTCTGGCAGCATCTATTAAGCCATTACTGGATATGCTAAGCAAGTCAAGCTGCTTAGTGTTTTTTCCCTATAGAGGTAGACTTGCTTGTGTATGTCTGATGTTTCTCTTCAAACAAGCCGCTCAGATAATGTCACTGCTACTAAAAAATGTCAAGGACATACTTATGTCTAAGTTGAAACTCTCTTCATTAAAATGAATGATTGGCTCATCTTCGAGCAAACTGCATAATTGGCTGCCTCCGTGTAAAGCCCTCGCCGTTCTCTTTTAAGAAAGAAATACGTTTCTCTTAGTGCCCAAAACATAGATCCCAACCAGTATGAAGGTGACTCTAATATTTTAGACAAACTAATATTGGCTGACCCTGACTTCATGCTGGCAGGTTTCCATCTCCATAATAAAGTTCACTAGTCAAGGACTTGCGAGCATTTAATTTTCATCTGTACATAGAGGGCTGACTTTGTTCTATTACAAAGAGAAAAAAAGAACTGCCCTACAGGGTAGGACAATCCAATTATACCTTTAACCTCAGGTGAAGAAAAGTTATGAAGTTTTCATGCTAGCCGTATCTGGATAAAAAAACGCTGCAAAGTTGATGTTTGTTCTACTGGCATCAGAATAAGGCAAAGCATTTTTGTTGTCCTGAAGAGGACTGAGCATGATAGTGATATGACAAACACATAGGATGTGTCCCCCACACATAACACTTGATTGATTTAAATATAGCCCTAGAGACATGGATGGCAGCAGTAATTCCTAGATGCCACACAAGCCAGTCGAGGACATTAATCACCAAGAGGTGACCCTCGTAGCCTGGAGTCAGCCCTTACACTTTATCCTGTTGGTACATCTAAGGCTTAACTCTCTCTTTACTGCTACATAATTCAGAGGGCCCAGACACAGCCCATGCAATGCAGCCACAACCGACATACAAATGTGTTCAAAAGTTCACTGTGTCCACTGAAGGACTGTGTTTAGTAAAACTGTGCTACAGCTTGTGGCTTACAGGAACCACACAGGAAGTGCCCACCCTTCTCAGGAAGGCTGTGAGCAATCCCTTCCAGAGGATAGTTGATGTCTCAGGAGTTCACTGATAGGAGCAGGTGCCCATCCCCCAGTACACTTTGAAAGCAGGTCAGCAACTGACAAATTTCAAAAATGATAAAAATACAGCATAACTAATCAACTTGCCCATTAATCATTAAGAACTTACTTTAGTTGGGTTTCAAAATGCTTCTAGAATGAAAGAATATTTTTTTCAGAATGTTCACATCTATTTTTGTTTTAAATTTCCCATTGAAATCTAACTTTTCCCGACACAGCCTTTAATGATGTCAGAAGTGATGATGCTCTGCACTCTGCCACCCTGAAAAGAGATGCTTCTTAGGAAGAGCAGATAGCTATTCAGCTATTGGCTGATTGGCTATTAATTCTAGATGAGTAACACCCACTGACTTGTGGACTGTCAAAATATTTCCTAATCCTTTTGATTGTTTGACATTGAGGTGAATTTAGCCAATTTACTACTGAGCAATTAAGCTTCAGATCTGACTTTTCTTTTTTCAGTGTCCGCTGGACCACTTGTTCATCTGCAAGACACAGAGTTGGACATTTGTGGAGCCCAGACTTTATTTGCACAGTGTCCAGTAAAATGAAACCTTGCCCTGAGATTGTGAGCAATAAACACTGACAAAAACAAAGAGTGAGCCTCAGGATTTGTTGCTGAGTAACTGCATTTATAGCTACATGAAAATCAGAGCACATCTACACAGAGTCACTTTCAGAGGTGGAGAATCACACAAAACCCCTCCATTATCCTCCTTGCAAAACCAATTGATTTTCAGACTTAAGCACAAGCATCTTATGGGAATAGACACTATGATTCCTGACACAACTTGACTTCACTGAGTAGCAATATTGATAGCTTAGAACAAAGGAAAAATGAGAGAATATTTAAATGAGGAAAGGCCCAGTGAGGCATGTAATTGGGAGAAAACCTCTGGTGAATGTCCACTGCACCAGTGGCAGGAAAGGGCATTGTTTTAATGCTTTACTTGAATGAGAAAAGACAACTTCATAATTACCAGAACCAGAACCATGCCAGGGTAAAAAGCTGAAAAGGAATTGTTAGAATGGCACAGGAGTTGACTCAGAAATTTAAAATGGCAAAGCGAAGAAGTTCATTTCTACCTGATTTCTTGGAATACATAAAGGAAAGTGGGAAATAATTTATGGGGAAGCTTAGAATGTTCACGTTTGGTTTTTAAAAGCATGCATCCACAGTTTATTCTAGGATCTGGGAATTCAGAAAGCTCTAGCTTGTGGCATAGACTTTCAAATAATGCCAGAGCACATCAGAGATTTCAGTCAGGGGAACACAAACCATTGCTGAAAATCTAGTAGATGATTAGTACTGCATCTAACCCAGTGGTATCTTCAGAGAGTATGGGAGCTGTCCCACTTGTACATGTGTGTTGTTAGCCTTCGGGCCTCTGCACTGAGGTCTCTCAGAGACAACTGGCAAGATATTTAGTAAGACCTTCATGTTCTATAAACACACAGAGGCAGTTTAAAATGCAACAGTAGCAAGCGTACATGACTCCAGACAGTAGCTTTTTGATACTTCTTTCAAAGCCATTATGAAAGAATGAGATGTCAGAGACAAGTTTTCAAAAAGATACAT
Organism: Hypotaenidia okinawae; assembly: GCA_027925045.1. Taxonomy (NCBI): domain Eukaryota; kingdom Metazoa; phylum Chordata; class Aves; order Gruiformes; family Rallidae; genus Hypotaenidia; species Hypotaenidia okinawae. Next base: position 42,046,348 of record BSDF01000006.1, on the reverse strand, counting down.
ACTTATTCATAAATAGGACATTTTTTAATGTTTGCTAAAATACAGCTACAAATAATTCTAGCCAGTTTTCTGATACCTGTCCTATTCCCAAGGTATAAGAAAGAAGAGATTTTACCCGCCATGGAATTTTGCCTAGATTCCCATGTATATCAGGATGAGAGAGTACTTATGCTAAAGCCAGGTTCCTATGCTGAGGAGAAATGGTGGTGCTCAGGAAGCCATTCAGCTTTTCCACTGTCCTGCCTAGTCTCTAAACTGCCCAATTTCTTCCTTAGTTAAGAACTTCAAAGCCTCATATGTGGTTGAAGTACACTTGTCTATCAGTTTTTAGATGTTATACTCCTGCACAGCAAGAGAATCAGTGACTACCCATCAGAATGAAATTAAGTAGGGCACAGTAATTCTACTCATAGATCATGTATGTGACCAAGAATTGCTCCTTCCACCTCCTCTCTCAGAGCAACTTGAATTCAATATGTCAGCACATTTCCTAGTGCGTTCAGGTTTCCTGCATGTCCTCAGCTCCACTGCCAAGGGAAAATAATTTCATGAGAATGCCTTGATAAGGAGTAGTCACATTTTAAATCCCTTGCAAAAAAACCTTCCTGCATCCATGGTGTTCTGACATGAAAGTAATGGCATAGTTAGACTGGTCTAACTACTTGCTGGACCACCAAAGCAGGACAAGGAATGGTTCCAGGACTAGCCACAGCAGGTCTATTCACATAACATGTCCAATTTTGGTTAGCCATAAAGGCATCACTACTTAGCAGACCCCACTCTGCAGGGATCACTCATTATGGGCTGCTGTTACTTCCTTGTCACTATGTGTTTTTGAAAATCAGGCCCTCTTTTGCACCAATACAGAAACTACACAGCCAAAACACCAGGATACCAGTATCTTTTAACTTAGCTTTTTGAGTCAGTGGAAATGCTGCATACTTTATGATCAACAAACTGTTTTTCAGAGATGGAGTCTGACTATAGCAAGGGATCTCTCCTACACTTTACATAAAAATAAATGCCAGTTGCCATGCGGTCTTGCCATGCACCTCTTGGAGGGAGGGTGACATTCTCCTCCGAATCTATTGGCAGAGCTGGGTGGTAGAGGAGGCAAAGGTGCTCTACACCATCCACCATAGACCCCACAGGCATCTCTTAAGATACTCAAGTGCTACTGCTCACATCCTGGTTGACCATGCTATCTCCTGGGATCCTGGAAAGGAAAGTGGAGAGCCTGAAGACAGAGCTTCTTATCGATACAGGGACTGGGAAACACCCATCATATTGCAAAGGTTTTCTGTCGCCCCAAACCATTCTGCAGGTCTAGACATGACAGTGTGAAGCAGATTTCAGCAATCAATTCTGCTTTAGTGCTTCTGTAGTACAATGCAAAACCATATCTATGACCCTTCTTACATAGAGTTGCAAAAACCATTAACATTGCAATGATAGACTTCAAGCCACTGTTATTGTACAAATGCAGCCTACATTAATCTTTGATTGTGTCTGATGATCTTTCTTAGCGTCATGTAAAGCCATAGCAAACACCAGTTGCAAGTCAAAGAATCTGGAAAATATAATTTAATTCAAGGATTTAAAGCTACAAAAGATGTCTGAAACCTTCAGGGTGAGCTATGACAGTGACGCCAAAAGAGGTCATGGTAGTTACCGAACACTGCTGTTGCTATGTCTGCTATCAGGACTTCAATTTGTACCTTGAAGCTGTCTAATTGACTATGCATAATATTCATCTATATGCCAGTTGCTAGCCTTTACTGTCCCTAGTTACAAATAACTACTCTGACACATGGTAATAACCCACATATTGATGGTGCAAACATACATCCAGATTAACATGGAACATGAGACACCACTTACATATTGCACAACCTGTTTGCTTGTTTTCTGGTGGGGGCTATTTATGGTTCTTAGAAGCACTTTTTAATGGGACCATACAGAACTGGATATTACACCCTTGATTTACATCATGTGTTCTGGACTTAACAGCAAGAAATTCTGGGGCTTATCGATTTAGAATGGTGGAAAGCAAGTCTGTGTGTTTTGGTTGGTTATAAGATTTTCATAAGCCCTCAATATGATGTTGTGAAAAAAGGGAAATACAGTTTGGGGATACATCAGATGACATTTTTACTAGACAGAAGCAACTTCTGTTCAAGATAGATTAATCTAGAGAACTGCTGCAGAAATGTATCCATAGGATAATCCAGAAAGCACAGAGGCTTTTTAACAGGAGGAAACCAGAAGTGATGTGGCTGTTGTATGAAAGGAACATAGGAATAAGCTGTTTGTGACTAAACACAGGCTAAAAAACCAGAGATTGATGGGCATTGATTCTGAAACAGCCTATTGGTAGGAGCTGTGAGAACAAAGACAGTGTTAGATATTATCAAATCCATACATATAAATAATAATTTGATCTGCTTAGGAAGTGATTTTATACCTTAGCTACAATAGCAGAGAACTTGACTCAGTGATGAAAGAAATCCCTTTCAGTCCTACATCTATGACATTGTGGCCAGGCAGTTAGCTCAGATATACATCCTGTACTAGATAATGCAATTTAGCATATGACTACTAACTTTTAAAAACATCTCAGGGGAACTTCTACATCTGAACTGACACTTTCACATAAGCCAAAGCTTCTAACTTTGTGTACATACATTTGCCCACATAGCATAGAGCTGCCAAAGACAACAAACAGAGAGAGACTCGGACACTGCTGTTGGCAGCTTGGCCAGTGGTCCTTCTTGGTGCAATTCACAGTTACAAGCAAGCAAACTCTTCAAGAGGAGCACTCCTCCTGAGAAGGTCAAGCCTTTCCCATAGGCACTCTGTCTCTGTCAAAGACAGAATAAAGTGCTACACGAACCTAATCCCTCATGGGTCTTGTGTGCATTCACAAGAGTTTTGCAGCCTTTTTACAAAGAACTGCTGTGTAGTTTCTACAGTTCCAGTGTTCCACAATGAAAAGATTTCCTCGCAAACTCAGTAAGAAACATTATGCTTGATTAAATAAACACAACCCTATAAAATCCTCAGTAAAACCAGTGTCCATGGTTTTCAAATTCATGATACCACATTCCTGCAATCTGTGAGAGGTGAGATCCTCTATTTTTACTCTACCTTTCAAATTCTTCCAAGATTGAAAGATTTAAAAGACAACAGCATTGCCCCCCAGACAGAACTGTTCACCCACAGTGAATCTGTTTCCAAGAACCCTTTTACAGAGTTAAAAGCTAGAAGCAGGAGAGATTTATTTGCCACAAGGCTGGTAGCTGGCTGACTGCCATGTGGTCCATCATGCACCATTTGAGAAATAAGATCACAGACTCTGAGAAAGACCTATTCTCTGTATCCACTTGTCTCAAAAGTATCCATCCCATCATGAATCTGTGCTGCAGTTACAGAAATACACCAAGAGCAATGAAGAACGGTTGCTCAGTCTCTAGTGCTCCACACAGGGAACAAACAATGCTGAAAATTGTTTTACAACCCTCAAGTTACACACAACTGTAGCTTCTTAGCCTTTACAAGAAGTTTCTGTTTGGAAACAAATCCACTTCACTGCCTACTACAACTGAGGAGAAATTGAAGAGCTAAGTGAATACTGAAGCACTTCTCTGAAGTTCTTCATTAAGAAGCAGCATTCACAGCTGAAATGTTCTATGAACAAAACTTTTGCTTGGATATAGCATTTCAGATAGCTAATGCATCTGTTCTACTTCATATAGTTCTCAGCATGGATATATGTATTTACACCTGTTCCTGAGAAACTTGGCTTCTGAGACAGGAACAAAATTTGCTTTAAACGAAGAATATAAAAACTAAAGATAGTGAAAGAGTTTCTTTACTGTTTCCTTTTCTGCCTCTCTGTCATTTACTTGATGTAGACTGCATTCATAGAAAATGGAGTCATGCACTGGGAAGTGAATTTGCTTGTGTTGTTTACAACATTTAGACATCCTTATGTTGAACTTGTTAGTGTATTAGAGTATAAACCCTAAGCAACACCATAGCCAATACTGAGCTCTGCAGGGACAATAAAATGCTTCCCAGGTATCCTTGAAGATCCAAAAGAGATTTCTCACATTGTGAACAAGTTTGACAGTGGAGATAAAACAGACACAGTTAGTAGCTGGGAACCTGAGGATTATGCTAATGATATGTCATAAGTAGTGTAAAGTTTTCCCTGCAGGTGGTCAGGCAGATGAAACATTATAAAATTGCAAAAAAAAAAAGAACGCTGATTTGAGTCTTCTCCTCATTCCTGTCTTAATGTCTCCTGTGGAATTAATTTTCCACAAGGAGAACTGTGCAGAAACAAAGTCAGAATGTCAGGCCTTAAAGTTTTTTTGACACCTCTCTATACATCTGCACTTTATGCAAGAAATATTCCTTATTACAAACCTGACTAGCCTCTTTATGTCACTAATATTCTGATATTCTAGCTAATTCCTTAATTACTTGATTTTTAAATCTAGTTTTTAAAGCCAACTAGTCAAGTATGATGGAATTAGAGAGATGGTTGGTTTTGGGGTTTTTCCCCCATATACACTTTCTAATCATACCTTCCTGCAACCCCCGGCCAAGTATGCATTTCTAGTGTTATTCTTCATGCATCTCATGCGTTATTTAAAGATGTTGTTTTAGGCCAAGTTAAAAAAAATGTGACTTTCAAAAAAACAAGTTTCAAATGGAGATGCATGCTTCGATAAAGCGTGACAACATTTTCCTTTCACCTCAGTTTTACTCCTACTGAGATATAGCTGTTAATTGATCTTTTTCTCTGGCCTTTAATAAAACTTGTCCCCATTGTGTACCTGGAAGGATAGCTCCCAGTTGCTTTTCACTCTAAAATATGCGTAATTAATTACCAATTTCTTTACATAATTTGCTCGACCATATTCTTGTTTCACGACAATTAACTTTTCTTTAAACAGACGGATGCTAGTGTATTGCACAGCCTTGAAATCTTTTATTACAGTGGATCTACATAAATGAAATCCAGCTTCATTTCAGTAACATTTGCCAGGTGGTTTAATGCATTGATTATTTTGTATTGGGATTAAACTCATCTTCCTTACATGCTTACAATTATTCTGTAAAATTTCTGCCTAATGTTCAGTTTATGGCTGGGAACACTGAGTTTAGGAACAAACCTCTTACATATTAACATAAAATATGAGAAATTTAATCCCTTAATGTATTTAACTCTACTTATGTAAAAAAAAAAAAAAGATGGTGGTTTAATTTTCATTCTTGTAAATACCTATTTTCTAAATTAAATACTTCAACATGACTTTCTAAAGCACACTGGATAGAGTCACCTCAGACTTCCAAACGATAATATAAATATTATTCTATAGCCTTAAGCTGATCTAATAAATTTAAATTTAATACTGGGCAGTTGTTTTCTAGTTCTAATATAGACACCGCTTAAAAAAAAAAGAAAAACACCAAAAAACCCAACTAAATACTCATAAGTCTTCACTATTCCAGAAGAGGGAAAGCTCATGCTGTGGGTTTGGGAGTGGCAGAGAAAGATGCTAGTGTCTCTGCACTGAGGTAGCCAAGAAAGTGTACCTCTGCATAACCGTCTCAGAAACATCTGACCCCACAGGTTCCTCAACGTTCCACACTTCTGAGGATTTACTCATTCAAGAGCAATCTCAGACCTGAGATTTCAGGGTTTGTCCCCATGACAGAACATGCTGAAGGAGCTGAAGAGAAACTGTAGTGCCATGCTGCAACTACAGAGTATATGAATTGCCACAAATTTGGGGCAAAGATCAAGAAACAAAGGCTAATGTCCTCTTTACCTCCACAAAATGCTTTCCCCAGGAGTTCAGTGCTTAACACAAGTCCAGAGCTGAGATTTACTCTGTACATAGAGCAATGCAAGTGCTTTGTGGATGGAAGTTCGTACATCCTGCCGTTAAGAGGGAGTCTCCACAGTAGCAGAATGGCTGTTCATAGCCCTTCATCAGTGAGTGCAAAGCCTAGCCAAGGTTAACAGCAGAGAGGAGGTCCTGCCATAGGCCAATACCTACTGAACTAAGTGCTAAAAAAATATATGAAAATACCTGTTCCCCATTGGAAATCAGAGCAATGCCAGGACACAGAAAACAAAAGAGTTGAAATGCCTGGCTAAAATCACCTATTCACAGAAGCAATCACTCTCAGCAGCCCCAGACACTACAGGAGACAGGTACTAGTACAATCAGATCCATCATCTTCCCCCTGTCTTCTATATTTTGCAGTCTGGAAGCTTTGTGTGCAAATGAGGAGAGTGAGAACAGCTTTACAGCTGGTGTGCTGCTGCGTCCCTGCGGACAGACAGCTGATATTCTCCTCATCTCCATGTACAAAACCAGTAGCACTTGCTGTTACACTTACAGAGCACTGCTATAAAACAAGGTTCCTGTAGGAGAAAGGCAGAACAGATGCAATATTGGTTATTACTAAGCATCCGTAACTGAACTGGAAAAAACATTTTGTTTTGCTGTTATAAAACTCATTAAGTGTTGATGGAGACACTGGGGAGATTACACAAGAATTTCTCTCGGCACTCAGGAAAAAAGGAACTGAATGTTCAGCATCTTACCTGACCTTATGGAAACTTCTAAGTACAAAAATGCACAAAAAGATAGCAAGAGTCCTGTCACACCCTTAAGGGTCACCTTACTACTATAAGGTCAGCTGTATGATAGCAGTTGCCCAAAGCAAAATGACATCTGTAATCATTAGAATGGGGAGGGAGAGGGGAGGTGAGTCACTGTAAATTCCCTGGACATTTCTGCATGGCTAAGTCAGTCACAGACACTGGTCTGCCCCACACTGCTGAGTCAGAGTCATCTGTTCTAAAACTGGAAATGTCAGTTGATGGCATGTTAACAATTTTGTCAAAGCTCCGGGCTTTGATAGCTTGTGTCCTTCACTTCTCTGTTCTGTATTTCTATTCCAGTTCCATGTGAACGTGAGGATAAACTGGGATTGAAACTGCAAGCAATTGCATGCTATCCAAGTTTCTGAGCACTTGTGTGGCAGCAACAAGAATATTAGACATCAAAGTGCAAAGGTTGTGTTCCTGTTCTGTCGGTGGTACTGTGCTACGTCCTTGGGATGTCTCGTCACTCTCCAGGCAAAAGTTTATGCTTGTAGCGTCCTTGCTGCTTGAGAAGAGAAGACTAAGGGGGGACCTAATTAAAGTCTATAATTATCTTAAGCAGGGGATGCAGGGGGAATCAGCCAGCCCCTTTTCAGTGGTCTGTGGAGACAGGACAAGGGGCAATGGCTGCAAGTTGCAGCACAGGAAGTTCCACACCAACATGCAGAAAAACTTTTTCACAGTGAGGGTGACAGAGCCCTGGCACAGGCTGCCCAGGGAGGTGGTGGAGTCTCCTTCTCCAGAGATATTCAAGACCCATCTGGATGCCTGTCTGAGTGATATGTCCTAGGGAGCCTGCTTTGTCAGGGGGTTGGGCCCGATGATCTCTTGAGGTCCCTTCCAACCCTTACAATTCTATGACTCTATGATTCTATGACTAATCTAACTGTAAAGAAGGGGCAATGGCTGCAAGTTGGAGCACAGGAAGTTCCGCACCAACATGCGGAAGAACTTTTCACAGTGAGGGTGACAGAGCACTGGAATAGGCTGCCCAGGGAAGTGGTGGAGTCTCCTTCTCTGGAGATATTCAAGACCCGTCTGGATGCCTATCTCAGTGAAATGTCCTAGGGAGCCTGCTTTGGCAGGGGGGTTGGACCCAATGATCTCTCGAGGTCCCTTCCAACCCCTACAATTCTATGATTCTATGATAATGAAGGCTCATCTACTTGGATTGTAACTATACATGCCATATTTACAGTATCCAAATCTGTTGCTACACAGCCACCAAAGAGGTGGCACTTCCAGGCACTTCTCCTTGCCGAAGCCTGATATGACAGGAAAACACCACCAACAGATTTATGATAGAAATGAACAGGCATACTGGCTATCACCGACAGCTTTCTTTCCTCACGTGAACATAGAGCATCCTCACAGAGCACTAGAAAAACAGCTGAGTGTGTGGATAAGATCACCCCTTTACTTCAATCCTTTGCTGAATTGAGCCGTGAGAAATGTCCTCAAACTCTCCATACCTGTGTCTCAAGTGCATCTGTTTACTTTCAAGGATGTAGATGTAACAAAAGCCAAATCTCTCTTGTTTCACTCTTAGTGCCTTAGTCTTAGTAATGCTAGGAGCTTACTATTTACAATTCTGTAACCTTCTACATAAGCCACTGAGGCAGCATTTCCAGGACTTGTGTGCCAGTATTTTTGCCTTATGTTTCCCATTCTATCGTACTTTTACCATTGTTCTCACAGCCTTGCACTTGCAAATCCTGATGGCAGTCATTACTTTCAAATACTGTGGGCACCACTGACATAAGAATCCCCCTCTCCTTGCTTCCCCCTTCCCTTCCTTTTTTAGATATTTATTTAATATGTATTAGAGAAATCCAAAACCCACTGCACAAGGCATCAATTAAGAGCCATTTAAATCCTCAACAAATATTATCCAATAAGTTATGTGCACAGAAGCATAAGAGCCAGTATGCAACACTGACACCTGATCAGTGTATTCCAATCAGCACTAATAACATTCTAATTTGTTAATAGACATGGGGAGTTTGTGTGTGTCCCAATGAAAAATGTGCATAGCATTAGGGGAAAGATGTCAAAAACTCATCAGAACCGTTATCACCATCACGACTGCAGCCTGCTGCACTGGAGAGAGCTCCCAGAGGACCTTGTCCCTGTTATTCCCAGATGGACAGTGGGGAGACTTTTCCTTTCTTTCTTCTTCTTTTGATTTTTTTTGTTCCCAAGAGCAAGTTTAACCTGATCAGTCAACTGTGGACCAACCTCAATCATAAACACTTTGTAAACAAACCTGTCTCAATACCCTTAATGTAAGAGTCTCCTGGGCTGCTCCCAGGTATCACTGTTACAAGTAGCATGAACAGTATGATTCTTGCGCTCTGACCACATGCAGGTATGTCTACATTCATAAATATTTATGCTTGCAGGCATGTTATGCAAAGTGACAGGAAAAAATCATAGTACTCTTTCAGGACACCTATCTGTTTTCAGTGTGTCAGCATTGGTGTTTCAAGAAGAAATCCTTCTTTCACATATTTTGACTTCTCTAGTGTCCTCTTTTGTCCCTTCTAACTTTATCTCAAACTTGTAAAGTGGTTGACACCAGATGGTTATGCAAAAGCCTTTTCGTGTGCCACTTGTGGATGTGAGTACAATATGCCTTTCTAACGTTCCTGCAATCACATATCCTCCTCTCTGCCCTCGAAAAAAGCAAACACCTTCACCCAGTTTACTTTCTGGGTGTTGCACAATGAAGGACTGAACAAAGTACCTGAAGATTAGCTGCATCCTCTGTCTTAAAGATGACTGAAAACAGCGCATTCAAGTGTTGCAAATCCCAGATGATAGGATGACCACTGGAGCAAGTGGTTATCGTCTGTTCAAATTGCTACTCCTAACTCTAGAGATTTGTCCTGCCAGAAATCCTCAAGGCTCCTTTGTGGCAAGATTTGTGCTTCAGGCTGGGTCACCTCTGTGGGATTAAGACAGAAGCAGGTTACAGCAGAAGAGCAGACTGAGCAGCTCCTATCCCTTTCTCTGTACCAGTCATCCATGTCCAATTGACACCAGAGCCCAGAAACCAAGAGGTAGAAAGACTTGAATCACACAAGTATTTCACCTGGCTACATGCAGTAAGTCAAGACTTAAGAGACCTAAGTCTTAGATTCAAAATTGAGCTCAAAACACAATAAGGGGTATCCTATTTTGTAGCCAGTACCATGAATAATGAAAAGGTCTTAAGGTAGCAGTAATACTTCTGGCAATCGTAGGAGCAATCTATTATATGCACCTGGAAAGATTCATTACAGCATCCTACCTACAAGCTTGCTACTATTTTTTCCCCTCAAATGCTCTCTTAAAATAATTTAAATGTAAATTAAGTTGGCTTAAAAATCTGTCGATATCTTGTCACTTCAGTGGTTTTGCAGTTCTGTTCTCCCAGTCAGCAAGAGCATTGCTTCTTCAGCTGCTCCAGAAAAAGCTGATGCAATGGTCATATAAACCTAACTGGTGAAATAGGCACAGAGAAATTTACTATCTACAACCTCTTTCAGCAAAAGGCCAACTGAAAAATATAGAAGATAGGATTTCCACTTGAAAATCTTGGCTTAATTTAGTAGATTCCAAAGTAGCCAGTCATATATGAAGCATAAAGGATTCTTTCAAATTTTTCCTGTAGTTTCTCTGGGGGAAAGCAGGGTCCAAACACTCGCTGCAGGCAAATGAGTTGTGCTTCATTTTAGATGCCAATAAAGGTGAGGCAATTTTAGGTTAGATTTCTCTAAGATCCCTCACTGTGGGAAAGACCATATTGTAATGCATCCTTCCCTGCCCCCTGTAGCATTTCATAAATCCTTCTCTGCAGGAAACTCTATGTTTCAGCTGTCATGTTCCAAAGCCTCTCAACAGATATAAATTTTAACTCGATCATGATATAACCAGTTTTAAATATCCCTTTCAGGAAGTCATGCTATCTTACTCCTATATACAAATATAATATTTCTAAATGCCACATTTCAACAATGAGAGAAATAACGTTTTAATTACAACTATGTAATGAAAATCATTTTATAGTTTTGTTTCCTGAAGAGATGGAAAACAGAGCCAAGTAACATGATGCAGAAGTTGGTTTCACAGAAACAGAACTCCATGAAATGTCCGTTGCACCTCCAGTTGTTTACAAATATATAAAAAATTGCTGACAAAGGTATTGCTATACAAAAGCAAAATAACAAAAATTCAGGTGTATGTCTACTACAGATCATATTTTTTAAATCTACATCCATGAAATCATATAAGCTGTTATGCAAAACAACAGATACACCTGCAGCTCTCTTTTCAGGACCTTGTAGTCTTTCAAACCTACTGCCTAAATCAGGGTTCACATTGAAGACCTTTTACTGCTGCAGGGATACTGAATATATCAGAGAGGAAAAAAAACCTGCTATATTCCTGTACCTAAGGACCAATTTACTCCCCTTCTTGGCCTTGGATGTAACCTAGTCCTTTAAGTCCAGCTATATTTGAGGAATGTTCCAATTTAAAATTGACTTAGGTCATGGACACATAGAGGAGGAATCAAAGAAATTCCCCTGCTGCCCAAAGCAGAGAAGGACAACGCACAGGAGATGGTCTCCTCTCTTGAGGCAGTTACCTCTGCCCTAACCTGCTTGTTTTACCTCCGTTGCAGTGCTCAGATTTTCCTGAGCATATTGTTCTCTTTTGGGGCTACCTGATCATTTGCACTTGGCAGGTACCAGGAGCAAAATCCTTCAGTCAAGAAGCTCCTTAAGATATCCTTAAGATAATTAAGGCCACTTCATTCATTTCAGTCACGGCTTTAGTCAAAATGCATCCGCAGCAGAAATGTGAATCTCCTGCCTGCCAACAGCAGAGGAAGCTGTACTACAAAACCCCACTGCTGCCTGGCATGCAGTCACCAAAACTGTTGGCTGCAATCTCAAAGGGCTTCTATTGCCTTAGTCTCTTTTGTTTCCCTGTCCTCAAAAAACAAGCACAAACCAAAACAAAAACAAACAAACAAACAAAGAAACAAAACCCCAAACATAAAATCCCACAAAATTTCAAAGCAAAAGCACCCCTTCTAATTGATATGGTGTTTCTGTGAGGGGATATTGACCACTGATGGACAGAATAGACACTGTCACCTCACCTCTGTTCCTGTTCCACAGCCTGAAGTAATTTTCACCAGTTTCTCCTTCTTTCACCTTCAACCCATAAATCAAATACAGGGACATAAAAAATATTCATCTCACTAGGAACACTCTGAATTGGGTTATGATGCTTGCCTATGCAGAGGTGATGGATTATTGCACTTTTGATTAAATTATTGTTCAGAAAGACAGCAGTATGACATGCTACACTTCCTCTGATGGACCACATTGAAAGTTCAAGATGTCACCACACATTTATGTCAGGCTATCCTCATTTAAAAACTTGTTACAATTGGTCATTAAAAATAAAATTTAGGAAAAGCATCTGCTATCCTGTCAGACATATCTATGCATCATTTCTAACAATGTTCCTCTCCTCTCATACAAAAATTTGTGGGTGGATAGCTGTGAAAATACCCTGCTTTCAAAAAACTTGTGAAATCGTATCTCTTTTGGTCTTCCTCATTTTACTTCTTTTTCTTTGCCTTTTCCCAATCTGAACAATTTCCATGTATTTAAAAGGCCTTCTACACAGGCACTGTCTGCATAGAAGCTCAGAAAGTAGCTTGTGGTACACTGTAACCTACATTTTCGTGTCCTTTAACCTGTCTTTGAGTCTTTCCCAAATTCACCAAACTCAGAGGATATTTTACAAAGGAGTGCTAAAATTATAATTTACCTCAGTTAATTTTTGTTTCATGTGAGGAGAACACTTTATTACCCATCTTCATTCTTAGGGCATTTACTTCATTTGCTGCAGCAAACCAGCCAAGTGTAAAATCAAATTATTTAAGGAAGATTATAGGATAATAAGGTCATCAGCATTAGTATAATTATCATTTTAATGCGCAGAATATTGCACAGCCTGTGTTTTATTGCAGAAAATACAGTAATAAGCTTGTGAGTAAACTGACTAGAAACTTCTAGTGGCAGAAATATGCTGGTCATATATTTCTCTTTCTTAAGAAACTTTCCCTTTTAAACCTCACTCAGGGCAGAAACATTCTAACACTTGATTGCATCAAAAGACATCCATTTACAGAACAAAGTTTAAGTGAGTATCTGATTCACTCTGAATGCATTAAAAAAAAATCAACACAAGTCAACGAAAAGGATTCCCACTGCATTTTGTATGCTCTGCATCATTACCTGCAGATCCCAACAGTTAGAGAGCCTCATCTTGGAGTAATCGTCCAAATCATCAGTGAGCCTTCATCATCAGAACAAGTAGAAAGCTAATTTTTGAAATGTTGCTCTAGTGGAATATTCAGACTGAAGCTATTTATAGTTTGAAATTATTTTCTTAACCCATCTGCCCGCTACATAACATGAACTCACTAAGGAATGGCCAGGGACAATCTCATAGAAATAAAACTACCTGTGTAAATCTGAAATAAAACTACCTGAGATACATTGTGTCTTCCTGTTGGACTTTATGTCAAAAGACAGGTTTAAATGTGTTCATTGGAAAATAATGAATAAAATTAAATATATTAAGAGTGTTTAAAATGCAGCTATCTCCTAGGTTGACCTTGTAAGGTCACAACACAGGTAAAATAATCCTGGATGAGAATTATAAATTCAATTCTCAAGTAGATGTCTTTTATTTTTTTTCCAATTGACTTCACCTGCCACTTTCAATTTTTCTATTTTAAAAGGAAGCAAAAAAGCACAGCAAAAGAAGCAAGAATTATCACTAAGTACTTCAAGATAAAATTCCTATTCCAGCAACTGGTTCCCCTGGAGATATCAAGAGATGTCTCTTGTCCTGGTTTGCCAAAGTGCTTCAGGATATACACATTCATATTCACACCGCTCCAGTTAGGAGTTTTCAATATAGAGGAATTTTCAGGTAGATTTGAAAGCTGTGTAAAATTACATCATCCTTTTCCTGAAGCCTTATATGTGAAGTTAGGGCAAAAAGGTCAGTTTGCAGACATGGATGTCTTTGTTAGTGGAATTCTTCAGATCAAACCATTCACCTCCCAAACTTCTCTGTAGCACTGGAGAGAAAACTTGTATTACATAATATCATTCTATTTTCACTTAAATGATTCCTCCATTTCTGTAGATATGCACATGCTGATGTGCTCACCATCTTCTTAGTACTTACCACCTGGTTTTGAGGACAAAACCAAAACAAATATTAGAACGTTTTTCACAGTGTGCATTAAGGCTTCGGGAAATGTTATTGAATAACTATGTTTTCGTTAATCATGGATTTAATGAGTAATATTCATTAGTTCTTCTGACACCTCTTCAAACATATTTAAATTAGGACGTCTCCTCTCTGCAGCACAACGTTAAGTTTCACTGTGTTTATTCTGTGCGATAATATAATCAGAAACTGCATCATCATTATCAGACAGATCTCATAGACTTCACAGGGACTTAGGCACACGATTAAAGCTTTCCTGAGAGGGATAGAATTACTTGTGCCAAAATACTTCACTCTTTTGTGCTCATGGCTTAATTTGCTGATCCCACAGATTAAAAGATCTGGATGTCACTATCTAATCCTAATGACTTGACTGACACAGTTTCCTCCCTTTGGAAAATTTTAAGAACCTGAGAAATGTTTGACCTAATAATGCTTTTTAAAAATATAGAGTATGTGTGCTGATTCTCTTTATCCCTTATTGCAAATCCTTTATAATTATAAATGTATTATTACATGTACAAATATACATCTATTTATACTTTTTTTTTACATATAAGTATATATATTTCCATATATATTTATGTATATGTCTCCCTTTTCTATGCCTTTATTAAATTTGGCTCATCTGTATACCTGGAATTTTCTTTTACATACTTCACATGCCTCAGCTGCTCTGCAAGTTTCATCCTTTTCACTTAGTACTGCAAGAAAAACCTACGCCAAAATAGCTAGAACAATGCCTTCCTCACGCTCATCTCCTCTTCTCCCCTACCTGAGCTGTGTGTGTGTGAAACACACAGGGAATGCCATGTTCTGTATTTCCTTATTTTCTATAGAAAAATATGTCAAAATCAAGAGAACAAAGAAGCTACTGAAGCCTCTCACAGGCATCATACATGGCACGGAACAATTAGGAGATGAGAGATGGTAAGAGCCAACACTGATTTTTAATAACATGCTGTGATTTATTGGGCTACAGAAGATGTAAAGTACATTGCCCAGACAGTCAATAAGTAGAGCTAGACAAAGTACAGCACAAAGCTAATTTCTAAATAGAATTTTAAGCAATCATTGTTTATCATTTTGCCAGCCACAGACTCTAATGTCTTTGGGGCCTGTCTGGAACAACTAGGGGGATCAATCAACAGCTATCCACTAAAAGTTATTTGCCTTTTATTTATAAATAAAATTTACATAGATGATTCACAAGTAACAGAAAACCAGGAAATATCAGAAATTACGTCTTGTCCTTGCCTCATGTCAGATCTTCCCAAATAACTAACTTGCTCTTTCTTGTTATCATCTGCTTTCTGTTTGTTTACATCTTTTTAAGGCTATGTCCTCAGTGTTTGACCTCGAAACAAACATGAACTAAGCCAATCAGGAAACCTTAGTGACAGGAAACTTGAATCCAGCAACATATGAGTCAGTTCCATCTCTATGTCAACAAATAGGTTGCCCTTGATTTCATAAAATGTTCAATTAGTCCAAGAAGCGGCTATTACCATCCTGTCACTTCCCTTGTACAGCAGTTAAACCCCATCTTTCCTCACCAGTTGTCCATGCACACTCCAAATCTGGATAATTTGGATACTTATTACTGAAATAATTCAGTGATTCATTTTCAAACTCAGACGCAAACATGAAACCAAAAGAAATTCAATTACACATATTTCTATTGAATGTAACATGGAAAGGAAATACCTAACTGAAAATTCTTCCTGGAAGGAAAAAAATAAAAATCTTCAATAACATATATATGAAAACACCCCTTCCATAATAAACAACTCAACAAAACTTCACTGGGTTCCCAACCACATAATTCATTGAACTGGAAAAATAAAAGATCTCAAATGTTACTCGGAAGCATACTGCAGATGTACACAGATGTTTCACAGAATCACAGAATCACAAGGTTGGAAAAGACCTTTAAAGATCATCAAGTCCAACCATTCCTGTCCTAAGCTAATCCATATCCCTAAGTACCTCATCTACCCTTTTTTAAACACTTCCAGGGAAGGTGACTCAACCCCCTCCCTGGGCAGCCTGTTCCAGGCCCTGACAACTCTTTCAGTAAAAAATTTTTTTCTAATAGCTAATCTAAACCTGCCCTGAAAACTAAAACTCCTCCTTAGTCCAATGACTTCTGCAGAGAAATCAGAGAGATGTATGTAGGCAGAGCATCTCTCCTGACACAAGAAACAGCATAACCCTGATGAGATTGTTGCAACACTATCTATATTGGGAAACAGCAACTTACTACTAATTAAAATCAGCCTCTCTGGTTCTTTTCAAGTAATCTAAACTCAGAAGATTTTGTATTTGATTTTTAGGGAAAGAGTAGTGCTCAGAAATTTTAAAAAAACAAAACTTGAAATCATTAATGTCACCACAAGTGAATGAAGGTTTTGAATCACATCTCTTGCATAAAAGCAAATATTCTTCTGGGAAAAAAAAAATAGTTATTCCCCTTAAATAAAGAGAGGCAAACGGCTGTGATCGAAGTTTCCCCATGCACTGTACAACAGGTCCTTGTACGATGTAGGTTAAAGGACCAAACTACTGACAATGCATCTTAGATCAAAACATGGATGCTGGCATGGAGAACCATTCCCTCAGAGATTATGTGTATCAAAAGATATTGCAGAGCTTCGGAAAGCCTTGCAGAACATATGAGGACAGATGTATTTTACAGTGAACTGGAAAAACCCTTTTCAGAAGACAAACAAGAAAAGACTAGTAAAAGAAGGGAAAAAGAAAAGGAAACACTTCTTTTCATCTCCTATACATCAATTTTTTAAAAACTCTTAGCATTACAGCACATAGCCACTTCTCAACCTCCAAAAAACCCCAAGTTCCTTAGTCTTATTAAAATGGGTCCAGTAAAATCTAGCAAAACACACAGCCTACAGCGAAGCATAAAGGGCCAGTTCAGAGGTGTGTCAGAGAGATGGTTTTCCCAGGTGAGTGTGCAGACAGGCTGAGGAATAAACATTATACACTGCAGGGTTCAAAGGAAATACAAGTACTCTAAAACAGTAATAGAGTAATAGTAAAAGCAATCAAGGAAACCCAGTTCACTGTTTTTTTACTGCTTCCAAAACTACATTGTTTAGGCAGTGGGAACAGAAATATAGCAGAAAACATTAAAAAAAATTTTTTTCTTTCCATTTGCCTACACAGATCATGGAGTTGTCTCCAAAATTGTTTGCAAAATTAATCACTATTTCAGAATTTGACCTTGTCAGATAACACAACCAAACATTAGTGTCAGCTGCTAGTTGGAAACCTAAGATATTGCTTATTTGTAATTGACAATCTCCCTTCTAAGGTCATGAGGTAGCTTTATTATGTCCTGTGCTTTTCAGAAGAGTGATGTTACACCTTGCTACCTTTTGCAATCCTGAAAGATTTCAGTATAACTTTTTCAAGAGTAGATACGGTATACACCACTGTGCTGAGCCATCTCTCTGAAAAGTATTTCTCTTGAGGTTTCAGGCCCTACTCTAAAACATTCTTTAACCTAACAGTAGTACCCCTCAGAAGAAGAAACATCAGTTCATGGCCAGTAGTGTGTTTGTCTATTTATTCCACCTTTCTTCTAGACGGAGGATGCATGCAAAGGCAAAAAGTTTTTATCATAACCCAGACAGTCTCACTCAAAACTGACAATTAAACTGAATTCTTCAAGAAGTCATTAGCCCAAAGCAATATGCAGCTTAGGGTAGCTACAAGCATGTTCTGGAAACAAAAGGAAAGCAAATATGTGAGGAGGTTGATGAGTTTAGTATTACTTTGCTTCTCACTGCAAGTACCAGGACAGCCTTTTTCTAAGTGCCTCTGTTGCTAGAGTATGCTATGTTCTAAGCAGGTTACATGTTAAACGGTGTGGGTATGCTACATTTACAGCTTTCCTGTACCAGCTGTACACTACGCTCATACTTTCTTTCTAGTGTCACAGTAACTTGACAGAAAGCTGAGCAAGCTGACCTGATTTTTCAACATTGGAAAGACCTACCAGAAGTACTTCTGACTGCCAGGTCACTGTTTAATTTATTCCCTCTTCCAACACAGAAAGAGCTCAGTAATATTCTTTGCTCATTGCATCTATCTTATTTTCTTCATGTAAGCAGCATATGCCAAGGGAAAGAATGGATATCTATTCTGAACTGACCAGGTGGAATGGGACATGAATGAGGTTCAGTTATTTAAAAATACAGTGGTATTCTGCATGACTAAGAGACACTGCATGTTGACACCTCACATACACATTTAAAAGTCAAAAGTTTAAGTATCTCCACTTGAAAAATAACTTTTTAATCTTAGTGTTTCAGCTTTCACACTGAACATCATGAAGCAGATGCTATTGTGTCGGCTGAGAAACTGATGGATAATGATGATAATAACAATGATGACAAAAAGATGAAAATCCTAAAGTGAAATAATGTACCAAATCATTAGTATTATGGCAAGTTTCACAATGAGGCCCTGAGGAAAGATCTTTCCATTTGAAACAGCATTAATGTGGCTGTTAGAGGGGTAATTTAACTTACTTGCAATAACGTATCTTCTGTTAAGTGTATTTCAAAGTGGAAAAACACCCCAACAGTTATGATGGTTGCTAGATCAACAACTTCCATCTAGCCTTATTTGGAAAGAAATTTTAAATAAAAGCATTGTCTGTAGGACCTAAGCTGCATACTGATGCCTTCACACCACACCCCATGAACACCAGCACACGCCCAATGAAAAATAACATAATGCATAAACAACCTAATTTTCTTACATCATTGTTGTCTATGGTGTACTTTGTGCCCTCACCTAGGTGGTTCAGGAAGTCCCATAGTCCAGTCCAGTGCATATCCAGCAAAGATCATACAAGCTTCACCTCTGGTGTGATGGTGGACCTTTGCAGCATCATAAAAGAGAAGCAAAAACACAGTAATGGTTTTGCAAATAAACCTCATAATAATTATAAATGCCAAATCATGAGTCATAATAAAGAAACAGGTTTTTTTACTAACTAGATTAAGAGCACAACTGGTTTTGACCTAAAATTTCATAGTATCCTCCATCCCCTCACTCAGACACTGCATTGGTAAGGAAAACACGGACACTACAAACTGTAATTCCATTAGCTGTCAGACAGATTCAAAATGCTGACTAGATAGCAAAGATGACTGCTGTAAGAAAGGTTTAGAAATAACACTTTATGTTCACAGTAAAGGAACTGTGTACTTGGTTCCTTCTGCTTTCGTCTACCAGGATTTCTCACACAGAAGGCATTGGAAATCACACAGATGTTCTGTTCTGGCAGTTTTCTCTTGCAAAATGACACTACAATAGGTATGCTGCCATCTATGATTTAGAGAAAACTCCGGAGACACCCCCAAATTACCAGCCTCCTGCAGTGTCAGCGATCATGAACACATATGGGGACTGAAGCTATCCTTGCACGTCCAGCCTCTCCTTTGGTTTTCCCAGTAGCACAGCAGTTAAGCAGAAAAGGCCTAACCACCCTGGTCACAAGATGCTAATGAAAGCATACTTTGGAAATCAAAATACTGTGAAAAGAAAGCCTGTGGAGAAGTTTCTGTGATCTTCAAGCAATTACTCGCAAATACTGCTATCTGCAGAAAATCGATTACTTGATTAGCTTCTGTTTTGAAAAGGCAGCTACTGGGTCATGTCATCACTGCAGCAGATAACAGAGGTGCTGTGCCTGCAGGCAACAACTTTTGAGTACAATACTGAAGATAAGATAGCAAAGTAACCTCTTCTAAATGCACTGTGAGCCTGGATGTTTAGGCAAAATTCTGCTTCTACTGTAATGAAGGTACTACTAAAGGATTTTAAACCCTCTGAGAATGCTGACATGAACAGGGTAGCACAGGTGTGCATCAGCAAGAGATCCCAGTGCTTGCTTGCTTAAGAGTCCTTGAGTTATACAGAACATAAGAGAATTTGTCTTTACTACTGCCTTTTCTGCAGTACACCACTAATATACAGAGTTGTTCCAGCAGCTACTCAGCTTCTTTTTTTCACCTGTATTCACTGACATAGCAATATACACATGCTGAAAGGCTTTATTCTTCTCTCTTTTTACCACTTCTTCAGCCTGTACCTACTTGAAGCCTCCTTTCTGAACCTTCTCCAGCTTCTCCACTGTGAAGTCAAATTTGTTTTTCAGATTACTAGAACTCCCATATTTATTTCTCAGACAAGCATTTGCAGAAAGTGCTGCTTTGTACCTACTGCTCCTTTTACTTCCATTTCTGCTTTGAAAACACCACAGTTCTAGCGGGGCATGCAGATAGAAATTTGGTCTTTTCTCCAGACAAGGATTCTGTTGTCTCCATTCCCAGAACTATTTAGAGACCCCACACACTGACTTAACACTTCTTCATAGGTAACAGTTTGCCCTCTTCCTAACTTTGCTTAGGAGTCCAGTAACTGACATGTGTGCCACATTCATTCCTTCTAGAATAAGTCTAAAGCTCCCTTTTCAAGTTTTGGAAAAGACTATCTGGGATATAAGCACAGCCTTATCAGAGGAGAATTTGGGTCTATGTCAATGGCTTTTTTCTGTTTTATTTTGTTTATATACTAAACACTGACTGCGTGGCACTAAATATGCCTGAATTTTTGGATAAGTGTTAGAAAAAACCCAACAACATTGTATCAGATAGGCTTATTCTCTTGTCAGCGTGGTCCATTTCCATGCTCTCAGCTACCATAAAGTTGTTAGTTCAGCAAATAGGAATTCCACCCACTGCTTCTTAAGAGTGTCTCATCTTCAAGCAGACATTACTGATACGTACTATTTATTAACGGTTTGCCCCAATTTGGTTTGAGGATTGTTGTTGGGTAGGGGTTTTTTTGTGGTTATTTTTAATGACTGTGTTCTCCTCCATTAATTTAGACAATGAATTTATGTTTGTGTGTGCCAGTTTGGTTGTCATCACACAGAGAAGTAGTCACAAATGCTCCTCTGGTGAATGAAGATAAACTGCAAGTAGTCAGTGCATGACTAATTTGACTGGGCTCTGCAAAAAGCTCATCTCCTCCATTTGACTGTAGTGAGAAACTTGGGCTTCCTGAGCTAAAACACATCTTATTAATATGGTCCCTACTTCCTAGAGAACTTCATAGTCATTTTACGTACAACTGCCTTTTTAAAAAATAATTTTCTGTCCAGATCAGTTCTGCTTGACATTTGATCTTTTCCTGTTACCGTTTCACAGGTTTGAACTGTGTCTAAAACCTCTCTGTTGCCAAGCAGCACTGGTGGTACTGCCTGTGTTGGACTAAGATAGGGTATTTCAGTATTTACATCTCAGATTTGCCACTGCTTTTCCCTTTTACTCCTTCACCATTAAGGTCTCAGGCATTATGAATTCTAGTTTTACTGTAGCATAACTGCCTTCAGGTGCTGCTGTTTCAACAATCATCCTGACATTTTTCAGTGGGTACATTTTCCAAGAAGTATACACTGGCCACTTCTATTTCTGTACCAAGACTTTTTTCATAATTGCTTTAACTTGCCAGATGTTTTTACACTAGGAATATCTGTGAATTAACCCTTAAATGAAATTTACATAAAAATGAGTGTATAGGAACATGCCAACTTAGTTCCTAGATCCCTCATGTATCTTTTAATGGTCCAAGACGCTTGCAAGGCACAGAACAGCCAGAGTGAAAGGATAAACCACCCTAAGCTGGACGTCTTAGGGAGACTGATCCAAGAGACAAGGAAGATGGCACTTGGTGCTAAGTGGGGAAAGTTGGGAAGCTGAGAGCCATACCATGCAAAGGCTACTAATGGACACAATGCAAGGCTTATGGAGAAACTTCTGGAGCTGTGCATTAAAAATGCTCCAGCTGAAGATTGGTGTATCAGTAAGCATGCAGCTGCAGCAAGAATAATGAGAATAACGTGTTATCACTTCTTCACCAGGGTGTTCCAGGGGGAACAGCAAGTGGAGGTGAGAATGCAGAGCAATTCAGACACTTCCTATTCATTGCTGGTTTTATACAAGCAATTATCTCAAAGTAGTTCATATGCTATGTTTATCTGATAGCTTATCTCAAGATAAAGTATTAGCTTTACTCCCAGCTGGATTTGTTTACTGAGTTTCAAAGTACCTTCTTATTTGTGCTTTCCCTCAATTTCTGTTGTGTTTTTTTTCCCAGCCAAAACCACATTTGTTCTAGTTACATCTATTGAAGGCCCAACTGATTTACTATGTCAAAATAGTGTTCCATTAAAAATGTTTGTGTGTGGTGTTTTACTAACACAACTTCTAGTGAGTAACTGTCAAAACAGCATGATCTGTTGAAATAATTAACAACATGAGTAACGGCAATTAATTCTACTGCATTACCCTTCAGTCTATTATGAGTAGTTGATCCCAAATAAAAAGTGGTTGCTCAAAGCACAGTTGAGGTTCCTGTTTAAGAAATGCAAACAAAATGGGAAAAAAGGTCTTAATTTTTATAGTAATGAGCCAATCTAGCAGCTCCATAGCAACCCTTTTCCTAGGTCCTGTGCAGGGGAAAAAGGATCTGTACAAAGGATCCAAGCAGCCTTTAGCTGGCTGTTACATGCTGGAGTCAAAAATCTGCCTGAGGTATGTTCCACGCTTTCTAAAAGCAGCAGCTTTAGATGTGCAGTTAGAACTGCTGTGACTGCTTATATTTTTTTATTGAACATCTATGACCTATTTTATAGAGAAGGCTAAATTAACTGACAGCATGGTCAGTTTTGGTGTCATAATTGAAAAATCTGTCAGTTACTATCATCCCAAGAAGGATAACTAATCACAGAAAATCAAGGAAAAGTCAAGCTGCATTATTCATTCATATCAAGTAAATCTGTTACACTTACCCCTGAGGAACGTAAAACACTTTCCTTGAGAAATAGCAAATTTTATTTGATACATGATTAGCTGAAGTTAGTTTGTGGAAACATAAGGCTTACAATTTCTTGATTAAATCTTTGTTTGTGTACTGTTAATTATCCCATATTTTTTTCTCCTCTGCCAAAATATGATTACATTAACTTTTACTTCCATATAAACTTATTATTTTTATTAGTTCAATATGCTGTCTGGATTCTGTACAAAGCCAGAAAAAACATTAACAGTTTTAAATCTGAAGTATAAAAATAGATATTAAGTTGGCCACCTCCATCTCCCCATCTTAATCTCCTAGTTGAGTCAGAGACAGATATACATCATTAGTTTCCCTTTATAGCTCATAATCATTCAGGATTGGGCAAATACAACCCTTTCCAAACTTGATTATAAAAATCATTCAATGAGTTCTGATCCTGTGAGGACACCTAGTGAGCAATTCCATATAGAAACAAAATAGCAATCACTCCTTCAACATACACTATGAACAAATATTTTCATCAAATCTTTGACGCCACACAGATATTTTTATTACTGTATTTACTACAGCAGCTCCTAAAGCCAAGCAGTAGTTGCAATAGGCTCCCTATATGCCTTTGTCTAAGCATAGAGGGAAGAGAAATCTGTACCCCAAAAGTTTACACTCTAAGGTAAAATTAGTTCACACAATTTCTCAAGCACTTGCACAGTCTGCAGCAAGGTAACTTTTACAGCCTATTTTAAATATTTACCCGAAGCTATTCCTGTGGCTACCATGGGACAATGACTGTAGGCTTTTGCTGGAGCAGCAGCTTTCTGGAAGGCCTCTCTTTCGAGGCAATGACTCTCCTCAGGCAGCTACTCCATGCTCTCCTCTACCATTTGCAGTAAGCCAGCTGCCAACCAGATGTACCTGGTACTGGGAGCACTGCATGGAGATGCTCTAGACCAGCAGGGAGAAGGTACACAGTGCAGAAGAATGGATAAGGAGCATGTCACATGCATTTCACATGGACTGCACAAGACTTAACAAGTCTGTATTTACAGACACTAAGATCCAGAGCTTAACCCAGCAATCCTCTGGATTCAGTGAAGAACAAGGGCTGGCATCAAGGCAGGCTTTCTCTCCCTTGTCTTCTCATTTTTTTCTAGACAGAGCAGTTCTCTGGGTCACCACTGCACTTGAATGTGCGTGGAGTATTTGAAAGAATGTGACTGCAATCACTGTTTTACTAGATTGAAAAAAGAGGAGCAGAAAAACAACTCTCAAGATTTGCAGAGTTTTGATGAATCACTCAGATGCTTGTCCCTCTCTGGCTATAATACACAAGCTTTGTATCAAAGACCAACTACAACCAACAAATGACCAGTCATAGAGTACCTGAGCTACAAAATATGCCATAACACCTGAAGGAAGTTCAAAAAGAAGGAAACAACATTTTTTAAAAGTCTGTTACATTGCATCCACTTGAAACATCTTAAAATTTGGAAGATTTGGAAGAACACCACATTCAGCCTCTAAAGACAAAGTCTCATTTCGTACAGTACATAAATAGCATGTTTATTGAATTATGTAAACAGCTGCACTTCCCTAAGGTTCTTTTTATTCTCTGCAGAGGCCGCAACTCTCTTACTGAGAGACTGCATATAAGCGTCTCAGACACTTCTAAATTAGTAACACCCAAACACTGTTTATGGCTAAATATTAATTGACAAGGCCTCAAATTTGCACCTAATTAGCGCACAAACAATTTCTCCAAATCCTCACTGACACTTTAGAAGTTGCCAGGTAATGCAACACAAGCTTAATGAAAAACAGGAATTAGCTGCATAAGGAATTTTTGCCATATCTTGTGGTGTGAGCAGAGGGAATGCAAAATACCTGAAAACCCCATGAAAGGAAGAGCACAAATAGATATATAATTTGGTAAATTCATTAGTTCCAACTTGTGCTAAGGTTTTGCATGCTTGCTGGTTTGGAGTCACCCAGACACATTTACACTATCAGGAAACCCCAGTCTGGAAGAGCTACCTTTATCGTTACACTGAAAATCGCTCCCATACATTAATGGAAGCAGCACAGACCAGAGGAGTTCGCTTTATGTATTTGAAAAAGTTATTTAGGTATTTGCTGGAGAAATACCTTTCTTAATCCTTTATGAAAGCCATCCAGAGAATAAATAGCGACGTGCGTGTATGTGCAAACAAACAGGGTCTAAGAGTGGTATGGAAATTCTCAAAGTATACATTGGTTGGCTTTTTTCCTATCATATAAGCATTGAACATTAAATCATACTTACTGCAATGATTGTATGAAGATTTCGACAAGCTCCAGAAAAGGAAATTTGGAGCTGCTGTAATTTATGTAATTATGTTAAACAACCGAAGGATAATTGCCATGTTACATTATTTGATGAGCAACCTAAAATAAGCTTGTTATCTGGTATTGTTTCTGCTCTGAGACTTAAGTTATCCACAGACATTCACAGTTACTTGAAAAAAACCCTGACACGTGGGAAAAGAAAACATTTATAGAAATTGCTGCAGAGGTACCTTTTGGCATGAATCTTTATGTGAGTGGTCATGAACAATCAGACCACCCAGAAATGGTAATATCGTAGACCCATAATGAAGAGAAAAGCAAATATTAGAGAGAATGGCAGAGAAAAAATTAAGTAATATCAGATATCAACTCCAACACCCAGTGTCTATACCCAGTTTACTAAAGAAATAGAAGTCCCCACTGATCACAAAAGCATCCCTGATTCTGCCTCTCACAACATCTATAGCATCCAAAAGGAGCCCGGCAGATTTGAACAGCTATCTAGGGCAAGAACTACTCACTAAAATTAATGCCTCCTAAATAGCTTTGAAAAACTCACCCTTGACCATCATTATACAGAATGCATAATATACATAGAGCTGCACATGAAAATGATAATGACTTACTTTATTCCAAGGGAAAGGTTAAAACATGACCTCTCATTTTACATAAAACCATTTACAAAACTGTTATTTGATTAAATGACTACTTAACATCATCTATGTCTAATTTAACATGGTTTAAATTTCCCAGAACAATAAATATGAAGATGAAATAAACTGAATAATCAAGGAGTGTTTTCTGTCAGAACACCCAAACCACCCTTACTGCATTGTTTAATGTAGCCCAGGCTCTCATTTTTCTTATTGTTTCTGATTTCATAGCATGGCCAGACATCCTCATCCAGACCCAGACAAGCTGGATTAAACCATTCCTGCCCTCACTAATGTATCTCCTCATCTCTGTTTGAAGAGGAGTCATGGTGGTGCTGTCACAGATGAAGTCCTGTACTTCACTCATAAAGAGAGAAGCAACAATATATTTTATTCATATAAAACAGTGATTTAACAAAGTTCAATGGTCAATGTGACAGTGGTTTATCAAGATTCAGTGGCAAGGCACACTTCATTATTAACTTCATAGAGGACTGAGACTAAACTGTCAGAGAGACCCTCCTATTGAGTTCATCAGGTTCAGACAGGACCCCCCTTGCTTTCTAAACTCCTTCTCAGAGAGGAGTCTACGTGTGGCTGGATCCAATCGTAGTCCCAGTCTTGGTCAACACTTTACATCTAAAGGTATATATATGAGCAATCAATCCTTTAGATATCACTTATCTTAGATTTCAATATTTAGCATGTTATTGGCTACTTACTGAGAAGTTGTTGCAGCAAGGACTCTCTCAACCTTGAGGAGTAACTTGGAGAGGTGTGCCTACTCAAGGGGAAATCCTGGAGTTCAACCTGCTGCTGCACAGGAGAGCTCAAATAGCTCAGGCTGTTTGTTATTTCTGGGGATAAGATGATTGACTCAGTCACATTTGCATACTGACCACAGATGTTAGTTTCCTCCAAGCTTGGCTTGAGGTGGACATTGACCAGCACTGTGGTTAAGTGGGCTCATTGCTTAGATTGGCTGTTGGCTATTGTGTTAGTAGCTGTCTCTGAAACCACTTTGACCCAAATGCAGCCATCACAACCAATGCATCCATTACCATCATCATGGGTGGTTATCGCTTGAGCAGGGTTACAGGTAAAGGTCAGCTTTGGGGAACTGGGGGGAGCACACGGCCATATGTGCCATCCTTAAGATCTGCACTTCAGAAAGGTATAGCTGAAATGATGATATTTACCTAAAGTAGTGGAGGAAGTGCTCCCACCATCTACTTCTAGCAAAGTTATCAAAGCTTCCAACATACTTCACAGGATGAGGAGGGATGGTATTTTTAAGCAGCCCACCACCTTGAAAATGAATCACAGATTCACAGAATGGTTTGGGTTGGAAGGGACCTTAGAGATCACCTTATTCCAAGCCCCATGCAAGGACGCCTCCCACTAGAACAGGTTGCTCAAAGCCCCATCCAGCCTGGCCTTGAACACTGCCAGGAAGGGGTTACACACAACCTCCCGGGGCAACCTGTTCAGTGACTGGAGCTTAATTTAGGCACACTGCTTTGGAAATACACTTTCCTGCTTCCCCAGTAGGTTCAGATCGCTATGCATGAGCAGAAACTGCAAGGACCCCAGGGACTTCAGGCAGACTCTGCACACCATTCTTACAATGAAAGGTACCAGGAAGCACAGTGCAGGGAGACTCTGCATGGGGTGACCAAGGTCAGCTAGGATTTCTAAAAATCAGCCATGCCATCTCTGAGGTAGTGATTTCCAAAGCCTCCCTGAACCCTGTGTCTTCAGCTTGTTCCCTCGCAACTCTGCATTCAAGAGTTCACTAAAGCAGGTGCGCAGTCACACGACAGTGCAAAGACCCAGTTTGTGTTTGTTGCTTCATCTGCCTTCACACTTCTCATTGAGAGCACTGAGGAGCAGACTAAAAAGAGCCAGCCCACATCTAGTGCAGCTTATGTTGGGACACCACTGTTGAAGAAGGGTTTATTTGCTTGACTCAAGTTGCCCGTTTGCTCCAGTAACTCTCTGAAGTAAATACATACCTGGTTTCATGAGAACTTTTATATTCATGCCTGCATCAGTTTATCAAGTTTTCACACCTGACATCCTACTTCTGGGTTTTTTGCCGTTTCCAGTACAGCTGGAACACCTGAGTATTTACCATTAAACTGCCATAGACAAATGACTCCCTTTTCCAGCAACCATAACACCTTAATGACAACCATAGGGAGTGGGAGAATAAAGGACCAATCCTTCTCTTGGTTGTTTCCAAAGCTGAATGCATTATCTCCTATTAGAAACCATACTAAATTATGGCATAAAATGATAGAATGCAAACAGCAAGTATCAGTACAACACGCGGCATGCAATGGCACTGGTCTTTTTTTGTGGTCATTATTTATACATGTATTGATCTTAGTTATTTATTAATTTCAATTAAAACATCTTGCATTCAAGAAATGAAAGCTTTATAAAAGCTTTAGCTTGCTCATTGACAATGAACTTTATCAAATCTTAGTATCAAGTGCAGCTGAAAAAAATGCATGCAAAATTCAATTACCAGGGAAAATAATCATTCTGGATTCTGAAGTATTTTTATTTGCTAATGTCCATAAACAAAAATATTGTCATCAACATAAAATTCCAGTGTGTTTATCACAATTCAATTAGTTTGTTTTCATACCCCCATATATATTTCCCAGTATGAAGCAAGATTCTTACTGTTTTATTTGTTCTTTTCACTATATCTTTTCCCTTTTTTGTTTTTCAGCTAAACTCAATTAAGAATTTTTTTTCTTACTCATTATAGTTAATTTTCTTTGTTAGCTTAGAATTTGAGCTCATGCTTGAATCTGAAGAGAACCATCTGGATCACATGCCTGGAGAACTGAAGCATGAAGATGAGAGGGGGAAAAAGAAGGATCTTTCTCAAACCTCAGACAATGTTTTGCTTTAAGTTTTCTCTTTCACCACAGCTATGTTCTGCTGCAGTAAAACAAAGTAATGACAGGAAAACAGAAATGGTAAAATCATGGACTTCTAAAAATTACTAACAGGTTCTAGATATAAATCCAAGGATACCCACATGTAAAAAGAAGACTGAGACAGGAAAACTAAAGCATTTATTGCTTACTGACAATATAACACAAGAAAAATCGCAAGTTTGAGTAAAATTTTCAAAAGAGAATAGTCCCACATTGACTGAGAGGAGAACTGGATGTTTTGTATTTACAGAGAATAAAACTAATCTAAAAGCTTTCTACAGTTCAGAGAGTAAACAGGAAATGGAAAGACCCCTGAGATATTTCAAAATTTTTTTGATGGACTAAGATTTTATTTTAAATTAATTACCTCATTTAAACTCCTTTCAGCTTTGTGAATAAAGTAACACACAGCTTCTCAAATCAGAAACAAGCTGTTTAAAAGCAAAGTATCCTGAGCTATGAGCACCAATAGAACACAAGTGAATTGTTTCATTTTGCTAAGCCAGGATTCACTGACCTGGCCATGCTGCCACCTATCACCCGGACTTTTGTTAAACAACATTTTTTGATAGAAAAACCTTCTGTCCAAAAATTTCTGATTAATATTAAACATACTGTCTTTAAATGAAAATTAATATAGCAATCAGCTACATCCCAGACTTTCGGGTTTATATAGGCACCTAAATACACAGATAGTCCCCAGCTGGAATATTTTAAAGTAAGTATATGTATGCATTGCTTTTGAAAACTAGAATTAGCCTTCTAATCCTTTCAGATACTTTTGACAAATTAATTTAAATCCAATTTTGCTATCACATTTTGAACTATCTTTGTTTTCTTCTTTCTCAGAGAATACGCAGAAAATTCTCATTTTAAGCTCAACAGCTTAATTTTTTAATTATATTTTGTTTAAAGAAAAATTGTTTTGGGAAATCCTGGCAACTATTCCCCAGAACAGAAGGTAGGAAAGCTTCACCATTCATGTTGGACTGCATTTTGTCATTCCTGCTTGACTACACAGAGCCACATCAGTAGCTGGACTAATGGATCATTAGGGAAGGATTGGGATATTAGCACGATTGGCTCTGCTCTACTCTTGGCTGCCTTGTTTGTTCTAAACAAGAAATCCATCTGTTGTTATTTTCCAAAACTTAGAGGAGGAACTAATAACCAGAGCTAGGGAGCTGCAGTCACCACAAACCCCCTGGCTGGACTAAGCTAGCTGCTCTCATGTCATCCCAATTCCTGGCATCTGACAGATAATATTGCCAGCATTTCTAGAGTAGCTGTCTCTTTTCATCTGAGTCTAGCTTTCATTTCTGCAATATTTCAGGCCTCCTCAGTATTTCTGAGCACAGCATGTTGTTCAGCAGTTTGCTATAGTGTAACAAATACCAAAGAAATTGAAGCAAAACAAAAAAAAGCAGAGGAAACAGAAAGAGTGTGTGTAACTATTACATAGCCAAGTTTCAGGAAAAGATACCCACCTGCATGTGACAGGCCTGATTTACCTCACTGACCTGTATATTTTAGTACATAGCTCAGCCATGTTTTTCTGCTGATCAGCACAAGCTCCACCATTCAAGCTTCACAATCTTGTTTCGGACAAGTCAGTGCACCTATTAACATCTGCACCAGCCATCGTAGTAACTCAACATTTCTGCATCTTGCCTGCACCAGAGGCACATTAGCAACTCTTCAAGCTACTTGTGTTCTTTTTTTTGTGTGTTCACTTGCCTTTGTCAAAATAAGAGTCATTTGGTCACCAGCAACTGAAACAAATCTTGAGTTGGCTCTGTGCCTCCCTTATTTCTGGGGGAGAAACTCTGAGCTTCCATGTGGAGGATGCAGTGTCAGAATTGCTTTAGTTTACCAAGCCGATGGGCTAAGAACACTTCTGCACGTGGCCCAGGAACGGGCAGGTGTTCTCCCAGAACATACAGAATTACAGAGGGTAGGGGTTGGAAGGGACCTCTAGAGATCATCTAGTCCAACCCCCTGCTAAAGCAGGATCACCTAGAGCAGGTTGCACAGGATCATGTTTAGGCAGGGTTTGAGTATCTCCAGAGAAGGAGACTCCACAGACTCTCTGGGCAGCCTGTGCCAGTGCTCCATCACCATCACAGTGAAGTTGTTTTTCCTCATATTCCAGAATGGAATTTCCTGGGTTTCAGTTCATGTCCACTGACCCTTGTTCTGTCCCTGGGCAGCACTGAAAAGACTCTGGGCTCATGTCCTTGACATTCACTCTTTATGTATGGACAAGCATTGGTAAGATTCCCTCAGTCTTCTCCAGGCTAAACAGACCTAGCTCTCTCAGCCCTTCCTTATATGAGAGAGACTGCAGTCCCTTGTAGCCCTTTGCTGGACTCTCCCTGTCTTTCATGAACTGGGTACCCCACAACAGGACCCAGTACTCCACTATGAATTTTCACAGAGAAGGGATGCTAAGAGAAGTACCAAGGGCTCAGGATTTCAAGTGCCAAAATAGTGCCTGACTGCAATTCCTTTATGAATGCAACTACATGGGTATGAGTAAACATCGCAGATGCTCACACTCCCAAATCCCAGATAATGGCAGCAAAGGGGAAAAAAAAAAAAACCAAACCATAGTTTGCCATTTGTCAGACAATGATGGTAAGATACAACTTGGGGTTTAAAAGCCATCAATGCCATAGAAGCCACTTGCAACAAGTGGCACAGTGCCACTGGGGATCTCAGCAGTGCTGCAGACCACAGACCTTTGCACTGACCCAGCCCATTTAAACACAAACCTCTGCAAAGCTGTGAGAACAAGAACACCATCCTGAGATGGACAACAACAGCTCAACAAAGTTGACTGCGGAAATACAGAGCAGTCATTCCCACATTGCTTGGATCTATATCTCTGTGAAAAAAAAATCCATCTCCTGCCCTGTTCTAATATACATGTCCTATTTACTTTTTTTTTTTAATATATCACAGAATCACAAGATTGGAAAAGACCTTCAAAATAATCGAGCCCAACCATACCTGTCCTCTACTAAACCATGTCCCTGAGCACCTCATCTACCTGTCTTTCAAATACATCCAGGGCTGGTGACTCAACCACCTCCCTGGGCAGCCTGTTCCAGTGCCTGATAACCCTTTTGGTGAAGAACTTTTTCCTAATGTCTAATCTGAACCTGCCCTGGTGCAGCTCGAGGCTGTTCCCCCTCTTTATGACAGTCTTATCACCTGTCACTTGGGTGAAGAGACCAACACCCACCTCTCTATAACCTCCTTTCAGGTAACTCATGGTGGTGATAAGGTTTCCCCTCAGCCTCCTCTTCTCAAGGCTAAACAACCTCAGTTCCCTCAGCTGCTCCTTGTAAGGTTTGCTCTCCAGCTCCTTCACCAGCCTGGTTGCCCTTCTCTGGACACACTGCAGGACCTCAATGTCTTTCTTATAGTGAGGGGCCTGAAACAGAACACAGTACTTGAGATGCAGCGCTGAGTACAGGGGCACAGGAAGTTTCCCATTTACATTTTAAAATCTGACAGACCATTTGCAGTGTCCCTTGACACAGAAATAAACACTGGAATACTTTATGAGATTAGGCAAGTCAGCAAGCTTTCAATATTTCTGGAAGATAAAATGTGTTTTTTCCCTTGGAGCTCACAAAAACAAATAGGAGAGAAGGATGGACTATTAGATAATTCTATTATTAGAAAACAAGGCTAATAGTTCTTGTACTAATTAGCTCTCTATTGAGACTACCTTAACACATTTGTTCTACTCGATTCAGAGTTTAGTTACTAATGAGCTCGTCTTCAATGATGCAGGTTTTCTTTCTTTACTTCATAGCTTCTGAATAGCTCTAACTAGAATTTGTCATGGTTTTCAGCTGGGATAGAGTTAATTTTCACAAGAAGCTGGGAGGGGACACAGACAGGACAGCTGACCCAAACTAACCAAAGGGGTATTCCTTCCAATGACGCAAGTCTCCTCTGCTAAGCATAAGTCGGTCTCTACACCAGGGCAGTGAAGGGCTTGCACCTCTTTGCAAGACTTTCAGATACCTGGGCAGGATCTGTCCAGGCATTCACCTCCACCAAGGATGGGGGGAAATTGCTCCTTTGGAGACTGATCCCTCCTCTTCCCACTGCTCTCTACCTCCCCCCAGTACAGGTACCAACTGGCATCCCAGCCCAGATGCATCTGTTGCAGTGCTTCCTCCTCTTCCTCCTTCTCCCAAGCTGGCTTCCTGCAAGAGAAGGAAGGAAAAGATATGAGCCTCCCCAGCTCTGCCCTTGCTCAGCAAGAACTCCTCCCAGAGCTGGGCCAGGGTTTGTGCCACCCCTGCAGGTGGTCCCATCTCCTCCTCTCCTCCAGGGAGCCCCTGTTCTTGGGGACAGCCTTGCTGCACGGACCACAGCCCCCTGGGCCATTCTCCTCTATTTTAGTTGTGGTGGGAGAGAAGAAATCAACATGTCAGGTACAATGACCACCGTGTGCATCATCTCAGGAAGAAATGTCTCCTGGCCTTTGCTGCGGGGACAAGCAAAAAGGATCATCCCCACCCAGAAAGCTGAGTCTCTCTCTCCAACATTCACAGCCACCTGACATTTTTGGGGAAGAGTGAACTGAGAGGAGCAGAACCCTGTTCTGGCATCTGCTTGAGACATTTTTCCTCCCTTTATATCAGACATTTACTGTTTAAGGATAGTAGAGGCAACATCCTGCTAATAGACTTGGATCTATCTAGATGGAGAGCTCATCATCGGAGGTTGGACCCAATGATCTCTCGAGGTCCCTTCCAACCCCTACAGTTCTGTGATTCTGTGATCTCCACCACACAGGTCTATTTGGGGAAGTTCCTCAAGTAAAACAGCATACAAGTTTCCAGTGCATTTTTTGGGTTTCGTATGATCTGCCCAGGGGAATGGCCTTAGTTAACAGCACACTTTTGGGACTGCTAAATGAAGCTGCACATACTACTTGAAAAAAACACTTCACTTTCAAGTCAGAAGTTATAAGTTTACATTTTAGGAACTGTAAATAAGCTTTTTGCCACACTGCATCACTACCAAACAGATGAGGAAAAGCTGACAAATAACAGGTCAATCACATCACCATTCTAGTTTTCATAAACATGGGAAAAAGCAATGGCATGAGAATATTTGTCATTCTTCTCTAGCTTGTAGCCTTGACTCAAAACCAAGTCAAGTTCCTTTCACTGAATTTAATGAATTCTGAACCAGGATTTTAATGACTATTATGTGCATATATGCATCTAGTCACACACACACACACAAAAAAAAAGACAACTGCAATTCAATTAAGAGTCTCAGACAGCAGAGAAACCAGGCTTGCAGCTCTGAAAATGCCTGATGTCTGCTTTCCTTTTATTAGAGCTGACAAAGACTTGCTTTGGAAGGTCACAACCTCTCTTGCTACTCTACTCTTTTTTTCCCCTCCACCAGAGTGAAAGCACTTTACCTTTTTCACTCTCTGCAAACAAAGTATTGTGTCCATCTGAGAATGGGGTAAAAAAGGGCAGAGAAGAGGAATGTCTCCTGAAGTAAGGTGTGCCTACTTTTTAGCTTTTCTGTTTGAAATCCAGAGGATAGTAATGATAAGTCTTTTCCTTTTGCAACAAAAAGAGTTTATTGACTCAGTAGAATGAATGAAAAGAAACATGATGTTAA
The DNA here is from genome assembly GCA_027925045.1 of Hypotaenidia okinawae. Lineage (NCBI taxonomy): Eukaryota > Metazoa > Chordata > Aves > Gruiformes > Rallidae > Hypotaenidia > Hypotaenidia okinawae. The sequence continues at coordinate 42,011,849 of BSDF01000006.1, read as the reverse complement.
ATATAACTGCTGGGAACAGTTAAAAGGTTCCACACAGTTTGCCTGCCTTGTCTGAATGCCTTGTTTTATAGAAAAGTACCTCAAAACCAGGGGAGGAAAACAATCAGGATAGGAACAGAGTTGTTATCCAGGGCTTATGACACTTATTACTTATATTACCACATGTATGCATGTACATATAGATGGGGGTCTGCTTGCACACGTGTTCATGTACATGTATGTTTACATTATATTACAGATTTTTGTTACATAACTCCTTCTGAGGTGTGATAATCTCAGTCATTCTATTATGAAAGAACTGTATGTAGCATATCAAAAAGCAAGGGAACAAAACTGTCAGTTAAAACAGAAGCACTGGGAAACATCAGAACACTGTAACACCTCCTCAGGACTGTTGTCAGAGCCAGAGGCTGCTGGTGTAGCTGGCCTGTTAAAGCGCAGCTGAGCTGCTGCACTGCAGATTGCAGGCTGCCATCTCCTGGTGCTCTTCAAGTCATACTTGATAAGAGTCATCTTCTGAAGGTTACTTAAAGCGTTGCCTTTATTCACACTCATTTTTTCAGAACACATTTATTTCAGTATTTTAATTTTTTTCCCTGATATTCTACAAAATGTCTTGGGTTGCTTTTATATTGCTTTTCAAGGTTTTGGTCTGTTGCCAACTCAAATCCAAATCCAATTTGTGTCTACACAAGCCCATGTTCAGGCACTGGCTTGAGGCTTGGTTTGAGGTGGGATGGAGGACCTAACAGGTAACTTGAACTATTCTTTCTACCCAGGAATGCTCTTACCTTAGGCACAGTAGATGACCCAGTGTCACAGTTTAACCCAGCTGGCAGCAAAGCACCACGCAGCTGCTCACTTACTCCCCAACAGTGGGATGGGGGAGACAACTGGAAGAATGAAAGTGAGGAAACTCATGGGTTGAGATAAAGACAGTTTAACAGGTAAAGCAAAAGCCATGCATATGCAAACACAAGCAAAACAAGGGATTCATTCCCCATTTCTCATGGGTAGGCAGGTGTTCAGCCATCCCCAGGACAACAGGGCTCCATCACACATAAGTGTTACTTAGAAAGACAAACACCACCACTCCCAACGCCCCCCTCTTCCTTCTTCCTCCAGCTTTATATGCTGAGCATGATGTCATACAGTATGGAATACCCCTTTGGTCAGTTTGGGTCAGCTGTCCTGGCTGTGTCCCCTCCCAGCTCCTCATGCACCCCCAGCCTACTCACTGGGGGTTAGTTTGAGAAGCAGAAAAAGCCTTGGCTCTGTGTAAACACTATTCAGCAGTGATGGAAACACCCTTGTGTTATCAACACTGTGTTCAGCAGAAATCCAAATCACAGCCCTGTACCAGCTGCTATGAAGAAAATTAACTCTATCCCAGCCCAAACCAGCACACCTCCATATAATGCAACTTACCATACCAGACAAGACCACCTGGCTTTCCACATGACCTTGGGCCAATGGTACACAGACAGCATTACAAAAAGGCAACAGTCAGAGTGTCACACGCTAATAAACATCATCTGTGTTCAGTCACAGCAGCCTTCACTCAGTAACACCTCTGTACTGCTGCGCGGACATCACACCAGTCCTGCATCCTGCGTCTCACAGTGTACTCGTACAAAATTGAGGTATGTTTCAGGTCAGGCTGCAACCTGGTTTTGGCTCAGTCTTGTAAAATGCAGTACAGGTATGGCATACACATAAATAACATGAAAAAACTGGCACATTTCTCACTGAAATTAGAAGCACATTACCCACAGATTTCTTATTCTCTTCCACTGGGGTGTATTGCATTTGTTTAAATTTACTGAAAATGACAAATCTGCTATCATTTGACCCAGCCTTCAAAACAAAATAAATTTCTGAGACATATTCCTTAGTGAAAAAGTTTTGAGATAAAAATAATACAGAAACCAAGATTTGATTCATTTCCCTAAGCACTCAAAAAGAAAATTCATTTTCATATGCATGCTTGGAAAGGCAAGACTAAAATGTGATTGCTCTTCTCTGAAACCACTATATATGTGGTGAGAATCCCATAGCAGCAGCCATATTATCCTTCTCTGTGCAATACAGTCACCAGTGTTCCCTCACTTGAAAAAGGCCAACAGTGCATTATAATTTTCTGCATTCTTACAGCACAAGAAAACAAAACTGAAAACACCACAAGTTCAGATATGATGATAGACCACATGCATTCATTACATTTTGATAAAGAGGTTTCCCAAATTATCTTTAAAACTCACAAGTTATCTTCTAAAGCATAGCATCTTTACTGCAAGGCTCGTTTTCTACCACAGCGTTGCAGAATTTCATTCACTTTTACTCATTTTTCACTGTCATAGTTGTGGCAGTCTTGTACAGCAATCTTGTCAGTTGACTCTCTCAGCCATACAGTCCACAGCACCAGCTACAAATTCACTTTCTGAATTGGCTGCATTTCTGGGGCATGTGGCCAATAGGGAAGGGCTTGTATTTTTTGTCAGTTATCCTTTTCTTATGTCAGAAAAGAAGTTTAAAAGAAAGATCTGAAGAAAAAAGATGCCAAAAATCTAGTTTCCAAGTAATGCGGTAAGTTTTGATCATGCAACTTGAAATGTTCATGTTCTGTTGTGCAAATAAGTTCTCCATCCACTTCCCATTTCCTTTAAAATCCATCTAACATGGTCTCTGAATTGTGAATGACAGTGGCACTAAATGATGAAGTTGGAAATACAGTGGTACATCGCCTATTTCCTAAGCATTGTGTAAGAAATGAAAAGCTGTTAAAAATATGGAGTTCAAAATTTAACTCCATAAGGCCAACCACAGAGTTAATAAATATTCAGTTTTTAAGGATAAAGAAAAAAGACTTACACCATCCAGAATTTTGAAAAACTACAAGTAGAAAAGTGCTCACAATAGCCCGTATTATTTAATTCAAGTGACTATCAACAGTGAGTCATAACTGATTGTATCTGGCTTCAGTTTTTAAATGTGAAGATAAAAATCCTTTAAGTGGCCATTTCTATTTGACTAAAGAAAATCTATAATTAATATCACAAGAAAAAAATCCAAGGGAAAGGTTGACCTCTCTTCATTCTGATTTAAGTTTGATGATGCACTATACATGATGAGGGTACCACTACCTCACAACCCATCAGCAGGTAATTCATAAGGAGGTCAAAGAAAGGAAAAGGCCACAGAATCATACATAATTTAGCAATTTCATCAATAAACAATTCTTCAGATAATAAAAAAGAGCACTGAAAAAGGCATGTGGAGAAGGAGAGAGGGAACACCACCACCACCACCTACACTATCTTGCGACCAAACTTTGACTTTGTGTGCATACAGGAAGCTAGGTAAATAATTCAATTTGCATCAACAGTCGTGATAATCATGCATGGAAATACAGACACAACTATATTTATACTTTCTACATTACACTTGATCCAGTTGGGTAGGTGATACTGTGAAAATAAATAAATAAGAAAAAGGAACAAGAGAAAATAAGCAGTAAATAATTATACAATCTCCTTGGACTTCACAAACTTGACTTTAGTAACAGAACAGTCAACATCAAAGGCACAAAAGCAAAACCTCTAAAGAGTAAAACTCTTCAAAGTATCATGTAGCCACAATGGTCTAATCAGACCTGACATAGTTATTCTGATTCTTGACTTCTGTAACAGTCATCACAAAGAATTTCTCCCTATTGTGTGTTGCAGTCTAACAGATTTTCTTTTTTTCTTTTGATTGTGAAGTAGTAAAACTAAAGCTTCTAACAGCTATTACTAGCAATTTAGACTTCAGATTACCTGAGAACAGAAATCATTTTTTGATCATCCCATGATCACATAGGATCACATTTCAATTTTAGGAAAAAAGGTTATGTCACATAGATTTCTAGTAAGTAATGCTCAAATGTGTAACACTAGGAAGAAATATTAATATGCAATATCCTACACCATTGAGAAGTATTTTACTGTTTATATCTAACATTCATTTTTGAACAAGACACTAATCATGAATAAACAAAAATCAAATACAGAATTTTTTGAACTTGTTTTAACTTCTAATAGATTATAACTGTGATGCATCTATTCAGGTCAACCTTATTACCATAGATCTTCCAAGTGCAAAATCTCATCACATTAGATAGTAAAAAACAAGACAGAAGGACAGTCAAGGAGAGTAACAACAGTCAAATGCTTTGAGTTAACTGCTCAGAGCTGTGAGACTCTGAATTTCCTTTCCACAGTACTCTCTTTTAAATCCAAATATTATAAATTGACAAGCATAGAAATTTTTACAATGTAATGAGATATTACAAATGCCAAAATTTAGATACCAAAGCAAAGCTAAAATTCCAGTCATTGTCTATCACATGAGCTAAACATACACTGAATAGGTATGCAAGAACAGACATTTTTACAAGAATTCAATTATTTGAGACAAAACAATGACAAAATTTTCTCTTTTATCCTGATTGCTCATAAATAAATAAATAAAACTCCAGGAGTACCGAAAAAGGTCAGCTATAAAGTTAAATGGACCAGTGTAACTCTCATAAATACTATTTTTATAAAAATTAGATTATTTATTTTTTGTTTTATTCTCTACTATCTAGGAATTATTCCCCATACAGATAATTACAGGCACATATCAGCATGCATTAGGTCTATTGTTTTGTTTCCTTTTGCCCATTTTCAAATGGAAAATTAATAGTATTTTCCATGTAAACCTAAACTGAAATTACAGATACAATTCTTATACCACTAGGATTAAGCATTTAATTGCCATTTGTGCCTTTTAGAAATCTTTCCATTGTCAAACCACAGGACTGCTTGCATGCTGAATAAGACCTTGATATTCCTTCTTTTTCCCTTTTCTGAGACAAAGACATCTGTTTTGCTCCATCCTTTTGCTATTGTGATGGTTTAACCCAGCAGGCAGCTAAAACCACCACACAGCCGTTTCCTTACCACCTTCCTTACCACCTCATCCTTCCTTACCACCACATCAGTGGGTGAGGGGGAGAGAGTTGAAAAGGAAAAAAAACCACAAAAAAGATAATATTTTTGGGTTGAGATAAAGATAGTTTAATAGGATAGAAAAGGGAGACAATACTAGTACCATTACTAAGAATGTATAAACCAAGCAAGTGATGCACAGCACAATTGCTCACCAACTAAAGCTGATACTCAGCCAGTTCATGAATTGAACTGCCTCCTGGCCCGCTCACCAGTTATATACTGAGCATGACATCATATGGTATGGAATATCCCTCTGGCCAGTTGGGGTCAGCTGCCCTGGCTGTGTCCCCTCCCAGCTTCTTGGGCATCCTCCACCTTCTTGTTAGTGGTGCAGTATGAGAAGCTGAAAAGTCCTTAACTAAACTATAAACAGCAGTGTATTATCAAGATTATTCTCATCCCAAATCTAAAACACAGCACTATTCCAGCCACTAGAAAGCAAATTAACTATCCCAGACAAAACCAGGACAGCTATCTCCACCATACTATCCCAAATTGGGGGACAGGGGGAAGGAGTGGGTATTAATTTAGAACATAGATAGGGCCTGACAGTTTCTAAATTTTGATCAAATTGATTCACATGTCAATCTCCATGTTTATGTGAAACCCTGTTCTTAAACAGCTTAGAACACAAAGCTATCATCTGTTTATACATTTTTAATTGTGTCTTTAGGCTGGTACAGTGCAAGATATATAGGTGGAAGCATGTAACCTCAACTTTCTACTGATGAAGTGAATTACATCCTTCTCAAATTTCAGTCCTTGGAGTAGTTATCTCCCACTGCAGCAGATAGATTTTGCACAATGGCTTTCCCCAACATTGTGAGTGACAGGGAATAGAAAATCTTATGAACAGGTATAGAAGGAATTTCAGAAAATGAGGCCTCATTAGCAATCACAAGAATTTAGTAACTACCTTTGAATTTTTACTTCCCAAGTGGTCTAGGTGACATGTAATTAGCATTATGTAAGAATTTATATTGGGGGGAAAAGGGGGAGTCCAGTCTCTTTTAACCCTTTATATATCTTTATACAGCTGAGGTATTTTGCTTATAAATTATTCTCTGTCCTTCTTTTCACACACAACACAATCAATTCTCTCTTGACACTAACAAAGAACAATTTATAACTCATAAAAATTAAATGTGGCGTTCCATTCTTAAATAACTGTGACTGGTTTTGAACAATCAAGGTAATTATATTATTTAGGAGAACGTGTGTAGAATATATAAAAATGAAGATAAGTTATGAATCTTTCTTGCATTTTGGACTTTTTAATTAGAGGTCTGAGAAATCTGTAAATAAAATCCAAGTGTTATGAGAACTGGTATCTCTTCACACAGAATCAATCTGTTCTTGAATGCTGATTGCTTTTTTGTAGTCTTCAACAGCCTCTTTATTGAAACCCAATTTACCACGAATATCAGCTCTAAATTTATACATCAAGGCATCATTGGGCTGAATTGACAATGCTGTAAACAAACAGAAATAAAACATCAGGCTTTTTTTTCCCCCTGAACATTATCACATAATTATAACGAAAAATATCATCCAAAAGTTTTTGTCAGATCTCAAATTCTTCTCCGACATGCTTTCACAAAGGAAAACATACTTCATAAATTAACTTAACATCAAGAGGTAGGCAATGTAGTTTTGTTATGTATACTCTGGAATTTTTTTCTCTTTTTGATGATATTTATGAATCCCACTGCAATTTTACCCCAATAGCAGAAATTATACTTGCCTCTGAAACACAAAAAAATTCTTAGAGAATATAACTACTGCTATCCAACTTCTGGAATATAGCAAAAAACCACAATATATCTTATTCAGTTTCTCCATTGTGTAAAAATTTAGGTACTCTTTGGTAAGCTTAATCTGCTGATTTTAAATTTTGCCTTAAAGAGAAAATTTTTTTCAAAATGAATCTGCTCCTTGGTCTTGTCAATTTTCAACATCAAACACTATAAAACCATTAGTCATGAAAGCCATGAAGTAGAAACACTATTTTAATATATTGCACTTTAAAAGTAAATAATTTCTAAAACCAAAATCTAAATAGAGTTATCCTTTCAAGAAATATAATATGTGCAATCAAGTGTTATCAAATCAAAGTCACATTACTAAATTTAGTTTCAATAACATTAATACAAACTAAACTAAACTAAACATAATATTAGTTACTGGAAAAAGTGTGTCTGTGTATCCAGAGCTGCTGAATCTCATGCAGTGACTAAATCATAGAACGGTTTAACTTAGAAGGGGCTGTAAAGATCATCTGGTTCCTATCTCCTGGAATGATCGAGAATTCACAGCTTCCCTGGGTATCATGTTCAATGCCTCATCACCCTCAAGGAGAAGAATTTTTTTCTTAATATCTAACCTAGATCTACCATCCTTCAAGTTAAAGCCATTACCCCTTGCATATCACTCCATGCCTGTGTAAACAGACCCTCTCCAGCTTTTTTTAAGGCCCCTTCAGGTACTAAAAGGCTGCAAGATGTTCTCCCTGGAGCCTTCTCTTCTCCAGGCTGAACAACACCAACTCTCTCAGCCTGTCTTCATAGCAGAGGTGCTCCAGCCCTCTGATCAACTTTCTGGCCCTCCTCTGGACTCACTCCAGCAGGTCCATGTTTTCCCTGTGCTGAGGACTCCAGAGCTGGACACAGTACTCCACGTGGGGTCTCAACCAGACCAGAGTAGAGATGCAGAACCACCTCCTTTGATCTGCCAGTCACGCTGTTCTTGACACAGCCCAGTGAAAAAAATGGCTTTCTGGGCTACAAGTGCACATTGCCAGGCCATGCTGAGCTTCTCATCAACACACCCAAGTCCTTCTCCTCAGGACTGCTCTCATCCATTCCTAACCTAGCCTATAGTTGTGCAGGACCTTGTACTTGGCCTTGCTGAACTTCATGCAGTTTGCATGGGCCCAAGTCTCAAGCCTGTCAAGGTCCCTTCCCTCCAGTGTGTCAACTGTACCACAGGTTGGTGTTGTCAGCAAAGCTGCTGAAGGTGCACTTTATCTCACTGTCCATGGTGCCAACAAAGATGTTAAACTATGATGCTCCCAAAACCAGGCCATGAGGAATGCCACTCAGCAATGAAGTAATATAAACTCAGCTTGTAGGTTTTGAATCTAAACAAAGGTTTTCTTTTTAACAAAGAACAAGATGAAAGTTCAATTCAGTTCCTCTCATTTATGAACCCCATCTATTCCCCCCCAAAAAATTATGAAGCCAAATACTGTTTAAAAACTTGTTCTACAAAGAATACGTTTATTACATTTCATGTTTATGTATGAAATAAACTACCTGGATGTCAATTTCTAAGTGCCTAGATATCTCAATACATACATACACAAAAACACTCACAAAAAGTTCCAGACTTGATAAGTATAGTATTTTCTCAGAACTTCTTTCCACAATTTCATTTAGAATGGAGCTCTGTTCAGCTGCTAATGACACACACTATGTGAAACATTTTATCTTGTAATTTACATATTATTTCCATTTGAGAATTAAACATAATTAGTCAGCATGCTTCATTTAACTTCCTCTTTTTTAATCACATCATAATATCTGATCGAATTAGGTAGAAAATGTACCAGCAAAAATACATACGTGCTTTCTGAATCATGAACTAAAGCCAAATAATTTGTTACCATAGTTGTTAATATGCTACCAAGTATAACCATGACAGATAAATAAAGATTACCTGTTGAAATATCTTTCTCAGCTAGTTCATATTGCTTTAATCCATTATAGAGTTTTGCCCTGTTAAAATATACTGTTGCAGAGAACGGGCAGAGACAAATTGCCTTCTCAAAGTCTTTTTTTGCTTCTTCAATATTGTTTAGTAACATATTTGTAACAGCACGATTGATAACAGCAGATTCATTTCTTGGCTCAAGTTGTAATACTTTGGAATAATAGAAATAGGCCTACAAAACACATGAATTGGAGACAAAGTACCCTGTTAAAAATGTGAGGAAATGTCTTATGTACAACCTCTACTTTACAGGTTTTTTCTTTAAGCCATTAGCACTCAAGTCTTTAGTTGTTCTGTTCAGCATTCTTTCTGCAGAGAGACACAGCACCAGTACATTTACCCACAATGGGTCGATCACCACACAGATAGATTTTTTTCAAAATAACAGCTGTTTATGTGGAATCGTAATTCTAGCAGAAGAAATAAGCTACACACTAATGCAAATTTGAATTAAAACAGGAAATTGTTTATAAGGTAACACCTATTCTTGAACTTCTTTCTTTATAATTAGTCTTCATGAGAGAGAGAAGAAGGAGTTACAGAAACACAGCAAAGAGGAAGAGCAGCTTATGCAAGACCAGTCATGGAAGAATGATGCAAGATGCGTAAGAAAGGAGATCACATGATCACAGAAGCAGCCATATGCAGGGAATTCCTTTGACTCCTAAGAGATTTCTGATCCAAGTCTAACTAATGCACAAGAACAACAAGGAACCTATCTCAGAGAAACATACCAGAGCATTAAACACCCTGCCATGGTGTTTACAGCAAATGTGGGCCAGTTATTTACTGTATGAGAGTTAGGCTGTGGAGAAACTTACTGAATTTCAGGGGGATTATGGTATTTACAAATTTTTGTGATTTGTATCCTGGCTGTCATGAATCTTAGTTCATTCACATCAGTGATAAAATGCATAACAGTGGAGTAATTATTTATTATTAATTACTGCAGATTAATTAATCTCCTGGTAGAGGATCAAGAAATTCAATATAAGAACACTTCATGTTAATTATATTTAAAGATAGCTTTATCCAAGCAGTATTTATTCAAGGAAAAAAGATCTGAAGAGAGTATAAAGGCAGCCTGTAGGGTTACCTGTGAAAACTGTCGATTATGGAAGTAGATATTTGCTGCATTGAAATAAGCTAATGCATAGTTTGGGTCAACAGAAATCGCTTGTTGATAGTCCTTCATAGCACAGGGCAGATATCCCATTAACTGGTTGATGACACCCCGATTTGTTAGCAGCGAGGCAGTGGTAGCAAGCTGAAAAGGAAATAAAGATGCACTCTTACTGACAAAAAGTTCAAAGTTCTACAGTAATTTATTCTGGTTTTCAAAAATACATTTACTTTTTAAAAAATTTAACTGCCTCTTCTAATCCAAATTGGCAACTATTGATGTAAATATTGGCTAGCTTCACATCAAGTTGATTGTAGTAAAAATCACTTTAAGCTAAGATCTACCTTTAGTGCAGCATTTGTATCTTGAAATGCAGCGAAAGTTTCACCCATTTGAAGACTGACTGAAGCTCGTCCACCATATGCAGCGTGACATTTTGGATCAATGCAAATGGCAACTGTAAATTGGCTCCATGCTCTCTGAAGCTTTCCAAGGGCCTAACAAGAATTGCAACGTGACCACAATATGAAACATAAGAAATCATACACATTAGCAGTCCCACTTCAAAAATTATAGGAGAGAATGGAAATATGCTTGTATTTACAAATGCAGTTAACTAAATCACAGAAAAAATAGTTCAAGTATCTTCTTAATTGTGCAATACTCATTGGCTTTGCAAATATGTCATATATCTGTCACAACTCTGTTAACTGCTAGTATTACCTCTTCCACACCACAGAATCACAGAATGATTTTGTTCTGATGAGATTCTCTGGAGATTGTCTAGGCCAACCAACCCCTTTCTCAAAGCTGGGTCTTCTGGAGCAGGTTGCCCAGGACCCTGTACAGCTAGATTTTTACTGTGTTCAAGGATGGAGACCTCAAGAAGTTCTGTGCACAATTTGTTCTGGTGATTTATCATCCTTACAGGGGAAAAAAAAAAAAAAAGAGTTTTCTGATGTTTAAATGGAATTTCCTGTATTTCAGTTTGTGCCTATTGCTTCAGCCCAGTCCTTTTCTGCAAAGCTGCTTTGGAAGCAGTCAGCTCCCAGCTTGCCATGAGGCATGAGATTATTCCTCCTTAGATGCAGAACTTCTCATTTTTCTTTGTTCATGAGGTTCCTGTCTGCCACTTCTCCAGGGTGTCCAGCCCATCTTCCCTCTAAATGCACAACCATTTGGTTTATCAGTCACTCCTTCCAATTTTGTATCATTTGCAAACATGCTGAAGGTGCACTTTATTCCATCATCCAGGTCATTAGTTCAGATGCTAAACACTATTGGACCCATTACTGACCCATGAAGGTACCTCACTGGTGTCTGGCTGGACTTTAAGGCACTAATAATGACTTAGAGCCTGACAGTTCAATCAGTTGTCATTTCACCTCACTGTCCAGTTATCTAGACCATACTTCACCCAGTTTTCTATGAAGACCTAATGAAAAACTACTGAAAGCTTTGCAAACTCAAGATAAACAATATTCACGGCTCCCCTCTTGTTCACCAAGCTAGTCATCTCATCAGAGAAGACTATCAGGCTGATTAAGCATAACTTCTCCAATGATCTTAAGGTTCTCTTCCAACCCAGGTGATTCTATGATTCTATAAATTCACTGTTTATCCCTTTGCTAATACAGAAGGTTTCTGTGTAGGTAAATAGTTTTCAGAGATGGTTATACACAAGGCCTCTACCAAGGGATTCTAGCAGATTGCTAACAAGTTCGTTTAGATACTTAGGACATGCAAGGTTGTTTTACACAGATTTACCAAGCCTGTGGCTGCTTGTTACTTCATTAAACAGCTCAAACACACAAAACATGCCAGTTCTTAACGTTAGTTTATTAGAGAACCCTATATGTAAATCAAACTTAGAGAACCATATATGCATGCAAATCAAACAAGTGTAAGGTTACTTGAGATTCCATTATTTGAGAGAACTCCAGGACTGAGCAGAAAGGTGAGAGAAAATAATGTTCTATCCATTTACTTAAAAAGAAATAAGATGCTATACGGCTTGTCTAAAGTAAATGGATTATTTTATGTTTAATATTATTATATTATGTATTATATAAATATTTGCATATAAGATTGATGATATTTTGTTTGATTAAACATTAGTACTGACAATTACTTTTGGCATGTTACCTGCAAGTTGTGTCCTAAGCAAATTCTGGCTTTTATACACTTTGGATTCAGATGAATTGCTCTCAAGAAATCTTTCTGTGCTTGTTTACAACCAGTCTCATGTCCATTTTCCATGTATGAACTTCCTCGTCTAACATATGCATCCACAGAAACAGGATCTAGTCTGAGAACCTGGTCAAATGATCTCACAGCTTCTTTAAACTCATTAAGTCTGAAAGTAGAGATATTAATGTTTGCTGTTTAAGAATTCTATAAATACAATCCTCAATTTAGGAATTATCAGCAGATACTACCCCATAATGCCCAAAGTAGTTACATTCTGACTAAAAGTTTCCCTGATGGTTATAACAGCAAAGGTAGCCAGTGTAAGACCTTGCAGACTTCAGTTGGAATTCCCTGGCCTAAGTAAGAAAACAGCAAAACTCTCATTAACTTTTGCTGGGCCAACTTTCCAACAGTTGTACTCAGAGAGACTTTACCCAAGTCAAACGTGCTGTCCAAACATGGTCTTGGTAGTGCACTCAGACACAGAACTTTCAGCCACACAAAATTTACTTCTAATACCAGTCTTCTCCCTGTTTTTTCTCATACCAATTCTTGACCTTATCCAAATTATGCTAAACTTGCTAAACATAATTTTACCCATAACAGGGTAAAAAGAGGCAATGTTCAGGGTTCTACGCCTAGACCATTCTGGTCTAAGAGTAAGCCAAATATGAAACTCCATCCTTGGATAAAACTCAATGCATCTGAGGTATACTAACTAGGAATAAAAAGGATTAAATAACAAAATGAATGCTAGTATCTTCACACATAAATCAAAAACTTTTATGCGTCAAATTACAGAACTGTTTTACGGAAAGAGAAGATATTGTTTGAATATAAGCTATGTGTCTAACTGAAGCACAACTGGCTTCTTTACCAAAAGAAAAGAGATTAAATATATTTAGCTAACAAATAATTTTAAGGGTTGTAAATTAAAGGCTTTTTAAAAACATGACCATTTTGCAAAAACAAATTAGAGCTTCATTCCAACCCTGTTGACAGGCAGTCATGAGGAAAGAGACTGCAGGATTGATCCCAAATGCATCTTAAAACAAGTTATACAACGGAGTTATATGGTGAGAAGTGACTCCTTTTAACAGTTGAACACAAACACGAGCACCAAATTCATATGCTCAGCTCTTAGAAGCAGGATTCAGCATCATTATGAGTGCTTGTGATGGTTTAACCTTGGCTGGACACTAAGCAGCCACCAGGCTTCTCTATCATTCCCCTCCTCAGCAGGACAGGGAGGGGAAAAAAATAAGGTGGAAAAAACAATCCCAAAATTGCAAAACTCATGGGTCAAGATAAAGGCAGTTTAATACAGCAAAACTAAAAGGCCACACCTGTAAACAAAGCAAAAGCAAAAGATTGTTCTCTGTTTCCTATCAGCAGACAATGTCTGGCCACTTCCTAGGAAGCAGGGCTTCAGTACATATAGTGGTTGCTCCAAAAGACAAATGTAAAAAATTAATGCCTCCCACGTCCTCCCCCTATTTCTTATTGCTGAGCAGACATCACACAGTACAGAACATCCTTTTGGCCAGTTTGGGTCAGCTGTCCTAGCTGTGTCCCATCCCAAAATCTTGCCCATCCACAGCCTGCTACTGAGTGGGGGAGAAATGTTGAAAAGACAGCCTTGATGTGTGCCAGAACTGCTCAGTATTAACCAAAACCCTGGTGTGTTACCAACACCCTTCTAGCTACCAATACACAGCACAGCACTGTGAGGGCTGCTGTGGCAAAAATTAACTCCATCTCAACCAGACCCAGTATAGCTCTACATTACCCAGGCACCGTGAAAGGAGACGACAGTCATGCCCTGACCACAGGCATAGCAACACAAGAAGTTTTGATGATAACAATCCTGAATCTGTTCACCTCCACCCCACCTCAGCAGCAACAAGGTTAAACACACCAGGGATTTGGCTAATACTGATGGCAAAATAACTGTAGAATAGGATAGATTAGACTAAACTAACTGAATATCTAATTTTGGTTTTTTCATTCATCTTTACCAATTTACCTCCCTCAGTTCTCAGTGCACTTGGCATGAAACGGTTAACAGGAATATAAAGTTCAGGAATTCTTTCATTTTTCTACTCTGCACCACACAAAACTAGCATGTCTTACCTATGATAACAGATTCCAATAGCTTGAAAGATTTGGCTATCATCTGGACTAAGCAATGTTGCTTCTTTAAAGTCCTGAAAACAACAGACATTAAACTATGTAAAATAGTATTGTTTCACTTACCAACACCTGTGGTTATAGCTAAAAAATTTTATACTTTCATATAAAAAGGGAGGTGACTCCTGACAAAGGCATTATATTTTCAGAAGTACTGTAAATGTTTTTAACTCTTTTCATACTTCTAGTCCCAGATTTCAATAGAACTACATCTCCAAAGTTATGTGGTGACATTGTATTTCCTACAAAGCTGGAGGCAAACTTTCCAAAAGAAAATGCTTTCCATATTTTATTTTTTAATAAAAATACTGTACATCAAACACTATTATTAAATACATACATATCAAAAATATATTTTTCTAAATGCGACTTCAATAGAACTCTTCCAGTAATAAAATTATTTACTTTCTGTTATTACTTTGCCAAATGTAGTAAAACCAAAATCCTATTTGCATTGGGAGACAATGCACAATGTTCTAATGAAAGACATCTTGGGGCTTTTGACCTTTGCCTTCTACTAACATTCAGAACATTTTGCAAAATGCTTGTGGTTTTGATGCATGTGATTCACTTGTAAAAACTGTATAGATGCTTTTAAAATCAAATATGAATATTTCAGTTGTGATTAAAGGAAGCACCTCAGACTTCTGCCTAGGAAAGAAATCAGTATGTAGTAGGAATGGTTTACCTGGTGCATTCACTGGCCTTTAACTTACAAAGCATTTTTTACTTGTTCAAATTATAAAAATAATAAAATATGGAAAATGTTAGTACTGTTTGAATTATAAATAACAAAGTGCAGATATATTTATATTTTGTTAATAAAACCTCTCTTTTGGTGAACTATAATAGAATTATAGGTCTGTTTTTAAAAAAACTACGAAGATACACTGGTCCCATTCAGCAAAAAAAAAATTCTATTCATTTGCCAGTTCTGCCCCAGTCTCCTTCTACTGACCTCACATACCAGTTTGTAATCTCAGCCTCTTTTCTGACCTATTCTGATCAACTGCTTCTTGAAGCATAAGACACCAATAACATAATATTTATACTTAAATTACTGTTATGCAAGGTCTACCAACTGTAAAGAGCGTTTGTTGTGCACTTCCAATAGGATATTTCTGTGTCATCAGAATGGGATTCACATTCATTCTTCATTTTATTTGCAAATAAGAAATATTGCTCAATTTTTAGAATGCCTATGGTGAAATTGTTGCTATCACATAAAGAAGATAATACATTTTAAAGTTACTAGTCCACAATGAAAGCCATGAAAGCACCAGCTATACTGAAAATAAATACCTCTGCTTTGAAGGCAAGAAAAACTAAAACTTTTAGAAAGCTTTACAATTATTTAAAATTGAAAAATAAAAACCATCTATGTTAAAGAGTAATGTTGAACAGTGTTAGGTTTCAAGCCTATACTAGATGGAGTCCCATTGAATAAAAGAGTCATCTGCACTGTGAGTCAGTATCAGAAACACAAACTATTTTCTTACATTTAATAAAAATTCTCTTGAGGTTTTACCCTTCCTGTCTGTCCTGCTTTCAACAAAAATGACCATTTACATGAACACAAGGGAACAGAACAAGCCTACTCTGAACCACCCTTTGCTTAGGCTTCTACAATGAATTAGTACTTATTTGGGCCCAATATAGATTACTTCAAGATTAAAAAGAAGGAAAAATCATAAAACATAACAAACTGTCAAGCTGGTCTTAAAAGCAATGTCTTACATTAACAGAAAACTCTAGATCTCCTTTACTCAAAGAAGGATTTTGTACCTCACATGCATGAGAATAATCACCAAGTTCCATGTAGAGTAGTCCACGATTAATTAATACTTTAAAAGCAATTTCCTTACTCACTTCAAGAAGAAGTAGTATTCCATAATCTTTCAAAGCCTGCAAAAATATAAAATTTATTTTAGACTACGACAGATTTAAAAGGATACAATGATATTTCAATGTTTAAAATACACAAATTACTAAAAGTTATGCGCACATGCAAATATTTCAGCCTGGCTATTCCAATGTTTTACTGTTTCCAGATTACATATATGCTATAATTACATAGCAATCCATTCCTACAGTACAGAAGCACATATAATGAAATTATACTAAATAAACATAATTAAAACTTCTTCTGTTCATTATATAAATATCATACTTAGAAATAAATTTTAACAGCTTCTACTGCTAAATTTTACGTCCAAATTCTTATTAAAACCAAACAATTATTCTAGATGTCACCAGTCAATAGACAAAGTAAGGTACTTTTAAGTATCTTCAATATAATTTATTGGTATTGAAATATTAGTTGTACTAACTAAATTTCTGTGTAAATTTTTTAGAAGGGGACCCTCTGGCTTGCCTTTATCTTCCTTCCAGGCAGCTGAACAGTGGCTTGATTGTAACTCAGGGCATGTTGTTTGTTGAAGGAATTCAAGGCTCAACCCAGGTTTGAGTTTGTTGGATTATTCAGCACTGCCCTGTTTAGTCTCAGTTTACAGGACAACTCAACTTTGAGCTACTTACACAGCTCCCCATGACCTGCCTCTTCGGACATGGAGCCTCAAGGCAATCCAAGCCTGAGTCAGTTTTACAACTCCCCATGAGTTACCTGGTGCACTAGACATTACCAAAACCTGTTTGTGGAACTCTGACCCAGATGGTCCTTACAAATGGTAAATAGTGACATGACTAGGCATTGAAGAAGCCTCAGTTCACAAATTTAGCAAAACTGAACAGTATTTCAACAATGCTTTATCTGAAGTTCTATCCCAACTTCTTTTTACCTGAAGAATTAACTTCTATTGTATACTCAAGAATGACTGGACAGTTTAGAGCTAATATTACAAAAACATCCTTGACTGCAGTATTCCATATATTAGCCACTTAAAAGATTTTCTTTACCCATTTGCAGCATTCCTGGCCAATTAACCTGTAAGCACAAATGGCCTTTGCCCAAGGTCAATTTGACTTGAGACATCTGAGCTCAAACACTTAGAAAACACCCCTGTCTCAGAAACCAGGCCTCATTAAAAAGACAGTTCAACATGATTGCATTCCCAGTCAGAAGCTACATGGTGCCTTTGTGTGCCCTGTTGTGTCTTTGCTTTGTAACAAAGACAGAAAGCAGAAAAACTTAACAAGCAGATCATAGGCAAGTTGACAGATGCATAAACTCATCCAGAAAAACAGGGCTGTGAATGAGGGGTGGATGTAATCCAAATCCCTGTTTTGATGTACACTTCTTATAGATACAGTTCTTACACTTTCAAAGGAATATAAAATGTGGTTAATATGATAGCAGAGATCAAAAAGGCATATTTTTCAAACAATTTCATGAAGAGCACAATCATTTAGGAACGTATTGCACAAGGTCAGAAATTTTGATTAATTGTCAATAACGGATTACTAGCTAATATGAATAACTGCATCCTCATGTGATGTCAGAAAGAAAAAAAACCAATACTATACATTTCTGATGTCCTTTATTCGATGATAACAGACAGCTCTATTATAATATGCCAAAGTGGAGGTTTTGTTGAGGTCTATAGTTTTTGAAAGATCTTCAATTGCAGGTTTAAATGTCTGCAAACAAAAAACCATTATGTGTAAATTGTAATTCAGAGTTCATGACACAACACATTATTCTTTAAATAACAGCCTATTGTAAAATCTTATTTCATAGTTTTACATTTTGATTCTTAATCAGTACTGAAAAGCTTTCAACCATTTCACTCTGTCCTCTGTGGACTATTTACTGCAGACCTTACTGCAGTGGAAGCACTTCATCAGAAGCTCTATTTGTGCAAAGGCTGGACAAACAAACACTCAGTGTTTTCTTACATCACATCTATATACTGCAAAATATAATAAATTCTTAATTTTACTAGTTTACATTTTATATGTTAATCTAACACAAAAGGTGTCTTTTGTGGAGTTGTGGCACTTACATCACTAGCTAAGAATCTATGCTTTGGAACTTGAGAATAACCAGATAGAAGCTCAGTAGCTTCTCTAACCTACCAATCATTTTCAGTTACATAGAACAATCAGAGAATAGCTTCAATGGGGAATAGAAAGTATAATAATCAAGTACAATTCCTGGTTTCCTTCAGTAACACTTTTACCATTATTTCACCATTATAAAGTGTCAAGTAAGATACATTAAGTTTTAAGGAAGAATGCAGAAGTATAATAAATGCAATATTAATATGTATATATAAATAAATACACCTTATTTTGATACTTTAAAGTTCCTCGGTAAAAATAAGCTTGCTCACTGTCAGGAAGAATTTTGAGTGCCTCGTTGTAATTCAGAATTGCCTTAGAGTATCTACCTTTACTTCCATAGTAAGCAGCACGACTCATGTATGCCTATAGAGACAAAGACAGAATGATCACATGGTAAAAAAACCAGCTTTGTTTAGCATTGTAAAACAATAGTTAAATAGAAGAAGGAACGACAAGTTTTATGGAAATATACATCTTAGGAAACTTGTCATTTCTTTTATTTCTTGCTTGCCACATGCTTGCTGGCAGATTACAAGGCAATACACTTACAAATGCAGAACCTGTAAGTCTTTGAAACCATACAAAAATACCTCTACAGAAACAAACTATCAGGAGTCTTTATATTACCTGGAAATGTGAAGGACAAAGGGCAAGTGCTTGATTAAAATCTTGGATGCACTTAGCTTGTCTGAGTTGCATTCTACACAGCCCTCGCTGATAAAAAGCATCAGGGTAACTTGAATGTAGTCTGATAGCCATACTAAAAGCATCATGGGCCTAAAAGGATGACATATAATCTGGGTTACATATGGTTTGTTTGTTCAGCCAAAACCATAGCCTGATTCTTTTGTACAGCCACATATGACCTATTCTGGCAGCTGGAACCCACCACATACCTGCATTGCCTTTTATTACTTTCATCCATTTACTGCTATGTAAATTTTTATAATATTTAACACACTACCTAATGCAATCATAACCTCAAGGAGGCACAATCTAACTCATTTAATAATGTCATTTCTTCATTAAGACTGCAAAAGTTTAGTCAATCACATTTTTTCTGTCTGCAAGAACTGAATAGTGAAGTTGTTTTTATAACAGGCAACTGATTAACATGGCTATTATTCAACTCCTTTAAAATCCATCCAGATAGTCTTTTTCTCTGCATTGCACATTGGCTTACAAAGTCATGGTATTTTCCAGGATCTACAACTTAATATAAGATGTACATCGACTCAGAATGTCACCTTTTGCAATTGTCATGTATTGCCACAGTATGTATTTCAGACAATTTTGACAGTCTTCCAAAATAATATCACTTATGACAAGTGGGGTTGGAAGCACACAAGGCAAAAAATTATTCTCTTCCCTGTAAAACTATAACATTTCAAACGTTTCTAATTTCTGTTGTGGTTATTTGAGCAAATCAACAAATGAAACATATTTGCATGAACTCATACTAGGCCTGCCACTAAGCTCACTGATATGCTTTCAATAGTATTCTACAAAGTCTCTAATAAAGTTTAAAATACTGATTTTGTTGAAAGAAGGGAAATATATTTTTCTTAGGTAATGGAGTTTGGCTGTTTCTTGAGTCATATATAAGTGCCCAAAAGAACCGGTTAGGGGGTTTACAAGCTACAGTAATATAGAAAACCATTAACAAATTACAACTCCATAATACAGTAACCTAGGAATTCTTTTTCCAAGTTTACTACCAATTTACTAAGCCATTGATACTACTACATGAGAATTGTTTGTCTGAAAGATCTCTGAAGATAGTGATAAACAGGTATGAAATTAATGGGGATTTTTTTTTCCAATAGAATGGTAATTAATTACATAAATTCAAAAAATCATAACATTAGCACTGGAAAAATTATTCACTAACTTGCAAGACAGTCTAGTGTACATTGTGAGCTAAAAAAATGCTAAAGCCAGTAGATGGTGTTTAAAACACTGAAATCATTCACTCAGTTATCATAACTTACAAGCAGTGGAATCAAAGGCTAATATATTCCATATAATTAATACCAACCTGTAATAAGTTTTTTTGCTCCATATAACACAAGCCTGTGAGATAATACATTTCTGCAGCTTCAAATGTATTAGGCAGGATTTTTGCTGAAGTCATCAGGAGCTTCATCGCTTTTTTAAAACTTCTCACAGCATCCTTCAACACAGAATATTAACAGTTGTAAAGCACTTAAAGGAAAATCTGCAAGATTAGTTAGACATTTTAAGTTTTTTTAAATTTTTTTCTTAGTCTTTGGAACATTACAGTTAAAATGAATAGTGTTGCTTGATGTTGCTGGAGTTACACACACTCTTGATCTCTGAATAGTTCAGAGATAATAACTGATGAGAAAAACAGGAATCTAGTTCTATTTATATATGACAAAGCAGCTAATGAACGTGATCTAAAACTAACATGGTTTATACCAATATTTAGATACATAGCTAATGAGAATTATTTATCAATTTTATTTTTTAACTTTAGTTATATTTATTGACATTGTTGTGGGTGTGTACTACAGGCCCCCTGATCAGGAGGAGCGAGTTGATAATGCATTCTACAAGCAGCTAGAAGTAGCCTCAAGATCCCAGGTGCTGATCCTTATGGGGGACTTCAACTACCCAGATATTTGCTGGGCAAGCAACACGGCCAGTCGTATGCAGTCCAGACAATTTCTGCAATGTGTAGAAGACAATTTCCTACTACAGACGGTGCAGGAGGTGCACTCAAGTCTTTAAAAAGGGCAAGAAGGAGGATCCGAGCAACTATAGGCCAGTCAGCCTCACTTCTGTCCCTGGAAAGATGATGGAACAGCTTGTTCTGGATGACATCTCCAAGCAATTGGAAGAGAAGGTGGTCATGAGGAGTAGTCAGCATGGATTCACCAAGGGGAGATTGTGCTTGACCAATCTCATAGCCTTCTATGATCTCATCACCAGCTGGGTAGATGGAGAGAGAGCAGTGATGTCGTCTACCTTGACTTCATCAAGGCTTTTGATACTGTCTCCCTGATAGCAAAGCTGAGAGAGCATGGGATAGTTGAGGTGGGTTGAGAATTGGATGTCAGACCGAGCTCAGAGAGTGGTGATCAGTGGAGTAGAATCTGAATGGAGGCCTGTGACTAGCAGTGTTCCCCAGGGCTCAGTGTTGGGTCCAGTCCTGTTTAATATCTTCATCGACAACCTTGATGAGGGAATAGCATCGACCCTCAGCAAGTACCCGATGATACAAAGCTGGGAGAAGTGGCTGACATGCAGGAACACTGCGCTGCCATCCAGCGAGAACTGGACAGGCTGGAGAGCTGGGCAGTTAGAAACCTAATGAAGTTCAACAAAAGCAAGTGTAGAGTCTTGCATCTGGGAAGGAACAACTGTTCGTTTCAGTACAGGCTGGGGGATGACCTGCTAGAGAAGAGCTCTGTGGAGAAGGACCTGGGGGTCCTGGTGGATGACAGGTTGGCCATGAGCCAGCAGTGTGCCCTGGTGGCTAAGAGAGCCAATGGGATCCTGGGGTGCACCAGGAGGAGTGTGGCCAGCAGGTCAAAGGAGGTGATCCTCCTCCTCTACTCTGCCCTGGTCAGGCCCCACCTGGAGTATTGTGTCCAGTTCTGGGCTCCCTGGTATAAAAATGACAGGGATGTCCTGGAGACAGTCCAGCAGAGGGCTACAAAGATGATTAAGGGCCTGGAGCATCTCCCCTATGAGGAAAGGCTGAGTTCAGCCTAGAGAAGACTAAGGGGAGACCTTATTAATGTTTGTAAATATCTTAAGTATGGGATTCAGGGGGAAATGGCCAGCCCCTTTTCCGTGGTCTGTGGAGACAGGACAAGGGGCAGTGGCTGCAAGTTGGAGCACAGGAAGTTCTGCACCAACACGCGGAAGAACTTTTACACAGTGAGGGTGACAGAGCACTGGCACAGGCTGCCCAAGGAGGTGGTGGAGTCTCCTTCACTGGAGATATTCCAGACCCGTCTGGATGCCTATCTGTGCAATCAGAGCTAGGGACCCTGCTTTGGCAGGGGGTTGGGCCCGATGATCTCTCGAGGTCCCTTCCAACCCCCTATGATTCTATGATTTCCTTGGGAAGATAAGGTATACCTTTTGATTGAATCTGATGATAATGAAGTACTTGCTATAGGTTTATTTATGTACATAACAATAAACTGTAGACAACTTACATAAATTTAATAGCCATTAAGAAATCTATATTGAAACGATCACTCTTGTACAGGTCTCAAAGGCATTTAAGTGAACAGTCCCTCAGAATCTTACCACATCTCATAGATCCGGGCAATAATTCATGCATATTTATTAATACTTTGGTTTCAAGTAGAGTGTAAGGAAAACAGTCAAAAAACTAAGAAAAGTTCAAGATGAGCCATTCTTTAGCCTTTGAGGATTATGAAGGGACAACAGTTGAGTGTTTCAATATCAAGAGTAAAAGAATTATAGAATTTTTTAAGCAAGTCTTTCAAGGTGAAGAACTATTTGTTTAGAAAAATCAGTTTCAAATACCACTGCCTATAGGGCTGTCTGCAAATACTACACCTGCATGTCAATTTTTAAATTAAACATGTCTGCATTTACTGCTATTCAAAAATCATTTTTCTCTATTCTTACAGTTCAAAAATATTCTTAAGAGGAAAATGAACTGCACATGCCTAAACTCAGTCACATGTAATTCTAAAGGCACAGCTGATTCTCAGTGCACTATATAGCCTGAAGTCCAGTCATGTTCCCAGTGTATGTCATTCCTCTCTTAGAGATGCAAGTTCTGTCCTCTGGGTAAGCACTCTGAGAAATCAGGGAATAATAAATACACATTCTCTTAACCATGAGAACTGAAATGAGATGAATTGGATCACAGTCTTTAATGTCCCATTATGTTTTGAGATAAACACCCAATCCTAACAAAGAAAACCTGAATGGATCAACAGGTTTTATTATATTTTCTGAAAAATGCACACCTTTTCATGTGAAAAGAACCTGACAACATGAGACTAAGAGGAAACCGAAAGCCTATACATTTCAAACAGAAGTTAATAGACAGTAGATTCAAGGTTTTATAAATATACCTATTGGTTGATGTGATTCTATTCATGAAAACAGGACTCTGTACCTACTGTATAAACAAATAGCATGATACAAAAATAAATAGCTAATCCATACTGCCCATTTCAACACTTCTGCAGGCTTCAAATATTGGCTAACTCCAAGTGTCAGAGGAGTGACAATATTAGTTAAACCATTTGAGATATGAACAATCATGAAGTTGAGAATATGCCTGCAACTATACATTATATATTTAGTTCAAACAGATGAATTAAACTTTTGTACTGAATTTTATTAGACAAAAAAATGCTAGACACACTTCTGTATTATTTTATTTCAAAGGAAGCAGAATATAATGTACCTAGATCTACATAATTTTCTCTTTCAATTTATCTTCTTAAATGTTTAAAAAATATAATTGCCCAATTTATGTTATTTGTGCTGTTGAAAATTCTTCTTCAGGTCATCTTGTAATTTAAACAATGAGGTATTCTAAAGGTTTTTTTATAGAGTAGCATATTCCATAAAATAGTAAAATAATACAGAAAGAAAAACTTTGCCAGGCTTGGCATGTATAGTATATAAGCTTTTCTTACCTTAGTTTTCTTGGCTTTCATTTGTACTTTTCCTAAAACAACAAATAACGCAGGTTCAGGCTGAGTTGCTGTAGCTTCATGTAAGCACTCTATAGCCTTACTGTGATTTTGACAAAATGACTGAATGAGTGCTTGTTGAACAGGTCGAGAAGTAAAGGATTCTGGAAGGAAACCACCATGAAAACAATGGTTTTACTTCAACCTGTATGTTTTACAGTATAAAATACTTCTCAATTATCACTTTAAAATATTTGGAGTGTCAAAGCTTGTTTTAACATTCATAAAGATACAAATGCAAACTAAATTCCTACAAAAGCCTGAAGCTAAACCATTAGTTGTCAGTGAGTGTAGTTCAATTGCTAAACATCTGCAAATATTTACCACCTTCTCTCCTCATCTAAGGCGGCTTTGCTCTGTGAAGTATCACTGTATTCCTGGTTTGGTTTTATAGTATTTTGCCCTGTGTATCCATCCACTCTTGGTCACCACCAGAGGCAGGAAATTCATCTCTATGGATATGGCTATTCATATGGATTCACCAAGAGCTTCAGGACACACTGAATACTGTCACTTTATCCCCAGTACAGAACAAGTAACTACTATACTGCAAGGTTTTTCCTGTCCAAAGACATTGGGAAGGTTCAGTTCTAAAGCTATTTGATATTTGTTAGAAAAGGCTGTACACAAGTACAGAACAGAATCCTTACTTAATATTCCTTTAAACCAGAAACTACCAATATTAAAATGTAGCAATAAAAATATTAACTCAAGAGATAAAGGGAAAAAAAAAAGTGATAGTACAAGAAATAGTGTACTCCATAATTACCTTTAAAAGCTTCAGACATGTAAACAAAACACACTCCAGGTAGCAAGTTCCCATATTTCAGCTGAGTCATGGTAACTAATCTATTTGCATGCTTGAACTTAAATATTTTTTAATAATACCTTGCTTACAGACTGTTGCCGTGGTTTATAACTATCTAGGAAAACTGACAGAAATTGATGTTACCTTCATCCATTTCTGAAAGTTGGTAAATACATAAACTTGCCAGCTCATATTTCTTCAACTCCATTAAATACTGACCCCTGTAATGAAGTGTGTGTTGGATGTAATTAGCAAAACTATTTCCAATCATTTCTTTCGAAGTGTAAATACCACTGAAATATGTTTTCATTAGCAGAAAAAGGAAGGAAAAATAATACCTTCCAATAAAAACACCCAAAGTTTTTCCTTTTTATCAGAAATATTAGTTCAATTTTTAATTTTTTTCTCTCATGTCACAGTAACAAGACGTGATCTGCTTATCCCTCTTCAGACCGTAGGAGTTACAAAAATACATTTTCTTTGTATTCCAGAGGTAGTAACCCTTATAATCTCTTCAATAATAATACTGTTTCTAAAATCTACCACAGACTGATAGTTGATAGATACATCTTGGTTTTAAGGGCAATTTTTTGCCTCTTCACATATAAGCATCAGGCATGCATGTCAAACCACACAGAGACAAGCTGAGTAAACCCACTCTTAAAATTGAGAAAATACAGTATTATTGACTGGAACTTAGTAACTACTTCTAATACACCTGAGGAATATTAGTCTAACACATGCTCCTTAGTTCTTACAGCTTTTCCAAGGAAGAAACAGCTTTATCTGGTAATGTATTTTTTGGTCTTGATAAACATCAGTCCTTCTCACTGGACTGAAGATGGGGAAGAAGAATAGTTCCAATCTAAATTGTCCTGGATTCAATCCTCCACACTCTTCACATTATGTGGATTCTGCAAACAAATCCACTTAGGGAAAACAAGAAACTATATGTACCTCAATGAGTAGAACCCTGCATATGAAAAAGGGTTAGAATCAGAGAATCAGAGAATATCCTGATCATCAAGTCCAACTCCTGGCTCCACATAGGGCCAGACAAGTCAGAGCATGTGACTGAGTGCATTGTCCAGATGTTTCTTGAAGGCAGTCAAGCTCCATGCTGTGACCACTTCCTTGGGGAGCCTGTTCCAGCACCCAACCACCCAGTCAGTAAAGAACCTTTTCCTAACATCCTACCTAAACCCATCCTGTTGCATCTTCCTCCCTCCAAGGTAACCATTACAATAGTTGGTGGCACTACGCAAATAAAGTTGTTCAGGTTTGAAAATACTACATTCAGAGCAGAATTCAAACAATACAAGAGTATCTATCAATAGCATCCCAAATTGATTTTTTTTTTTAGTGAGATACCTATGAAATTCTCAACTAATCGCTTTCCTACCTTAATATGCAAAGCTGTGATTTATTTGGATACAGATGGATGGCTCTGCTTATATCCTTTACAGCATTTGGTAAATTACTGATCTGTTATAAAGAAAAACCAGCAATTTAATTGCTAAGATAAAGACAGTTTGGAGACATAGTTACTATTTCTGTAAAAGTTGATTCTGCAGGATGTAATGGCCCACAAGGTGACAACTTACAAAGAACATGCACCCTCTGTAACGGAGCTCAATGCTTTTAATAAATATCTAAAACATTTAGCCTACATATTTCCACACTCTCCCACAGGGCAAATCCAAATTCCAGACATTTTCTTTATTTTTCCAAAATTCAAAGAGTCTGAACTATTGGGAAGAAGATTAAGTCACACGGTTCACATGTACTTAAGCCCTGAGGAATCTTATTGCTGTAATGAATTTGCATTTATTTTTCAAATGTGTGCATGTTGTCCTATCTACTGTGCTTCAGATGCTGGGGAGAAAGAAGATTCAAAGGACTCATTCATTCAGCTGCTAACCAGAACTCCCACTAAAGAACAGGATTGATGGAATGCATGTAGTCTATTTTTCTGCTTTAAACTGAAATTAAAACACACCCCACAACAACAAAAAAAACCCAACCTACAAAAGTAATTTGAGCATTACTAGACAACCTCCAATATAACTATCAGCCACAAGTTCTTAAAGACAGTATCAAAGAGAAGAATGTCATCAGTCCACTTAGATGTAGTCTGAGTTAAAAGCCATTTCCTTCTAGTTGTGGGAGAAAATGAACAGCATAAGCAACCTGTCAAAACATTTTAAAAACACACTAAGCTCTGTAAGACACATTAGTTCTTTGAATTCAGCCAATGAAGTCTACAGAAACTAGGTCATAATGAATATTCCATTCCTTGTACTTGTAAGAGGGTCTTAAAAAAAACAAACAACTGTTAATAAAATATTATCAAATCCTTTGCAAAAGTAGAAAACATTCTGTTTCTCAGTAAATTCAAATACTGAATATGTTTTCACTTCTGTTTTAAAGCTCAGAGCTACACTGAGGCAGAAAAGACAAAATGACACTTGAAATATTTTGTGTCATTGCATTACATACCAAAAATATTTCACAATATTTTACAATTGCAAGGTATGCAATTCTATAACTTGAAGCATATAGCTATAAACAGGTTCTAACATCTGCGTAACACCAGGGCTTTAATATTAAAAATACTCATCTTCAACAACTGTAAGTATAAGTAAAGCTATATTAAGTGGCAAACAAAAGCAAAAGGAATGCTTTACCTTATGATATGCTTGTGCTCTGTATACATAGGCTCGAACATCAAGGGGATCAGTTTCAATGGCACTAGTAAACTGTCGAATAGCTTCGTAGTATTGATTGAGGTGCAGCAGAAGTATCAAACCAATATTTAGGTAAGCAAAGATGACAGAGCTAAAAATATTTTTTCCTTTGGTTATTGTATGAAATATGTCATTTTATTAACCACAACTTAGAGAGTCTTCATCTACTTTTATGGCATTTACCACACATCTATTTTGTGATCACACTGAACTAAGGAATTGTGATTGCCAGCAAATGAGATAACTCATTAAAAACCATCACTTCAGTAGTTCATGGTGTTTGGAACACACTAGAGGCTCTCTGATCACCAAAAACAGCACTCCAAATGTGAAATGCAAGGAAATTATGACAAATCTTTGTCATAGAACCTGGATTAGAAATAGAACTAGCTAGTAATATTGTATTTACTGAATACTCCAAGAAATACTTATTTTTTCAACACTAAAAACATATTGTTTTAAAAGACTGACAAAGCTTGCATATTTTCCATCTAGCCTGCTCCTTCATTTTCTGTCATTGCACTTGGCTAGCTGCTAAGGAGACCTGGATTTCCAAGATCTGCAATATCTTGTGCAGCTCATGCTTGCAGGCTGTTTCTAGGCAAAGTTCAAAACTTCCTTTAGCAGAGCCAAGACAAACAAAGGGTCTTCAAGCCTGCCACAGACTGGCATGGAATCCTTTGCTCAAGACAGGACTGTTGAGGTTGCCCAAGGCTGAACAAGAACATAGTACCTTTAGAGTAAGATAATTAATGCAATTAACTGGTATGGGATGATTGTTGCATATTGTAAGATTGTTTGCATAGCAGGACTGCTGCAGATATAACTAGTTTCTGAAGTATTTTTAAGTGGTAGGAAGAAATACAATTCAGAGTAACCTCAGCCACCAACTATTAAGGACCACAAATAGTTTTATCTTGCTTTATTTCAGGGACACCATCTACTGGCTTTTGATAAAGAAAACATGTTAGTATTTTCTTTCTGGGGGAGAGAAAAAAAAATTAACCTTTTATCTGCATTGTGGACAGATTCCCTCCCAAAAGACCAATGAAATTATTATGGCATGAGTAGACTTCAGTTTCATCTTTTGTCTGCCCAACCTAAATAGTTAATTTACCAAGTTACCATATAAAGCAAAATAGAATTTAATTTTGAAATTGATTAGTAATTATTTTTACTACACAGAGACTATGTAAATGTCACACAGTTAATGAGGCAAAAGATACTAAAAGAAGGCAAGAGTATGTTTTTGTGTGGTTTAATTCCAGTCTTTGAGCTGAATAACAGTTCTGATTCTACTTTCCTTTAATAGTACTTGCATGCTCCCAGGTAATCAGGTTATAAAGAAAATATATTAAAATTTTCAAGTCAAATCACCTGTCCAAAGCTAGGACACTTTCAAAGTCACAGATTGCAAGTGACCATTGACACTGTTCTGAGTAAACGATCCCACGATGAAGAAAAGAACGGAAATTTTCTTGAGTGTCATTGATCAGCACTGTGGGAAAGGGAGAATACAAATCAACTGTTCTTATATTGACTTATATTTCATTTATTCCAGTACTTGTTTGCACATTAATTTTTACTCTAGTTTCATAGAAAAACCATAACATAACATACTAGCTCATAACAGAATCCGGTCATGTGGCATGTCATACCTTCAAGAAATAAATCTAATTCTCGGTTACAACCACTTGAATTGTTAAAAGTGAAGCAGAAAAGCTTAGGGAGCAGAGTCAAAATAACTGAATCTTGCTGCTGCTGTTATGACTCTGTCTAATAGCAAACTTAATAAAAATTAAAAGGATCGAGTTAGTACCAAAAACTGAATGTGAACCATACATTTAATTATTTGCAATATGAAATATCTGTGGTTGTTATACCGCAGCATAGAAATTATTGGTGAATTTTCATTGTGTTTTTAATGATAAATATATACACCATTAAAAGAAACAAACAGTACCAGAAACACTGAAGTCTTGCACAGCTCTCTTTGGATCAATCTCACGTAGTATGCAACCTCTATAGTAGAATGCTAACCAACAAGCAGGATCTAAATGAACCGCTGCTGCCAAGTCTTGTATTGCCTTTCTATACTGGTGCTGCTTTGCATACGCTCTTCCTCGATACAACCTAAAAAGGAAGTTTCTCTTTAAATATATTTACCCTTAGAAAACTATATCTACAGCACTTGAATAAATCATGTTCATTGTAATAGAACCCTGTATTAGCTTGGGGCATCACAGTTTAATGGAACTCTCTCCAAGTTCCATAGCATGTTGGTGCAGCAGTTTCTGTATGGGAAATTCCAAATTTTGCTACATCCAATTTAAAAGAAAAAATATAAACCTGCCTTCATTACCGTTAAAGCTTTCTGAAAACATTCATCCTATTTTTCAATATTTCTTTCAGACAAGCTTACAAAATCAGATCCTACTATTTTACACTACTCACCCCCAAATTAGGGAAGCTAGAAATACATTTAAAGAAGATAAATCACAAGCACAGGTGAAAAAGCATGAATAGACAGCAACAGCTGCAAAATAATTTTATTAATGCAAAATGTAATATATAAAACATATTTTTGTATTACTGAAGATAGCTTTCACTTAAGCAGGTCTTACGCTACACTCCACTTCCTTGAATTATGTAAAATATATACTATTCCATTTCACATCTTACACAGTAAAGTCAACTTAAGCATTTAAAACACTTGCTTTACTCTATACAATACACAAGGCTCTGATACCAATCACACTCAGAGCCCACACATCAACATGTGAGGCTCAATAAACCAGTGAATTTCAGGTAGCCAAATGCCACTTTATGTTGCTTCAAGATTTTATTTCAAAGTCAGAGTTTTAAGGAGCATCTGTGTATTATTTTAGTGGCATAGCAACCTAATGCCATAAGAAAGCTTTGCATGATTCTGTGGTTCCCTGTGATGAAGGAGATGGACTGATGGGTAGGAGACACACACAGGAGAATCCTTTTCCCAACCATTTCTACTTAGTTTGGGTGGGAAACCATTCCAGAATAAGACATCTGAATCACAGAACAGCAGGGGTTCAAAGGGACCTCTGGAGATCATCTATTCCAACCCCCTGCCAGAGCAGGATCACCTAGAGCAGGCTGCACAGGACAGCATCCACACAGGAGTATCTATGTGTAGATGGCTACAACTTATGTTAGATTTCTGACTTTCCACTAGAGTTGATTAAATTCTAGTCAATATAGTCTAAGGAAATGACACCAATTCAGTTAATCCAAAAAATATACACTTACTGGCTGTTTAGTTGCACAGCTCTCCAGGCTTTATAGAAGAGTATTGGTCTACCTGGAGTCTATTAACTATGTTCATTAGATTGTTCTTGGTGATAACAGCTGCTTAGACACTTACATCCCATGGATACAGCAAGCTGAATCCTAAATTCAGGTATCATACTCTGATATTGAATACCTGCTTTTATTTTTATGTTACACCTGTTTTCATTAATCCAGAAAAGAGTATAAAAAGTCTTTCAGGAACTATACTAAAAAAAGTCATGTTTTCTAGTAAGGAAATTATAAACATTTTTTCAGTCCAAGTCAAACCTCAAAATCATCATTATAATTCAAAAGTAAAGATGCTTCTCATTCATAATTCAAAATTTCACAGAAAACATTAATTCAGCATAATGCTAGAAGTGTCAACGCAACCAAGGAAACTTGGCATAGAACCATGTAATCCTTAAGGACATTCTTCACTTTGAGCATGTATTTAAATCCAGCTCTTTAGAGCAAAGCACACATTCACATGCTTAAGCCCAACTGCCTCTGTATTTGCGGTAGTCCAGTGGGATCTGAGCACATGGTTCTGAGCTTAACAAAATTAAGGTCTAGGGACTAATCCAAAGTCATTAAAGCTATACATCAATTCCCCCATGAATACCATGGCCTAGAAGTCATCTTCTATTTCTATTAGACACCTCTCTGCAAATGCAATTTCTTTATTATTGTTTAATGCATATTCAGTCTTTTACATATTAATATTATTTTAATAATGCACATAAAATTCAAATACTTTTGTCAAAATATATCTTCTACCTCGCCTGAGCATTGCTGGGGTCTTCCTTGATCACAGCTGTAAAATCCTGAATAGCTGTAGTCAAAACTGAAAGATCTAAGAAATATATTCCATGTTTCATAAGTGCATCTGTTCTTTTTGGGTTATATTGAAAACACTATAATGAAAAAATAAGTACATTGTGTTATTCCTCATTCTTACTATTTCTAATGATTAAAAAACTTAAAGCATAAAAATAGTATATTCTTTTATTCTCAGGTTTTCTTTTTTATTCCTTTGTCCTTTAATATCTATTGTCATTTCCATTAAATGCAAAGCGAAATAAAAAAGTAGTTATGCAAGCTTAGTAGTGGCTGATAATTGGTGGACATTTAAATTAATTTATTGAATTAGCCAGCAGTAGTAACAGAAATTAGTTATTACCATAGCACTGATTTTTTGGAAACATCATTCATTTGAAAAGATATCTGCTCTACAGGCTACTTAAAAGTGAACTGTACCTGGATATGTCTGTTATTAAAGTTACACAAAGCTACTACATTATTGTAACAATACTAAAAAAGTGAGCTTACTTTGGCATAATCATCCACAGCCAGTAAGAGCTGATTTTCCTCAGAATACAACTCAGCTCTTCTAAAATAAATGTCATCATCTGTAGGGGTGCACAGTATTGCAGAGCTATAATTGATGATTGCCAATGTATTATCACCGAGTTTCCTGTGAATTTCAGCCTTTGACAGGTATGTATCTGAAACAATCATCCAAAATATAAAAGGCACTATTTAGCAGCAAAATAATGTCATCTCCTCCTTGCAGGGTAATTAACACAAGCGGTAGTAATAGAACAATAGATTATACAAAGGGTGAGGAAGTCCTCTGAACTCAGAAGTGTAGAGCTACAGTTCTATACAGCTGTAAAGCAATAGTTCTTGTAGGATTCATGGGTACTAAACACTTCTTCTCTATGTACAGCTCCCTAGAAATTGTCCATCAAGACATTTAGTGTAGACCTGTTGATCACAAACAAATACAAAGAGTTTTCATTGAAATGGGCCCACACAATTTCCCATTGTATTTGGTCTGGTCAGGATAGAGTTAACTTTCTTTATAGCCCCAAGTATTGCTGAACAATGCTTGCACAGTATCAAGGCTTTATTTTTTTATTTGTCTTTTCCCTACTCTGCCCTCTCTCCTGTGAGTAGGCAGGGGGGACACCAAGAAACTGGGAGGGGATACAGCTGGCCAAAAGGTGTAACATAGTGATCAGCAACAAATACTAGGAGTACAGGAAGAAGTGGGGGGATGTCTTCCAAGTCCGTATTCAATTAAAATTTCCTTTGTTACAACCTGTATCTACTGTGTTTTGTTTTGCTGTCCATCTCAGAAGAGTCTGATTGTTACCACCCATTATGTAGACAAGACAGATTTCCCTCTTAGCCATACCTCCTCCAGGCTACCTCACTCATCCCCCTCAGCCCTTCCTTATATGTTTATACAACTTAGACTCCAGACCCCCAAGCATCTTAATGGCTGTCAAATGGACTCTCTCCAGCTTGTGTCTCTCATATGAAGGGTTCCAAAATTGGAAAAAGTATTGGATGTGCAGCATCAGAACCTAGCAGAGAGGAATCAGATCCCCTGAAATGCAGTGTCTGGTCTGTCAACCAGAGGTGTTATCTTCCCCTCCTTTTTTTAAGGGCACACTAAAATTAAGTACTTATTCCTGCCTTAGAAGACTGACTTCTGTCCCAAAATTATGAAGATTCATGACTGCTTTACAATATTCTTATAGTAAGGATAAAACAACTGATATAAAGGCAAATAGAGAAAAACTACCATTAAAAACTAACTGTTAAGATATGCTTCAGTGATACTTACCTGCTTTATTTTTGTTCCACTTAGTTATAAAATTCAGGTCATCCAAAGCTGCAGAAATTCTGTCTTGAAAGAGGTAAATCAGATGTCTATGCCAGTAAGCATTAAGCAGTAGTGGTTCTAAGCTTATAGCCTATGAACAAAATAAGTAACTTAGTTATACTGCCAAAGGAATTTCTCAATTGTGCTAACAACTGTACACAGGAAACAGGAAAATTTTTGCACTGAAATTATTTTAAGAAAATTCTTAGATTCAGAAACTTTAACCTAAGAATCTGAAAAACTTTATTACTGTCAGTTGTTTATTAGAAGTATCCTGTACTTACACATATCCGGAATAAGAGTCTAGGCTACCAGTATATGCAGCACAAAATATTAATCAGCTAGGATGTCTGACAATTTCTTTAAAACAGCTATCTGAATTATTTCTAGAAGTCAGAATTCTTGTATTTGAAAGTAAGAAATAATTAACCTGCCCCTTATGAAAAAGGAATCAGCTTTTCAAATCATGCTGTTATGATTCATCTAGAAAGCACTTAACATTGCCCAACAAAATCACTTGACAGATATTACCAACTAAATAACATGTTTCACATATGTTCATTATGCATATAACACACACTTAACAGCCATGTTGACATAAATATAGAGACTGATACAAATCAGACTGTTCTGCTACAATACTTCTCCAAATTAAGGACTATAAACTATTTCTAGGATCCATAAATTACATAGGAATTGTGTTCGTACATCTTAAAGAGAAAAGTCAATGATGTTTTCACTAAAATCTGCAATAGCAATGGCAAGCAATTTTGACCACGGATGTTGGCCCATTGATCAACGTGACAATTCCAAGGTGTGGCATTTTTAGCCTTTCAGATCCTTGACACTCTGTTTCTAAAGTTTGGGGTGAACAAAAAAATACAAGATAATAATTGAGTTTCTATTGATATATTCATTTTCTGGTCAGATAATTTATGAAGTTTGGAAGGTGTTATGTACAGACTGAAGGTGCATAAAATAGGGGCTTATGTCCCATTGAGAGTAATTAAAAAGTTAGATTCATCCCCATGAGAAGTATTAAAAGAAATGGTGTTATAGAAGGAAATTTCATTCTAAAAAATACACATTTTGGAAATTTGCTGTAGAAATAGAGTAAAATTTTAGGGTGTATGTCACTTTACAACACACTGTGAGCCTCCTTAAAATTTATTGTGGTTTGAGACAGTCAGCTGAAAGGAATGCAGAAACCAACACGAAGCCAAGCTGGTTTGTAATCCATTGTTTCATTCCACTGCACATTTTGAAATATTCCAACTGACAGAGCTTTGCATTTTAGCAAAATAAATGCTATTTACATTAGTTAAGGTGCCTGTTGTTTAGATTGTTTTTAGGGACACTGACAGATTGATGGTGTTCTGTTCCCACAGAGGAATATCAACACAAAAGATCTGGTTAAATCTTGCATTATCAGGCACTCCAGCACAAGGATCATGAACCCCAAAACAGCTGCTGAGGATCAGTTCTCTAAACACCAGATACTATGTTAAGAGCCAAGATGTTGGTAAAGAAGGACAACTTTTGTTATACATTGTTATATGCAGGATTAAGTACTTTGGGTCCAGAGGTGGTTATGACTAGCCTTATGTAATACAGATGTTAAATGACAATGGAAATACCATACCAAAAGTACAACACATGACTTCTGTACCCAGATTTCACAAACATACAGAACTATATCATTGTTTAAAGAATTACTTTGAAAGCTTTTACAGCTTCCACATTTAAATTTTAGACTTTAAAAATATTCTTTTCATTTCTGGGGGGGGGGTTTCAGTGATGTTTATATTTTGTTTTGGTTGTTTCTTCCTAGTTGTGCAGGGTCTCTGGCAGAACTAATGGCAGGTTTCTATGTATAAACATACATAGAAAAACACTAGTAGTATTGTATAAAGTCTTAGTGCCGTAGATCATTTAATTATAAACAAGGACTTTTCCATTTATTTACTTTTGCAGAAATTAAAAACAAATGACAGCTTTGCCAGCAGCAAAACTTAAAGCAAAATACTTTCTGTCCTTTTTATCTATCCCATCTCCAACTTCATTTAGGATTGTTGTATCCTGAACAAGCATCTTTAAAGAAACATTACAGTGCTTGGAAAACACTAGGGTAAATAAATGCAGATTATTAAGAGCTGCTTATTAAGAGCCTGCATCTTCATTCTTGTGGGACTAATCTTGGATCATGCTATCATACTGTCCTGGTTTCAGTCAGGATAGAGTTAACTTCATTTGTAGCAGCTGATGGAATGCTGTGTTTGGGGGTTGAAATGAAAGCAGTGCTGATAACACCCTGATGTTCTTAGTTGCAGTCAGACAGTCAAGGACTTTCTCAGCTTCTTCTATTTCTCTATTCTTGAGAAAGGAGGGGCGAAGCCAGGACAGGTGACCCAGATGGGCCAAAGAGAGTATTCCATGCCAATTACGTCCTGCCCAGGATAACGGGGGGCTGTTGGGAAGAAGAGGAGGGGCGGTCTCGGGACACATGCTTCTTGGGGGGACGGTCGGGTTCCGGGACAGCTCTGGGTGGTACGGCCTGAGTTGTGTGGGTCGGGGAGAAACTGCATTGGGGATCAATAGTTTCATATTCTTTTGCTCTAAAGTCCTGTTAGCACTGTTATATTTTATCTTTCTGTTATCTTAGTAAACTATCCTTATCCCAACCCACGGGCCTCTTAGTTTTCTTGGTTTTGGAGTTATTTGCCCCTTCCTTTTCCCTTCCCTTGGTCCCCCCTTTTTCCCTCTTCCCCTGCTCTTTTACTTTAAGAAGCAGGCAACTGCGTGGATCTCGGCCCACAGCTGGGGTGAAACCACGACACATACAAGAGCAAAAAGTGGCAGCATTCAGCTAGTTATCAGCTCTCCTGCTTCTAGTTCTTCACTTCTCAAAGATCACAGGCATTCCAGGTTTTTTTTAAAAAAGTACTTGATAGAAATAAAACTTGGCATTAAACTTACTTTTTCTAAGTCATCCATAGCTGACTTTAACTTGCCTAACTTTCTTTGTATTGCTCCACGCCTGCAGTAGTGAAAAGCTGAAGGATGCTCTTCCTTTTCTATTAGCTCAGTCAGTCTTCTCACTTCTTCTTCTAAATCTTCAATACTAACTGTTGCACCTTCAAGAGGAACAGGCTGTATGGAATCAACTAGCTCTGTTTGTGGATTTGCTTCTTGAGAGTCCACTGTCTCAGTTTCTTTTAGTAATTCAGTATCCTTCTCCTCAGAAGCAGTCTTACTAGGAAGGAAAGTTTCATCAAACCAGCAGTTCCATATTCCATGGACCCACATGAGAGCAGAAGTGTCTTCAGGAATTCCACCCCTTCCTTTTGCAAACTTTTCAAAATCTAAGAAACAAGGGATGCTCTGACACTTTTTTATCACTGCAAACATCTTGCTACTGAATTTATCATGAACAGGAAGCCTTCCCAGAGACACAGACCTAAGGAAAAATACATTCAAAATTAAATAAAGATTTCTAGATATATTGATGATATTAAATTGCAATCTGCCAGTCAACAACTACTCAAAAACCTAATGTTAGCTCTCTTGTTAATAATATTTTTTAACTTTTATCAAAACCTATTCTCAAAGCCACAGGTAAGCAGGACTGCTCTGAATTATTCATGTCCCCAAAATGTTCAGCATTTACTCACAGTTGCATGCTCATTTCTTCCAAAAGCTTCTAACTTAGGTTTACAAAGACAATGCTAAACCTAGGAAAGGATGATATTTCAGAGTGTACAATTAATCAGCCTGGCTGAACGTTGATAAATCCTGGATGGATTAATATATGGATGACAGATCCCAATGACATTAGGAAGAGACCATAAGAATACAAGCATAAGAAGCATCATCCAGACTTAAAAAAAAGAGCACTTGAATTTACAAGAACACTTCCAAAATTACAATCTGGGAAAATTCATAGCTTCCAAGATGTGAACCTTCACAAATGTTCAATATCAACATCTGTCTTGAGGCATTGAAGTGAAAGAAACAGAAGACTTTAAGAGAAACATTTAATCTTTATCACAAACAATACTAGCCTTGCTAACACAGAAGGAAACACCAGAAGGGAGAAAATATTTATATATACATATATATATATATATACACATACTTACACTACTATGAGCTACTCTTTACACATATATTTATTATATAAATAAGGATCCTACTAGGAAAAAAAAGAAAATACATTTAAAAATTTAGCAGGTCCATGCATGAATGACATGCAAAATAATACAAATATTAAATCTCCTTGTTCCAGCAAAACTGATGTCTAAGGCTTTCATACCAAAGAACATACAGTGCCCCTTACTAAAACGATACTTTGAAAAAAGGCCACCATCTCCCTTAGTCACACCTCTTCATACCAGTATATCACACCATTCAAATAGTTTTGATTTTCTTAAGAATAAACCTACTGAACTGTGAGGAGGAAGGAGAAGTTCAATACAAAACTGGCCAAGCCAAAAATAGACAACATCTGAGGAGGAGAGGTTGCAGGTCACACTTCAAGAGTAAGTATTTAATCAATATTAAAAAACTATCAAGAACATTCATTTCTCTTCTTTAAAATATAATATTTTCTATAATACCACATAACTGAAATACATAAATAATAAACATTCACTTGAAAAATACTTAGTGATATATGAAAACAAAAGGTAAAAAGCTAATGGTTCAAAGGATGTTAGTCCAGTTTAGCATGTTGGCTTCCTAAGAATTTCCCCATTGTCTTCCAAAAGGAATAATTTTGACCATTTTAATCATGCATTTATACTTGGATAAAACTACTGTTGTTGCATGAAGCAACACCATTTCCATTTAAAGTGCAGTTACCACTAAATGTTCTAAAGATATCTGAGTAGAATGGATTTTTCCTTTGCATTAAAAATATATATATTATTCCAAAATAACTGAAGTGTTATTAATTTCTGGTAATATTTAATATTAAAAAATAAAACTTGTAATTATATAACACAGCTACAAATGAAACTGCATTCTTTAAAGGCAATATAAAATAATAAAAGAAAACCTTTTAAGAATCTTTGGGCGTTGACTTAATTCCTTAATCACAGCTTCTAATTTTCTAGGCTTTATTATTTTCTTTGATTTCTGTGGTTTTCTTCTTTTTGGGAAAACAGTGCATTCAATTCCAGTGTTTTGAGGTTGCTCCACAAGAACAATGTCATTCTCACTATCCTCTTGTCCAGTCAAAGTAGGTGCTTTTTCTACTGGTATGTCTGTCTGCATTGACTGAGGATCATCACAGTTTTGATTCAACAGATGCTTGGTAGGGAAGCTTTTCCCAATCTCTGTTTCAGCCTCTGTCTCAGCTATCCACTGCTTCATAAACTCCAATTCTTTCATGCAAGTTTTGAAATTAGCTGACATATTTAACTTAATTTCATCTTTGAAAGCAGTCATCTCAAGAGCTGAGACTGATCTTTTAATCAACCTTTTCTGTTAAAGAAAGGAAACAATTCATTTAGATGTTCACTTGAAATAAATTCATATATCATATTTTCTTAGTTTTAATGGACTGGATTTTATTTTATATAAAATTGTAAAGAAAAAAGAGCAACATTGGGTCTACAACATTAAAAACATTATAGTACTTAATGGGAAAAAACATTTGCATACCTGAGGATGTGTATCAAAGCAAAGATAACTGAAACATTAATTCAAGGTTATTTGAAGCTCATTAAGGGCTAAAATCAATCTTCTCTAAAAAGTATCACAAGAAATTTGAGTTAAACATCAACAGTCCTCGTAGAAAAGTTAAATTTTAAACTCAAAAATGTATGCCACTGGTGGTAACATTTACAACAAATGAAATCAGATATATTCATGAACTCAGATGACACAGGAGGACTCAGTGTAATTTGTAAGTACAATTTTATTATATGGGAACACAGTTAAAATCGGAATTGAATTATGTACTGTCATAGCTTATGACCCCATCCCTGAATTGCCAGAGAAAATCAAAACCAAAAGTATAACTGTTATCCTATGGTACTTAATTGTTATTAATTCTTAAGCAAGTACTATTTGCAATAGCAAATAGTTTTGTTAATTCCAGTTCTCTAACTTGCATTATAATACTAGGCATAATACATCTTTGTCAAAGAAATTAAAATCCAATTTCGTGTCCACTGCCTGAAATTTACGGAGGGGCACACTTGTTAGTAATGAATAAAATAAATGGAACAACAAATAGTTTTGCATTATTTTAAATTAGACTCAAAGAAGCGCTTTTTCAATGCTTAATTACAGATGCCTGTAAAAAAAGCCTTAATTCAAAAGACTGCATTGGTCTTTATTTTACTAATAATTTAAGCACTTCAATTAAGCAAGTGAATACCTTTCAGCTTTTATTTATGATAATACATTACACCCAGTTTTGAAAAGAAAAAAACCTCATTGTCACAAGTGTGCCACTTTAAGAATTTTGTTTTTATAAAATCTACGCTTCATATTGATTTACTAAAAAGCTTAAATTCAATGTGAAGCTATCATTTATCACTACATGTATCTAGTATTACCTGTCATTTATCAACAGATCAAATACTTTGCAAATTGCATAAGCATTGAATTGTTACTTGATACATTTTTAATGACCTATGCGTAGCTTTGCTAACTGAATTCAGTAAGACTACTTCTATTTCAACATGAAACTAGTATTTTTTTTAAAAATCAAGCATCAGTTCAAATTGCAAATGTGATATTAAAATTATTTACTGCATAAAAAGTATTGCCGTGCTTTGTGTCCATCTTTAAAGCAACATGGTCACAGTATTTTAAGCAGGGTTCTATGGACTATCTAGAAGAGTTAAATAAATACATACTCCTCAAATTCTGATGTAAAATAAAATTTATTAATAAATTATCATTTGTGTATTATTAACAAGGTCATCTTTGAACAAGTGTAAAATTCGCACAGTTTATTGCTGCTTTAAGTATTATGCAAAAAAGCTAATATAACTGCAATAGCCATAAAAGCACATAGCACTTTACAGATTGGAAACCTGAGAACATTGATACCCTGAAAACTCTGATATCCAGGGTCCTGATACCACAAATCTTTATTCAGATATGTTGCCCCACCCATTTCAGGTTAGCTAGAATACAAACTACTCATGCTTATCTCTCTGCAAATGTCTGTAACTTTCAAAGGGGTTCTCACTGCAAAGCTGCTTTCCTATTTTATGTAACCAATGGACTTTAAAAAAAAAAACCTTTGAGACTTTCACTTTTGCATATAATAGGAAAATATTAAGTTCAGTTCAGTGGAAGAATTTCTTCCACAAAACCACATTTCAGAAACAAATACAAGTAAACATAAAATAAAATATAAATATAAAATACCTCTGCACTCTCATTGTCAGAAAAATCAGGCAAAGATTGGCATCTTCTGAGTAAACTTTTTGTCTATAGATAAAACAGAAAGCAAAATAAGTCTGAATTGGTCTGAGCCTAACATGAATAGAGCTTTCAACTACATTCTGCTTTTAAAAGCAGAGACTGATAAAAACAGATCTAGTCTCCAAAGAAATCCGTATTTTCACCAAAACAACAACCAGACTTTGGCCAGAGTGAAGCAAAGGCTGCATTTGTCCAAAAGACAAAGACTGACAGAGGTTCAAAAATCCGAGACACACTCAATGCACTCAGACTAATGCTAAAGGGCAAGCACAGTCAATGGACATCAATCATAGAATTGTAGGGGTTGGAAGGGACCTAGAGAGATCATCAGGTCCAACCCCCAAATACCCTAGATATGTACTATAGATGCTCCAATCTCAGAACACCTTGTGAATACACCATACTGTTGATCACCTAGTGAATTTGCCGCATGTATGGAGATGTCTTTCCAATTAACATGTTTTAAGCCGAACACTTCTTCAAAGGTGTCATATTCACTCTGTATCAGATTAGTCACATGCACATTCCTATCTTGGGAATAACAGACCAAATAAAATGGCCATGTAACATCACTTAAACCATAATTTCCAATGAGAATATTATTTCTACCTGGGAATCTGCATGTGCTTCACCTGATTTTAAATGTTGTTGTTAATAGACCTATTTGTACACTAGTAACAGTTTTCTTTTAATGAAAAAGATATTTCCAATAGGTCCACAAGTAAACACTAAATAAAGTAGTATTTTAGTAACTGCAGACTTTATTACTTCCAACTGTTACATCTAAAGGCCCAGTAGACCTGCAGGCTACGAACACTTTTAAGCTCTGATGAACAATTCCAAATCAGTTTGTAGTTACATATACAGCCATAAACTCTTAGTGCCTGCAGTCAAACATGATACAGAACTCCGAGTAGTTTTTAGCCAAACACAAAATAACTATTTTAAGTTGCAATTCCCAGAAGATGTAGGAGAAGTGTAAAGATGATGACAGAATTCTTCCTTACTGACATACTGAATATGATTCTCCTCATTACGTCTAGGCATGTTCAAGAAATG